>CM065356.1:26818362-28018362 GCA_033032245.1 Poecilia picta
CAAGAGTGTTGTCAAGAGGTCAGCACCTATTGGAAGACGCAGATGTGAAAAGACTCTTGAGCAGCGGATCAGACACTGTATTTGAAACACTGAAGAAGTTAATCCTAGTTCTGTTTGAAATGGTAAGTGTGCACAGTGCCGCAGTATTTTAAGCTCATGAGGGAGGTTGCCCATTCTTACAGCGAAGCTCCCGTGAAACCATACCAAAAGAACTAAAAAAGGGCATTTCAACATCAAAACTGGCCTATCGACTGATTCAAGGAGGTAGCCATGCCTCATTTATCACACAGGTGTGTTTAACTCACCTGGGTAATACACCAGAGCGCACTATTCCTGCAGACCAGTACAGCTTTCATTGGAAGGGCATTCCCCAGTGGCTGTTGCTTCTTCTCAGCAGGACACTGTGACATACAAAAAATCACAAAAGACTTAGGAATGGTTTGAAGAGCACATTTCAAACCTCTACATTCAACCAGAAATCACTCTTATTGACAAGCAGGTCAGATTTATGGAGGCTCCACGCAGCAACAGAGAGGCCATATCGGTTACTAAGACCTTGTTAGCAGATGTCATGGATCACCTTTGACTTCATCCCTTAATTTGTTGTTGTTTTAATAACAAAAAAGGAGGCAACACAGTATTAGACGTGGTCATAATGTTATGCTGGGTCTCTGTACAATACCTGTAGTGTTAGTCTGAACATTGCTGCTTAGCCACCGGAGTGCACACAGATCCTTGCATACTGTTGAAACAAATATCCCAGATTTACCTCTTATAAGCTCCTAGTAGCTGATTGGTCCACTTCTGCGTGAGGATTATCATCTTATTGCAAATTTCCAAAACATCTGTCTGTTCTCAACAATGACTTAATTTCCTGTATTATACTAGTGATTGTCTTGTCTAACAGACCTCAGGCACTTAAGATTAATTTAAGTATACATGGTCTTATTGCTAAACAAATTGCAAAAAGCAACGTAGGCCTGAATTTATTTTAGGCTGCAAATAACATCAAATGCAGAACTTGTTTGCATGCAGACCACAAACACAAATGGAGAACCTTGTGGAATAGGAACTCCTCTTGTTTGGATCTTTCACTTGGGGAGTCCCACAAGTGAAGGATCGAAAGCAGCAGGCTGTTCTACTTTGTGAATAAAAGTGTAAAACAGTAGAAAATCAATTGGCTGAAGGGCGTAATGCCAGGTGCACTTCCTGTCTCTGCGGACTTCTTTTTCTTTCTATCCTCCCTTCCTCACATGACCTCTTTTACCACTGTGCAGCTCTGATGCTTCGCTCTATAGATGCCCTGAAACCTTCCTTTCTTCATGGCCTCCCCTTATCACAACATGTTTTATCTTTCAGCTTCCCATTTTTTATCTTACTCTAAGTCACTCATGGAAAAATAACTGTGTGGCTCTGTTAGTTTGTATGACTTGCTACAGACAAAGTTCAGAATCTATTGATCTGTTGGCTGCACTCAATGTTTAAATGCGGAAACGCATCGACCCATGTTGTTACTGAATAGGTACCAACTCACTCAAACCCTCAGCACTTCAGCAAATCCACCCATCTGGGTCCAGATTGACTTGCACCAATTACAGACATTAAATTGGCATCACTTTGCTGCTGAAATTAGTCACACTGAACCACGGTCAGACTGTAATTAAACTGTCTATTGTGTCCAATAAATGTTTGCACGCTGTCTGGGGGTGGAAACCTCTCGAATGTTAAATAATTGCTCATTTTGTTATTTCTAACACTATGTTCTTGCTAGCCAGTTAGCATGTTCATACAAAAAGAGTAACTACGATACTCAAAAAATTGACTAAAGCTCAGTTTCAGTTTTTTATTTTCAGTTTTACATATTTTGGAGGTATTTTTTTTCTTGGATTTCTTGAAAACTGTGCAGCTTTTAAATCGTATTCAAACTTCTCGTCAGCATGGTTGAAACAGCATATTTGTTTTGTTAACATTTCCAGGCTGCGTGGGACTGCTTCAGTCCCGTACCACTCCGTACCTCGATCTGAATCACTGCCAGAACAACAACTTCTTAGTTTAAGATTAGGTAACTGGAAGAAGATGCAAAATGATGTAAAAATGAAAATATTTGTCTTATATAATGTTATTCAGACTAAGATTCTGAAGGAGAGACTCTGATGGAGTCACAGGATTTCAAGCAAACGAACAACAAGTTTAGGATTCTGCAGCGTCACCTACAGCTTGTGGTGGAAGCATTAATACCTCTGGGACTATTTTAAGTTTTGTCTCATTATACCTACAAACTTTATGTGATAAAGATCAACATGAAGTGGTGTATATTTGTGAGGAGAATGATACATGGTTTTAAAACGTTGTTACAAGCAAAACTATGAAAATGGGGCATGTATATTTATCTTCACTGCTACACCTACCCTTCCTCTAACACCTCTGAGTAAAACCTCACCTTCATCTGGAGTAACAGGTGGAGGCTTTTTTGCTTTTGTCCCTCCAAACTTTACCCAGGAAACCTTAATTTTACCTAAGTTCACGTGGGGTCAGTCTAACCAGTGCACAGTTTAATTACGCACTAGTTTGTTTTCGTCTAACTTTAAATCCATTGAATTTTTGCACTGAAAGACAGAGGTTATTGGTGTTGCAAACTTTTCCATGCATTGGAAAAGTTTGTTAAGAATTATTGGAAATAATTCTTCTGTATTATTACTTTGGGAGAAGTACTCTTGGATCTTGCTTCTGTTGGAGTGGCATGTTTTCCTTTCTCTGCAATAACAGAAAATATCTGGACCACCGCCACGCAGCACCATCCCCCCATCTCAGCAAGTTATATTCACCCTCTACAGCTTAAATAACTTATTGAAGAAAACTGTTTTTCTTTCTGTGCTGCACTCTCTCCCAATTTGTTGTCCATCACACATCTTGTCATCCTTCCGTTTTTTTTGTTTGTTTTTTTTATGATTGGATTGACTTTATTTTTTGTGTAAAATGCCTCGAGGTGACAGATGTTGATGTGAATTTATGTCATATGAACAAACTGAACTGAATGCAATGTGGATTAAATGAATGAAACAACTCTTTTGTGGAATTGTAAGAAATATAATTCTTCTTAAGTCCTTCTGTATATGTTACATTCACTGTTTACTGTACGTGCGTCTCTGTGGTAAATCATTTCTTTCTTATGAATATTGTGCTTCAACAAATCCATTAAAGGAAAAAACATCACTGCTTGTATAGTAGTCCATTCAAGCCTTTTTATTTCTAGATTTATATCCTTGATATTGTGTTACTTTTGCTTATGTGCTCGTTGTTTGCCTATAGGTGCTTGTCAAGCCTGATAAACTGTTCTTTCAACCTTGTGTTGAAATGATTTAATACCAGGTGAGTGTACATATGACAGCCTATTTCTTCTGTATTATTACTTTGGGAGAAGTTATTTAATTATGTGCCACACTTTGTTTCACACCAAATTAATTGAAACAAGCATTCTTTTAAAAATTATTAAGTTATTAGTTGATTGAATTATGAGTGAGAATTGAACATAAGTGGTGAGAATACAGCGCTCAGCTGTGCTTCTGTGCTGCATCTCAGAAACATAACATTTTTTTTTTAAAGTTAAGCCTGGCTGTTGTGGAGACATCCAGCAGTAAATTTGGAAGCTTCTCACGTAGAAGTGCTGGCTGAACTGCACTAAATTCATAAGAGAAATCAAAGAACGCAATCTTCACACAGCTGCCGGCTTTGTTCAGATCAGAACGCGCTCACTGAAGGAGGAAGATGATTGTGTCATATACCCCTAACTCAGGATGGTAAGCACGCTGAAGTGGTGCTTGAAGGGCCTCTGGAAATCCTGTTCTTTTTAATGTTGTTTGAAAGGTAGTGCAACTGGTTTGCTGTTAAAAGTTTGATAACCTGGAACAGTTAATCAAGAAGAGGTTGTATGAAATCCGAGAAAACTGTTTTTCTCGCTCAGGAACCTGGGCGGATCATATCTGCAGCTTTGTTCGATATCTTGCTTTCCATGTTGTCTCTTCACCTCACTGACAGGCATGGTGAAGTGGGAGGCAGAGAGGCTGTCAGTTGGTCTTAAAATAAGAATCGACTTGGTCTGGTTGTGTTGAAGTCTTGGCAGGTGAGAGACTTGGAGCTGGACATTATAGTAAAAAAAAACAGTTCAGAATATTTTTTTATTTTTTAGCTTGTGATCTTGTTACCTTCACCATCCTTTATAGTGATCAACCCTTTGAGCTTTTAATAGTCAGTTCCTATATCCAGTTTTCCATTATATTTTCTTGGTCATAAACTGTCTGTTTTGATGCATCCAGTGAAAAGCCCATTTAGTCTTGCATTATTTGCAAACTCATCTCTACTTTTCCCTTACCTTTTTTTGTTGACTGAAATTTTAATATTTACTGTGGAAACGTGCAACATACTTGGATCCTCCATCTCTTAGAGACTGAATACATTTCTCTGAGCTTGAGATGTAGCTGGCTGACTTCATAACATAAGTGAGATAACTGAGAATTATTAACATACCAATCAGCCTGCATGCATGTCCCTGCTAACCAGATAAGATTGGAGATAAGCTTTGGATTGGTCAAAATTAAGCAACTGCTTTCTAAGTCAAATATTAATTTCTGTCACACTTTTTAAAAGAAATTAAAACATGATTTTAATTTGTATTAATCAGAGACATGAAGATAACTAGCTATAAAAATCTAAATTGAGACTTCCTCCATATTTATTAAATACAGAATAGTTCAAACTAAATACTATGATAGGAAGCTATAGATAAATTGGCTGTTCTACACCTAAAATATCTGTGACTGGAAGTTTCTTTTTTTCTATTTTATGAAAATTTATTTGTATTTTGTAATTGTTTCTAGTCTAAAAATGACTTTGTACTGGAAAGCTGCAGCACTGAAAAGTAATGCGGTCTGGTTTAAGAATTAACAACACAAGCTGCTGTTCAGAGCAACATGTTTGTGTGTTTCAGTCCTGCTTCTACTCTTTGCCAGCTTGTTGAATGCCAGCTTTCTAATGCATGTTTGCTTCATGTCAAAACAAGACATTACTCAGTTTAGGCATCGCCACAGACCCATCAGTAATCTGACTTTTCACACACATGCACACTTTTCACTAATCCGATCAAGACTTGACTATTGTTAAATTCTGATCATGCCCTTTAAAGGGAATTATAATATTCTGCTTCTCTGAAACTTTGTAACCCTTTAAGATTTTGTTGAACTAATTCATAATTACCTTACAATTGGGGAATTCATAGTGAGAACACTTGTCTTTCTATTCCTAAGAAGTTGAAAACCTTCAGCATAAAGTTGCTTTTACCTTGAGATATTTTTATTCAGACAGAGATTTTTAGTAAAATTTGATGTTGACGAGTGCATTTCTTTTCAAGGTCTTAAAGGTCTTTGTTGACTTTCCCTCTTCTTAAATGCAGCAGGAGGTCTGTGTTGTGTGCTGCCTCATTAAAAGAAGCCACATAAATCTGGTGAAAAACTGCTGTTGTAAATGGTTGTGTTTTTGTGTGAACTTTGGCATGTTACACATATATTTTAGATAAAGCAAAAAATTAGAATTTGCAGCTGGAAAGGTACATATGCTGCAGATGCAATATGTAGGTGATGGATCTTAAATCTGATGGAGTACCTCGGTAGAAACCTTAGAAGAGAGATGGGAGGGAATTGTCAAATGGTGAGCAACCATTTCAGCTGCAGATGAAAACCCCCTTCAGGACTGTGGGTGTCCTTTTATACACCCACTTGGCACCAATGTGTGAAATGATTTTTTTTTTCTTTTCCAAGAGATGTTTCTGGAGGAAATTGAATGTCATTATAAATGCAGTGGTGTAGGATGTAAAGAGTGTTCGGAATGATGTAACATACCCTGAGCTCATCTTGGATGACAGGCAACGAGAAACGGTGACACATGCAGAAATATTGGGAAAAGTACATTTCAAAAACAGTTGATGTGGGAAGATGGAGTGGATTTTAGAGGATATGTGTAATATGAATCAGACAATTATTTGGCAAACAACCTGGTTTTGTCAGTGAAGAGCACATCCTTCACTAGTTGGGTAAGAAATATTAGTAATGTATGAAAGCTGCAGCAACCCATACAGTCTCTCTCTTTTGCTGTTCTTTTACTATGAATGTTGGTGTTAGAAAAATGTTGCAAAATTAATTGCATGTGTGTTTTGGGGAAAAAGTTAACATTGAATGATTAAAGACCTGTACTGCACAGTTTCTGGCAACAGATACTATTTTAAAGGCACACTATGCTGTTGTGGTAATTAGAAATGACCCCCAAATAGACGTAGACTCTGTTCTCTGGCTGATTTTGAGACTCCCAGTGACCGACGGTCTATAAGACAACCATGCTGAGGGTTTTCCTTGTTATCTTTGCTCTATTAGGCATGATGCACAGCTTGCTTTTCCTTCAGTCACAGTGGTGTATTCCTGCCAGAGCGTAAAAGGATCAACATCAGATGTGACAGAATGCCCTGTCACATTTTGCCATGAAGGCTAACTTTGTTTCTCTTGGTGACAAATGAAAATAGATACATGAACCAGAGGCAGTAGGTTCAGTTTTTATGTTGTTCTATGTGAATCAGTTATTCTATGTTCAAGAGTTTATTTGACCTCTGACATTGCAAACAAAAAATCTGTTATAAAATAAATTTCTAGTAAACTCTGTACTTAACCTTTTGTAAATATTCATCTCCACAAAAATGTTGTAATATTTGATGTAATGTTTCTGTCATTTTGAAGGTTTAAAGTTTTTTTAAGCCGTTCTTCTCTTTACACCTGTCTTCCCTAATGTTGCTAATTAGGCTGGAGGAAAACTAATTAGAATGCCCCAAGAAACACACTCAAACATCCTCTGATGCTACAGTTCTAGTCTGTGTTCAGAAACTTGCCATAAACATAATAGTCAGATCTGCTCATGAACACTTATTTCTTGTTTCTGTTACTTTAATTGTCTATTACTCTGATTTGTGCTATTAGGACTTGGTTTTCATTTCCATAAAGAAGCCTCGAAAACTGACGATTCCCTCATTAAACACATTTTGAAATATCGTCATAAATTCCTTAATGGCTCTTTTCACCCACATGGCTTTATGAGATTTGCTGTTGACAATATAATGCTGAGAAGATTTTCCTCATAAAATTTCTGTGGAGTCAATTGAGAAAACACAAAACAGAATTTATTACTATGATAAAGTTAGCAGCCCCAAACTGTTGCAAGCAGTAAAATAATCCATCTAAAAAAAAGGGGGAAATTGATGTAATGCTCAGAACTGAGGACCCGAAATTTCAGTCAGACACCAAGTAGAAAAAATAATGCAAGCTTTATTTTTGATCAGGGTATGGGGCAGGTAACCACCGGCAATGGGACAGGGACCTCTGAGGACAGAGAAGCAGGTTAGTGGGTAGTAGTCCAGGGGAGCAGGCAAGGCTGAATAAGGAAAGCCACTAACCTTAGAGTGTTGCAGAGGATGAGGGGGTCCAGGTAGCACCGTGGTCTGTGACAGGTGACCAATCTGTGGGGCAGGATCAGGAAAGCAGGACAAGGCAAACCTTATGAGGGTCAGGCAGAGAGCAGTGGTCAGGGCACAGAAAAAAGGTCTAACACGTGGAGGCAATATCCGGCAGACAAATCCAGGGACGAGGCAGGAGGCTGAGGTCAAAAGGCAGAAGCAGGGTCGAGTCCAGAAAGCAGAAGCCAGTAGAGAATCCGACGTGGGCTAGACAGGGCAGGGAAATCCAAGAGACAAATACAAGATCGAGATCGTGGTCAGGTCAGGAGAAAATGCTGGATATTTACTCACACCAAGGCTTTCAAAAATCTGGCGCCGTCTGCCTGCCTGAGAGCTGAATATAACTGCTGGTGAACAGGTGGGAGACATGAGCCTGATTGTGCTCCAGCGCAGCAGCGTGCAGGTGGACCAGATGAGCTTGATGAGAGGCCAGTAGTGAGGAGAAAAACAAAGCAGGCAGGCAGGCCAGAAACATGACAGTACCCCCCTCCTAAGGTCCGGCTCCTGACGGGCCCCTCGGCTGACCAGGATGGAGACGGTGGAAGTCCCTCAGGAGAGTCTTGTCGATGACAAAACGACCCGGAATCCAGGTCCGTTCCTCTGGTCCATATCCCTCCCAATCAACCAGGTAGTGGACGCCACGTCCCCTTCTCTTGGACCGGAGGATGCGGCGAACAGTGTAGATGGGGTCCCCATCCAGGAACCGAGCGGGTGGAAGGGGTCTGGAGGCAGGCTCGAGATGAGGTATGGTGTAGGGCTTGACCCGAGACACATGGAAAGTGGGGTGAATCCTCATGGACCGGGGCAGCTGTAGGCGAACCGCTACTGGATTGACAATCTTAGAGATGGGGAAGGGACCAATGAAACGAGGCGCCAGCTTCCGACTCTCCACCCGTAGAGGGAGGTCCTTAGAAGACAACCAGACCTTCTGGCCAACTCGGTAGGTGGGTGCCGGGACACGGTGCCGATTAGCAGATCTGGATTGCACCTCTGACATCTTGATCATGGCCCTTCTGGCTGTCCTCCAGACCCGTTGGCACCTCATAGCGGCAGCGTGAGCAGAGGGGACCTTAGCCTCCCTCTCCTGAATAGTGAACACCGGTGGCTGGAAACCATGGACAACGTAGAAGGGCGAAAGACCAGTGGTGCTAGAGGGAAGGGCATTCAAGGCGTGTTCCACCCACGGTAGGTTGTGCGACCACCTGGTAGGGTCAGTGTCACAAAGGATACGAAGCTTGGTCTCTATCTCTTGGTTTGCCCTCTCGGTCTGTCCATCAGTTTGCGGATGGAACCCTGACGATAAACTGACAGATATGCCCAGCATGGTGCAGAACTCCTTCCAGAACCGGGAGACGAATTGAGGGCCCCTGTCTGAGACGATGTCAGTGGGGAGCCCATGGAGGCGGAAAACCTCCCGTGCCAGGATCTCCCCCATGTCCTTTGCAGAGGGGAGTTTCTTCAGGGGGACCAGATGGACCATCTTAGAAAATCTGTCAACGATAGTCAGCATGACAGTGAAACCATCAGAAACGGGCAAACCTGTGACAAAGTCCATGGCGATGTGTGACCAAGGGCGTGATGGAATAGGAAGGGGCCGCAGCAACCCTGAGGGTGGGCGATGAGAAGACTTGGCTTGGCAACATTGATGACAGGCTGTAACAAATTCTTTAACATCCCTTGTCAATGAGCCCCACCAGAATTGAGACTGGACAATCTGCAAGGTCTTGTTAATGCCTGGATGACAAAACAGATGGGACTTATGGCAGAACCTGAGTACCTTGGGGACCAGATGTTCGGGGACAAACAGTCTGTCAGGGGGGCACGAGTCCGGAACGAGAAGGTCCCGGGCGGCATCCCTGACCTCCTCCTCCAGCTCCAACATGGTCACTGTCAGCCTCACTGATTCTGGGAGGATAAACCCCTCTGCAACACTGGCCCCCAAATGAGAGGGTTCATGAATTCTTGACAAGGCATCTGGCTTTATGTTCTTGGTCCCAGGTCTGTAAGAGAGCGCAAAATTAAACCGTCCAAAAAACAGAGCCCACCTTGCTTGTCTAGGGTTGAGTCGTTTAGCCGCCTTCAAGTACTCCAGATTCTTGTGGTCCGTCCATACTAGAAATGGTTCCTTGGCCCCCTCCAGCCAATGTCTCCATTCCTCCAGGGCCAGCTTGACAGCTAAAAGTTCCCTGTCCCCCACATCATAGTTGCGTTCAGCACTGGATAAAGTCCTAGAAAAGAAGGCACAAGGGTGAGTGCGACCATCAGTGGTCCTCTGACTTAGGACAGCACCTACCCCAGTGCTAGAGGCATCGACCTCCACAATAAACTGTCTTGCAGGGTCAGGGGACCGGAGAACTGGAGCGGAGGTGAACAGGGACTTGAGTCTAGAGAAGGCCTCCTCTGCCTGCTTGCTCCACATGAACCGGACCTTGGACGAGGTAATGGCGTGAAGAGGAGCTGCAACTTGGCTATAATTACGAATGAAACGACGGTAAAAGTTTGCAAATCCAAGAAATCTCTGTAACTGTTTGCGATCTGTGGGTGTGGGCCATTCAGAGACGGCAGAAATCTTGGAGGGATCCATGATCACCTTGTTGGGGGAAATTATGTAGCCAAGAAAAGAGGTGGTAGTGGTGTGGAACTCACATTTCTCTGCCTTTACAAAAAGGTGATTCTGTAGGAGGCGAAGAAGAACCAGCCGGACATGGTGCTTGTGGGAATCCAGGTCCTGGGAGTAGATAAGAATGTCATCGAGGTAGACAAATACAAAGTGCCCAACCATGTCTCTCAAGACGTCATTGACCAGGGCTTGGAAGACTGCTGGTGCATTGGTTAATCCAAAAGGCATGACCAGATACTCATAATGCCCAGTGGAGGTGTTGAATGCAGTCTTCCACTCGTCCCCTTCCCTGATGCGAACCAGATGGTAAGCGTTGCGCAAGTCTAGTTTTGTGAAAACCCTTGCTCCTTGGATCTGATCAAAAGCAGAATTCATGAGGGGAAGAGGATACCGGTTCTTAACCGTAATGTCATTAAGACCCCTGTAATCAATACAGGGCCTTAGAGACCCATCCTTTTTGGCTACAAAAAAAAACCCTGCACCCGCAGGAGATGAGGACGGCCGAATGATTCCAGCCTTGAGGGAATCATCTACGTACTTCCTCATTGCTTGGTCTTCAGGAGCAGACAGTGGATATAACCGCCCCTTGGGCGGTGATGTACCTGGAAGGAGCTCAATGGCACAATCGTAGGGCCTATGAGGGGGAAGGGCTGTGGCTCGGGACTTATTGAACACCTCCTTCAGGTCATGGTACTCAGGTGGCACTTTGGATAAGTCCGGGTAAGTCACTTCGATGGCATTGTCTGGAACAGAAGGGGTACAAGCAGAGAGCAAACAGGTGGCGGAGCAGGACCTAGACCAGCCCAGAATCTCCTTGGCCTGCCAGTCAATGTGAGGGTTGTGCTTGTTAAGCCAGGAGGCCCCCAAAACAATGGGTAGCTGTGGTGAGGGGATAACGACAAAGGTGATCTCCTCCTGATGATTACCGCCAAGCGTCAGACTGACCTTTTCTGTGACGAGGTGGGAACGGCTAATATGATGTCCATCCAAAGCTAGAACATTATGGATCGATGAAGTACGGAGGAGCTTGATGTTGAGGCTCCTGGCAAAAGATTCATCCATAAACTCTGTATCAGCTCCAGAGTCAATGAAGACTGATACCTGGTGGGGGATGGAGGAAACCACAATGTTAGCAGAGAAAGAAAATGATGAGGAGATGGACAACATGCTATGGCTCAGTAGCGCTCCCCTCTCCTCTACTGAGCCTGCCCTTTTAATGGACACTTGACAGCCATGTGACCCTTGCCTCCACAGTAAAAACATAAGTTGAGCTGCCTTCTGCGAGAACGTTCCTCCATGGAGATCCTTGTTCTACCCAACTGCATCGGCTCAGGATCTGGCGCCTCCGCTGAGGGGAGGGAGCAACAAGTAGCATCGGACCGGGGGCCTGAGTGGCAAAATGGTACGGCCGAGGCCTCCTTGTGACGTCTCTCCCTTCTCCTTTCAGTGAGACGAAGGTCTATCCTGGTTGCCAAATCCTCGAGGTCCTTAAGGGACTTGGGATAATCTCTCGTGGCCAACTCATCCTTGATATTCTCATTCAGACCTTGCATGAACACATCCATTAGTGCCTCCTGATTCCAGCTGCTGTCTGCAGATAACAGGTGAAAATCAATTATATAAGCAGCTACACTCCTTCCTCCCTGTTTCAAGGATAGCAGCCCCCTGGCTGCCTCTCTCTCAGGGAGGATGGGGTCGAAAACCCTAATCAGTTCCTTAGAAAATGCAGAATAGGTCAAACAGGAAACTGATTGGTTCTGCCATTCTGCTGTGCCCCACTGCTTGGCCTTACCGGACAAAAGTGAGATCACAAACGCCACCTTAGAACGTTCAGTAGGGAAAGAGGAGGGCTGCAACTCAAAGTGGATCTCACACTGAGTGAGGAAAGCACGGCACTGGTCAGAATCTCCTTTGAATAGCTCGGGGGGGGTCAGGCGCGGCTCCTTGACCACAGCGGGCTGAACCACAGGAGCTGGTTGAAGAGCTGGCTGAGATTGTGCCTGGTCAGGAGGAGAAGACAAGTTACGAAGCATGGAAATGATTTCATTCATGCCAGCATTAAGTCGAGTGATAGAACGGTCAACATTGCTGTGCCAAAGTTGTGCTGACGAAGGGTCCATTTTTGGCCAGATTTTTCTGTAATGCTCAGAACTGAGGACCCGAAATTTCAGTCAGACACCAAGTAGAAAAAATAATGCAAGCTTTATTTTTGATCAGGGTATGGGGCAGGTAACCACCGGCAATGGGACAGGGACCTCTGAGGACAGAGAAGCAGGTTAGTGGGTAGTAGTCCAGGGGAGCAGGCCAGGCTGAATAAGGAAAGCCACTAACCTTAGAGTGTTGCAGAGGATGAGGGGGTCCAGGTAGCACCGTGGTCTGTGACAGGTGACCAATCTGTGGGGCAGGATCAGGAAAGCAGGACAAGGCAAACCTTATGAGGGTCAGGCAGAGAGCAGTGGTCAGGGCACAGAAAAAAGGTCTAACACGTGGAGGCAATATCCGGCAGACAAATCCAGGGACGAGGCAGGAGGCTGAGGTCAAAAGGCAGAAGCAGGGTCGAGTCCAGAAAGCAGAAGCCAGTAGAGAATCCGACGTGGGCTAGACAGGGCAGGGAAATCCAAGAGACAAATACAAGATCGAGATCGTGGTCAGGTCAGGAGAAAATGCTGGATATTTACTCACACCAAGGCTTTCAAAAATCTGGCGCCGTCTGCCTGCCTGAGAGCTGAATATAACTGCTGGTGAACAGGTGGGAGACATGAGCCTGATTGTGCTCCAGCGCAGCAGCGTGCAGGTGGACCAGATGAGCTTGATGAGAGGCCAGTAGTGAGGAGAAAAACAAAGCAGGCAGGCAGGCCAGAAACATGACAATTGAGTTGAAATGCTTTTTAGCATGTTGGCAGGAATTGGAAAACTGGATCTGAAAATATGTGTTTCACCCTAAAGCTCAACTAGAAGGAACGTTTGACCAAAGATTTTTGGAGTTGTACGTTGCATGTTGTTCATCATTACTTGCGTCTTAAGATACAACACATTACTTATTTATTTATTTTTAATAAGCATACCATAATTCTTCTTCTCTCCTGTGTTTCAGTCAGCATATTTTGTCACTCTATGACCCTTTTGAGGAACAAGCCTTTTGTTCCAAATCTTTTTCTTCCTCAAACAGTTTGTGACAAACTTGGAAGTATGTCTTTGGTCACTACCTTGTTGCTGGACAGTGAGGGCCTAACAGGAGACAGCAGATTTCTTTAAATTGTTTTTTTAAATGCCTAAAGTCTCATCAGACCAAAGGACAGAGATTCAGAACACATCAATGTGTTTCAAATGCTCATGGGCAAACTTTAATTGGATTTTGATGTGTTTTTTTTTCTTGGTCTGAGAAAAAAAAAAAAAACCTATCTGTCTTAACACATCCAGTCCAGAAGAGGCCAGCTGAGCAACAGTCTTATTGACAGACATTATAAGCACTTCCAGGTTGCACCAACAACTCCTTTCTTTGGTGCTGAAGACTCTGAGACACTTCCTGAGAATCACTCAGACTCACAGATAGACTGCTCAGTATTAAATCTAAGGAAGAAGCTTCTATAGAAAGAGCATAAGGTTTGTTGAAAGTGTTCATTTTTAATTCAACAGAAAATGAAGAAACCACAAAGTTTAAAAATATTTTGACCAGTTGTTCAAGAAAAGCTGATCAAGAAAAACATGTTGGATAATTTAATGATGACTTCTGTCATGACTTTGCCAGACAGCATTTTTACTAGTTTTAGTAGCAAACTCTTCTTATCCTTGCTTCTAGCCCTCACCACTCTCTCTTAAATCTTTCCATTTAGCCCCCAACCTCATCTGTGTTTCATTTAATCCTCTTTTGTACTCATTATAACACTCTTTGCCTCTCTGCTTCCAAACCCCTCCTCCTCCAATTATCCATGTGCTTACAAAATCTCCCTTGTCATAATTTCCATTTATCTGTCCCGTTCTACGTGTTTCGAGCACCGCTGGGCTGTAACACGCTTCTCTTCATATACTGGAAACAAAAGACAAAAATAGACCTTCCTGGATCACAGGAGGAAGCATCTAGCATCGTTTTAATCACTTTCTGAATTATCTTAACTGAGAGACTTGGCTACAAAGGAGTCAATCTTATCTGCTGCTTTGAATTATTAACCTGCTCTTGTTGAAACTGTGATGAACAATTAGGGATTTCAGGATTGCCAATTTTTATACTGGCTATAAAAAAGATAAAAAATGTGCTGTCGTTTCTTTTAATTTGAGAAAAGCCTTATACTAGAATTATATTTGAAAGGTTGTAAAGTGTTACTGTCATTTATTAGAAATGCTATTTTTTTTGGATGAACCTTTATAATTATCAAAAAATAAATTATTCTCATCTGAATAACATTATTAAATAAGTTGTAAGAATAAGAAAACATAATTTACACATCAAACTTTCTTGTGCATACATACTTTTCTGTTACTTAATCTGTTGTACTCTGTATTTGTAATACAGCTTTTTTATTTTCTAGGTTTTCATGTGAAGCTTCTGCAGTTGGACCGCAGGGGGAGTTACTCGAGGAAAGATGAGGAAAAGCAGGAGTGTTCTTACAGTGTCTCCCAACAATGTAAGTCATCATGCTCCCAAAATATCTCCATTACATAACCAAATGTTTGGAAGATTTACTACTGGCAGAGATGTCATTACAGTGTCACTAAGAATGGCAGGATACCGACTCAGGCTCATGAATGCTTTTGATCTCGCTGTTTTCTGTGTTTCTGCTGTTAGTCAGTCAAAATACGTTTGGACAGTTCCTTTTCTTTGAATCTTTTTTTCTCCATACATCAGAGATCTCATCTAGAAAGATGGCATTACACTTCCTTCCTGCCTTTAAACTGTGATGGACAGGGGTGAGACAAGATCTGGAAGAGGTTTTTATTTTGTGTCTGATTTTTGTTAAAGTGAAGGCTTCTGCACACATGCACCCATAAATTCACATATGAAAATAGAAATGTGTAAACTGGGTCATTCTGCATTAGTAAGAATTTAAATTGAAAAGAGTTGGATAAAAAAAGACAGGTTTATCCTACTAAATAACATGATCAAAAATGTAATTTATTTCATTTAAAAACTGAAATGCATATAGATTCATTTTAAACAAAGTGATTTCTGTCCATTTTAATGATCAGGACTTGCAGCCAGTAAAAACCCAAAATTCTTTTTAAATTAAATTAAATTGACATGGCTCAAAGAAATAAATACAAGTATGCCACTTTGAATTTAATGACAAAAATAAATTAACTTCACAATGATAGTATTGTAATTTGAGATGCACCGGCGTCTGCAGCTAAATCTGCTTTTTTTTTGTAACCCAGGAGTCTGTAAACTGAAGCTCCATACAAATATCTCTTTCACATTGGTTCTTAATAACTTTAACTAAAAATATTTTAAAAGGCCTAACTAATGACTTATAGAAACATATCTATTACATATAGATTTAATAACAAAGGGTGTTTTTAATGAAATTTTTGAATGGAATTTACACAACAGATTTATACTGAAAGCACCAGTAATCAATTTATCTTGCCACTGATTTTTTTTTTACCTGATCTTCCACAAATATCAACATCCTACAGAATAAAATGAAGAAGTTTGTGATTTCTTTATTTTAAACCTAAAGTTGCAAATAAATTGATCATTCTAATAAAATGACAAGAAGTTCCATTTTGTCTAAATGAATCTATTAAAAGTTTTTTTTTTATTAGGACATGTAAAGGTATTGGGTCTAAACCAGTTTTTTAAGCTGGGCAAAGGCCAAAAAAAGTTTTTATTTATTTATTTATTTTTGATAATTAGGGTTGCAGACCTCTAACCAATTTCTTGGTTATGCTCTCATTTACTAATATATGCAGAGCACAATAGAAGCAATAAGTTGTGCATTATTGCCTTTAGTAAAATGGGTTTTCTTGACTTTCTTTATTTTTTGTTTGAGCAAACAAGCATGGTGTGCTACTGCAGGAGATGCTCAAGTGAAACTACAGGCAGTGTTTTGAAATTAAAACTTTTTAAGATTTTAGGATACACAATCGTTCTAAAATGTCTAAATGACTGAAAGTGATATGCTTTTGCAACATAAAGAAAAACCAATTTTTTTTTCTTCAAGACTTGTTCTGTGCTTTTGTCATGTGTATGTCAGTCATCTCTTACTTTGATTGTCGTTAAAGACACCTGTGGACTACTTCATTTTTGCAGTTAGGAATAACTCATTTTGTACCAAAACAAAAACTTCATAAAGTTTCAGAACCTAAGTATTCAGATTACTTCAAGTTATTGTTATCTGACATTTATCACACAAAAATTTGAACTCATTATAAAAATGGATAGGACACAGTGCAACTAATCTATAACCAGTTTAATAACATGCACTTTGCCGTGAGTGGGAGTTGGTTTTTTTGCTTTAGACATGTCTAAAGGTGTGGGAGTGTGTTACTCATCCTCTCTCTTTTTCCAAACTTCAGTGTGTCTTGGTCAGCTGTCTTAGCCCTGTTGCCTCTCTGTGTCATCATGCCCACCAATCCCATTTTCCATCTTTATGTTCTGTTGTTGAGGGTGTGTATTGATTTGACATTACTAAAAATACATTCGAGGCTGTGACTTAGTTAAAGGTTTGAACCACTTGGCAAAAGGTAAGGGTATAAAATAAGGTGTAACTCTTTTTTTTAGTCTTAGATCCATGCAATCATTTCCATAGCCCTTAGTCTAAATATGTAGATTTTTAGAATTTTCCATTCATCTATTTTAAAAGTAAATCCAGGTTTATTTTGGGAAGAATGGATTATAGTTTCCCCATTTGCTTAGCAATTTACTGACCTTAATAGCAGATTTATTCAGTGATGGACTGTACTGACCTTGTTGTAGAAACCCCTGGAAGAAGTCTGTTTAAAAAGAACAAACAAAAACGTGTCACTGTATTTAGATTTAGTTATATTCAATTGCGTCTCCACGTCTAAAGTGTGCTTTTTCACTTACAGTTAAATACAGTTAGCTGTTTCCTGAGTCATTAAAGTTAAGCATGTTGTAGTAGGAGATCCTTAATGGATAGAAGATGCATTGCCAGTGATTTATTTTAGCTTGTGGTGCTAAACGAGGATTAGCTGTAAGTGGTGTAACTATGAGCTAAGAAGCCAGGGAGGGTTTGTTTTAATGATTTGTCCCATCATGAAGCTGGTCTGGCTGAGCCGGATTAGTTCAGATGGGTTACATTGGTATTCAGGAAGTGTGTATATGATTATAAGAAGTAATAAGGATTTGGCATGCAGAGTGAAAGAGTTTGAGTTCAGTGTCGTCATATGTCTGTGTTATTGAAGTGTGTTATGCTGAGGAATGGATGTATTATGTCAGCGCTAATGGCCTTTTTCCCATGCAAGGCACAGCTGAGCACCTCTGATCTAATTGCACTGGCTGTGTATGTGAGCATGGATGTGCTCCAAGGTTTCCTGAGTGAAAACACTTCAGCTCAGACCAACATTTGTGACTTTGCATATTTATCTTGTAGTGTTTCCAACAAAGTTCAACAGCGCACACCTCCAAGTCCTCTAATCTTTATATCAAGCATTGGCTTCTTAAAGTATGTTCCTTGTTGCTTTATAAGTTCTGAACATATGCATTTGCCGTGTTCCTTCAAAAACTATGCATATCTTCAGTCAGAGGAGTGGTGTTATTTAGTTACAGTATATTGTTCTGTCCAATGACGCTCCTTTCAGATTGTATGGGAGATCTGGAAAAAGCACTGTGTGGAGAAGAAAAGGTCAGCACCACGAGTCCTGAGTCACACTGAGAATGAAGCAATTTGAAACCATTCATGGCTCCAGCCCAAAAAGAGTGGGGTTGTTTACAGTTGTCAATAAACACACACACACACAACCATGTGACAAGGTTGAAGTGATAAAGTGCCTTACAGATTTAAACACTCAAACATTTGGTCCAGAAAAAGCTACAGGTCATGCTCCCTTTGAGAGCCCACAGAGGCTTTGCACAAATATGTCACAATAAAAGCCTTTAAATTTGATAAAATGTTTATTTACAAACTTCTGTATGCCATACAAAAAGCATAGAAGCAATAGCATCCTTAATAAATAATACTTTTTGTCTATCTTAAACTTTTTTGTTCAGAACTGAATTTCGTATTTAAATGACTGTCACAGAATTTGTGGAAGTTACAAAGACTATTATTTCATTTGAATTCCTGCACAATCCAAGACTTCGATTAGCTTTACTGAGCATCAGTCAGAACTGGCTTTAAACGGTTTACATCTCAAGTCATTCATCTATCCATTACTTTTTTTACTCTGACAGAATGGAAAATTTCCATCAGTTTCCAAAGATTCTTTGGAAAGTAGGACCTGTGCATAAATCCAACCACCATTTTACTGAGTTTTAAGAAGTGTATGCTTAAAACATTTATTAAAACACTATTTCTCTGAAATACATGTTATGTAACAGTAATATAATAATGATACATTTCATAATGTGCAGGATTTAAAAAAAAATTAAAACAGGCACAATGATTGTATTCAAACAAGGGAGAACTGATTCTGATAGATTAGTGCATCCCCTCCTTTTTCATAATAATATATTCATTTAAAACATGAACTTAAACCTCTTTAGAAGTTGATCTTAAATTAGCCACCAACCAAATAAAGGACAGTTCTGTATTATATGAACTCATGTACAACCTTTTATTTGTATGCCATGTCCCAAATATTTCTATCTGGTTTCCTGGAAACTTTAATGCGAGTCTTCGGGAAACTAACAATTTTTTATATGTAAATTTATGCATAATCTCTTTGTAAAATGTTTTTTCATAAATATGGGACTGCTTTTTATTGTTTCCCTACTGGACTCTTTCAAACTAACGACTCGTAATCCCCCACCCCTCAATACACAGTTTGTTTTAGCTTCTATATTTTTCTTCATTTCATAACTTTCTTTCTCTCTCCTGGCCTTGCTGTTGAGCTTGTATGCAGAGGTAACATGGGTCAAACTGAACAGCTGTTCATTCTCCAATTAAAGCTCTCGAAAACTTATATTTTGTCTGCAGCGGTAGCAGCAGTTCACCTCTTTCTCTGTTTGTTCTCGCTGACTTAGCTGCTGTGACCCGTTCTCGCACCACTCAGTCTTTATAATTGCTTCCATCTCCACTGTTTCAATGGTGCCCTGATTATACACAGATATTCATTCTCCTTTTTTCTTTTTGTCTGGGGAGGAGGAAGGATGCTTGTTACCACAGCAACAGTAACTCCTGGGATTACACAAACCGTGACCACATGCACATTGTCTGTCTGTCTATCGCCTGGCATTAGGAACTCACACCTTGTCACTTCTAATGTTCTCCTGTGGTATAGATTGTTGAAAGTGTACATACCATACTTTAGCTCTAAAGTTTCATTCATCAGGGAAAACAGACCTTGTATAAGAGACAAATGCAGACTGAAATAAGCAACACCTGATGAATCACAGATTCAGAGCTCGGGTCAACAGGTGAACTGTTAGTCATGGACTCAGCTCTTAGGCCAGAAAACCGCTGAAAACAAACCTGTGTGTGTGAGAGAGAGAATCAACCTTGAACACGTCATCTGCCCTCGGAAACATGGCAGAAGCACTATCGTGGTGAGGGAATGCCCTTTGTTTTCTTTAATAAGTAAGCTAATCTATGGAAGAGGATTAGAACCACTGGAAAAAAATCATCTGTCTATAAACCCAGAATTTGTACCTTTTATCTCAGTTGATTATCTGACTCTAATCAATGGCCTAATTCTCTTCCGTTCTACTCAGAGAGGGTGCAAGATGGCTGGAGCTAAAAGCAATCGTGGAAAATATCTGAGACTGAGGTGAAGACCGATGATATGAAAATATTTGAAAGAGTTCAATGGGTTGTTAGGTGTTAAGACGGCATCTTTGGTAATTCTTAAAAACTAGATCTTGATGCGGTTCCCTACATGTTCCTCCTTATCTCTCCAGTGAGCTGCAGCTTATTTAATATGCACACAATCAGTTTAAATTTGCCTTCAGCAAATTCTAACCCAATATGCTTTTGTCTTCACTCCTGCCACAATATAAATTTATCTCGCATCGTGCATTTTGCTGTTCAGAGCGAGGATTGTATGTATTCTGAGGATTGTATGTATTCTAGCAGGAGACAGAAATGTATTCTGTCTCCTGCTAAAGACTGAGTTCAGTCTATTTTACAGCAATAAAGAAAAGATGACGATGAAAGAAAGAAAAGAGGGCATCATAATTCACTGAAGAGCTTTCTTAATATCCTGCTCCTCTGTCACAGAATATTTCATCACTATGAGCAGCTTACAAATTTAGGCAAATAGAGTTAATACTCCTGAAATGATGTTTAATTCAAAGATAGCAACACCATCGCTGTCCAAAAACACAGAAAGCATTTATTAAACGGGAAGTGATTTCAAATGTAATTGGCTCATTTTACTCTTTGACAAATGAAACCACAAGTCATGACAAAAAGGGCAACGCTGCAAACTGCAGTGCATCAAGCAGAATAAATTCACACTGCGAGTCAAGCTACTGAAAACCATGAAGTCAAATATAAACCATGTGTTCATGTTTGTGTTTTCCACACAGGTGGGCGTTTGTTCTCACATGGGCAGGAAACGCACAGAAGTGTGTGCATATTGCTGGGAAATATTCTTTAAATTAATTCTATTTCATCCACTGTGTTTCACCTGGTCTCCATCTTCACACACTCTCTCCTTTATTCAACCTTTCTCCACAATCTTTCCTCTCATGCCCTCTTCCCTGCTGTTGCCTCCCTTCTGTCTTTCACTCTGCTCAGTTTTACCTTTTCACTTTTAATCAGTTATCACCTGTCTTCTGTTTCTGCTTTCATCCTTACACTTCCTCCCCTGTAAATAAAGGGAAAAGGCTGTTTTTGTAGATCATGTCCCTATAGTAATCTATCCTTTGCTGCTTTATTTCCTGAGTCAAAATGGCAGCAGTGCAAAGTGTTTGAGTTGGGTGACAAATTGGAAGAAAGTGAGAATTTTTTTGTGATGCACTCTTGCGCTTTAGATAAAGTAATTAGCATTTTGTAAGTGTTTTATGTAAAAGTAAGAATTTTTGTAGCATAAAATGTAGATTTCACACCACAAAGGAATAAGGCAAGAACTGAAATTTTGCTTTGGAATAAGAAGTGGTGCCCTCAGAAATAATAGGAGTGGCCAGGACAGGCTAGTAAAAATATATATATTTTTCTTTTTTTAAATAATTTTTGGATTTTGGATACACCTCTTGACATTTTTCTTTACAATTAAGGCCATATTAGAGTGCTAAAAAAAGGATCCTATCAAGTGATTTTCTTACCTGAGCTGAAGCTCTGCAGCCCTTCTTGCAGTGCCATGGGTGAAGAGTTGTAATTTCTATTTCAATAATGAATGCAGTGGATGATCTTACCATGGAGTACTAGTTTACTCTTTTGTTAATGTGCATTTTTTGATAAAAAAGCCAAAACAAAAGAAAAACAGGCAACTCCCAAGTTTATCTCCCACAACAAGCCGACAGCCTGGTAAACCACAACCCTCTAAAAACCTGTAGACTTGCTTGTAGGTTTATGCTAAGCAGCTGCATTACTATAATTTTCATTCATATAAAGTACAATATGGACTTGTAAGATAACATCATGCCTTTTGCTGCACTGCTTCCTGAATGCAACATAGGTGATTTTCACCCGTGCTATATCTGTTTTTTTTTTCTTCTGTAGCATATAGTCATAAATCTAAATCAATTGACAGTGAAAATGCCATGAAAGGTTAGTGAACAAATGACTGGCTCTTCTGTTTTTGACATTTGTAAACAAATGTGAGAAATAGGTTTTCTAGAATTTTACAAATGTCTCGTGTTGGAAGTACTGTGAAGTTTTATCTTTGTCCCCAGCTTAAAGGCGTAAAGCATCAAATGGTGTGAGAAGCAGGAAAATGTTTACATGTTCATATAGTAGAGAGTGGATGTTGATTTTGCCTCTACAAATGAGACTGAGCATGTCTGTGTCTGCTAAGCCTTTTTGTGTTGCTGCTAATGGAGATTTTTTTTTGCTATTCTGATTCTGCTTAAATATTAACATGAAACTTCCCAAATTTGGGGTCAAGAGTCTCGTGTGTGTGCTTGACCCAATTCCCCAAACTGCAAAGGAAAAATCAAAATGTTATTCACATTGTTATTCACTGTGAACTATTTTTCAAAAGGTTCTTTAAAAAGTAAATGATTATAATACTTGCTTAATTGTCTCATACTGTGAAGATTACAGTGAGAACATTAAATCATTAAAAAGCTGGTCATACCTTTTAATTTTGATTCATCAGACCACTTGAATTGCTTCACACTCTCATTTCACACATCCGTCTGTCTTGTGCGTCATTCATTCCATCAAATCACCTGCTTCCTCTCAGTTTGTGAAGAATGGAAAAATAAAACACAAATTCTGCACTTCTTACAAAGAGAAAAGGATGTGAGTCATTCATTTATTCAACTTTGTCTGCAGCCAGTGTTATTAGACATTTCTGTTTCCTTTGGGAGATCATGATTCAGGTTTAAAGAAAATATGAGATTCAATGTGGCTTTTAAAATAAAGCCAGTCAAGTATTGACATGGAGCCAGCAGGTCTATTCAGCATCACTGTTTGAGGCCAGTAGCAGGGCTGTGATCTGGTTATGTACTGTGCTCAGAGTGTTTTATATGAATTTGTCCTTCACTTTGCTCGTTGTAGCTTCCAGCCTACACATCTCTCTCTTTTCTGCCCTACAGTACTATTCTCATGTTCTCCATCTTTTTCCAACTGTTTTATAAAGGTATTGATATCATATTCTCATCTTTAGTAATAACTTATGAGATCTATAGGCTAATATTTTTCTTTAGGCACCTACTTTGTTCCGTTTCCTCTAAATCTTGGCTTTGTTTCCAGTATTAAAGATGGCACTGCAGTGTAGCCTGTTTAAGGGTCATAAATCAGTTTTACTGCTTTGAATTTCATTACATAATGCTGCTGCCTTTTGATGGCTGCCATTTATGGGTTGCCATGCTGATTTGTGTTCCTGCGTTCTAGGAACAAAGTCAAAATGATTTTTTTGTTTTTAATTATTACTTTACTTGGCTGAAACTCAAATGTACACAGTTTTTGGAAATCTATTTTTGAGGAAAAAAGGTAATATAGTTTGTGTTAGCAGAAGTGTTGTTCCTAAATATAACACTTAGTGCACATATAAAAGTGCATAGAAAACTGAAGGGATCAGTAATCACATTAATTTATCAGCGATGCATAGGGTCAGCACAGTCAGTGACACCAAATGTTACTGTACAAGAAATTTGGTGTCCAAAGTGCTGTATTTAAGTGTATTGAAGGAAAGTTGAGTAGAAGGAAAACGGTGTAATTTAAAAAGTGTAGGTTAAGCATAAAAGGTTTATGTAGATTACATAGTGAGTTATAACAGAGACACATATCCTGGATATTCTGTTTTCAGCCACTCCCATACTAGAGAACTGTCTCTCTTAGGCTAATGAAAAATGGACTAGACTGTTGTTTAGTATTCCAAAGTCCTATTTTAAATTAAAGTAAATGTTGCACCTAATTAGGACATTTAGGTACAGATCTCAGGAACAGGAGTGGACAAACGCAAAACCCAAGCTGGCCCACGGTGAAGTTTCCACAGTCAGTGATGGTTTAGAGACATGCCAGTGCTGTTGTTGGTCCGCTGTATGTTATATAATTCAGTCAGTAGAGGCTTCTACCAGGATATTTTAGAACACATCCCTATGGTGATTTAATTTTTCAGCAGAATTTGGCACTTCCAATACTGCCAGGAGTACAAATGTTTTATTTTATTGACTATAGTAACAACGTGTTTAAAGACCTAAACTCCATGGTGTATTGCTAGGAGGAATTTGAGACACCAGATCCAACAAAGCAGGTGAACAGAAAATTGCCTTGAAACCAACTTGGGCTTTATCAATACATCATCAGATAATTCATGCCATGCTGCACTGATGCAGTAATTCTTCCTCAAGGAGTCCCAATCCAGCAGCTTGTGAAACACCATTTGGAAGGCCCACATTTATTTATATTATTATTTTTTTAAATTTACCCTATGTAGATATCTATTGTTTGAGAAACGAAACTTTTGATTCTCTCTAAGCCACAATGATGAGTGTTTATAGAAATAAACGCTTTCTTTAGCAAATACAATATGAGTAAGTTTTTAAACATTTAATTGCTCTCTTCTTGTAGTTTTACTACTGCAGACAACGCTTAAATTTGTTCTCTTAGCTCGTATAGTATAACCCACAAGATGAATAGTTTCTAGTGAAAATGTCAGCTTTGAGGAAGCCCTACCGGGAAAAAAAATAGCCAACACCCACATACCTAAATGTAGTCTCTATGACAGCAGGCAGTGTGTTGTTGCTTAGCTTTAAAATGGAAACAAGCCACAAGTAGTAAGAAGAAGGCAGTCCTCCAAGCAGATCAGCCGTAGGTGTATTTACTAGAAAGGATACTTACTATTTTCAACCCAGTTAATCTTATGCAAAATTAAGGCACAGTGTTTTAGTAGTTAATGTTTTCCTGGCACCACCAGGACAGACCAGAGTGAGTCTGGCAGAGGACTGCAAGCAGACAAATATGTTATTTCTGTATTTACTGTTTGACAGACAAGCGCTGTTAATAAGTGATGGACTAAATGAAAACGGCAACAAGAGATGAAGGTTTTCTTAGTCCTCTGAATGTTTCCTTGATTAGATATTTTAAATATTTGACGTTTTAAGATGAGAGGCAGGAGATGTTGGCTTTTTTTTTTTTTTTAAGGAAAACAAAGGTTTTTTAAAATCTACTGAAGGATTTAACTGTGTGAAAGAAGTACACAGCCTGTACTATTTTGAAATAATGAAATTCTATCTTGGAATAATTATATCATTTATTTATTTAGTTAGTTTTACCAGAGTGGTGGAAATGGGCTTCCATACAAACCTGGACATTTTAAACATATTTTTTAGGGCTTCTATTCAGTTCCCTTTTGAGATTTAGTTGAATTGTTTTTCATTATGTGTCTTCTGACTTTGTTAATCAAAATTTTGGAGTCTCCCAACCAGAGACAGGGAGGTCATCCAATCACAAATAATATGCCAAAAAAAAGCTTGTCAGCAACTATAAGCTGGACTCCTGTCCTCAATATTTTTTTCATTGATTATTTTGAACAGTTTTAAAATTTTAGAAAACGTAAAATATATATGCAATCTTCAGTTTAAAAAAACAAAAACTAGACTGAATTTATTTCTTCAATACAAACTACATGAGTGTTATTTTCTACATATTGTTGATAATTTTCCTCTAAGGGTATCTTGATCTGCAGCTCAGTGAACAACATGGTAGAAGATACCAATAACCTGGTTAATAAAGAGCATAAAAATACATGAGATGAATAAAAGGCCTCAAGTTATTAAATAAATATTAGAAAATATAAAACAATGGAAATATGTGTATCTTTAACATTTTCAGTGGAAATATCTGGCTGTAGGGATTAATATAAATTTGCGTTTATGACGCTACTGGCAGAAATCAGAAGCAATAGAAGAAAGTACTGCTTGTTTTGTTGTTTTAACTTTTTGATATTTCACCTTTATCCTTTGTATAAAGTACTGTTTTTGGTTTTTGAGTGGGTTTAATACAAGGCAGTATAGTATGCAATGTTTCATGATAATGAACCGAACTGGCACAAACAAAGCTCAAAATGAGAAATAACCGAAACTGGGCATTACATCAAATATTCAGTCAGCAAATTATCTGACGTTTGGGAGAGTTTATGCTTGCTTATCTCTAATTTTGTCAAAACACTTGATTCCCAGAAGAAAAATAAAATAAGGGTAAGCATTGATGAAAGGTTGTCTTGCCCCAGAGTCAAGTCAACCATTGTGTTGTACAGATAGTACAACTCTGAAAGTAACTACGTGTTCTTTCTTTGAAAAACACGAAATGAAAGGAGGGCACCACCATTAGATGTAAAACAACGTTTTTCTAGGCTTTCTAGGCAAACAGAAAAACACTTCATTCTGTTTCTGGGGGTGGAAGTTTGCACGTTTTGTGCTGCAGAATACAGAAAAAGAGAAAATCTTCTTGGAAATCAAGATTTGGGTGTGTTAGATCTGTGAAAATGACAGGAGGGAGACAGGATTCTTGGATGATATGGTTAAAAAAAATACATCCTAAACTTAAAATGGCCTATTTTCACAGATAAATTTTGGTTTTCTGAACTTTTAATTTGTAACAATAATGTTTAACACAGCACTCATTAATTTATCTTTGTGTCCAAACAGCCAATACATTAAGCATTAGTAATGTCACCGTTTAAGGTTTTATTAACATTTTTCCCAGAGCTGCTTTTTAAAGACACCTTTTGAACTGCAGCTCTACATTAAACCTGAGTAAATCTGTTTAGATGACAGCATTTTGTCAGTCCAAATCAAACTCTCTATAAAGAGCCAGCATAACTTTTTATTTTAGGTCTAAAATGTGAAGTTTGTACTAAATTTTGAAGAAACTTGCTAAAGGTTCAGATGTACATAACCATACACATTTATTTTTTAACTGGAACCTGTTCCTTATTTTTACTTCATAACATTCGTTGTGACCTTTCAAACTAAATATAAATCTGTGTGCACAGTTGAGTGAAAAAAACACGATTATTTATAGTCTGCAATCAGGTTCCTACGAAACATACGCAAACAAAGTGAATTAAATTGTTGGAAAAAAGGAAAGAGTTGAAGCCTTTTATATTGCGTGATTCAGAAGTCTATCCTTAAAACATTTACCTAAATAGAGTAATGATTTTATTTAACTAATATAGTATTTAAATAACTTAAAGCATGTAATTATTTTGTTATTTAGGTTTGTTCATTCTTTGAAACAGAGCAATATGGATTGCATTGACATCTTTACACACATTTGAAGTAATATGACAAACCGCTGTTCTGGCTTTTCTTTAATCTATGATCGCAAAGAGCAGGTGTTTTTAGAGATGAAGCTTTAACTTGTGTTAGTCTACATCGCCACCTAGTGGGTAAATGGGTAGCATTTAATTTCTTTTATACAGACTTTGAAAACACAAACATTTTACCTTCATTACTGTGTTATAAGCCTCCTTCTCTATTCACTTCCTGTATTTTATTCCTGTTTTCTTTTTTCTTCACAGGACAGCAGAGAGCCTCGGGACTGCTGCCTCAGTGAGTCTTTCACTTCTCCCTCCTGTACGCTCGGCGTTGACCTGCGTCGGGGCCGACGTCGATTCTCTGGCAACCTGCAGCTGCCCCCCTTGTCCTGGCGTCAGGGGGAGAGAGCGAGAACACCAGACGAAGAGATCATGACGAGGCCGACGTCTCTGCCGTTTGGGGTCCCTCCCAGAATAGACATCACACCTGTGGACCCAGAATGGTTAGTAAACTGATGTTGCACAGAAACCAGCCGTTCCCTGCTGTTTTCCAATTCACTGCTAACTGAATCTGCTGCTGCTTTTCTGTCAGAAATGCCAGTAAGCGTCTTGGTTGTTAAAATATTGGAGTTTCAATTACTATCAGCATCCAGGAAAATACTCTTTCAGTATAGAAGGGGGGATAAATAGTAAAACTCTTTATATTTACAGACATATTGTCCAACTAAGTAGCAATGCATGTACTTCAATGCATCCCACCTTGAGGTTGCAGCTGAATATGTTAGTATTAATTATCACGATTAATACATCCTAGTGCAGTCCAGTAGACAACCCTTTGTAAGGTTTATATATTTTTTTTTCATTTCATTTCGGGTGATGGCTTTGTTAGCTTATCTTAAATCACGCCGTAACTAATTTAGCAACAGTATTAGTATTAGTGTGCAGTTAAAATACACATTTTTGTCCAACTGTTAACTTACTGACTGATGTCTTAATATTTCTACATAATTCTTTTGCAAACAGTGGAAAAAAGCTTGTAGATCGTTTTATACAGTGTGTGCCAATATTTGATTTTCATCTGTATATTTTGCACAGTGCAATATTTCTTGCAAAGCATTGTGTTATGCCAAAAACTAATTGTGTAGGAATGTACTGAGTTTTGACAGATGATGAATCTTTTTACTTGAAGGTGCCTTTTGGGTTGAGGAAATAATCTAGTATGTAAAAGTCATTTGTGGATGACCTGGTTAGAAAAATATAGCCATATTATTTGCAATTAACTCACATTTTTCACTTTCTTCACAATATCCCCACGCCACTGGAGATTATGCAATGCCCTTTGAGAGATAAAGAATATATTATTATTATTATTATTATTATTATTATTATTATTATTATTATTATTATTATTATTGTGTAGCACATAAAATCTAGTTTTCAATCGGATATTATATCAATATCGTCCTTTTTGAACTGCATTGATGTGGTGATGATGACTGGGAATCATTATCCGGTGATGGTCTAATTGAAACCCTCAGGTGTGTCCCATTCAGTAAACCCGAATGTGTGTCAAGTGATTGCAGCTGCAGTCAACTTGTGTTTTGCTAGAAGTGTTTAGATAAAAAAAGAAGACTCTTTTCATTCCACTTTTGCTTTAAAAGTTCCAGTTTGCTCTGGCATGGAGAAAATAGTCATTCTTTATGGGAAGCAAGTTCTAAATATTTTTACTTGGATATGAATCTGTGTGTGTCTGACCTTAGCAAACATGTTTGAGACATAATAGGTGTGGTTTTTTTATTGATTTTAGTCTGGATCAATCGGTCCTTTTTCTTTTTAAGATTGTTTTAGCACTAATGGCCTTTAATGAGCAGTGACTTGACAGGAAAAAGGCTGGAGAGATCAGGGGAAGACGTGCTTCAAATGGCTTGAGGCCAGGAATCGAACCAGTTGATGAGATGCCGGGAATGTGCTGATTTTATACAATGTGGGTTCCACAAATAAACAGCTGCCTCTTTAATTGTTATTACTAGGTCATTTTTCCTGTGCAATTTTTCCTCACTTCATTCTTATTCACAATGGTGTAAGTAATCAAAACATCCTTAAATTTAACTTGTTGAACCTGTGAAAAAAATGTGACAAATAATCATAGAATGAAAAAATATTAGTGTTTCTGAACTGCAGTATCTCTTGTAACCAGTAGAGTGTAGTGTGGAACTAAAGTCAGTTTGAAGTTAAGAGGTTAGAAAGACGTATGAATAATCATGGATTATTAATTCCTAAACCAGTTAGTTTTTGTTGTTTTTGATGTCCTGATGGTTGGTTTCTTGAAGTCATATGTTTCAAAAAAGGATATAAAATAATTCTTCTTTGGCTAGTCCTACTTCTCAGTATAGTTGTTTTCACATATAGTTATGTTTTTTCTTTCATTTTTAACTCATCTAAAAATTATTTTAAGTTATGTCACCATTCGTTTTTCTTCTCTGTTAACAGTGAGTTAATTGGTCTGAGTACGAACTGCTTTCACAGCGACAGACTTAATAGCAGGTGAGGTGCATGTTAGTGGTTTGGTAAACCTGTTGTGCAAATGCAGATGTCTCTTTTGTGTGCTTTGCTTCCTGCCCACCTGTCTATTTTTAGGCCGTTAAAACCTCATGTAGCATGTGAATGTACCTGTGTGTACAGAGCACCACAGGACTTGGCGGATTAAGAGCCATCTCACAAAGTCCCATTAAGGCATTGCTGCAGCAAAATGTAGTGGTTAACAGGACCTGTCTCAGGACTCATGTAAAATGACTCTGTCCACTTTGTGAAGTCCTTGAGCTGCTAGATATTAGCATTTTATGTGTATTCTACTGTGTGACCCTCCTATCCCTCAGCTGGATTTCTCCTTGCTCACTTTATTGAACTGGCTTTGTCGATGTTTAGGTTTGGGAGGAGGGAGCAAGAAGTTATTTTGGGATTCAATTATTTTCCTGCTGATTTACACATTTGTTTCCGAGCTAAAATCAATTGCCGGATCTGTGTGTGACTTTGCGTATTTGTGTCTCTTAGAGATAAGCTTGTATTTGTATGGAGGGTGCAGAGATTTTGGACCTTAAGGATGAAGAGAAATATAAACACAACAGCAGAAAAAGGCGGTACTGCCTGCAAGACATAGACTATCATAATGTCACCTCTGCTGGATATAGTCATATTCAATAAATTAGAATATGTGTTCCAGTAGGTATTAAACACACTTTTCATTAAGCCCACATCTCTTTTTAATTGCTCTAATATCACCTATATGTCATGTTTTCATTAGCTCAAAGTGGAAAATCATCAAAATTAACAGCAATAAAAGCTTAAGTTTAATTGAAACACAAGATGTGTTTCAATTAGTGAACTGAGTTACTGGAGCACATAAACTTTTAAATCATATTCAAATTTATTGATGATTGCTGAATATCTAGCATATGAACAGATATCCTTTGTTATATTAAAAATGCATAAGTCGTTCACTTGGGAAAAATTGAGGTTGAGTCTTTGAGCAGAGTCAGAAGTATTGTAGCTTCCATTTTTGCCCCTTAAATGAGAAAATGTTAATTCTGGATTACATTTAGAAACATTAAACATTTAAATGATAAATCTAATTTCTTTTGAATGTAGAGAAAGCATAAGTAGTTATAATGGCCACGCCATGTGTTACTGCTCAACACATTTAAATACTACCTTTCTTTGCTCTGCTGTCATCTGTCCTTGTTTGAAAAATGCTACATGTTTTCAGCACTGGTTGATTATGTGTGATGATGATGATGACCAGCTAAGCGATGCTTCAGTGTAGCTCATCACTGCCTACAGACTTGTGAGCATTGTATTTGAAAGTTAATATTTCATCCCATTATAAACCACTTTGTTTCGGTTTCCCTCCTGATTGGAACAGAAATGGTCACATGCTTTATGGTTTAAATGGATCCTGCTGTCTTGTGGGACCATCTCGTTCAAGATCCTCTTAAGTTTCACCTTGGCATGGCCATACAAATTTTACAAGGTCAGAACTTTAAAATAGGTGAATTTCTACTTCCATTACAACACAGTGAGGTATTACTGTATATTGCAAGCAACAGATAGGATGTGGTTTTTCATTTAGCATGTACAGGTAAAGTTAAAAGTCAGAATATCTTGAAATTTCTTTAATTAACATCTTTGAGTTTCATCTCCGTTTGTTATGTTTGCATTTTTTATCAAGTATAATTTTTTTGCTGGCAGTTTTTGACCATTAAATAGTAGTACTGTTCTTTTCTGTTGAGAGCCGCAAACATCACCCAGATATTTCTGGGCAGCCAGTTGCAAAGCTCGGTTGAAGAAAAGGAGCAATTTTAAAATGTTTTCTTATTTTTTTATATTTCAGGATAAACATGCTCTTTAAATATATTTGTAATTGGACAACATGCTTCATTTTTGTAGTGATTTAGGCCCCTGCTAAACCACCTGAGGACTGTCCTATGCTCTCCAGAAAAAAACCTAATTCCTTTGTGAGTGCCACCATGATGCTAGAGCACTTTAAATACAAGGAGCATATGGGTTCCTTACACATCCTGTCACATGTGAATCACATCTGCACTAGCATTCTCCGTCTCCCCAACCCAACAAAGCCTATTTTGTGACTTTTCCCCCACAGTGATTTTAGTAATCAGCATGGATAAATGTTGCCTTTTCAAATGTTCTTGCAAACTGTATTTATATCCAGAAATGCATGATTTTTTCCCCCCCGTTCCAAATCAGGGACCCAGGTCAGGTAATGATTTTGGTCTCTGTGTTCTGTCAGTGTTTTTGAGCAGTGCCCTCCATTTCTCTGGTGTTCCGGACAGCTTTCGCGTGGGTGTCGGTAAACCACACGTCCAACAGGAGGATGGTGCTTCTTACACTTTTCCTTTTAGCAAGCACAGAGACAAAGGCAGAAGAATTACGCACATTGTAGAACAAGTGCGACTGTTAGGAGGGTAACTGGGCTCATGCAAACTTTAGAAAAACACAGGCAGTAAAAATAGATTTTGTACTTTAGCGTGTTGAACTCTTCTGGTAATTTTTTTTTTTGTTTTGAAGATTTTCTCTTTTTATTGTTGTGAAATAAACCTGAGACTTCAGTCTGTTGAGATATGAGCTGACAGTTTTTAGTGTCTGCAAATACTCAGAAATCTAGGACGGCAAGCATCACATTTTCCTTTTTTTAACCTCTACACATTTTAATGTCTCTTTCAAACCAGAATGCTCTTTGTTACAATACTGTTGGAAAATTCTCTGCATCTTTTTTTAAACCTGTGTCCTCATTGCTATAAGTTGCCTGCTTTTGTGTGTTTTTGCCCCCAAATTAGATTTCTAAAACAGCCCAGGCCCGGTAATCTAGGCCACAATGCAGACTTGAGTTCTGTTATCTAAGAGAGATGGAGTGTGACAGGGGCAATAAGGTGTAGCGAGTTTTATGTAACCAGAGATTCGGCATTAAGGGCTCTTATCTTAGCACCTAAATTCATTCCTTGTTCTCACTGTTACCTCCATGTGACCCAAACACTCAACGTGACAACCAAGATCTTCTTTCTTTCCGATACACACTCAAGTCCTAAGGATGGTCTTGCCACCTAGCTCAGGTTTCATTGTAGAAGGCTGGGAAATAAGGGAGCATGGTTTTCTTTCTTACTCTGACACCAAGGAACCTGACAGCTGTATACTCTGTATACTGGTGAGGCAAGTGTTTGTTATATTCTTGTTTTCAAAATAAGAGTATTGTTGTGTTGGAATATAAATTAATCAGTGCGATATTTGCCGTCAACCAGTCAAATAAAAATTTTCATGCTGCCAATAATGTCAGAATGGCAGTAAAAACGCGACATCAGCAAACTGCAATTGGAGCACCACAGTTTACACCAAGGCGTACGTCAGCAAAGCAGAAGCGCTGCGGCTATTTTTGTATTTCATTCAATTAAATATTTAGAACAAATGACTAAAGCCTGGTGGAAAAAATCTTGTCACCATTTCTCACATATCAAGGAGATTTATTAAACTGGTTAATGTCTAAAAGTAGGGGAAAGAGCAGAGATCTGCGACTTGTAATGTGGTACAGACTGTGTAGGACTATTTCAGAGACGGTTGGTCTGCTGGTAACGATTTGTTATCAGCAGACCAAGTAGAATCTCTTAATGGAGAAAAAGATGAACCTTGAAGCAGATTAGCTACAGCGTCAGAAGACCAGACCGGGTGCTGAGCCGCGCTGCTTTGAACAGGAAACTTAGGATATAATTCGCAAAAACTCACCAGAAGTGGACATAAAGACTGGAAAAATGCTGCCTGGTTCAGAGAGTCTTGATTTCATCTGTGATATTTTGGTAATTAACTTGAATTAGTCCAGCCTGAAAGTGTTGATGCTTTTCCAAAGATTTGGCTAAAACTGGTTGTGTCATTTATTGTGGGTGTTTTTGCAGACTTTGGTTCCCTTGGCACTGACTGATTGATTGTGTTCCAAACTACCTGAATATTGTTGCCCAACATGCCCATACCTCTGAAATCATAGCATGCTTATTTTCTGATAGTTATTCCCAGCAGGATAATGGACACATTTACAAAGCACAGATTATTTCTAACTGCTGTCTAGAATCTGATGAGGTCACTGTGATCCCCGCAGTCGCCACATCTTAACGCATTAGATGACCTTAGTGATGTAAAACTGGAGCATTGCGTCTTGGATATACAACCATCAAATCTGCAGCAACATGTGATGCTGTGCTGTCAAGATAGACATAAATATTTAAGAAATATTTAAAATGCAGTTCCAAAGGCAAAAATACCTAATAAAATACAGTGTACTATATTCAGTTATTTAAAAATTAATTTAAATTTTTAATTAATTAATTAAAAAATATTCAACTCTTGTTTTGTGTATCTTTGGTGAAGAAAGTGAGTTAGCTGCACTCAAGTGTTTTGGCAAGAATAGACTACTAATTTTTTTTTTTTTTTTTTAATTTGTTCACAAGTGTATAGTAAAGATTACATTTAATCTAGTAACTTTTGGGGGAAAGTGTACTTATAGGAGTATATTTTTACTTTTAAGTAAAACTATGAACTATTACTACTTTTGAGTCGATGAGATTGCATTAAAAAAATCAGAAATTGTCATTACAGTCATTACATTCTTAGATTTCTGGAAAGTATGAACTAATATGCAAATCTGAGCACTAGCACTCAGCATTTTCTACCTATTATTTTAAATCATTTTTGCTTATTTTGCATTAATAATATTTTATTTGACAGGTCACATAAACATTTGTGCTTACATTAAATTAAAAGCCTGTTTGATGTCCCTTCCCACCACACGCACATAAAAAAATGCCGCACCATCTAAATTTCTCTGGAACAAGTTGATGTATTTAGTTTGTGTCAAGCATGTAGTGTCCTGATTCCAGAGGTCCTGGTCTGTGTCTATGTTCTCCAGACTTAGTTTTTTAAGAGAGAGACCAAAGTGTCCTCCTTGTGAAAACTAGGGTTAAATTTTCCCTTAATCTTTTTTGCTAATTGTTATCCAACATGTTCCTGCGAGTTATCTTTTACTTCATGTTCTACTGGAGGAAATATTTTTGAAAGGGTCAACTTTGTGAGTTCCAAAGATTCAGTAATTCTTACAGGAGCTGTTTTACATTGTGGTGATTTAATCTCTTTGATCACCATTTATCTTCTGTGATTCTTCCTCTCTTCTCTTGACATTATTAAAACAGTGAGAGCCAGTAAAAATGGCTTAGGATTTTGATTAGATTTTTTTTTATGTTCATTTCTTTAAATTAATTAACAAATTTAAAAACGCATCATCTTTGAGCAATAAATGCTGGTTTTATTTTGCCAGCACTGAAGAACGTCACCATGTCATGCGACATTAATAGGTTGCTGGAGCAACACTGCAGCAGCCAGATTACGTCAGACGCCACCGTTTCTGCTCTCTGGCTGCAAAAGCTAGGATTATTTTCTGTGTTGACACAACTCTGCTCTGATTGGCTAAACGCTGCAGTGACACACATGGCATTTTTTGTGTTGTTCTTCTTGCGTCATTAAATGTATATGTTGTCTTTTGTTGACTGTTGTCTCCCAATAATGAGAATGATCAACCAAGTTTTACTTTCAACTGAAGAACTGGATTTCACCCTTATTGGAATTTGACTTGGTAATGTTCTCATCACCAATAATTTAAATTACTAGATCTTCTTGAGTTTCAGCACTAAAAAAAAAAAATAAATAAAAATCTCTTTTGCTGCTTCTTTTTGACACCTGGGTCAGCATCAGTCAACCATATTTGTGCTTAAATGTACCTGGTGGAAGAAAAGTACCTGTTTAATTTTATTCTTATCACCAAATAATAAGTTCTGTCTATGATATATTATATTATGATCTCCACATTTTTCAGTCCTCAAACACCTTTCTTGTTGAATCTCAGCAACACCTGCATGCCTGATTTTTTTAAAATTATTAATGGCTCAATCAGAAATTTTTCACTTCAGTCTCATAGGTTGGTTTTGGTTGTTTAGGTTTGTCAATTGAAAAATCAGATTTATTATTTGTCAATAATAAATAAATCTAAAATAATTTTCAACTAGATTTTGAGGCAATTTTTGTGTCATTGTTTCTGTGATAAAATATCCACATGCTGTAAATATAAATTCTCTTCAAAATTACAATAAGCTTCGAATGCTTACTGTCTATTTCAGTTTGAACTTGGATATTGTTTCTGCTAAACTTAAAATTTTAATTGGAAAAATTGTTTTTGCCCAATCTTAGATGAATATAGATCTTTGTTGGATCTTACCTGATTATGTGTGATATTGGCTCTTGATACTAATTAGTTATTTAAAAATCTTAAGCAACATCACCGTTTTGTCAGAAACTTGTAAAATAATTTGGAAGCATTCTGACAGTTTAGTCATATAATGAGTGAAAGTTCATAAGCTAGTAGGTAAGCTACAGAGTGTAGCTCTGACCGCTGGCACATATTTGAAATGCAAGCTTCCTTCCAAGTTAATTATGGATTTCTAAATAATTTTATCTAGAAGTTAATTTTATTTTCATCTATGATTCTCTCAATTTTCCTATTATTGTGTAGCTCTTCTTCATAACGCAGTATCCTTGTGTGGAACAGATAATTGTTCTCAAGAATCACAGCTCAAATTAACATTATCAGACCGATATTACAATGAAACACACAAAGTTTCAATTATTTAAGAAAGATAATTACAGTAAAATGTAAAATATAGTCCATGTTAAAATGCCTTTGAAACACTACAACCTTTGAGCATTAATTTAATTTTGACATAATTTCCATGTTACACAATAAATTCAATATATATTGTATTTATGTTCATATTTTGTTCTCTATTGTCTTATTTTGTTCATGTATATTTCTTGATTGAAATAGTTATTAGGGAGAAAGAGGGAGAACGTGAAGAGAGGAAACGGCTACGTAGTCTACCACTTCACAATAACAGCATGGATATAATCATCTAACTACTTGAAGAATACTTCAGTATATCTAAACATCAACACAGATGTTGAGTTTTGTTCAACTGAAATGTCATGAAATGGCCAACTAAATTAGTGCTTAAGAATATATCCAAAAAATATGTATTTTGAGGAGAATGAATGAACCTCATCAAAGTTAGCAAAAGACTAAATGAAAAATTAGCTCAACTAATGGTGCATTTCCAAATTAGCAGAAGTGTGCCCACCGTTGTTTTTCTCTAACATTGTTGGTTTGGTTCTTGTAAAATGACACAAAGATGGGGCCACACGCCATGCATGCAAGAACCACGACTGGTGAAAGTAACACTTTGAGCAGAGGAAGAGGATGGACCGCTAACTTTATACGACACTGTGTGAGACTATTTTGTTGCATTGATTAGTTTTGTATTTTATCAAGTGCAAACTTTCTCTTTTCTCCATGCTGGATTTTTCCTTTTTTAAGGGTTGATAATTTGTTCGCTTACTAAAGTAAAGAGCCAAGCAAAGTCAAATTTGAAATTGACTAATAATACTCACTAATCGACTGTGCTTTTAAGGCTCAAATTACTACCAGTATTATTTTCTTCTCTTTTTTTTCTCTTGGAAGACCATTTTCAAAGGGGTTTCTTGGCGAGCGTCTAGTGAGAAAGCTCTTGCAAGCTTCCATGGCTCGGATTCATCGGTGACTCACCACCAAAACAAATCAGTCCAATTGCAGACAAGCTAGTGCTCACATTTCCATCACTTGTCATGCTGCCATTCTGCCTCCTCTGATGTTCTTTTAGCATTTTTTTCTCCCTCATCTTCATAGCCTTTCTACCTTGAGGGCATTTACTCTTGTTTTTCTTTTTCTTCACCATTCTGATTCAGTGTCTTCGTACCACATCTTCTGTCTACATACTGAGACTGTTGTATGGTTTGATTTACAACCAGACTAAAGCGGGATACAAATTGCTTTTTATGATGTGATTACATTTTCCTTCTTCCTGCTGTGAAAGGGCTCCTAATTGGTGGCATGAATGCATTCACTAGAGTTTTCATTTTAATCAGCTGACCTTTGAGCTGTGTTTACGTTTCTCCATAGTCAACCTCATTACGCTGTTCACTTCCAAATTGTCTTTCCTTCTTGGCTCATCCACTTCACCAAAGGTCACCACATCATCACTACAGATGTACTGCAAATCCTAGATAAACATAAAATAAATAATGAATCTGATAACCTGTTACCGGGGCTTGCCCGCTTGTCGTCACTGCGTTCGCTGGCCAATCCTCATCTGAGGGGGCGTGGCCTCCTCTTGCTGCGTGCCTGCTCTGAGTGTCTTGCGTATATTCTGAATGAAACAGAGAGGGAAGTATTTGCTTGCATGCTGCGTTCTGCTCCTCTCACTGCTCTGACTGGGAGAGTGGAAGGGAAATCAGACTAGAGACTCAGCACTCTGTGCCACACCGGGAGTGCCTTTAGAAGAGTGAGAGAGAGAGAGACAGAGGTGGGGGTTGTTTGCAGAAAGAGAAGGTCAGTCAAGCAGTGGTTGATGGAGGAGGCAGAGAGCAGTTTTCAGCCCTTTTGAATATTTCATAAGGGAGATCCTCCAACGTCAGGCTACCTGGATGGACTGAGAGAAAGAGTTGGTGCGAAGGTGTGCAGTTAACTGGCACCAGGACAAGGGGGGAAATGGGAGAGCGGTGTAGTTGAGAAGAGGATTTTTTTCCCTGTGTGACCCTGCCATAGAGCCTCACATAAAGAAAAGATCTGCAAGAAGGCACTGGGGATGAACCAAAAACAAAGAGAAAGACAGGGGGCTCAACTACTGGCTGGCTATTTCTGAAACCTGTGAAAAACAGGATAAGGAGGGAGGATCCCATTTCTGGGAAAAAGTCTGTGTGAACGGCTGCTTCAGTCTGCCTTGCAACCTTTCAACAGATGAAAACTTGTCTGATTCTTGACTGAAAACGAGGAATCAACTTTACATGAAAGACAGGTTGGTCAGAATTTGACAGAGGAATTGCAGTCTCCCAAACGGGAGCCAACTCCATCCTGCAGGTATGTCGTCCAACGAGCTGAGCGTGGAAATGGACTCATGCATTCGGACATTCAAGGAGCACATGCACCTGGAGCTGGAGCCCCCAAAGATGCCAGGCGTGGTGGGAGGCAAGAGAGGAGCAACGTCTCCCAAACTGTCCCCGAGAAGCTCCCCAAGGCTCTTCCGCAAGCTGATGGTGAACAAGAGCATCCGACAGAGGCGGCGCTTCACCGTGGCTCACACCTGGTAAGGCCTTTGGGTGGTCAGTCAAAAGAAATGAGGAAGACAATTTAAACATATTAAGTGTGGATGAGAGGAAATGATAAAGCACACATTAATGTACTTAGATGAAATTGGAGAATTAGGAGACTACTGATAGGATTGTAAGGAAAAGTGTCTAAACATGGAACATGGAAAGGGATGGAATAAACGTGAGCGCTAGGATTCAGACAGAAATGAATTCAAGAGTTAAAAATACACAAACAAATAATGGGAGGGTATAAAACCTCTTGAGCTTCCTTTAAAATTAGGTTGTAAGATTGTCTGAGATGTAATGCGTTGTGATTTGTCTGTGAGTTATGGGATTACATAATGCAATAAAGCTGACATTCAGCAGAGTTTCCCCTCTGTACTACTATGTCTCTGCCTTGTAACTCAATGCATTTTTTGACGAACTGATCAGACCTCGTTTTGGAAGACTGCTGAGATGTGCAGGGATTGCTAGGTGTGTTATGCAACCCAGTGGTCCGTTTTCGTCCACAACCCCAGGGAGCAAATGAATGCCTATATGACTCAACACGAGCTACAATGACTGATACGTTGCAAACTCACCAGGAACATTAGGATTTTGATGTCAGACATTATCTAGATGGGATTCAACGATGCTCTGGTTCAGTTCTGACTTTCTATATGGGCTGACCCCAAGGTAGACCAAGGTTAATGGGAATTCTCTGAAAATTTCTAAAGTATAGTCATATTTAATGGAAATTCTACAGAAATTAATTGATCAATGACTAGTTTTCTCTGGCTATAAGGACCATACAGTAATGCGTACTACTCTCCTCTACCCATTCATTTAGATAAATTAATGGATATCATGCTATAAAGTTCTGGTTTGTTTGTGTAAAGTACTGGCATGACTGTGAAAAATGCGACATATATTTTGTCCACTGCTTGTCAGCAGATTCTTGGAAAGCTACTAACAAGAAAGACAAATTGATCTATTTTGAAACATTTCCATTGACAACACACACAGTGTCATGTCATAGAAACCAAAAGAGCACCACCTAGTAAAAGCACTACACTTAGAAAATATTTTTTTCAGTATTTTTTTCTGAGGTCTCTGGATCAAAATCAAGATGACAAAGGACATCCCTTGGATGAATGGATGCTTTAGTGTGGTATTGTTTTTTTTTTAGTAAAAATAGGAATAATCATTTTTAAAATTAGCTTCTAGATAATTAATTTTATCTTAAGTAAAATGCAGGATTAAATATAATGATATCATGACATTGTTGTCTTTTTAATCATGAGTGTAAAGGAATCACCCTTTTTGTACAGTATAAACCCCACATAACATTTTACATTTCCCCTTTCTTATTTTGTCTTCAAACCTGCCTTTAGATCTAGCAGCTTTCAGGGTTTATATTATGTGGCCAATGTTTGTGGATTATTCAAAGTAGGGACTATTAAGGAAGCTCAAGGTGACTCCATTTGTTTAAACTGAGCCATTTGAGATGCTTCCTGATGCTGGTGAAGATGAAACGCATCTCTGAAAAGACAGGATAATGAAAAATCCATACACATGAGTAATTTTTTCTACTTAATCAGACTTATCATGACTGTTATCATGACTGTTATGCAGCGGAATAAAAAAAAATCTTGTGGGAAATGAGGGTCAGGAAATGAATCGTGATTTTAATCGTCTCCTATGTTTTGCCTAGACAGGAGTTGTCTCAGCAATGGGAGGGAAAAACTACAATACATGTTTGTTTCTGTTTGTGTATTCATGCAGCCATGAGTCGAGAGAAATCCCATATTCTCAACCGTACGTTTGGTCATGTCAGTGATTTGAACCACACATATTTGTCATATAATTCTTGTTTATTCCTCCTTATTTTCTAGCAGCCACCTCAAATTCTGTCTTCCCTTTTCATTGTATAGGCTGCGGCTGATCAGTCAGAGCCGGGTGGGGGTTGGGTGGGTGCGAGGGAGAAAAGGAGGAAGGAAAAACAAGGATAATGGTTTTATTTAGGAATCATTAAAATGTTCTTTTCTTTGTTTGTTCTCATAAATCTGCCACACATAGGCTCAATCCAGGGACCAGACAAAGGCCTATTACACCCATTACTGCCATTAAACACCAGGCGAGCCCATTACCAGCCAAGTTCATGATAAATTATCCTTGAGCGAGACACTCAGGTCTCTTTGCTCACTTAGTCTGATGCTCTGACATGAAGCTAAAATTAGAAATCTTGGAAAATAAAAGCAAGTTGGACTCGTAAGAAACACAAGTAGGAAGAGAGAGTAAGCTAAAACAAACATAAAAAGATAATTGATGTGGACAGCCAGGAGAAGGTTTCTTTTAAAAACTTCACTTAATGCTTGTTCTTCACCCATTGTTGATGGAGCCACATTTCAGACATAATAAAATAAGCAGCCGCATTACAAGCCACAAAAAACGTGCACAACTGTGGGTTGTCATTATTCATTAGCCTATAAAGAAAACAAAATGCCCCACCTGGAAGTCCCTGTGAGTATTACAGGCCATGAACTCTGTCTGACCTACTTGTCTGTCCACCTGTTCCAGACCTTAAAGAGAACATAAAAAAATAAGAATTACTGAAAATCTTATAACCTTTCTACTGTTGAATGAATAAAATGAAAAGGTGTTACATAAACATGCTTCTGTATATTGTTTGAGTTAGCACTGCATTGATTATCATAGAATAAACAAACCGAGACAAAGGAACTGCTTTTTATAGTTTATTTAGCTCCTTTTGAAGAATAACCTTGAAGAACAACTCAGAATTGAATCACTATAATTAATGTGAGGATACCCGAGCAGGTGAAATAGTTTGACAGCTGTCACAAAAATCCCTAAATCTTTACCTTTTAGTTTGAAACACCCTACTTATGATGCATAAGAAAGCTTTTTGCTTTCCCTCTGTCCCTCTATCTGCCCAATACCAACCACCACTCAGCAACTAGCTCCTGATTAATATTATCTGAACAGTCATACTATTGATTTTGTCTTTACAGATGCTCAAATCTAAAATAGTTAGCACTTGACCACAATTTAACTGCTGAAAGAGATGCTTCAAAGTGATTTGTTTGTAAATGCTGCTGTTTTGTAGATTTTTTTCCTTTATCCATTCTGCTGTCTTAATAGTGATTTGTTGAGTGTGGTCTGGTAATTCTGATTATCATAAAGAACTGTTGATAACATCGCATTGTGACTAACTGGCTCTGCTGTGGATAAGTGTCTCGTGACCTCCTGACCTGTGAGCTCTCAGACAACGGGTCTTCTGTTAGGATTCGGGAAAAGCCGAGCTGTCCTTTCTTTCATGCTTTCTTTGTTCTGCTCGGACTCTCTTCTAAACTTCTCGCTTTCCATCTGGTGTTTTTTCTTTATCTACCTTTGGTGCTGCCTTGTCCCGTTTTTTTGCCGTCTCTACATGCCTCCTTGTGTAATTTGTGGGCACTTCTTTCTTTTTCCTGTCTGCCATTCTATCGTTTTCCCTTTTTGCACTCCATAACACCACATGATGTAAATGTTTGATGGTTGGCCGAGGGGTACGTCGGCCTCTTTTCCAACTCACACAAAAAGTGCATTAAGGAGGGAGAGACTGACGGCAAGAAGGTATGAAATAAGAGAATGAAACAGGATGGAAATATATGAACAAATATAACAATAAGCTTCACTGCTCACAAAAACTGTTCTGACAAGGTTAGAAATTGAGCAAGTATATTTTTTTAGTCTTCAAGTCGTTTTCTATTTTAAAACTTTATCCAGATTTTTCAAGGCAGTGCATGACTTACATTATACAGATTTTATCTGAAGAAGAAGAAAGAGTGTTTATGCGGAGCCTTTCCTCCTTCTGAGTGATGACCATCAGATGCTTTTAGTGGAGTGAAGAGGCTTTTGAGAAAACATCATAGACTTATAAACAAGAAGAGGTAAGAAAATGTCAGATGTTGTTTGTGCATATGTAAAAAGACAGACACATAAACAGAAAAACGGACTTCGTTTACCGCAGCGGTTTCAGGCTTGGCTCTACATAGACGGCTATTTACCTCAGCTTAAATGTCAGACTAAATATCCATCTTTCATCACCATTCCATCCAGGGCTCCATCTGCTATTGATTTGTTTCTTTCTCTTCTGGCCTCCGTGACTCATCTAAAATCATCTCTGCACGAGCGTCAGGGAAAGATTGACGTGATTATTGTTGCCTCTGCTGCCAGTGTGTTTCTGCCAACTGCTCACTTGAGTAAGAGACAGGGAGACAGATGGAGAGGCGAAACAAAGAACACTCGATTGCAGAGCAAATTGCTCTAAAATTAAATTAAAATATTAGTTTATTAAAGCTTATTATTAAATTCTGCTAAAAATCTGGCTTCCACCTGAACAAACTAGTAAGACTCACCTCCAGTTACTTTGTCCACATTACCTGATTTAGATTTTAAGTGCAAAGTTTTGCAGGTTCGACATATGCCCCATCATTAGTATTCCATTCCATACTATTTTATAGTTAGATATTTTTCTACTATTTAATATAAATACATATATCAGTATTCATTTTCATGACCCTTTCTGGTACTCCACTAATATTCAAAAGAAGATTCCAGTATGGCTAGAGCAGATGGAGGTCAAAGATCCTCTAGAAATCTGACAACTTTTACTCGTTGTGCTTGGTGGAGGGAGCATTAGCCTTTTGGTCCTCAGCTCACATCTTCAAGCACAACAAAAACTAACCTCTTTAAATGAAATCCGCTAACTTTATGATGAAAACATTCAGGCTAAGATCTACTTGGTGTTTTCTAATGTGGGCAGTACTTTTTATAAATGTTATGATTTGTAAAGCCCATCCACTTAGAGGAATGATATGATCGGTTGATCCTCCCTAGTAATATTTACTCTCGATAAAAACCACTCAAACAGAAATAGGATCTCTCATTAGAGAATGAAGTGTGATAGAGTAGGGAATAATTGCATTTTAATCTGAATAAACAGAGTTCAAATAAGGGTGAATTTATATGAGGCTGTGTATGTCATACTCAGTGGGGTGATGCACAAAACATTACACTTGCAGCACAGCAAAGCACAACTATCTCTTTTAGAGATTGCTTTTGCTGTATTTCTTTTTCTTTAGCCCCGGGTCTGACCCTAGATCCTCTTTATTGGACTCCTCTGGCTGGGTAATGGAGCATACACCTCTGGGATCTCTGTGCTGCAGACTACCTCATATCTTCCAATAAAATATGTATTGAAGTTTGATTGCAATTTTATTGTTTTTGATATCGTGAGGCTTTTAATTTTAATGACTCCTTAAAAAGAGTAACAATGTCAGCACTTTGGGTCAGTACAGTTTACTGTGTTTGACTAGTCTATGTTTTTATCCAATAAAAATATTAAATCCAGACACTTAATTCAGATAGCCAGACTAACACCAGCTTTTATGTGATTATTATCAAGTAGTTACATTGATCCTATTTCCAGCGTGCATGGTGGTTCATCCTAACTAACACACCAGGCGTAGTTGATTGTTGTCTGTTTTTAAATAGCACGCTATCCTGAAATGTAGCAACACAGATAGGTTGCCTGAGGAAAATAATAATTTATGGACTTATATTGACCCAGATACATTTAATTTGCCACTTACTCATTAGCCCACTTAACTCCAACTATAAAATCATGTGAAGCACAGCCAAGTCAACTTTCTTGCATCCAAATAACTTCAGGCGTGTCAATTACAAAAACGCAGCCTGTGCTGTGTTTAAATCAAAACACGGGCCCTTAAGTGTCTTGCAGTGTTTCATCACAATTCTGTCTTGACATGAAACACAAATATTTATCTGAGCTTGCATATTTACATTGAAAAGTCGTTTTCTGAACATTCCAGTGTAAAAAAAGTAAAGATGAAATCTCCATTTCAAATCTGCATATGTTGGCTGTTTGATTTTAGTAAAAGATCTATTGAATCTGTTTTCCTAAGGTCAAAAAGAAAAGAAATATGAGAACTATAAGAAGCAAAAGGTTGGAATTTAATATGAAGTTATGATGGTTTGTAATCTGAAAAATATTTCACCTATTTTCTCTTGTCAATTGAGAACAAAAATATTTGACAAAAAAAAGAGTCTAAACCAGTGGTTCTTAACCTGGGTTCGATCGAACCCCATGGGTTCGATGAGTCGGTCTCAGGGGTTCGGCGGAGTCTCTGCCGTGGAGGTAAAGACACACTTGTGTAAAGTTGTGATGACGCCCCGCTTTGCCATCACTTGCTGCAGAGGATCATGTTACATTGATTAGCCAATCAGAGCTGCGGAGAAGCACTGATTGAAGGAGCTCCACTCTCAGCATGGATGAACTTGTGTCTTTATTTACTTTAGCAAAGCTCACCGTTTTTACCAAATTCTATAGTCTAAATCTGCTCCTTAGTTGCATCTTTTCGGGGTTGGTACTGCCTCTAATGGCGTGGGGTGGTAACACAACTAATATAACTACATTACTAAATCAGAATACCGCAAAGTATTTTGTGTGTCAGCGGGGAGGAGAAGGTACAAGAAGCATTTGGTGAATGCGCGCATATGAAGTTGGGGGATTCGGTACATCAAAAAAGGTTAAGAACCACTGGTCTAAACTATTATACTAGTACTTTACATTTGTGTTGTCATCTTCATTTGTCCTTCCTACCAGGTTTTTGTGATTGGTTTTCTTGCCACATAAGACTGAAGCATGCACTCCAGTCCTTTTTGAGTCAGAGATGTATTGGGTGATGTTGGCGGTGATTCAGAGGTCTAGAAACAGTCTTCCTCCTGTTCTTTCTCCTCCTCCTCCTCTTTATTTGCTCATGCTGCATGACTCGGTTCAGCACCCCTCATCTCTCTCTCTTGTCTCCCTGAACCAAGCAAACCAACCAAGCAGAAAGTTAACTATTCCAGATGGGTGACGGAGGATGAACATTCAGGGTTGTGCATGTGTCCCTGTTCACATTTACATCTTCGTATGCTCTATTCATGGTATGGACTGGGGTTCACTAGATGAATATTTGTAACACATGGGTGATGGGTTTCTCAAATTACAATAAAAAATAATTTGCTAGTTCCGAGATTGCACATTTTCATTTCGCATCGATGCAGCAGAAAATACATTAGGCTGTTCCATTTATAATCCCATTCTTCATTCTGACATCATGTGTTTGAGGCTTTTCATTTAACTCAGGATGTTAGTTCATGACATTATGATGATGAAATATGTGACAGTTTCTTGTTAATATCTTTATAGTGCCTGCAACCAACCTCCAACAACAAAAAGATGTTGTATATATATATATTTTTTTTTTCTGGTTTGATAGATTTATTTCAACAAAGACATTTAGCCAGTTTCTGGAAAACATGTGACTGTTTATGCTGCCTTTCAGGAAACGCATAAAACCCCATTTGTCTTCGTTGCATTCCATGTTTATTAAATGTTCTCATTTTTTGCTGCAATTACTTTGTCCACATCTAGTTTGCCATTTGGCCTGTGCTGAAGTGGCATTTGTGAAAAAGGATGTAATATAATAATTCAGGATATAAACACTCAAGTTTGACATCATCAGATTTCAACTATATTTTCAGCTGAGACCAACCCAGTGCTCTGCATTGTATCGTAGCCTACTCCGAGTTTTTTCATTTCTTTTTTTGTTTTTGCCTTTAAAACTGTTTTTTGGTACATTACAGAAGAAATAAAATTCCTTCTGTGACTTAGAAGAAACACTTGGAGACAACGCGGAAGAAGATGCGTCAAATCTAATAAGAGTAGTTTGTTGATAATTTAGTTAAGAGAAAATATTTGTGTGGTGTCTAAAGGTGCATTTATCTTATTCATTGACTGATTATTAGAAAAACTACAACTGTAACATTTTCCATTGCGGTGTTACTTCTGCAAGTGTCTGAGCTGTCATGAACATGTTGGACATCCATTTCTTTTGGTAAAATGTCTTCAAAATGTAGGAGTATCATGAAGCCATTGCTAAAGATGGCGTGCTTGTGTGTCTTTGTCTTTGTGCATGGAAGTCTCAAAGTTGAATATTCGTTTTATAAGACAGAAAAGTATTCACACGTTCATTAATAACAACTGCTCTAAAGCTCCATTTGGGCAATCTGAAGTAAGCCGAACACAACAGTACATTTCCTTTCCGCTTCGTCACCTCTCTGCCGGCTCCAAGAAAGGAGCAACCATTATTCAACACTTGATTGCTGCCTATCACGCTGACTGAAAGGAACGATGGCAGCATCCTATTTTTTTTCTGCTCAGCAGGCGACGATGTGCAGCTATGCAGAACGAGAGGCAGAGACGCATTAGGCTTTATCTTATCAAATGAACATGGGCTATTGGAATCTCGAGAACTAAAATTATTCAGAAATGGGTTCACTTTTTGAGCATGAATTAAGACGTGATGGTGATTTGAACTTGAGAAATAAGTCTCTGTCTTGACCCTGCACTGAAGTTTCACTCATCACGATTAACCTCATGAAACAATAATTGTACTGGACTTGAACGTCTCACACTGGGTGAGCCCAAAATGATACAAAGTCCTGAAACAGACTGTATGACTTGTTGCTGCAGCACAATCATGTCCGACAGAAGTAACTGCAGTTTTCATATGCTGTTTAAAATACTCGTATATTACCCTTAATTTGTGTCTTATTGTAAATGTGCTACACCTGTGAGCATTTATATTAGGAATGTGTAGCTTAAAAAAAAACATGCTTTCTTCATATACCGGGCTTTGGTATGAGCACTTGATGAAGGGTTGATAGTCTTTGACTGTTTCTGTTCACGTTTTTTTTATATCTATGCTGTAATTCACTGAAGTTTGAAATATTCTTGAGCTGAGTGAAGGGAAGTATTTGTCATATTTAATGGTCTGTATGGTATGTGTGTTATGAATCTTTTGACCAGAATAAATTAAACTAAGCTGCAATCAGTAGGGAATGGGTTTTGTCCTGTATTTCCAAGTTGTCTTTATTGCAGCATCAGCTTGTCCACAACTGAGATGAAAACGCAGGAGGATTGATTTGTTGCAGTCTACAACACCCCCTGCAGCATCCACAGCTGAGATGTACCAGAAAGATGAGTACAGATAAGCGTGGGCTAATTCATGTGTTGGCGAAAAGTGAGCTCAAAGCTTACGGCAAAGTAAAGTGTGCTGAGAATGTTTTTGTGATGCCTGCATCCTGGCAGACATCGAGCTACACCTGCAGGTGAACAGCACTCCGCCTCTGAGAGAAAAAACGGAGCAAGATGTGCATTTGAGTTCTTCTTGGTCTCGCCCAGCATGTCCTGAGGCTGACATAACCTCAGTCTTTTAGTCTGATGAATTATGAGATTTAATATGTGCAACCTTACATATACTGTGTGTTCCATAACCTTTATGTATAGGATTGCTTATATAAATGGCTTACATTGCCCATGAGAAAACAATAAACTCATTTGGAATGTAGCAATTTAAAAGAATAAAGGAAGATAGGCAAATCTGTGAAACTGGAAAATCTAACGCAGTGGTTCCGAAACTTTCCGGCTTTTCACTCGCAAAATAAAAAAGTAAGACTCTTGGTGTAGCATACAAACATTTTTACTGAGTCATATTAAAAGTCACACAATAATATAGTTTAAATTTATGTTCAAGTTTTGTTTTTCTTTATTTCAATCTTGGGATTTAGAATAATTTCTGAAGAACATCACATGATTCCAGATGAACAACTTTGAGAACTGCTAATCTAATGAACTCATCTTTAATTGGTTACAATGACAGAAGTGTAAATGATTCACTTTATTTAAAATGTAAAATGACTAAAAATACTTTGGCCAAAACGTGTGCTCACATTAAGCTGTAGGTCATTTCTCCTTTTTGATCATTTCTGGAGCCATTTTGGATCAACACCTTGAAGTGACATAAACAAAATGAACTATCACGTCTCTGTAAACAAAACTGGCCTCCAGAAAACTTCAGTCATCAGAATGGAAATCATTGAGCTCATTCATTTATTAATGAGGTTTACTCCTCCCCAAAATCTTTCTTTAACCTTCAAACGTGGCAATTAAAAATACTAACTCTTACAAAGACAAATCCCATGAAAATCATGAGCTGCATGAAAACCGCACATGTAGTTCACACATATTTTCACACGTGAATGATGTGAATCATATGTGAAAGCACATGTTATTTTTGAATGTTTCGTGGTAAAACCCCATGTGATCACATGTGCAAATATGTAATCACATGTTGAATAAACCATGGATCACATGAACATAATACTTTTTCACATGTGGAAAATGGAAACCGCATGTGGAACATGACCCCATGTGAATTTCATGGGATTTTTTTAAAGATAATCTACAAGAAAAATTATTTTCAATCTCACAATAGCTCAATGAAATGGCAATAAATCACAAACAACATAACTCGCTTGTCCATCCACAGTGGTCTCTCTGTGTCTGTCGGCAGCTAAGCAGGTGAGTCATCTTCCTACTTCTGGGGATCATGTTTAGCTGCTTTTCCTCCTGTGTCTTAACACTATCACACAGATAGTGATGAGTCATCTCAATTCTATCTGAAAAATCTCTATATAAATGCTCATGACAGGATTTTTCAAAAGCAAATAGGACACTTCATTACTGTCATAATGTTTTAAGAAGCCTTTGTCAGTTGAGTTTATCAAAAGGAATTGCACTGTAGCAGCTGTCATATTTGCATTAGAAAACCAAAAACTACCATGTACTGTACATTACATCATACAGAGTTGCATGCCATATCTCAACATTTCGTGTTTGTTTTAGGATTGAGGTTGGAGCTTTGCAAAGTTAACTTGTCTTATGTCATAACCTTTCTATTATTTATTGAGCCTACACAGAGATAATGCTGTTATATTTTATATATACCTTTTTTTTATTATGTAACACAGTTGCAGTTATGTGAATATTTCTAGCATTTATATAAGTCGTGGGTTTTAGTTTGCCTTAAAACTAAAGGCAAACTTAGTTTTTTCAATGAAAAAAGGTTTTAATAAATTTTAATAAATACATCCTGGAGACATCTGTCAAATTTGAAGTGAAAGGTTTTGTAGCAAATAGATAAAGTAACACAAATGTGATTAATAAAAAGATGACCTCAGTTGAGCTGAACATTTTTTATTATTTGTTGACTGAAATGCTTTTAAGTGGCAAATCATGCTGTGATGATTTGGATAAAAGTTAATCTGACAATGATTGGATCAGTCTTGAGAATATTTTTTTTTTCAGTTTTCTCATACTTTGGCAAATTAGACGAGACTTTGTCAGTCTTTATGGCTCAAAGGCAGTCAGTCTGAATCATCATCTTCTGGGACAATAAGATGTTCAGCGCGGCTCTCGGATAAACACGACTTGTACAACACACTTGTACATTGCCTCATTTTCACTGCTGTCTTTATAATTCTTGTTTCACATACAGTCATTATCACAATGTGCCTTGCAGACTGTGGCGATTTGCATTACAGAAGACTACATGAATTTGTTATGTGCATGTCCATCCTCGCACAAAATTTTGTCTTTAACTGTGCGCATCTCCTGTCTGCTCGAATCATGATCACTGTTAACCTGTGGGGGAAACCACCGCCCACACAGTCTGATGTAGTGTTAAAAAGTCTTAAAAAAAGTTGCGTGTGTCTTGTATTTGCTATCCATGTTGTGTGAGAAAAATGTGTTTGCAAAAGCACAATGTGAAGTCATTGGGAACACAAGCTAAAACCAGGGTAGCAGCAATTGTTGCATAAAGATTAGGAGACTGTAAGAAAACTCATATGTTTGTCTGCATCCCTGAATGCATCTCCACTGATATGAGTAAAAGTGCAATGCAGTGTTTGGAGTTGGTTCCCAACATTAAACTGATTTCTTGGCCACAGAAATCAGTTTAAGAAAATATGGAGCTCTTTGTCATGTTTTCAAATGTGTTGTGATTTACATACATTGAGACTATGCTGAGTGTGTCACATGGACACACGTACCGCCATAGAAGATTGGATTTGTGTCTCCTTGTTAAACTCAAGCAGAGCCACAAACAATGGCATAAAATATCCTTTCATCAAATATAAACTGGTGATTTTTTCATTGGTTACCATTAGTGATTGTCTCTTTTCAATAATTTCTGAGTCATCGCCAATTCTTCAGAGAATGATTGACAGGAAAGTGTGACAAGAAACTGTTGAGTGACTGTTACATCTACTTAGTTTTATAAAAAGCAACTTCAGTATAAAAATGATTGGTGGAATGATTTCTGAACCATAATATGTTTGATTTGCATTCCAGATCTGTTTATCAGTCATACATCTTTTGCTAGTTGGATGTGTTTTGTCTCTTAGGCATATATAGATCTTAGCACCTGAGATGATGAAGCTCAAGGACAGTGTTGGGGTCACTATGATGATAGAAATGAGAAAAACAAGAGAGGAATAATGACTCCCATATTTTCAGAGCAATATTTATGTTTTTCTGTTAAGGGGCAATCCAAATTATTGTCTTATTTCACATGAATAACTTAAACACTAGATGCCCATTGAAACTCTCTACAGTTTCTCAAAGATCTAATGCAAAAATTTAGAAAATAAATCCATGGCACCAGATAAAAACAGAAAAAATATTTTTGCTTCTTACACAAACAAGTTGAATATTATTACAAAGCTTTGTTCTTAAGCATAATAACCAAACTTTTCAGTAAAATCAGCCATAGCTAAAAGATTTATGCACGTTTTTTTCTAATTGTTTTTGTTGTTGTATAACAAAAATACACAGTATGACAGTTTTTCATTGAAGTACAGACAAGCCAAGCTCTGCAGAATTTTAAGCATTTGTTTAAACAAATGTATTTGTATTTCTCAACTGTAGATTCTTCATTTTTCCAATCTCATTGCAGTGGGAAACCTCTTGCAGAACGAGTTTCTTTAACAAGATACTGAAGCAAATATTAATTCAGCTTGCAAACCTCACCTCACCGCCATGCTGATCTTTGTTCAGTTTGTTTGCAAAAACCTAGTGTTTTCGAAAGACTGCAAGCTGCATAAAAGTATTTCAGAACATTTTTGATTTTTTCTATGTCGCTACCTGCCAGTTAACTCCAGATTGTATGTCAGTAATTTAAGAGCATTCAGTAATTTGTAACTGATTGCTCTTTTTGCTGCTCTAAGGGTTTGTCCTTTAAATAACAGTCCTGAGGGTCACACCGAGCCATTTGGTCAGTGTTTATCCATGCTGGGATGTTGGCAGGGAGATGTTGGCTCTAAACCTGCATCCAAATGGCAGCCACTCTCTCTCCTCTGTCTCGGCTGTCTTCATTTGCAGACAAAATTCACACTGTGATTGAGCAGTTTCCCATGGGTGTGTTAATTTGGTCAGATCACCCGTGGCGACTCTCAAAATTGCTACTGTCCCACTTCAGTTTTGACCTGTCCAAAGCTGTAGAGTCTCCAGAGGCGACACGTTTTGCTGCTATTCATGTTTAAGGTAGTAAAAAAAAGTGGGAAGTTCCACAAGCTTTAATACATAGCCCCAAGTGTCTTCTTAGGGCATGACAGTTTAGAGAGGAACAAACTGATTTAGTTGAAACCAGTGTGCCAGGGTGTAACGTCTTCTGGACAGGCTAAAATTAAAACCATTTAAACTCCCTGAACTGTAAAAGAACATTTAATTCAACCTGAAGAGCTATTGTTTGAAATGGGTGTGCTGTGTAATATTTTCAACTTCCTCTTCTGCTTCTTTTTAAAGCAATTTTCCACCTGCCTTCTCACTTTTCCTTCTCGCTCCATCACGTCTGTCTCATGATTAAGACTCTGTTTGCTTCAGTCCTTTTCTGTTCATTATCTCGGGTCTCCAGCAGTGTCCGTTTAGTTAGTGTCACATTGATTTACGTACGGCCACAATGTGTGAAGGCTTTTTCATACACTGCGCACACTTTCCTAATGACCCTTTAGCTCTACAGTCAGCAGGTGTGCACGTGCGTGCTTGTCTAAGATTAATTTTTGCATTTAAAACTCTTTAGATAAACATTGTAACACCAGCAAATGAACCCTTAAAGAAAAAGACCCCACATGTGCCAAATATGATTACACCAAAAAAGCCCAGGTGAAAAGTAAAATATGAAAAAGGCTTTTCAAATGTGAGAAGATTTCTGCATGTTGCATGACAAGGCCAGATGTGTATTGATTTTATGTACAAGGATATCATTTAAAATAATCATATGGTCCTCATCAAGATTTAATATACCATAAAAACTCAGTTGAAGTTTGTCATTATCTAATTTTAATACCGGAAAATAATCAGATTTCCCCAAACGACATAAAACCTTCCAAATGAAAAATGTCTCATAAAAACATTCTAAACATGTGGAAGATTCTCAATTCATCTTGAGAAACTTTCCAGCTGGGGTGCAAATGCCCAAAGTGGCCAAAACAAACACACCCCCAGAGGGATACGCACATAGAAAAACACACACCAACAGTACACACAGATTGATGGTTTTATGGACAAATATATGGATCAGTGGATCAGGAAAGTTGAGGGAAAGTATATTCCAGTACAGCACTGAAAATACACAGAGACCCATAAATATGCTCACACAACCCACCATTATTTAATTGGTATGACAAATTGCTGGCTGGAATAATATTTCACAAGATGTGGCTTTTCGATCCAGGTGGGATACATGACCTCATTTTATCTGGATTTGGAGGGTAGAAGTGAAGCTCTGTCCCCCACACATAGAAATCCACTGCATCCTTCTTTATGCATGTAGGCAAGACTGACTTTATCGTGATAAATACAGTACCTAACAAAAATATAAATAAATAAATACCACACTGTTTGAAAAAACCACTTAACATATTGGTTGGAAAATATGCACCATGACTGTCATATCTAGCATGATTTTGTTCTAATTCAAGTTTAGGATTTTAAAAAGAACAGGACCCCTGCGGATCTGAGATCTTTGTGTTTACATTTCTCTCTATCTGCCTTCACATGTGCCTTCCCCTTCCAAGCCTAAGTTTTATTTTCTAAACATGTTACAGGATGTTTACTGGGGGAGATGTCACGCTGATACCAATCAGTTTAACCTAGTTTATTTTCTTGATCACAGCTTTAGATATAAATGAACCGCGAAGATTCATTTCAGCTCGCAGGGATCAAACATAATTTCCCACCGTTTAGATGAGACATTTGGATGTTGCTGCAAATTATTTGATTCAGAGTGAAAGAAGATTAAGGAAAGTAAGGTGATGAGATAAACATGCAACTGGTGTATGTAGAAAAACACGTCTTCCTTTCCGCCAATGAGAGATGAAGCAGAACGGTTAATTCATTTACAGCTGGACAACAATTTGTGTAGTTATTGTTCATTATTAATTTTCTCTAGTATTGACCTGCTCTACATTCCGTACACATCCTGCAAAGGAAACCTGGGAGCAGTGAAATGAGAGTGAAGCTCCAGTTGTGTCTAGCCTATTTTCTTCTGCAATGGAACAGCTGAAAAAAGTGGGTGGTGGGAATCTAAATAGATTATTTTATGTCTGCCCAACATTAGTCTTTTCTTTGTACACATGATAATATATTCTTCTTTTTACAGTATCTCTTCTCTTTGTGATTTTCTTATTTCACTCCCCATTAGCTCAGCGAGTGCAGAACCTTTAAGAAAACTCCCTGCTTTCTATCTTGGTGTTTCCATGTGGGTGCAGTCCCACATGGACTGCACCCTATTTTTAAGGAGAATCAGAGCTGTGATCCAACAAGATTGGCTATTGAAGGTCGTTTGCAGGTGACCTTCAATAGCCACAGAGGAGCCAATGATCAGACTACGCAGCCTTTTCAATTTAAAGGAGTCAAACACCTCAACTGGCTATTTATCCTGTCTATTTAATCTAGGAGAAAATACGCTTTATGACATTCTGACCCCATCAGATTTCTTTCTTCTTTTTTTTTTCCTGACAATAATATATGTCTGCATACATGTAAGGGACAGCACAGGAAGCCTTGAAAATTAAAATTGGAAAATGTTCAGCTTTGGATACTAACTTACAGTATTGTATGTACATACTCATTCAATAAATTAGAATATTATTGAATTTTTTTTTCCCCCAGGAACTTTATCACAAATATTAATTACACAGATGGAAGTTTGAAAGCCTTTATTTCTGTTAATTATAATAACTTTACAATTGCAGGTAATGAAAACATCACATTTGAAATGAGAAAATTACATCAAACCAATGAAAAATATTTTTTAGCATCAAATGTGGGCTAAATGAATAGTAGGTTTAATACCTGCTTAAAGGTTGTTTTCAAAAAGCCCATTAAATCTAACAGAGACTCATCTGGACTAATTTATTAAATGTCACTGTATGTGTAGAGGTAATGTATTACTCTGCCCTCTGGAAAATGAAAGTTGACCCCTGCACACCACAATGTAGTCACAATATACCTTCCATCTAAAAATAATGTCTCCCAAGAAGCAAGGATCTTCTGTCTTCAACTTTGTTGCTTTCATCTGCTGCGGTTTCTGTTCTCCAGAGTCCTTGAAAGCCCTCAGAGTCTCTGTTGTTTTTTTGTCGACTCATGGTTGGTAGAAACGTAGATCCATAGTCCTGGAGGAGCCTGTTTCATTTTTTTCTTTCAGAAGAATGCCATATTTTTGATGTACCACCTACAGCAGTGAAGCATTTTTTTCCCTTTCTTGTCATCCTGTGACATCTTCTCATTTCCACTGTCGTCTCCAGGCTTTTTTTCTAAATGCTCATCCATTAAATAAGACAGCTCCTGCTATGAGGACAATGATTAAGCTGATTGCACTATCAAATGTTCTAGTTTCTTTTTTTTTTTCTACTTCCCAGATAGGTACTGAAATATTTCTATTTTCTCATACTTCAAGATCAAAACTTCTCCAAAGTTTTTTTGACATTCTTTTAACATTTTCACAATAGTCATGTTACAACCACAAACATCAATTTATTTAATTGGTATTTTATGCGGTGATTGTGCACAATAGCAAAGGAAAATAAAATAAGATTTACAATTGTTGCTTTACATAATAGTGTGTGGTCTGTTTGTATTTTGCTCATGTGAGTGAATATTTTGTTGAACCTTTTTTCCTAATCTTCCTGTTGGGGAAGAGAGAGATGGCGGAAATGTCTACCTACGGAGACACCCAGAAGGCGTCATTAAAAAATTCCCTCTAAACTATTTTTGTATCTCATTTAAACGTTCAATAATTGAACAACTAGAATCCGCCATCATTTTTGAGATGAATGACAATGAATTTATTTGTGCACCTCACGAGAGAATCAGAAAAGCTCTGAACCGTGTTTATTAACATGTCACCTCTTGCGTGTATGTATCTGATTTGGCCTTGGTCTGTTCACTTCTCTAGGCGATTATGGTGTGTTTACTCTTCCACAACTGACTGAGGTAATTAAATCTTCCTCGTTTTTATCTCTTTTCTCCTTATTTGTTGGAACACTCCTCCTCCGCTCTTGTCTCTTCTCATTAAATCCCTTGCTTTCTTTTCACCTCACCCCAGTTTCTTATAGTTGACTCATTTTATTTTTTGCTTAGCTACTTGTTTACCACAAAACCTGGGCATGGTATTTATTGCTAACATTAACCATGAAGGTTTCTCCTTTGTGATTGATGGATGTTTACATTTGCTCAAGACATTAACGTCAAGAAAGTGTGGCACACTTTCTTAGGAAATATGTTAAAGAACAGCTTTCTGAATTAATTTAGTTATTGGAAAAGCTCTAAACAGTTACAAAACATGCTAAAAAGGTAAAACTGACACAAATCCTTCCCAGTTTGAAGGAAGAGCCTGAGAGCTTAAATAAGAAGATTTAGAAGAAAATCTTGTTTTGTTGAACCAGCGGGCTTTGAGATTTTACTGTAATTATCTCTCAACCACATTCCATGCAGCTACTTTAATAAAAAAGGAGGATGTCTCATGCAATGTCCACTCTTTCTTTTTCTGCTTTATTTTCACCTCCAGGCATCTCAGCAACACTGATCCAAAGCCTTTCTTCATTGTAATCTATCAGCACAATACATTTTGTTCATCGACTTTGTGTCATGCATGCGGTCTAATAACAGTTATCTTAATTGAAATCAATAGAAGGATACAGCATTGATTTTGGCCAGAGGGGACTGGTGACAGTGGCCTCCTGCTCCTCTGTCTTTACGTGTTTGTTTCTCTCACATGTAATGGCTCAAAGATGAATTTGTCATAAAATCAACCTACAGCCATTAGCTTATTGGATGGAAGTAGTTGTTTATGCTGTAACTGTTTGTCTACCTAGCTCCAGGCTTCTTTGTGGTTGTTTTTTTTCCTTATCACTTCTGTTGTGTTTGGTATTTGACAGAAGAGACAGACAGGAAAGATGGAAGAGAGGCGGGATGGCATGTGACAAAGGTTGCATGCCAGATTGGCGGGTACACAATCTGCGCCTGAGTCATCTGGACTGCCACAACACCATCAAGCCCCAACGGTTTATAGCACTTGCTTTAGATGTAGCTCCAAAAAGAATACTAAGTTGTGAAGGATGAAAGCTGCTCTGTCGCATCTCTTTTACTACAAACTGCCTTCTTTACTTTGACTCCTTTAAATAGGACTGCCCAGTTTTGTTTTGTTTTTTTGTTTAAATTTCTTACACAAGCTTTCAAAGTGAATATTTTAAGCTACATTTTGATTGGAGAAGCTGCATGATTTTGAAATCTCATCTTGTCAGTGATTGCCATACAAACTATACTATGACCGTATGAAAGTTACCTTTAATTTCATTTGACCATTTTCTGCCTTTAATAATCATATGTTGCAAGAACTTACAACAATTAATAAGAAAACCAGCCCAGATTTATTGATTTATTATTTTTTTACAAAGAGTTCTGCAAAACCTGTTCTTGTATAAAAGTACATTCAATCCTGTCTTAACCTTTTCTAAAGCTAGGTGTGCTATCTAAATAAATGGTTATAAAAATAAATATAATATTCTTCCTTTAATATTAAAGTACCTCTCGTAGTTTAAACTGGATATTTTGAAAAGATTGTAAAGAGACATGGTTTTGTTTAACAGTCCAGATGGGGTGAGAGTTTATATATACATATATTCAAATTCAAACGTATAACAACAAACATCAGATAATGAACACAAAATGCACTTAAACTTAAAAATATCAATGCACATGTGTAAATAGCATTTCTATGGACTGAAATATGGTTTCATTGAAATAAATGTGTAAAAATATAGTGTCATTGTGCATGACAATGATTGCACAAAAATGCTGGCTAAGGAATAAAATCTTTGATATTTTCCCCCCAAAATGCTTTTAACTGTGGCTGTGAGGAAGCAGCTAAACTGTAAGGCTTCTTGTGTTCATCCATCTCACTCGTATGAGTTAAATGACTTAAAAGACAACACTGTGAAATCAAGTGGCTTAAATAAGAGCGTTACAGTGGCAACATCTGACCAATCCAGATTTTAACTCGCCCAGAGAGAGAGGTACAGTCAGGAAATGAATAACCCTACAATTCAAGATCCATTGCTTTGAGAATTTGCAGAAAGTATCTAGTTCAATTTGTACTCATTAAATATTTGAAACGCTTGCCTGTAAGATATGGAAGAAATGTCTTTGTTTTTGTTGATGTGATGTTTTGATGTTGATGTTTTTGATTGAAGATTGAAGCTGTAATAACGGTTGATAGGGTGTTGACAAAATGGGGCAACACACTAGCCCTGTAGTGTTCCCATTTAAACATAGATCACTAAAAATCACACTTTTCTTTGTTGATTAAAATCACCATGTTGTATCCACTAATCTTCCTAGACTGTAAAGTTTCAGACTGTTTCTAATAATTCTTGCTCTTTCCCTCTGGTGCACACCTTATAATTTCTCTTTTTTTTTTTGCATTAATTGTATTTTTACATCAGCCTTGGCATGGCTGTCAGCATGGCAGCGGGGGATATTTAAAAGCCAATTCTTTAAGCAAATGCTGCTTTAAGTGAAGCACATTGAGGTGGGTGCTACCTGAATAACACCAGTTTAACATGAGATGAAAAAGTTGGCTCTCAATTCTGTATTGACTAATGAAGTTTAAATCCCAAATTGTAGAAACTACCACCATCCATCTTTCAATACAGCAGTCGGCTACCATGGAGACAAAATACAGCCTGGTTAACAGACATTACTCACAAGGAGAAGTACTGATTTATTTAGCCACCTGGTTCTTATGTGTTAATAGAAATTTTCCCCCTAGCGCTGATCAAAAACACCCAAACAGGTGTCATTGTACATAATTTTGACATATCTAAAGTGACAAATTAACTTTATTATGTGGTCTTTTTGAGTCCAAGAATTAGAAATAATTAAATTAACAATAAAACTTAATTCTGAGAGCAGACAGATAATCAGTTTTAATTGAAAAAGTTAAAAATCATTCTCAGTGCTATAATATTCACACAGGGTTACAAAAATGCAATGACATAATTGTAAAAGACTAGATTCTAAAAAACACCTTGTAAGTCTTGTCTTATCAACCTAATATGTTGACATTTCTTTAAGGCTTCTCAAACTGAAACAAGACAAGCCGTGATGTTTCACCTTGCTCACCTTTGTGTATTAGGCAGTATGTTTGACCACATATTGTGTGTGTGTGTGTGTGTGTGTGTGTGTGTGTGTGGTGTGTGTGTGTGTGTGTGTCTGTGTGTGCTGCAGCGGTGATGAGGTATGAAATCAGAGACGCTTCATTCTGAGGGGTTATGAATAAAGACTTAGTTGTGCCTATACACTATTCAAGCACTAACAGTACTGATGCTGTTGGTTCCCATGCAGGATGTTTCCTGTTCCCCCTTTTCAGTTCACAACCCCCTTGAAATGCTGTATATCCCCCCTAAAAACCCCTGAACACACACACACACACACACACACACACACACACACACCCCTCCTGTCTGGCAGCGTGACAGGTTGGGGTGATGTGTGGGCACCAAGCAGTCTAGCGGTGACGTGGTGAAGGCGAGAGGAGTGATGCTTTTCAGCCTGATCACGGTCATCCTCGTGACCTTCTGGCCCTGGGGGAAAATGATCACTGAATGGCATCACTGTGTGTGTGTGTGTGTGTGTGTGTGTGTGTGTGTGTGTGTGTGTCTGCGTGTGTATGTTTAGCGTGAAGAAAGAACTCTATGACTGTTGTGCGTTTGCCTTGACGACAGACGTAGCGTGTTTCTACGTCGTGTGTTTCTACGACGATGAAATGCCAGGAGAGGTGGGGCTACCATGTTTTTTTTTTATATTCTGTCCACGGAGACAGCTGCTTAGTCGCCATGGTAACGGAAGGATAAGGAACCATGGGGTTTAGCCTCCTTGTCTGTGTGTGACGTGATCACCGAGAAGGATGAAGGTTAGCAGGTGATGTGTCACAATAGCAGGTTGTCAGGTGTTGTATCTTCCAGAACTTCCAGTTCATTTTACTGCACTTAGTTTTTTAGCAGATAGCAGATGTTAGATTTATGATTCTTTGTAAAACCTGGGTGTTCAAGTCAACTCTGTGCTATTCTGCAAAGAATTTACCTTATCACACATCAGCAAGAACTTATATCTAATAAGATGTTTTATTTTCTGCTTTTAATTGCTAAATTGTTGACTCATTCTTTTCAAAGGTGAGGAAATTCATGCACTTAGTTTTTTTAATTTGAATAAAACACATTTAGTATTCATCATCAATACAAGCTACTGTGTACAGTATTTGGGATATAACGATGCATCCAGATGCATTCAGTTCACAAATGGTTGATATTACTAGGTTCACAAGCATGAAACAAGAATTCAAAATTTTTTGGTTGCACACAAAACAGTTCTCTTAAAAATAAAAGTCTGTATGAGTGTGACAATACCAAAGATGTCAAATTCAATAATAATTTTGACTCGTATTACGCTTACTTCCTCATATAGATAAAAAAGAAGCAAAAATCTCCAGTAACTGATGTAGACAATCTACAAAAAACAACAATGCACTAAAAATGTCATTGGGCCTGAGCTGCACTCTAAAATATTAAACAGAAAAACATTAACAACATTTTTTGCTTTGAAAACTTAGAAGCATTAAGATGAAAATGTTGTGCTTATCAGTCAGTATTCACTGATCTGATACTCAAGTGAATAAAAGTAATCATGCATTGAAGAAACATTAAGCCGTTAGTTGTGTAATATGATTTACCCGTGGATAAAGTTAAGTAAGGAGCTGTAGATTTGTCTCAAAAAAGATGATTAGTATTTAACAAATGAAATATGATTTTTTTGAATGCCCCTAAAAAGATAGACCAATCTAGCTTTTTTCATGGCTTTCTTCTTTTTTATTGATTTTGACAGTTTCATCAGGTTTTTTCTCAAAGTAATGTTAAAAATAAGAGGGGAAATGCACCACAGGATTCTTGATGGAGGAAATAGTTCAGAATCCAACAGATAGCACCCAGTTTGTGCAACCAGGTGTCTATATTATAATTTTTATAAAAATCTACATAAAAATACATGCTGTTCATTCATTTCTGTATGCACCAGTGAGATTTTATTAAGCTTATTAAATCAAGTTTTAGCATCTGACATTCCAGATCAGAGCTAATCATGGAAAAAATGGGCTTTCTCAATTTTGGTGTGATTGATTGGGGCATCTTTATGCTCAAATGAATGGTACTGGGAGAAAAAATAGTGCTACGGAGAGGGGAAAAACCCAACTTTTTTGTGTTTTTATGAAGCCTGATTTGTTTGAGTTTTAGTATAAAAAATGTGCTTTTGCCGTTTTGTGGCCTTATTGTGATCATTCCTTAATTCAGCACCAAATAAACAAGAAGGCTCAAGCAAAAATCTAATTACATCAAAACTGAACACTGAACTGTATTTCAAATATTTTATTTAATACACAATTTAAGTAATCATAACTGTCTCTTGAGTTATAATGATTGTGTGAATTTATGGCTAATCTATATATAAAATGCTTTTTGAAAATGTATTGGTTGAAATCTATTCACAGAATAACATCCAGAAGATATTACAGTTTTTTTTCTGTGCTGCACACACACACACCCCACACACCACACACACGGAGACAATTTCCTGCCTCCTCTTCATAGTAATCATCTGACATTTTAACCATCAGAGGAAATTGAATGGGCTCTTTGGCTCTAATGTCACCGTGTCCAAACAAAATGGTCCTATGTCCTTTTTTTCCCAGCAAGATTAAACTGCACATCTTGTGGGAGCTTAATCCAATACAAGTTGGAAGAAATTACTAAACTTGTTCCTCATGCTTATTAAATTCAGATTGATAAACCTCATATTTCCTGTTCATCGCCACGCTGTCTAGTTCTGCAGAGTTGAACCTGCTAAACATCTAAATCCTTCAGGACACCAGCAGTCAAACTCTATCCCATTTTTTTCCTCTTGTTTTTTAATCTGTTATTGCACTGTTCCTCATGCTCATTAAATTCAGCATGCTCTATCAAAAACATACAGAACTACTAAATAACTGATGCAATCTGAAAGTTGATGTTTTCTTGAAAAATAAGTAGCAGAAATAAGCTGCAGTGTTCTTGAATAGGGCTGTGGAACCTTAAAAGTCTTTCTCCTGTAGAAAGAATTAACTTAGACGTTTATTGTTCGTATTACCTCTACTGAAAACGCTGCTCTGTGGTGTTCATCATGCTGCTCAGCTCCAAAAATAAACATGTTTTGCTGACAAGATGTTCTACTTTTTTAGGTTGTTGATTCCCTTTGGTTTGGATTTGTTTTTGGCGTATGAGTAAGTGGTGAGCAAACATCCCACTATACACCTGCAGACACATCTCTGTGCTTGAGGGAGTTCCTAATGATTAACTCGTAGTAAGTAGAGTGTTGCTCATTTTTGATGGAGGTTCTCCCTGCCTCCATTTCCTCCTTGGAGAGTCCAGGCTGTTTTAAAATTTGGCCCAGAAAAGCCTAACCAGTCCGAGGATGAAATATGTTACTGCTTGTCTTGGCCACCTCAGAATGTGGGCTACTGGTGATTACATTTGTAATGAACAGCCGTGATTGCAGACTTCTGTGTATTTCTGAGAGCCTCTGTTGTGTGTTTAGGGTCAACCAGTGTGCCAGCACCTTGTGTCAACTGTGTAAGGCCTAAAAAGCCTCCTTGTATCAGTACACCACAGTGCGCTCTGGCAGACGGCATACAGCGTTGCAGTCCTGCCAACACTCGCCATCTGCCGGTGTCCTTGCAGGGCTCCTCGAGAGGAGTCCAGACAGAGTGTTGATCAAAAAACAACAGACCCCTCTGGAACACAGTACAGCACAAACAAATTTCACACTGACATACACTGGCTCGCACACGCATGCACTCTCACTCGGTCGCACTTTTTTGGTCATCATTCAATGGCTGTCAAGCGTGATGAACTGGAGGAGAGCGTCGATGATAAATGGTACTGACTGAGTGGCCTTAATAGCTCGATGATCGTTAATAATGACAGTGGTAGCAATTATGCAAGCATGGTAGTGAGGACTGGATGAAAATGATGGCAACAGCAGCACTGGTGAGGAATGTCAATGAGTGATTTTTGCCACACAAGGCTGGCATGACGCTCATCCGTTTAATGTTTAACCCCGTGAAACCATTAAGCGTCATTACTATAAGGGATGACGGATACTACGAATACTTAAACATTAACAAGATCAACTGAAAATGAGGCAGACAAAGTTGGTCCCATAGCTGACAAAGCAACAGCCTCCCTGTCTGCTGTAACTACGAAGTTAAAACTGCTGGTGCCCCTTTTGCCCCGGGGTAAAGTAAGAGGAGGAAGCTATCTGCTTACTGCCACCAGGGAGATGAAAAGTTATGAGCTTTTAATTACAGACTTGTTTACTGTTGTCATTTTTATCACCTTAATATGTCCCTGCAGGGTTATCTGCCCAATGCAGTGTCTCATCTGTCATTACAAACCACCCAGCCAGGCTGGGCGATGCATCTGGGGCTGCAGCAGTAGACATAAATATTTCCATCTGCATCTGGGTTGTGCAATAAAGCCAGGGCTGCATCAGACGCCTATCTGCTCAAAACGAGACAAACATGTAACAGAATCTCTTTTTAAAGGGAAGATGACAGACGGGGAGACCATCTGCACTGGTGCTCATATGGCTTATGCTGCCTCACCACTGCAGAACGTTGGAAGTTTCTGTCTTGTCGGGTCGCTAACCACCTGCAGTAGCGCTGACTCATTCATGTAATCTTTATGTGAAGAATTTGTCACATGAAGATATGATTCTGAATATATATATATTTGGCATCAGTAGGTTGTGTTTCATTACTTTTTCTTCTTGGATTTTATTTTCCAACCTTTTTGATCTCTGACATGTTACATTAGAAACATGTCAGAGAGAGAGAGAAAGATCCAGCAGTTACAATAAATTAAAACAGTTGCTACAATGTTTTATGGGAGTCTAAGAGTGAAGAAATTAAGGAGTTTCTGAAACATTAAGTCCTTTGATGTCCATGAAGTACAGATGTCATTTGAGATGTGCCCCTGTTAGTGCATCGTTGGGTAAAGTGTTTAATTTGTATTCCATAAAAACTGAGGACATAACTTTATATGCCAGTGTCATGTCTCTTTTTGTTTATTTTTCCATACTTAATAGATTAATGAGCAGAGGTCAGAGACAGGTTTTTATATATATTTTAACAATTTATCAATACATTCTGCTGGAACCTGCACTTTGAGGACATTCCTGATCTTGATTTGAACCAAAATGAAAATGACTTTGACACCCTGCTGTACACTATTGAAATGCAGGGGTGTATTTCAATAGTGCATCCCTGGACTATTGAAATACAAGGGTGTTGTATGACAAATTTACTGATAAAACACTTGACAATCATAAGGAACAGACAATGTTTTACATCAGACCTTAGCAAATGCTAATGGGTGGTGTTGAGATGATAAAAATGCCATTACCCCGTCTTTACTAGTAGAGTTAACTAGGAGCTATTATTTAGGCTTTATTTGTCCAATCTCACCATTTGTCTGCAAACATAGTTGTCTATTCTAGTTAGATGTTGTGAAATCACAGCATTTTATGTGTTTTCTTAGTTGTATTACATTTTACATTTAGCAAAGCTTAATCTTAAGGTCAGCATTGCTTTTATGTACTGTGCGAAATCCCCTCCGGTTCTCAAAGACTTTTTGTTTTGTGTTAGCACTATCAGTTTCTGAGATGTAATACAGAACATTTGCTATATATAGTGCTTAAGTATTACAGTGTCTCCATACAAGGACAGTCTCAGCCTGATATAATGGCTGCTGGAACATTTGTTGCCATTATAGCCAATGAAGTGCTGCCAGAAAATGTCACTTAGGTCTCAAAACAGACGGCCCTTTCGAGCTGCACATTCAGGTAATCAAATCAAAATGCCCTGCAGCAGATAAAGAAAAGAGGGCATTTTCAGTTCTGTTCTCAGATTCTTTACCCCTAATACACAGTCCAGTCACATTAATGTGACCATCTGTCAAAAGCCAGAATAACCACCTTTCGCAGAGCGAACTGCTACGAGACGTGCAGGAAAGAGTCACTTAGGTCCTGAAGGTCTTCTCTGGGATGTTGAGCCATGCCGACTCTAATGCCGTGGCCAGCTGCGCTAGATTACGCGGTTGAGGATCCATGGCGCGAACAACTGGATCGAGATGGTCCCACAGATGCTCGATTGGGTTTAAGTCAGGTGAGTTTGCTGGCCAGGGGAGGACGGTAAACTATCTGGTGCTCTTCGAACCACGCACGTACACTGGCAGCTGTATGGCACCTCGCATTGTCCTGCTGGAAGATGCCATCATCCTGAGGAAAAACAATGCGCATGTAGGGGTGGACATGGTCCGCAAGGACAGATGCGTACTTGTATTGATCCATCGTGCCTTCCACAATAATCAGTGAAACCCAGAGAATGCCAGGAAAACATTCCCCAGACCATAATGCTCCCGCCTCCAGCTTGGACCGTTCCTGCAATGGTTGCAGGGTGGTTCCTTTCAGAGGTTTCACGCCTTATACGCCAACGTCCATCTGTCCGATGGAGCATAAAACGCGATTCATCTGAAAACGCTACCTGTCGCCACTCAGTGGACGTCCAGTGCTGTACTGGCGTGCAAATTCTAGCCTTCGTCGTCGATGAACACCAGTCAGCATAGGTGCACGAACCAGGCGTCTGCTTCGGAGGCCAGACGCAGCAATGTTCGCTGAATAGTGGTTTGGGAGACACTTGTGGTAGCCCCTTGGTTCATTTTAGTGGTCAGTTGCTCAACGGTAGCCCGTCTATCTGCCCGAACGCATCTCCGCAACCGTCGTTCGCCTCTGTCATCTATGGCCCGTGGTGCACCACATTTGCCACGTCGTTGATTTTGGACAGTCCCATTTTGCCATGCACGGTACACTTTTACCACGGCGGCACGCGAACAGTTCACAAACTCAGCCGTTTCGGAAATGCTTCCACCCTTGGCCCGAAAGCCAATGATCATGCCCTTTTGGACGTCGGATAAATCGCTTCGTTTCTGCATTACGCCAACGATTGAAATGTTTTCCGAAGCCCACACACACCCTTTATATACGCTCAACTGCACTGTGCTGCCACCTGCCTTCTGTGATTGGTTATTTAACTCTGAAGTGGAAAGTACGTGGTGGTCACATTAATGTGACTGGACTGTGTATCATGCAGGTGACGGTGAGAGTGCAAGCATGTCAAGCTGACACTTCTGGCTGCATAATTTGTTTGGCTGAGCGTCATCTCTTTTATTTTTAATGTGCTTGCTTATCTCACTACTACTTCTAAATTGTAGCTCTCACATCTTTACAACAAAAGCATTTTTACGCATGAGGTAAAGAGTTTTAAAACACTCTTCTGATGTTTAAGATTGTTGAAAACACATTTTTGCTACATGATTTAGTAGTTTAAACAATTCAGCAACTTACTTCTGTGTCTTGCCTCTTTTTCACAACAAATCAAGCATATAGAAGGGATTGATTTGCAGTGTTTATGTAGAGCCACTGGCGATGTGTCTTTATTAATTGAAGCTGTAAATTGCCTAACAAACCCCTAGTCCCATGGCAGAGGTTGGCTGTTTGGGTTGTTAATCTAGCTCTACTTTATCACTGTGGCTTGGTAAAGCTCGGAGGCTGCACACAACAGTGCACTTTCACAGCCAAACTACTGTATTTAAATTGCAATTACTTTTGCATGATGACACAAAACATGCCAGATAATTTTGCACTGTGGATTGTAAGGGACAGCAAGAGCATTGTTTTAACCTTATTGCTACTAAGTGCTACCCTAGGCAATGTAACAGCCATTGTCAAAACCTTATTCATTAGATTTCATAAAACAAGAGTCTCAAAAAGAGATAAATAATTACATTTAAAGTGAAAGTAGACTACATGCTGTCCTGTGAGTATTTCCCCCTCTACAGATTGCTCCTCTTTTTGCTACAGTGTCATCATAAACAAAATGACTACCGTCAGTCTGGAAACGGTTACAGTTACTTTGGGACTCCAGTGAACCACAATGAGAACCATTAACCACAAAGTGAGAAAAAACAGAATAGTGGTGACCCTTCCCATGAGTGGTCATCCTACCAAGATTACTCCAAGAGCTCATGAATGAATCACAGAAGTCCATCTCACATTTGCTAACAGATAGATGAGTTGTTTGACCTAAAACAAATCATCCAAGCAAGCAAACATAAGCAAGAACAGGGTTCTGAACTTTTTTACATTTGTATCAATTAATTTATTTTGCGTTTAATTATTATATGTATATATCAGTGGTTCTTAACCTGGGTTCGATCGAACCCCAGGGGTTTGGTGAGTCGGTCTCAGGGGTTCGGCGGAGCCTCTGCCGTGGAGGTAAAGACACAAGTCGTGATGACGCCCCGCTTTGCCATCACTTGCTGCAGAGGATCATGTTACATTGCTTAGCCAATCAGAGCTGCGGAGGAGCTCTGATTGAAGGAGCTCCACTTTCAGCATGGATTTGAGCTTGTATCTTTAATTACTTCAGCAAAAGTCACTGTTTTTACCTAATTCTATAGTCCAAATCTTCTCCTTAGTTGCATCTTTTCTGGGTCGGTACTGCCTCTAGTGGCGTGGGGGTGGTAACACAACTAATACATTTACTAAATCAGAATACCACAAAGTATGTTTTGTGTTGGTGGGGGGGGAGGAGCGGGGTGTAAGAAGGGTTTGGTGAATGAGCATATGAAGCTGGGGGTTCGGTACATCAAAAAAAAGGCTTTCCCCTTTCTTTATCCACCACCACAATGTCCGGTTGGTTCGCCATTACCATCTTGTCTGTCTGGATCTGGAAGTCCCACAGGATCTTAGCTCGGTCATTCTCCACCACCTTTGGGGGTGTTTCCCACTTCGATCTCGGGGCTTCCAGTCCATATTCTGCGCAGATGTTCCTGTGCACTATGCCCGCCACCTGGTTATGTCGTTCCATGTACGCTTTCCCTGCCAGCATCTGGCACCCTGCTGTTATGTGCTGGACTGTCTCAGGGGCCTCCTTGCACAACCTACACCTTGGGTCTTGTCTGGTGTGGTAGATCTGAGCCTCTATTGCTCTGGTGTTTAGGGCCTGTTCCTGTGCAGCCAGGATGAGAGCCTCTGTGCTGTCCTTGAGTCCAGCTTTGTCTAGCCATTGGTAGGATTTCCTGATATCAGCCACTTCAGTTATTTGTCGGTGGTACATCCCATGTAGGGGCTTGTTCTCCCATGATGGAACCTCTAGCCCCTCATCCTCTGTTCCCCATTGCCTGAGACATTCCCTGAGCATATCGTCCGTTGAGGCTTTGTCCTTGATGTATTTATGAATCTTGGATGTTTCATCCTGGACAGTGGCTCTCACACTCGCTAGTCCTCTGCCTCCTTCCTTACGGCTCGTGTATAGTCTCAGGATGCTGGATTTGGGGTGGAACCCTCCATGCATGGTTAGTAACTTCTGAGTCTTAACATCCGTGGCCTTTATCTCTTCCATTGGCCAGCTAATTATTCCGGCAGGGTATCTGATTACTGGTAAGGCATAGCTGTTTATTGCACGGATCTTGTTCTTGCCATTGAGCTGGCTTCTCAGGACTTGCCTTATTTTGTTGGAGGTATGTTTCTGTGGCTCCTTTCCTTGTGACCTCATCGAGGTTGCCATTTGTTTGTGGTATTCCCAGGTACTTGTAACTGTGCTCTATGTCTGCTATTGTTCCTTCTGGGAGTGAGACCCCTTCTGTGCGGATGACCTTCCCTCTCTTTGTAACCATCCGACCACACTTCTCTAGTCCGAATGACATCCCAATGTCAGTGCTGTATATCCTGGTGGTGTGGATCAGTGAGTCGATGTCTCGCTCACTCTTAGCGTACAGCTTGATGTCATCCATGTAGAGGAGGTGACTGATTGTGGCCCCATTCTTGAGTCTGTATCCGTAGCCAGTCTTGTTGATGATTTGGCTGAGGGGGTTCAGGCCTATGCAGAACAGCAGTGGGGACAGAGCATCTCCTTGGTATATGCCACATTTGATGGACACTTGTGCAAGTGGTTTGCAGTAGGCTTCAAGGGTGGTTTTCCACAGCCCCATCGAGTTTGCAATGAAGGCTCTTAGAGTCCTATTGATGTTGTACATCTCTAAGCATTCAATGATCCAAGTGTGTGCCATTGAGTCATAGGCTTTCTTGTAATCTATCCAAGCGGTGCACAGGTTGGTGTGTCGGGTTTTGCAGTCTCGGGCGACTGTGTGGTCTACAAGGAGTTGGTGTTTGGCTCCTCTGCTATTTAAGCCAATGCCCTTCTGTGCCGTACTCATGTATTTATCCATGTGACCACTTATCTTAGCCGCTATGATGCCTGATATGAGCTTCCATGTTGTAGAGAGACAGGTTATTGGCCGATAGTTGGATGGGATTGAACCCTTTGAGGGATCCTTCTGTATCAGGATTGTGCGACCTTCAGTTAACCATTCAGGGTGAGTCCCATTTTGTAGCAGCTGGTTCATTTGAGCTGCCAGTCGCTCATGGAGGGCAGTGAGTTTCTTTAGCCAGTAGGCATGGATCATGTCAGGTCCTGGTGCTGTCCAGTTTTTCATACCCGAGACTCTTTCTTGGATATCTGCCACAGTGATGGTTACCGGAGCTTGTTCAGGGAACAAGTGTTGACAGTTAGTGTTGACTGGGGATGTCGAAGTAATCATTCCTCCCACAGTCTTTGCATGTAGCCCCTTTGACTAGGGTTACTTGAGTAGTAGCACTCCAACAGATCCATGTTTTCACCTCTCGCCCATTTCCGTCTTGTTCCAGTAGCCCATTTTTCATCTAGGTGCTCTGGTTCCCCAGCACCTGACGCAGACCTTGTTTGGCCGGGTGACGTCTGAGCCGGCATGTCGTGCTTATCAGTGTCTCTCATGGTATGAGGTAGGCTATATAGCTCCAAGGGTCTTGCCTAAGGACCCACACTGACAGCTCAATTGACTGTTGTAACTTCAGCCCCAGCCTGGATTCAAACCCCGGTCTCCCGGGTGGAAGACTGGTGACTTACCCATTGAGCTATTCAGTCAACTATATATATATATATATATATATATATATATATATATATATATATATATATATATATATATATATATATATATATATATATATATATATATATATATATATATATACTTATATATATATATATATATATATATATATACACACACAACATGGTTGCATTACAACATACAACATGGTTTGAATATTAAATGAACATACTCTATGCTCTATTGGACATCGTCAGAGATTCAGCCTCATAGCTACAGTGGTAACGGTGACTCTGCTTGTTCTATAATTTAACCGAGCCTGTGCTGTGAAATTAATGCAGGAATGTCGAGGGGTGGCACTACTCTGCAGTTGATCTGCAGTGAATGACTCAGCTGGACTAGACCTGGGAAAGACTGTTTTTTTTAAAACTTATATTTAATCTTGAGCTTCCTCATCCTTTACTTCTTTATCTGGAGCACCCTTGTTTCCATTTTTAACATGCTTTCCTGCACATTTTATCTCCTGCATTTATTCTCTCTTATTTCTTTTCTTTTCATTTCCTTCTTAATCCATATTCCTTTAAACCACTGATCCCCCTCCTTGCAGGGCTTAAGACTTTGATGCAGACTGTGTTTTTTTTTTTTACTGCTGCTCAGCATATAAACTTACAGGTAACAGCAGAGGATGGAACAATACCCTTAACGCCTACACAAAGCTTTTACACCACAGGTCTCATTGAGCTCATCTTTAATCACAGGCTCTTTTATGTTCACCAGGATTCCATGTGAATTCTGAGTTCTTGCCATAAGTTTGTGACAGCTGCTATAGAAGCTGCCCAAACGACACCTGATGCAGTCTTCACTGATAAATTAAACAATAGGAAATATAACAAAGGGTAAAGTAGCAGGATGGAGCAACTGAATGAGCGACAGTTAAGGGTTGGTATGAATGGCGTGAGCAGGACTGGAGGAAGAAGAAAATAGAAAGGTCCAGTGTGTTAAAGCTGGTAGGAGTCTGGACTTTATTATTTGTAAACTAAATTTCCTTCCAATGTGGTTCAACTGATGTCCTGATATCATCTAAACGAAATGACTTCATGTGAAGCCATGTTGGTTCTTCTAAGGCAGAAGCTTCTTTGTGTGTGCATGAGATAGAGGGGCATCTGAATGGTGGGCTGGAATTTCATTCTCAGAATCAGATTGCAGACAGCATGGTGTTGCAAGGGCTGTTTATGTTTGAAAAGTCCCTCATGTACATGATTAGCATATCAAAACATGGGAAAAGTGTATGTACCAGTTGAACTTTTGCATTTTGTCCTATAAGTAAAAATATGTGCATATTTTCAATTTCAAATGAAATAATGATTTCATATATCTACCTTTTTCTCCTGACAGCAACATATATTTAGTTCCTACAGGACTAATATGCAGCTCAAGAAAGTCATCATGGCACATGCACAGCTTGATAATTTTTTTCCAAAGCTATATTTGACTTAAAATTAACTTCCGCAATAAACACATGGCTTTCTCCAGCCGACTGTTTCCAGTAATAGTATGCCGTAAATCGATGATGACTCATTTCATGTTGGTTCTTGGTCATCTTGTGCAGAAAAAAAAAACATACAGAAAACTTAGACTAAGGTTCCAGCTGGTTTCCATATAGATTCTGCACAGCAGGCAGGGCAGGTCACATGACATGACAAACAAACTGGGGAACTGCAGCACCCAATATAATCTCACTTACATTGTAAATATATTTGTAGAAGGTAAAAATACACTTGGATTATTAACGCTTTCCATGAAAACAGTGCTTCAAAAAATTGGCTGTACAAAATGCAGCTTTATGGTTTGCTGGGGTTACAGCAGATATCACCAATCCTTGTTGAGATAAGTCAGACTCTGACTTGATCAGGAGTTCAAGCCGTTTCCTGGATGTGAGTCACAGAAATCTCTTACAACTTAATGTTCTAACTGAGACATGGCGAAATCCTTGGATGCTTGTTCTGTTGATTCTTTTGTGGTTTGCTGTGGTGGCAACAAGGGCAGTGAGCGTAAGACTGCAGTTCTCTTTGTAAAATCAACAGCATGGTCTTAAATGAACAACAGTGGTCACTGAATTAGTATTGTGAAGGGAAACTTTACTAGAAATTGACCCATAGCAAAGTTGGGGTACTGACTGAGAAAATACAAGGGATTTTTTTTCCTTTAATTTCCAGCTTTAAAATAACTTACCAGAAGTTCCAGAGATGTCCCAGAAGCAGTCATCTCAATTGAATCTAAATACAAAAGGGGAAGATGGAGATTTTCCATGTTTATTTTCTAAGATAGCTGCACAGTGGCGCAGTTGGTAGATCTGTTGCCTTGCAGCAAGAAGGTTCTGGGTTCGATTCCCGGCCCCGGCCTTTCTGCATGGAGTTTGCATGTTCTCCCTGTGCATGGTGGGTTTTCTCCGGGTACTCCGGTTTCCTCCCACAGTCCAAAAACATGACTGTCAGGTTGATTGGTCTGTCTAAATTGCCCTAGGTGTGAGTGTGTGTGTGCATGGTTGTTTGTCCTGTGTGTGTCTCTGTGTTGGCCTGCGACAGACTGGCGACCTGCCCAGGGTGACCCCGCCTCTCGCCCAGAACGCTAGCTGGAGATAGGCACCAGCACCTCCCGACCCCATTAAGGGACAAGGGTGTAGGAAAATGGATGGATGGATTTTCTAAGATTAAACCTGTCTGCGAGTTTTTAGCAGAACTATTGGTGTTCAAATATTGAAAAATTGAGCAGTAGATGTACTCCAGTTGTTCAACCTCCTTGAGAAAGCAAGAAAATCACTGCAGTCACTGGGTCCTGCAAAGTTGTCTTTAGCCAACTGTAATATTTTTTATAATATCTGCAAGTGTAAATCTGCATTAAGTTTGTTTTACAGTCAGATTTATTGAATCACGTTCATACACGTGGCAATTCAAAGTCTTTACACAATAAAGGAACACATTTAATTGAAATTACATTAAGAGCAAGTAATTCAAAAATAAAAATAACACATCTCTCAAAAAGAAACAATGCAACTTTAGAATGACAAAAATCATTACATAAAACAATTTACTGATAAGTTTCCCAGGCTTTTGGGATTTAATTTTCAAATTTAGGAACAAAGAAACCAAGAAAAAAATGACCTAAGATCATGGTGTACTAATTGGACCCTTAACAAGATTTTAAAGTAGATTATTTTATAAATCCAATGAGCCATGCAGTGATTTAAAGACTGCTATGATGTGATCCATCTTTCTAATGACGTTTAGGAGTTTAGAAGAGGCACTTTGGATAAATAAAGGAGATATTACATTTATCTATTAAAAACAAGCTCATGCTCAAGTTTTACTGTTTTGGAGGTAAATCCTTTATTCTGCCAAGTTTTTTTTATACTGATTCAGTAATTGACTTTGTGCAGACAGTAATATTTAAGTCATTCTCCCAGTTGTCCTCAGTGAGTAACCAAGTGCTGTTCTATAACCTTGCCTAGGAAACAAAAGCTCAAGTTCTATCTGCAGTAAGTGGGAGGAAATTTTGCCCCATCTGCTTATGGATCTATCAAACTGACTCGGTGACTGCAAGACCCTGTGGTCATGTGGCAACACAGAAATATAAGGCTGTTATCATCAAAAGTGTTGTAAGAGATTATGTCGTTCTTCACAGTCAGCATTAGAAAGGGCGCATGTGCACTGAATAAAATTTTGAGCAACCCAACATTTGATCTTTATTTAATCAGGTTTAAAATCACCAAATGTTGCAAAGTCCTCCTCATCTGTCAAATAAGACCTGTGTACGCAGACTCAATGACGCACTAACACACACAGGAGACTGTTCAGCAGGAAACAGTGTTCACATCAAACCTTTTTGAATGTGATGCCGAGCTGATATTAGGAATGTTGTTGAGTAAACGTTGGAAATTCAGAGATGACAGTTTGTGGAAATACGGATATAAATTTATAAATGTAGTTCCCGATGGTTTTTCTGTGGCATTCTGCAAACACCTGGGTGCATTGCTCAAAAATGTCAAAGGCCAATGCATCTTGCTTCTTTAAAAGCAAGATGCATTGCTTTTAAAGAATTGCATCTTTAAAAGCAATGCAATTCTTTAAAAGCTTATATCAAAAATTGAATCTGTTATGCAAATTGTTTCCTTGCCTACACTCCTTCCTCTGGTACAGATGGACAAAAACTAAAATAAATAAGGAATTGCTTGCTTCTACTTCCTTCTACCTTCTACTTAGAAGATGATGTTTACTGAATGCATTGCACATAACCATTTTCATATCAACTGGGAATATTTTAATTGGATCTATATCGTTTTATAGATTTTTTTTTTATGTTGAAGTGAAAGGTTTCGTGTTGCTCCCTGCAAAGCATAATTTTATGTCGGCAAAAGTGAGCCCAGACTAAGATCAATGCAGATTCCCTGCAGGGGGAAGCATGAAGAATCTGAGCCCACAGGTCGATGGTGGGGCGGTGGCTGTCCGTGACATGCGTTGGCAGCCGCAGCGGTGGCGGTGGCAGCAAGCTGAGAAGGATGATTTTCTTCTTTTCTAGTCAGAATGTGACCTGACAGCACAGACATGAAGGGATTCTTGTTTTATAAATAATACCCTAACTGAGGACTTATACACATAGATTTATACACATAGCGGATGATTAAACACGCACTTTGCCTTCTTCATATTTGCTAAGGAAAAACTTGCTCTTCTTCACAAGCTGTTTGCAAAGACTGTAATCACATGTATGAAAGATGCACTTATGAACTTGGCATTAACATTGTTTAGTAAAAGCCAAAATTTTATAGTGATCGAACATACAACATCATCTTTTAAAATCTGAGAAGTCCATACTAATTTTAGGCTTGTATAATTTTATGTATTTTAGACACGTGTAATAATTAGATTGTTTTGCATTAAAGGAGAAATTACTTTTCAGTCATTCCTAAACTCCTCTTAATTGTTGTACCTTTTTGGCCAATTAATCAGTACACACACAGAGGATCTCCAGTCCTACTAATGTATTAGTCCTGATTCCCAGGACTAATGAAAACTTCACATATTGAGTCTTCCTTAAGGATAAGGACACATAATCAGTCGTAGCTCGTAGTTTTGTGTCATCCTCCTTGTGCCAGCACTTACTAGGAATTGGACCAGGAATTTCTGAATAGCATTGATTGTCTATTATTATTTTTGAGCCTTGTGTTCCTTTAACAGCCAACCAACTTTAAGCATGTTGCCTAGGTGCTGCTCAGGTTACACCGGTCGACTCATATTACACTCTGCCTTTCTGTGTTTCTCAGTCCAGTTAGAACTTATTTGATTTTGGCTGTAAACATGCATTTCCTTAAGACTCCTCAGGCTGGGAAGGGATTTGTTTTGCTGACACTCTGTGGGGAGGAAAAATGGATGAAGTGAGTGTACATCTAAAAGAGAAACTGCATGTGTGCATATGAGAGAGCTGAACTTTATATCACACTCCATCTGTGAGGTTTTTGCTTGTGAGCAGCAGGTGCAGCTCTCAGCTACAACAAAAAGAAAAGCAGTGGTTCATGATTTGGGTATATTAGCCAGTTGTAGCTATGAGCTCACAGAGTAGCAAAGGTTTAAGATGAGGTAAACATCTGCTCTTTAAAAACAAAATCATACTGCATCGTTTTACCCGTTCAAGATGCATCTTTATTTTTGCGTTGGCTTATTTATACTGAACAAAAGGTCAGTGTAGCTCAGGTATTTATTCTAGTTTGTTATGATTGAAAAATATGTAGCAGACCTTTTATTTAGTTAGTATTCTACCCACAGGGAGTTGACAAACCTCTGTAAGGTCAGTCTGGGTAATTTTATTTAGGATTATGGTTAATAGTTAGCTACTGATATTAATGGAAGAGTGCCTACCTGTTCGATAAATCTATTATTCTGGGCTTTGTGATTTAAAAAACTGCTTCAATTTAAGGTGAAAAAAGGGAAAAAAACGGCAGCCTTTTAAACCAGAAAAAGACTCTTTCCTGTTGAGTGAAATTGTATAAAAGAATAATTACCTGAGCAACCCGCAGTGCACCGAATGCAGTGAAAAGCAACTGAGTTCAAATTCAACAATGGCCGACCACACAGAGCATCAAGTCAAGTGGTTTTGAACCCAATGGTTGCCAGGCAGTTTCACACGTTGTCGTATGGAGGCACTCTGTATGGACCAGAGAAACAAAACGACTGACAGCATTCAGCTTGCAGGTGTTTGTGCTTGGTGAAAGCTTGATAAATATAGTTAATCTGCACATTAGCCAGTAACATTTTTAGCACATGGGCTGGTTTTATATGTGGGGTTTTTGTTTACCAATGTGCGTTACCATTGTTGCTGTTAATCTGTCTAAATAAAATGGTGTCCTGTTGTTGTTGTGTAACCGCACTCTTGTACAGGATCCTTAAACTTGCAAAACACAGCAGACTGAGTAATTTTGACAAATAGTGCTATAAAAGGGATGATACAAAAGAAATTGGGCAAAACAAATACTTTCTTTGCCAAAAGGAGACACCAGTAATGAACTCCCAAAAAAGTCCTGCTTGTTTAGCTTTTGTTGATCCTCCATGAAAATCTGGGCTTAGATTGGATTTTGGGATATTGAGCATCCGTGAAATGTGACTGGGACGTGTTCCAGGAGGTTTGAGTTAATGCTGAGACCAAAAAGAAACACGGCGTGAAACAAATCAGGATGGAGACGGGCTGAGCTTAAAGAAAACTGACACATCAATGACAATCTGATTAACATTTATAGTCTCCTATTTTTATTTTCTATTTTTGTTTTCGTGCCTGTCCAGTTATTGTGAGAATGAAAAGAAGTATATGCTGGGAAAGCTTTAAACATTGAGGTTTGTGGTGACAGAATGAGGATTGCTTTCATCGTAACCCACTTTTTTCTCTTATTCTGTTTTGAAGTTTATGACCTGATGTGTTGTAGGAGTGTTGTCTTATTGGCTGGTTGGATATTTGAGCTACTATAGTGTGTTATTTTATTTTTATTTTTTTTTGCATTACATTTACAAAAATAGTCCTGGGACTCTTCACAGTGAGATTACAAAGATAAAATTAAATACGTCTCAGGCTTGATATTTGATGACAGGATTAAGCGAGAGATTAATTGTTTTCTGACCTCCGGTGTGACTGAGTTGATGATGAAATCACCCAGGCTGGAACTTAAGGTCATATCATATCAGCTTTTTAATGAACTGCATTTTTGGCTTTTTTAACATCGTTTTCTTCAATTTCATCTAGTTTTTCTTAAAACATATGTTCCATCTGTTCATTAGTCAAGTTATCCATTAATTTGTCTATCGATCCATCACCTTCTGCTTATCTGAAATAGGTTTAAACCGCTCTACAGACCCATATATGACGTTTCTTCCATTTGTAGCTCATTTCATTTCAGCCACTTGAAGTAAGGATCTCGTTGCTTTAAGTCATTCAGCCACTGCTCCATCCTAACATACCCATAATCAGGTTACCATCAGATATGATCTCTAAAGCAAAGACTCTTCCTCAACCCATAAGAAGCAACCCATCGTCTTTATTTTATGCTATATCTCAACAGTGCATGCATCTTCTCAGAAACATTTTGGCCGTACTAAACTTGTGTATGCAGCATTTAGCCTTCTAAATAAGACATGATTCCATCTGTCACAAACTGTCAGCTGCAGGATTATGCTGGACTTATTTGAGTCTTACTGTGACTTTACTGGGTTTGGAAAGGAACCCAGATTGACCTGATTAAAATTGTTTTGTCCAACTTAGAGCAGAATTCACATTTTGCATTTTTTTGGAAAAGTTAATGTTTTTCAGTGTCTGGAAAGTGAGCCGCTTCAAACTCCTCACGGTTTTTAAGGCACATTTGATGAGCACTGTGCCGTTACTGAGCAACCCCAGTTGAGCCAAGCTCCTTTAAATCAAAATTGAAAAGAAGAATCTCAGTAATGAACTGTTTGCTTGATTATTGATTAATAATTCAAGAGTGAGATTGAAGATGGCCAGCAGTGCTCTTGCAGAGCAGATTAATGCCTAGAACATGATTTTTAATTAGCCATTAGTCCATTTTAAAATTACATTAAACCTTTCCCTTTTTTTATCCAATGCTCTTTAGTATTTGACGTACTGAGTTCTCCATATGAGCAAAACTTAAATGTTCATGTGATCATAATGTCTTTTTTGCTTTGCCTGAGTCATTTCTGATTTAAGAAGTATAATATAAGAAAATGTTAAGATGCAATTTATACATTTTATTTTCTTCCTTCTGTGAGCTGCATCATTATTTCTGTTAGAAGCAGGGTCAATGTCACACGACATGAGAGAGCAAAATGTTTCTCTGCTTGACAGCTTGATCTCCCTGGGTGAGCTCAAAGTTGACTTCTTTAAATTGTCAGTGTTTTTAATTCTGTTCAGTACAACATTTTACAAACTGTGGTTTTCACTTTTTTAAAATGGTCTTTGTGGATGTTACTAATTTGTAATATTTTGTAACTGTTTAGTTCCATGCCGTTGCCACATCTCACTTGAAAATGACATTGTTAATCTCAACCTTTTACTTAACTTCTCGGTTAAGGAAAGGCTGAATAAATGTAAAATAAACATAACCTTAGGTCTGACATTTTCAAAAACATTTCTCCCAACATTTCTAAATACAGCAAGTTCCAAGACAAGGCATATGTTGACAACAGAGCAACTTTGCTGCTGCTCCATTGAGCCTTCATGTTATCTGCTGGAGGCATTGCCTTTTTTCTTCTCTCTCTCCACCTAAATACCATGTCGCTACCTTTGTGGAACCTTTCCAACGTCTAACTGCTACCAAAAATAGCTAGCTTTTTGTCTTCTTCACTAAGTAATAGTTACCGTCATTGTTAGGCAGTCATTCATGGAAAAAAAGATCAGATTTTTTGAGTTTGAGTTGGACTTTCTAGTTCCAGTCCCCAGCTGATTTCTCACTGCATCTTTAGCAAATATGTGCATATTAACCATGTTTGGGAGAAATGTACACACAGCTCTGTTCCAAATGCAGGAGGCTTATAACTGGACCAACCAAGTTGGACTGTTGAGTAATGCTCATGAAGATGTAGTCCTTAGGCTGATACTTAGCTGTTCACAGTTTGTAAATCACCATTAGAAGCTGCTGATAAGCCATCCAGCTGCAGGAACATCACCTCATTGTTGAGGCAGAAATCTGTGTTGAGGAAACTGCCCCTTTTTATATTCACTGATAGTCATCAACCTTTCTGCTGACTAGCTCTCTTTCCTTCTGTTACTAGTGGCACAGATATTTCCACTCATAACACTTCAATAATTACAATACTTTTCTCTTTTTTATGTGTTTATACCTCTTAAAAGGAATGTAAAAAAAATACTCATCTGCTTGAAAAATTAGTAGTACAAGGCAAAGAAATGCTTTACTTGGAGTTCAAAGACATTCATTCTAATTTTGTAACTTATAGGATCATTCAGCAATTAATCTAAATCTAGCCTAAAGCAATAATATTTATAGCTATACACAACTTGGTTATTGTAGAAAGCGGAAAAGAAAAGCTCCAACACATGTCCATAACAGCTGAACTGACTACAGTTCTGCCAGCATACCTTTGGAGAACATTACCTCATTTGTTACCCCTTGATCTGTGAACTTAAACTGAATCACTGTTGGAAACTGCAGCCACTTAACGGTTTAGTTCTCCCACAGATGTTATGGCCTGGCAGCCAGAGATGAAGATGATAAAAGCAGCATCACTTTTTGGAAAAGAAAAGAATCGGAGCGAGGAAAGTTGACATCCTGTTTTCCTCTCAGGATGGCGCCCCCTGACTTTAAACACAAACCATCCGTCTTGTCCTTAGTTTTTAATGTTTTCACCACAATAAACACCTGTCCTTGACAACAGTTCCAGGAAAATGACGCAAACATTTTTAGAAACAAGAAGAAAAAAAGGTGCTTTGTGTTATTCAGATAAAGGACTTTAAAAGAAAGACTTTACTTTCTGTTTTTGTTTTCTTTTTCAAAATCTTTGCAAGCAAAAAAAAAAAAAAAAAAAAAAAACATTATGGTTTTGTGGAAAACTGCATTCACTAATGTTCTCTTCCAAACCTCTGGGGCTTTCACAAAACAATTAAATTACACAAAAGTAAATCTAATTACTGATTAGGAACTCAGAAAATTGGTTTATTTTATTTCAAATTATCAGAGAAACGTTGACTCAATAATGCCATAATATGTGGCATTTTGTAGATTTTACTTGTAGAATCTTACCGTGCTGGTTGTTCAAAACTTCACAATATCTATACATTAAGCTCATTCAGTACTTCTTTTTTGTTAAATTAATAACAAGAAAATGTAATTTAACAAGCCTCCAAGTTGACAAAAATATAAATGCTGTTGTGGGAATAGCACATTGGTTAAAAAAAAATAAAAAATAAAAATATTTAGACAACCGTAATAGTTTTTTTTTTTACCTAATAATTATCTTTTTAAATCTAGAAGCTTGTTTTTCCTCCGGTGAACAACGTGGCAGGAAGGAAAACAAGAGTGTTAAAAAAAGAGAGAGAATATATGCTGTGACTGAGGAAAGTCTGCCAGCTGCTGCATTTTATTCACCAGCCAGTGGGTGAACAACACAAAGCCTTAAAGGCACATCTGTGTCGCTTCTATACTTTACTGATCTGGAGAATGTTTCATCTCAGCATTTCATTAGCAAGAAATGTTGATATAACCAAAAAACATGTCTTTAAATTCAAGCAGTTGTATGAACTATTGATTCAAAACTATTTTGCCGCGTTTGATTTACCAGAGGTAAAGCACTAAGATATGTAATCCGTTTTAGCTTTTGGAATTAGCTGGCGGGTCAGACGTTCAGTGTGTCGCCTGTTACAACATTAGGAGCAGATGGATTTTGATAGCAGATCCTGCTTTTCAGAGTAACATGTTCCATGTTGTTGGATTTTCATGCATCTGAACTGACAACCATAGATGGACATATTGACCTTTACCGTCAGTTTCTGTTTGAAAGAAAGACGTAAAATATTTAAAACTAACCTCTGAGAAAGGAATGTGTTAATTTTAGACATTACATTTGACAGACTTAAGAAATGGTTGGAACTGGATCTGAAAAAAATATATAGAGATATTTTCCTGAACTCCATGCAGAAAGAGACCTTCTTGCTGCAAGGCAACATTGCTTTCAAATACACAGGAAAAGGATTCCCAACCAAGTATTCAAGTGTACAGCACTTTTCAGTAGACTGACATTCTATATTAAGATTTTTTTTTTTGCCAGTCATATCCCAGAAACTAATCTTTGGATCGCAATACATTGAATTTTATTTTTCAGTGAATATTGGATCCAACATTTCAACAAGATAAACATTCACTTTTCTTTAATATTCTAAAAGACACTTAAAAGTTTTCAGTTGTTATTTACTTACTTTTATGTAATGCCTTGTTTTTGTAATGCCTCTCTATTTAAGACAGTTGCTGGCTGTAGATGATGGTGAGGTGTTGGGCTTTGCTTATGATTCCCAATTCTGAGTCCCCCACCCCCAGGTTATCATAACCTGAGTGCAGCTGACGTCAAGTACTTAATATTGCAGCCAACCAGAGAAGACTAACTCTGTAAAGGGATTAGGTTAATCACAGCAGGGAATGACTGCAGTGCCCTCTTTTCATCTGGGAGAATTAGTTTTATGGTGAAAGAGATAAAAATAGGAAGGGGAAGCGGTACTGTGGTTAAGATGGCAGGACAAATGTTATTGCATTTTAAATTCCCCCCTTTATCTGATGATCGGGTCTGTCAGCAATGCAACCTGGAAGAGGTCGTAATCTGCTCCTCAATCACGTCTGCTGCACTGCTTCTGTCCAGAGCGGCTGGAAGCTTTCACAGATATGTCAATGGATTAATGAGCGTGTGAGAGTGAAGCTCTTGCTGAAGCCAAGGCTCTCTGATCTTTGGGGTTTTTTTTGTTTCTGCTTCTCTCTGCTCACATGTCCAGGTGAGGTTTCTGGGGAAACTGTAATTGCTTCAACCGTAATGTAGAAGGGGGGGGGGGGGGGACATGACAGTGAACAAATTCAAACCAGGTACTTTTGAGAGCCAGAAAGAGAATATCTGTATTAAAGTACTACAGAACTGAACAGTCACTCTGCATAAATCCACATATATGAAGGACACTTCTTATTGAGTGGTAGATTTTTAAGCAGTTTCTGCAAACCCTCTGATGCTCTACCACACAGTCAGATGCATTTTGGAAATCGTTGTCACTTGAGTCACATTAACGTCTCTATTGCATTGGATATTTTAAAAGTTTAGACATTCTCCATCTTCAGTTCCATGAATGTTCTCTGCACCAACACAAATGTAAAATATCTAAAAATGACTAAAATAAGTTCTGCTTTGTTCTGGTCAGTGCTCCTTCATCTTAAGGAGTAACAAATCCAAAAATGCTAATGCTATTAAGTTGCCATAATGGTATGGCTTTTATTATTTCTGAAGTTTAAAAGTCTAAATGATCTGAAGCCACATGCACAAAGAATGCCTGAATTTTCTGAGCATTATGAAAAAACATTGTTTGCACAAATAAATCCAGAAGTAAGAGTATTGGAAATGAATATTTTTGAATGGATCCACAATTTTTTTTTTCTTGGTACACCCAACCTGGAATTAAAGGCACTTGAGAGAAAAATTGAGTCCTCCCTCGATTCGCCTCCACTCATGCAAACAGATGTAAGTATGTTCTTCAGGTGTCATTCTCCTGTGAATTACACTCTCATTGTAAGTTATTGAAGTGTGCCAGGAAAATAATGAGTCTGAGGGATCCCCAAGTTTATGTATGTTTATTGGCATAAATATAAACTCAGAGGGGCTTTTAAGATGCACTTGAAATTTTAGTTTACTCAGCAATAACTCAAAGACAAATCACATGCTGTGAAGTGGAAGAGGTCGTAAGTCCATCAGGGGGGATTAATATTAGGGATTAATTAAAGGACAATAAATGAACATACACTCTAAGAAGCTAGTCATCCTGAACTGCCAGCCTTTAATCCTTTCCAAACTGTTTTGTTTATTAGAAGAAATGAATCATGCGCTGAACCAGGCCACCTTGTTTCCAGGTTGGTTCGCAGTATTTACCGTGAAGATGAATGAAATGATGATGGTGCTCGTGTAACATGCGTTTGTTGCTAGAAATCTCAGTTTGTTTAGGATCTGTATGTTTCACACTCGAACTACACATAGTTCCTACAAGACTGCTGATTATTCATCAGCCAAAGAGGCTGATGAACAAGTTATTATCTCTTTGGTTGATCATCGACCTGTTTACTTTGTGCCATTTGCATTGTTCTCTAATAATGATCTAACATAGTGTTAAAAATACAGTCTTCATAGCACACTTGGGAATGTATTAACTCGTTAGTCTCATTTCTCTGGTGTAAATAATATTTGTTTTCATATTCTTAAGTGCCCTCCATATCGCACGTGTCAAACTCCAGATGTTGATGTCTGGTGCCCTGCAACATTTAAACGCGACACCTGAATGACATCTGTTTAACATAATAAAGTCATTCATAGGACTCTGTGGTGCCGAGGAGGTAATTAAATCATTTTATTCATTCATGTTGGAGCTGGGAAACATTCAGAAGTTACAGGACTCCACCCTCGATGACTGGAGTTTGAAAAGGAATGGAGAGTAACCTGCTAATCAATTCAGGAGGTGGTAGTTTCTGCCTGTTTTCAAAATGTTCTAAATCTTACCTCAAGTGTCCAGACTTTCAGATTTTATTGTTTGTATATTTAATAAACAGAGATGAATAAAAAATTAAGTCTGTGAAAAGCTACTCATGCCTCTGAAAGCCCCTAAATATAATAAAAAATGGGGTAAAATCCTATTTTTGTAAAATAAACTCAAAGAGCAATTGGTCTTTCTATCCTAAATGTCTGAATGTAGAAGAAGAGCTTTTTTATAGCTTTGCAAGTTCTTGCCCATTTACAAAATGTGAGAACACCTTAAGAAGATTGATTAGAGATTAGTGTTAAAATAGATAAAGGTCTACGCTACAGAATTGGTCTTCTATCTGGGAGTCAAATAACAATCGTACATAGAAGTTGGACGATTTGATTGTCATATTGATCTATTTCTCCCCATCAGCAAAAATATTTTTTGCCATTCCTGTCATCTTCTATTGTTTTTGATAAACTTCTCGTTTTGTCAGCCTGCCCTTACGAACTGGAGCCCTCTGCCTTCCTTTTTAAAGTTTATATTTAAACTGCTTTCAGGAAAACTGTTCGCTGTTTGATCTTGATTTAATATGATTGTGTGTGTCTGTGTTTGTTGTGTGTGAGGAAAGTGTTGACATGAGAGGTGATACTGCGCCTGTCTGCTTGAGTCACAAGCAGCTGTGGTCCTGTTTGCTGCTGTCCTTCCTGTTTGGTTAAGATAAGGATTATTTATTTGTGTTACAATAACAGCTGAGGTCAGCAGGTTGACAATATGCATGCAAACATTTAATTATTTAATGCTCACAATGAAGCACCATCAAAGTTCTAAATTAAAATAATGGTGAGGTATGCAAGCTTAGATGGTGTTTGCTTTGACTAAATACATTTCTTACAACCCATTACATTTGGATGCCAGTTAAATTTAAAAGGGTTAATTGTGGCAACATCTTTCAGTCTATAGATTGCTGAGGTCTAATGATAGGCTTGTAGATTTCCATATTGAGAAAAACTGCAGCATAATAGCTCGGTCCTCAGCGCACAACATCCTTCTAATTGCTAATTATTATGTAGGCATGCGAGGCGTCAGCTTCCGATCACTTTCTACATAACCTCTCACCACTGTTATCACTGCCATTTTAAGCCAGCAAAAACAACAGAGAACAAACCCGTGCTTACATTATGTGCAGCATATTTCATGTGACTTCTCGTAGATGTGAATTACAGGTCTCAGTATGACAAATTCTGGAAAATACACTGATACAACACTGTCATCTTGTGGCCGTTGCTGTTCACAGAACCCTGGATACTGCCAAGTTTATTTGTAAAATGAAATTATGCCATCTAGTGGTTAAGAAAAGGACTTGCAGAAATATTTTCACATCTTAGAGGGAGGGCCTTGGAGATTTTTGTTGTTGTTAAGATGTGAAAGTTGTCATGGTGTGAGCATACTTTCACGGGTTCTCCGCCCAACAGTGAAAAGGATGTTAACAACATCTAACCCAACAGATACTTAATCACTGACTAAAATTAGAAGTGGTATCTGCAGTAGTTTTGTTATGTTGCCAGAGGTTTGTGTATAGAGCGTGACAACTGCCTTGGTATGATGTTTATACTACCAGGTGAACAACTGAAACTAAACAGATTCAAGCTACTTAACACTGCAGGCTTATTTGGCCTCCATGTTATGACAGAGGTGGTTGATTTAAATGTTCAGCTATTTATATATTTTTTATCCCTGCAGAAACCTCCTGTTAACCTTCTCACTCATACAGAGTTTTGGGTTTGCTTTTTTATATTTGCTGTTTTTATATTTGTTTTCTGATTGTTTGCAAAGAACTTAACAATACTATTAAAATAAAAAAATGTAATATGCTACATTTTTCAGTGATTAATTTTAAGATGTAAAGTTTGTTATGGCCAAGTTAAATATTTCCTCAATCAAGAATAAAAAAGTCTGCATATTGCAGTTTATATATACTGATTGTTTGAAATTGTATTTATTTATTTTAATTATTTTAATATATTTTTTCGATGTATTTGGTCAGTATTGTTTAGGGGGTGATTTATAATTTTAATCCTATGAGGGATTATAATCTGTCTTTCCATGAGAGTAAAATGCCTTATAAAGGAACTGGAACTATAATGAATGCAAATAGGGTTTGATAAAATAGTTTGAGATAATAATTAATGATTTAATTGAACAATATTTAAGTAGTTTCCATAATGCATAGAAAGCATCCTAAAAAACACTCACATGTTAACATAGAATATTCAAGAGTGCAGCATTTAATATTCAACACTCTTGAATATTGAATATTCAAGAGTGCAGCATTTAACTCAAACATTTATTTACTAAATGTTTAGCTACAAATGGTCATCACAACCACAAGAACTGTTTTTAGATAAAGAAAAAGCCACAAAATGATTGCTGAAAAAGAAACTATTTGGTGTTCCAGGAAGTCTTTATCCTCCAGGGCTGTCATAAGTACTGCATAAAAACGCAAAAAATATAAATAAGTGAAGTGAAAGGCTTTCTATATGTTCTCTGCCTTGGGTCTCTCTTTCAGACATTAATGGGAGGAGTCTTTTCTTTTTTCCACATAGTGTGCAGGTTGCCCTCTGGCTACCATATCTTCTTTCTAGCGTGCTTTTACAAGCAGCGGGTTGAGCTGCCTTGTACGTAGTGACTTTTCAGGTTTCGGTCTCTGTGACTGGACTCCTCCCATTGTGTGGTTGTCTGAGTACCTGTCTAATGTGTCATCTGTCTGAGTCATTCTTAGTTGAGTGATGTGACAGCTTGCTTGTCTTGTCGTGTTGTTGGTTTTGAGAAACACCTGGGGTTGTTACTTAGAATGGTTTTCCTACGGAGCTTAATTACCTCCTCTTGAAAGACGTGAAACGTAAAACACTTTCTCACTCAACCAGTGTCACATTTTATTTGAGGTAATAATATGAATTTATGAGTCCTGCTCATGCACATTCTGCTGCAGAAAGGTTAAGCTTGAGGAGCCTGCATTACTCCATCCGATGTTACCTCGTGTACTTTATTAGATCCATAGAAACTGATAGAGTTAAGTATGTATCACTTGAAAAAGCTGAATTCAGGGCTAAACCTGTAATTTACATAGCTGTAACCAGTTGAGATGAAGGGACTTCTTATTTCCAAAGTAGACTGTGTAGAACAAAATGATTTAGAATGAGACTGAAATTTAGCATTTATTTTTAATTGTGGTTTGAAAGATAAAAAAGAAAAAAGTGAATCAAGGTTAAAAAATTTAAACTATTGCTTTGAGCCCAGTGGTCATAACTGTTTGAATAAACAATAGGTTAATAAAAAAAGTTTTCTCCCTCACTTTTATAATCTTGAAGCAGTTTGTCCACTTGCTCAATTATTCAGGTGCCTATGAGTCAACCTCCAGGTTAATAATTTATACGATCTTCATTTTTTTAAATTGTATGCAGATGATGCCAGATTTTCATCTAACACAATGATGCTAATAAAATGAAATAAATATGAAGTAAAGGTTTAGACATAATTTATTTTGCATGCTTAATTTTTTTAATGTTGGGAATTATGAGCTCAATATATTGCAATCAAAACTGACGCAAACAAAATCTGTGTCAGTTTGGCTCTTTGATTTTTCTATTCAAGCTTTACTGTGATTCTAAAATGTTTTATTAGCATATTTTGCCATGTGCTGCTATTTATCACAAGTGTACTTTTCATAAACTGAGGTCTTATTGGTTTCCGTAGCCTTTCATGTGAACAGGCACTGCGGCCCCCTGAGATGATACCAGATGCCACCTAGTTTTCACACAGAAAGACATTTAAGGTGGACTTGGTTGTTAATACCAACCTTCCTGTTTGAATCCTGGAACAAAACAAAAATAAATTTGACAACATTTTTATTTGTATTGTAAATATATATATTTAGTAAATTAAGCAATTAATGTTTGCAAATTGTGATGTTGTTACTGTAGATACTAAAAAGCTGGTTCTAGTATTTTATATTTAATGTGTCTTAAGGTATTTGGGAAGAGTTAAAAATAATAAAAGAAATCATACTTTTTATTTGTCTGTATTTATACCTAAAGATCAGATTCCCAACAAAAATATAAGCCTTTGTTGGACCTTTTTGTCAAGATGTGCTCAAAACAACGTATTTGGAATCTGACATGGATTTATAAGACACTGGATGGAACCTGAGCCTGTCTTCTTTTTTCTATCAAAACTGACAAAAATAATCAGAAGCCATTAAACAATGTTTTACAAAGTAAATCATAAACTATCCCTTAAAATTCAAGTCATTATTCATAAATTACTGCCAAAAATGTTTTATCTATAACCCTCCGTCATTTGAAACAATCCCATTTTGTACTCAATCTACTGTTCACTAGACTATTTTAGTCCTTTGAGAAGCAATTTGATGGGAAAATTAACTCTTATCTCACCACAGTTTGGTCAGTTCATGTTTTGACTTGCTCTTTGTTTGCTTCGTTATGATTCTGTGTGTACTACATTGATACAGGATTAATTAAAGGCTGTCGGCATCAGCAGTGGATGAGTTATGACTCCTCTCCAGCAACTCCACTCCACAATTTAAAGCTTCCTGCCAAACTCTGCCGGGTCGCCTGAAGGGAACAGAGCTCCCATAGACACACAGACACACACGCACACACACGCATACACACACGCAGCATGGGGAGGAAGTAAAGTCTGTGACGAGGAGAAGAGTCCGTAAAGAGAGCTCAGAGAGAGAGAGAGAGAGAGAGAGAGGAGTGTGACCAAGTGTAAAACTGGATGAAAGAGTTTCGTGATGTGACGTGTGGACTGCTGCTGACATTGTTGTTGTGTGTAACAGGGAATCGAGTGTGTGGAGAAGATGTATGGACACCTATTTGCTGCATGTTTAGCACCACGGACAGTGTGGCCAATGGATAATCTGCTGAGAAACTTTTCTTTTACACAGGGTTTATAGGTAACAGTTGTGTGAATGTCACAAGAGCATGCCTGAGTCACGTATTACTGGACTCAATGAGTTTTTTTTAGCACAGACATCACAGTTGTGTATCCACGACTCTACTTTGCAGTTATCGCTACTGGGACTGTGTGTGTGAGCGTGTGACATTTGGTGGTTTGGGATGCTTTAGCATTAGTTCGACATGTTTTTAGTTGCAAATGTGTTGATATGTGCAGGGTAGTGTGTGCATGAGTGTGTGCTTGTGTCGGGGAAATGTACCGGCGTTCACCTTGTGCCAGAGGAAGAGTTCATTTTGACTTCAGTGAGGAGGTCATCAGAAAACTTCACGCCGCCAACCACAGCCATCCTCACAGGTTAGAACTTGGTTCACATGTCTCGACTTCCAGGCATTATCATGCTTTTGTTGATGTTCATTAGGGGAGTTCCGTTTTTTCATGGCTTCTAAATCCTTTAATAGTCCTGCTCGAACATACTTCATATTTTCTCCTGCATTGAACCACTTGTTTCATATCTGTATTTTTCTCTGTCATTGTTTTAAAATGCCTGTTACTTCCTTTTTCTATATCATTAGAAAATGCACTTAAGCATTTCATACCATCACTAACCACAGTCTGCTAGTATGTGGTTAAATGCACCCTAATGCAGTTTTGATGAGAAAAAACATCAAGAACTAGCTGACATGTTTCTGCGTGCAGCAATTTTTGCAGAGGAATGTATCAAACTGTTTCTGTGCAGTGAAGAGAGTCAAGTTGTTAGCCATGCAAATTACTCTGGAAGTGTTTCAAAGATTTGTTTATTATCATGGCATTTTCTTTAGCTGTGGTATAAATATAGACATGTGTCTTTGGCACACTGGTGACCAAATGACCTGGAGGATGAAAACACAAAAAAGAAGAACAAATGATGACATTGAAGGGTCTGTGATGGCTTTAGGCATCAGCAGCTTCTGTATATTTGACATAGTTGCCATGCAGACTTTCGAGTCTGCCTTCTTTAATTGTTTGTTTTTTTAACCCTTTCTGACAAGAGTTTTTTACTTTTGCCCCAAACCTTAAGAGGGAGAATACTTGTATTTGTGGTTTGTGCTAGTTGGTCAATGTTTGTGAAGCAAAGCTTTTTTTTTTTTTTTTTTTTTTTTTTTTTTTTACATATTTTATAGTTTTGATATAATATAATTTTTTTTACATATTTTATAGTTTTGATATAATAAAATAAAACGCTGATTGAAATGTGAAGCCACATTTGAGCATTTTGTCATGTTGGACCCACAAACCTGAATGAAATTTAGGTAGTGGTTGTTTCTGAGCTGTGACTGCACTGTGAGTATGCAACGATCTCCAGTGTAGGAATCAAAAATCAAAACTTGTCTCAATGTTTAAATTCCTCTTCACACAAACTGGAGGGCAGATTTATCTACAAGTTGTAGCAACAGAACCTCATTCAAGCACAACTCCAAACTTTGCTGGTAATAGTTGTGATATTTCTGTACAGCAGTTTTCAGAGGGTTAGGATCTTGACTAAATTACTAAATGACGTGATGGGATAATGATGTTGTGGCCTAGATTTAATCATAGAATGGAAAGCGCTTTATTGAATTTTAACTAACAGGAAATGGTAAGATTTATTTATTTACGTGTTTATTACTCATTTTGTTTTGTATTTGTATACAATAGTAAAGATCAAGTCTAAAGATTCAATTCAAAAGTAATTTGTTGGTGATGTACTACCCAGCTTGTTCTACATTGTATAAATTGTGGATGTTTATTTGTGTCTGATTCATGACTTTCCCTCCCATATGTCAAAGCATATGTCTCTGAAATTAATTCAGCTGAATATGTTTACATTTGGATTTTTTTTAATTAAAACAGCTTGTAAAGCATAGAAATTGGTTCTCTTGTAGAAAAAATGGAAGTTTTACCATACAGTACATAAAAAAAAATAATTTAAATATTATATGAACATTTTAATAAAAGTCTGGGTTTAGTTTGTAATGATGCAGCTCATGAAGCCAGAGAAATGGGAACTGATTCATGTTGACTGTATCAGGGCAGAAATAAGCCAAGAGAAAAACTAGACTGGGTTTCACCCCAAGAGGACTATAGGTGCTCCAGCTCAGATGGCACATGAGGAGGAGAAAAGCTGAACAAGCAGTGGCCATATACAGACTTAACATAGTTAATGGTAGATTTTTGTAAAACTGTAAATATTCCCTGCAAGATTACTGAAAGGACCTTAATTTGAATGAAATATGACAAAACCTTCTTTTGCCTTTTTTAAGAACTGGGTATCAATTCATAACGATTCCCTATGTAATCACACAAAAATACTTAGTGAGTATGTCTATCTTTTAAAGCCATAATGCTAAAGTTTAAGTACATGTTCATGGATGTCTGAAGGTGTTGGGCTAAGGAGACGGTAAACCTCCACCTCTGTTTGGGTTGGTTCCACCTCTGTGACTGAGGATTTCCTGTGGAAAGTACTGGCCTCTACAGCAGAAAAGAGAAGTACACACATGCTATATTGTGCTCTGCTGCATGTCTTAAATATCAGAGAAGCTTTTGAACACCACATGAGATTTCTGAATACACCAGAGCTACTCCCTTATTTGGCAGTTTGCACTGTGAACATACAAGGTTTTGTTAGTTTATGACATATTTGCACATTGGTCTTTTTGAATGTGTTACTCTACATAGTGTATATGTCCCAGACATTGTTTCTCACACTTCCCACCAGGACAGTTAATCTCCTAGAGAGGCAAGATAAACCAAATATTTGTGATCAGTGACCCGGAGTCATATAGAATAATCCCGAAGGTTATGTTATGTTTTGTAGTTTATGAATGACTTGATTATTCTCTCATGTCACTGCTGAGCAGTCCATTCCAGTGGAGGATATTTGGATGCTGCTACAATGTCTTCTGGCTTTGTAAGTTCTATCTCTGTAAACGTGAGGAGAAAAACACAATTACACGTGATGCGGTTTTACAAATCACTCCAAAGAAGACCTTCTGGTTTAACTTTTGAGTAAGAGCTTCAAGACCCACAGCCTAAAATATATATTTCACACAGAGGCTGCACTGTAACTTGGAACATTTTAAAGCAGAGTTCTTTACAGTGTGGTGACCCATTTCTCTTTCATGGCAGGACTTTGAATAGTGTTTTGTGCTTGCTTGCTCATGGGTAGAGAAGCTATGTCTTAAATTGTTTTGTGGTTTAGCTTTATTTTATTTGCAGTGGACTTTACTCACCATTTGACAAGTTTGTTAAACAGAGTTATAAACAAAAATACAGTGAAGAGTCACAGAGCTGCTGTGGTTATGTGGTGTGGGATTCAAATTGTTTTTGTTGTATTGTTTTTGTGAATGACTAAAGCGGAAATTAGATGCTGCTGTACGCCTGTGAGTTTGATGATGATTGTGATTTCAATTAAGATAATGAAGATTACAAGTAATACTACAGCAAGTTGAGAAGATCAGAGGTAAATTTTGTGGGTGCATCTGTTAATGAGGATGGTGTTTTGAGTAGGAGGTTAGTGGTTTTCAGGATGTAATTGTTGGAGTTATAGAAACATTTGGAACCTTTTCTTAAAATTAATCTTCCCTTTCTTAGAAGTTGTCCATTGTATAATGTAGACCCACTTGAAGCTCCATAAAGTCTGGGTAAATCAGTACAAATATATACAATCTGGCTTTGTCAAATTAAAACGATGACTACGTCAGTAAAATAAAATAGGAAAATGGGCATTCTCCGATTCTCTGGGCTGAAATGTAGCTTAGCTCTCTTCTTCTAAAATTCCAGCCTTATTTTTAGATTAACTTACAAAATTATCTAGCAATTTTTTTTATTTTTCTTGTTGCACAAATGAAAATCCATGATGAAGGTAGAAAATGTAGCTGGCTAGTCTTGAAATGTTACGCTAGTTGCTTAGCTAGCTAGTTTGATGCCAATGCATAGTAGTCTGATTAAAAAAAACATAATTTGTATGACCTCAAATTATTATTACTGTAATTATTTGAGGTCAGGAAAATAAAGTCATTACAGATGGCCTGAAATGGTTTTTTTTTTGAGTCGATAGTGAGTCATAATCTGGATGGGACAAAATAGCACCAAAAAGGATCACAAAGAGCAATCCTGACCAAATAAGCAGTTTTACCAACAAGAATTTTCCTACCTTGCAATTATTATACTGAGTTACGTTCATATATTTAGTGTTACTAACACAAACAATGAAAAATCTAATCATTTTGTCATTGAAAACTCTAATGTTACAACTTCTGTGTGTGCAGTCCAGAGGTTTCATTTGAGTTAATGTTTTAACAAACGAGTAAAGTTCCAGCCCTCTTAAATCGTTAGAAGATGGACTTGACAAGTTGTGCCTTCTTTGACCGCTAGGAAGATGATTTGTTATAATCTAAGTTTTTTGCTTACTCTGAGGCATAAATGAATAAAAAACATGAAATGAAAATAAATATAAATATAGAGAAATATAAATTTCTGACAAGATTATAGCAATGCTTTTCAGCTATTGACTTCTGTGAGAATTACTGTATAGTCTCTTCTCTAAGCTATCAATGGTTCAAAAGATTAATAAATCCTAACGTTTCCACTTTTGAAACAACAAAATAGCTGTGTAAAGAAAGTACTCAGATTATTTTGTTAACAAGGTTGATGACATACACAACATCAACTACTAGCATAGATTTATCACCAACAAGCGTTTAGCACACAACGTACCGTAAAAGTTATGTGATTGTTTGTGCTACCAGGGAGAAGGAGGAACCGTGACCTTGGATAGCCTTCTTGAGAATACACTGGCATTATTGGGATGCAACACTGCTGTTTCCCGTCTTGATAAAATGTATAGAGCAAAAATATTTTCTTCCTCTGTATTCTCTGTCTCTGTCTGGTATAGATCATAGTCTTATTACTATGTGTGATGCAGCAGTTCATTTCATTTCCTTTTTTCACTTCAATTTTTTTATGTCACCACGTGTTCATAACCTTTATCATCACACATTTTGCCAGCATTACTTTGTGCTTCCTCATGTGAGCACAGAGCTCACATGAGAAGAGCTGAGTTTGTAGACTGTAAATGATTGTGAATGAGAGCATTTGCTGGATGACTTTGTACATCACTGTGCAAGCATAAAGACAGTGATTGCGTCAATGGCCTCATTTCTATTATTAAATTGTGTATCTAGTTGAAGTCCAGTTCTCTTCTATTTCTGGCCACAGAGGATGAAAGGTTGAAGGAGATATTTGAATTTATTTGTCAAAGTTTACTACTAAGACTGCCAGTGACTGTAAATGTGCTAATAAAATGGATCCCAAATTTGTTGGTATTTAATAATTGCATCACAGTTGACCAGAACAGAAAAAAACTAATTTTGGGTTACAGTGTGAATAAAAAACATTTAAGAAATTAGCTTCCTGCTGAATCAATCTCTCAAAAGTACAGCAACAAGCTGGGGAACCACCAGATTAACAAAAACTTTCGATATATTTATGATGCTGGTTGAGATTTTTAAATAAAATATGATTTTTAGAGAGAAAACACACAAAAGAAATCACCGCTCCAGCCAGCCCAAAGTCTTTGTTTAGACTAAATTTATTTAGAATGCAAACATCTGCATTAGGAAGCAAAATATGTCTATTGGTGGTGACATTTACTTAGCTCAGTTAATAAATCTGATGTATAGTAAAAGTTCAAAAGCTAAGGATATGCTGCTTCTCGCTGATTATTGGACTTTCAGTTGAAATCTTTCTTTAACCTTTTTCCTAACTATATTCTATGCAGATCTAAAATTTTTAGATCATCATCTTATGGAGCAGCATCAACATTTACATAGAGAAAATCTTAGGACTTCCGTTCAGTCCTATAATTGTTGTTTGATGTGACAAATTACAAAACTTGTAACATTCCTCTAAACTCTTACATTTTTCAAGTTAGACTGTGGATTTCAGCTAGAAGTGGTCGGCATCAGGTTGGATACTCTCCTTCTGGCAATCACCCCAATTTATGTGACGTATATTTGCCAGAGATTTATGGAAGGAAAATGTCAGAGAGATCTTTGGGACATAAAATTCAGTGACTATTTTTACTCTGGCTGATGGGATCAACGTATCACTCCTTCTAGGGAATGTTAGAGAGTCTTATTTTATTGAGCTGACTGGTTGGGAGATAAAAAATAAAAATCCTACAATGGACAAATATATTGTCTCCATGTCAGTATATCCTCTGCAGTGCCAGCAATTTTTAGTGACTTTTAACCTCATTTGGCAGTCTTCTTGATTGTCATTGTTAGCTCTATCATTAATCTGAAGAAATGACATCAAAACTCAGAAAAACAGGGGGTGTTGCCATAGCGCTTCTGTTTGTTCAACCCCAAAGGCTTTCCTTTCCAGGAACCCAAGATGATCAGTTAAAGCTAGTCAATTTAAGCTTAATAGGTAACAGTTTCTATTTTTATGTATCTCTTGTAACAATAATAAAACAGTTTCTACATCTTCTTGACAGACTGTGGTGTAGAAACAGTGTTTGTTTTAGTTGATTTTACACCTGAAATAGCTTAGCAACAGAAAATCTGTGTCCAACAATCAGCAGGAAATAGATTAAATTAGTCTGTTTGTTTTTTTAAAAAAACAGATGTTAGAAACTTGTTTGTATTAACATGTATCTGTCTATCCTTTATATATTTATTTTAAGTTAAAATACAAAGCTATTGAACTAAATTAGAATATCTTTTTACTTTTGTCATGAAGACGTATAGACACATTGAAGGTTAAGTTACAGTCGAACAGCGTTGAGTAGCTTTCCTCCTTTAGCTCTTACAGAAAATTAAAGTTTGTATTCTACTGGTCTGACCTATAATGCTTTGCTTTTTCCAGAAGTAACTAAGTTCAACTGAAAATGCAGTAAGAAAACTTATAATTAGTTCCAAGTGATGTTATTTACTAGTTACCTGTTCAAAAATGGCCAACCAGAAGCAAGAGCAAGTGAAATAGAATGTTTGAATTTTATTTGCCTCATAACTGGAAGAACCACTCAAACTGAGCTTTATTTAAAACTGCTTTATGTAAATATGCTCCTATGTTTACTTTGCCATCTTTAGAAGAACACATAGTGTATTGATAGCTGATTTCAGCTGAGAAACAGGAATTATATGTCATCAGGAGGCAGTCACCAAGCTCCTAAAAAGTTTAGTTTCAGCGGAGCAAAGGTTTTCCGTCACATGATTCCTACACTTTAAAATCCTTTTTAATGAGATTCCAGGAAAATCACTGGAGTGAAGAAAGTTTTCTCCAGTTTCATGGACCAAGGTGTAACTCAGTACTGCTCCTCCTCTACGTGTCTCTACAAATATGAAAGAAAAAGGAAACCGTTTTCAAAATATTTCTGAATGTTACAAGAACGTCTGTCAGTATTTTTGTGCAATCTAAGAAAATGGTGGAATACTCTATGTGACAAGCACACACACTAAAAAAAACTCTTAATATCAGAGGTCATTTTATAAACAATATATGAATGCATAAACACTTCAATATTATTCATAAATATACATGCTGTAGCTAAAATCTTGTTTAAATTATTTTATCAGCAGTTGGTTTTGGTTTTGTAAAAAAAAAGGATTACATTATACTTTTCAGTTTAGGTTCAAAGTCCACCATACCATGAAAACATGGCATCTTTTGAATATGAATTAGGTTTTTGTCTCTTAGTTGTATATGGGGTGTCACAATCAGAAAGACTTACTTTTATCACCAGTGTTTTCAGTGAATCCTTATGTTTTTGATTTTGTTTATGTTCAGCTTTTTCCAACATCTGTTTGCCTGTATTCAACCTTGTTTTCTTGCCATTTTTACTCGGTACACCAGTTCCTTTTCTCCCACTGTTGCTTGGTTAATTAAACTCATTTGTTCAATATTCCAGGAATCACTCCTCACATTTTATGTCCTTGCCGAGTTGTCATGTTACCACAGATGGTTTGCTTTTTATTAGTTTCCCTCCATGTTATCGGCTTTTTATGACTGTTTTCCGTCTATTATTGTCAAAATTTTACTTCAGGATAATCTTTCCTGCCTCTTGCTTGTACTTGATTCTTCCGCCAAAGTGACACGCTGACTCATTTTAGAGTCGGAGTTTAGTTTTTAAAAACTGTCCATCCTTCCAGCATTGATTATGATCAAACTTTAGATAAGGGTTCAGCTAAAAGAGTATTGGAGCACATCAGTTATTTGTCCCATATCTTCCTATTATTCCCACATTGTAAGGTGGAGTCAACAGATACAGAAGACAGACAACTATTCATGTTCTCACTTCCTGAAGGGCAACTGAGAGTCTCCAATTAATATAATATGCAGGCTGAGACTGGAATACCCACAGAAAACCCAATATGGTCATGGAGCAGATACAAGCTCCGCCAAAACAGGAACCCAGGATGTTTTTGCTGCGAGGCAACCAGTGCACTGCAGATTTGTCCAATTTTCAAACTGCTGTGACACTTACCAAAAATCCTGTCACAGACTCTACAAACAGGATGCTGATTACAATACCATTGTCTCATAGCTGGGAAGTGGAGTCGCATTTCCTAGAAGAAGAAAGAAATACAACTGGCTGTCTTAATCATAAGAAAACAATGTGTTGAAAGTCGCTACACACTGTTGTTATTGAATTTAAAATGTCCTATATTCCTGATTTTACAATTAATGTTTTAACTAACGTCTAAGGCTTTAGATGAGTAATATGTATAATTAATCTTTGTTTGGCTTAACTGACCTGCGTTGAAAAACAAAAGTATGGAAAAAAATATTATATCAAATGTAGTGGTCTTCTGGTAGATATCATACAGTTTCAGTAATATGAAATGACTGCTGTGACCCACAGCCAATACAATCACATTTAATGCTGATTATCAACTATATTAAAGAATTGAGTTCATCCAATTATCCACCCCTTAACAATCATAATTCATAATGTGGCCCTTCAATTTCCTATTCCTTCTACTGGGGAATATTAATGGATTCATTTGTCTGGCATTTACTGGAGTAACTCTTATTTACTCATTTTAGCAGTTCTCTAGAATCTTATTTAATTTTGTGCTGGTTAGATTTGCTAAAGCCGAGGCTCAAGTATCTAAACACTAATGATGGGAAAGCAGTTCTGTCCCATGTCATGGGGTCCATCTTCACTCACTGCCTGACATATGCAGATGGATCATGGGAAAGGAAGGCTGTGTCATCCTGGTGTCAAAATAGGACAATTCTGATTGCTTTAGCGGCAAAATGGAAAAAGTATGACTGAGATGCACATTGTAACTGCTTAGAAGAAATTAATTTACTAGGAAATTTCCATAAATATGCTCTCTGAGGACTCTGGGGAAAAAATAAAATAAAATAAAATACAATTCATAACTACTTCCACTTAGTTTCTGTCCACACATTCCCAAACTCCACGAGTCTGTTGAGTTTACTTATTTCCCTTCAAAGTGGAAAATTCTTTCTTTTTCATCAAGTGTTTGAACTGTGGGTGTTTTTATCTTCAATTTGGATAAACAATAACTTCTCATCCTTGAGACCTTACCGGTTCTCCTCTGGTTGGAGAAACATTTAGATGTTTACTTTTGACATGCCTGTTTGAGATTGTAAGTTGTTAGTGTTTGTTCAATTTTTTTAGCAAATATGTAACAAGATTGCAATAATTTAATAAAAAATATATATTTTCCAAAAATGTATATAGCATTGATCATTACAGCTTCCTGTATCATGTATTTTCATCCTGGCATACAGAATTAAACAAAAACGTTTCTAAAACTTTGTCCAAACTGGTGAAGTTTTAAGCTTGCTGTGCCACATAGTATATCTTTTTCTATTCTGCTCGATAGAAGCTGATGTTAGTCAGTCATCTGCTTCTGTAGCCAGCTTCAGTTGGTTGCTTTACAGACATGCTGCTAATAAGAGTTTTCACAAAATCACTGTTCCTGCTTTTCCGTAAATGTAAATATTTCCAAACATCAACGTTTGTCTTGTTTTGTGTGCGTGGAAGAAGCTTTGTCGTCTTAATTCAGTTTGCAGAATCTTGGTTCACAGCAACAGGTTTTCCCTGTCTCCATAGAGACGGAGAAAACGTTGGCATCTTCTCTGGCAGCCAATTGAAAAGATCTACAACAATAAGAGCTGTAATGTGGAACATTTTTGTGTTTTGTTTTAGTTTGCTTTGATCAAGATGTAAACTTTACAGAGAGATAATAAATTTGTGGTTTCTTGCCAGCTTGCCAGGCAAATCTCTTAATCCACCAAACCACCACAGCTCTCGCTCCATCACTTAGCAAAGTTCTTTGTTCCCAAACTTTTTCAAGGCTAACTTCCTTGATGTCCTCCCTTTGTACTAGAAGGCTTGCTTACTATTTGTGTGTCATTACCGGTAATTACTTTCTAAACCATAAAAAAATGCTGTTAAAAGCTTCTGTGTCATAAAACTGACAATGTGATTTAGTCTGCTGGATGAATCGGTTCTCTCTTTATTGTTGACTGCAAGAGCACACAGATATAAAGAAGGCCACAGGGGCATTGAGTTGTACAGTTTACAACCATAGTAAATTATGTAAGATTTTAATGTTAACTTTTGGTATTTCTAAGTTTTGCTACCTCAGAGGAGCTAATGAGTGGACATTTTCTTCCTGAAGTATCAAGTAATCTTTGGGAATCCTCTATTTAGCTTTCCTCAATCATCTCCCTATTAGGGGTTGACCTCACATCATGTGTAACATGTGCAGCAAGACCTACACTTTGCCATTATCTATTCACAGGAGAGTAATAATACTTGTTTTAAAATGTTGTTTTTATGTAAAAATCAGACTGCCCTTAAATGGTAACTTTTGAACTTCAGTTTATTATAGAGATGTTTTAAGCTATTATTTTATACGCTTAGAAATGAAACTCTTCTCAATGTTTGCTTTATTCTCTTGTTTCAGTAGCTAACAGATCACCACCTAACTTAAATACAAACACCAAGGGGCATACAAATTCTTTTAAATGTATACGTCTTAATTAAATGGTTTCCCATTTTGTCACTTTATAATTTCACACTCATATATTTAGTAATGATCAATAGACTCTGTGAAAATTGTTGTCAGTGCTTTCAATTTATGCTCACTTAGTTTGGTCTATTTTTGCGAAGAAGAACTGGCAACTATTCCAGTTTTTGGATGTGTGAAGCTGGTAGAAACAAACCTCAAAATACTTGCAACTGAAGTGAAAACTGCTTCTACAAAGTTGACTGCTGGGACTCAATACATGCACGCCATGCTGTGCACTTTTTTGTGTTAGCCTGTCACTTAAAATCTTATCAAAATGCATTCGACCTCTCAATTTAAATGTGATAAAATGTGAAAGATTTTAAAGAATGTGAAGATTTGCGACAAAATGTGCTTCTTATATATGTATATATATATTATATATATATGTATATATATATATATATCTTTTTTTTTCCTTCTCTGTCTGTGCCAAGTTTCATGCAAAATGCAACAGCCCTCTGTCTCTAATAGCACATTTAATTCCTGTTCTACACCAGTGACTTTCTGACACGAGTTACTGAACTGAAAAGTCTTCCCCCATGAAATGAAACCCAGACCATTGTTGGTGTGCACTGTTCTGCTAATTTAGTGGTGGTAAGATTTAAAAAAAAAATGTCTTCCTCAAATACTCTAGTTGAGCATAGCTTGTTAAAAGCTATAGTTTTATCACAGGTGAACATTGCTGTTAGTAGTACTTTTCTACTTTTTAAACAAGCCTATTTTCTTAAATGTTTTAGTAGCAACAAAGATTATTTACTCCCCATTTTATTCTTGGCCTTGTATTTAATTTGAAACAAAAATGTGAAGTTTTTCTTGTTTTGCTTTGAGGGAAAGCAAGACTACACAAATGTGAGATGTGTTCGGCTGCACTCATTTCAGAGTATGTTGTCTGTACATGTGATAATAATGCAAAGCAGTGGGTTGACCTGAGGGCAGAACAGTCAATCATTTATTGCACAACACTCTCAGGGTAATTGATATGTCTATAAGTTTTATTGTTGTTGCTCTGAAATACCACACTGCTCCTATATTTTTCATTTTTAGGTCTCTGTAAGCAGGGTCACAGAGTCTTAAAAGTGTGGGAAAGTATGAAAATCATCTTTAAATATTATAAGGTCTTGAAAAGTCTAGAAAAAGGAAAACATGGAGCATGGAGCTTCCATAACTACACTGTTGTTAAACTGAAAAATCTGTGCTAGATTTGAGTGAAGTAATTGCATGATTAGAATGAAGAAGCAAATCGTTCAGTGATTGGCAACATGATTAGAGACACCAACCACCAACTAAACTGACGTGAACACCACTTGTTAATCACCACTTTTTTTTCCATTTAACATTTTACCCTGAAAAAAGTGGTAAATGCAACAACAAAAGCATTGTTTAGTTTTTATTTTTTTATTCAGTTTTAAATAAATAATCTTGATCCCTGAAGAAATCTCTGATAAGTCCAGGAAGAATTTTTTTTTATAGAAATCTAGAAAACGTGTCACTGGACAGTATGTCATTTGATGAGAAACAAATGTTTGAAATGTTTAAGTTTATGAATAAATACACATAAGATACACAATGCGGTTCATAATAGTTCTGCTTAACATGGTTTCTCTTCACATGTTTTGCAGATTATAAACTACAACTATTCTTTCATTTTCGTTGGTGTCTAAAATTTGTTTAATACCATCCCAGTACCATGATGAGTGTGTTGCTCTGAAAGCTTTATTTAAGTTTCATTTAAGTGGCCCCATAGAGTCTAGAGGACCACTTGCAGTGTTATTATGGACCGGATTTGGCCTCCGGGCCTTACGTTTGACATGTGGTTTAATGATTTTAAATATTAAACATCTGAAAAGCTTTACTTTTACAACTTCAGATACTCTTTATAGATGTATATGCCTGTAAAATTCTGTCGATATGAAGCAGGAAACAGTATTTAGAATCTCATTTAAAGCTTTTGTTTCTCTTCTTTAATCTTATTTTGATCTTGCTTGGTTCTATAGCTCCTAAAACTCCTCTTCTTAGGCTCAGCTCATAAACTAACGACACAATTTTTTTAGTCTTTGGCATTAGCCTGTATCATTTTTTTCAGTTATTTGTTGAGTCTTATTGACTTCCTGTTTTTCTCGCTGTGGGTAAAAAAAGTCCAGTCTGTTTCTGTGCAGGGACGGCATTCATTAATGTAAATAAAAAAACTCTCAGCTGCAAATTTCCCACAAAAAGCGTATTTATAAGGGACAAGCCTTTTTGATCACTGTTTATAGTGAAACAAAGTGATGCCAGTCAATTTCCAACTTCATGCAGGTGATTTTTGTCACCTGGAAAATTGTTTTGCATACATGATTCTATCTGGCTGCACAGGAAGGACTCGGCATGTTTTGGTGGAAAAGCAAAGGTGAATATACCTGAGTTCTTAGTCTTAATCATGCTCTCATTTGTTGTGTAAGCACCAGACTTTTTGCCGACCTGAGTTTACTACACAAAAGGGGCAATGAGGGCAGACCAAAGAGAGAAAGCACAGACATTGGGAATTTCAGTACTGCATATTAACAGAAATAAAAAAAAAAGTTTGCATTCTAGAAAGATGAGGTTTTCCCTCATTTCTGCATTTTTTTTAATCTTGTTAGACAGAAGAAGCTTCATTCTCTCTACTCATCAAGAAATAAACACCATGTCAACTTGCCCTCCCTGGGACACCATGTTAAGTCATTTCACTGCACTGTGTACGCATTCAGTGACATAAATAGGTAGGAGTGCACAAATGCATCATAGGGGTATGAAAATATTTGTCCTCTTTGTCTGTTCATTCACAGCCTGCAAAACAAATGATGTGTTGGATAATGAAATACTGATCAGGAGAAATTCCTTTTGTGGACTGATCTATGTTTTGTATCTCATGTCTTATGTATATTTTATCTAAATTTCAAAGCCGAGACTCTTCGATGGTTTAATAGATTATGAAGACAGTCAGTATTTAAATAAGAAAACATATTAACCACTTTAAAACTTTGCTCTGTTTGCAGTTTTGACGTGGAGAATGGCCCATCAGCTAGCTGCAGCCCACTGGACCCCCAGGCGTCCCCCGGCTCGGGTCTGGTGCTCCACACCAACTTCCCGGGACATAACCAGCGCCGGGAGTCCTTCCTGTATCGCTCTGACAGCGACTATGAGCTTTCCCCCAAGTCCATGTCACGAAACTCCTCCATCGCCTCTGAACTGTAAGTTATTGTACCATTGAGACGTTTAAAAACAAATATTGGTGTTGGCCTGTCCTTTGCAGCTGCAACAGCTCCAACTCCTCTGGGAAGGTTTTCCACACAGTTTAGAAATGTATTTCTACTATTTGACCGTTTTTCTAGGAGAGCATTTGTGAGATCAGACACTGGTGTTGGTCATCCTATTTATTCTAAAAGCATTGTCTGTTTCAAGTCAGAGCTTTCATGAAGCTCTCTGGGTACTGTTCTTAGGATAATCTGAAGGTCACACAAAATCCAGTGGCCTGTAGCTGTTGACTGCAGATAGTCGGTGATTCCAGCATCCTCTTAACCACACCCACAGATTTAGTGTGATCTAACCCTCCATGGCCAACTTGTTGTTGTTTCCAACTTCTTCAGTTTTTTTAATATCACTTAATATTGACCTTGGAGGGTTTTGTGCTGGGGCTGTTGGTAGAGCTGTTGCCTTGCAGCAAGAATGTTCTGGGTTCGATTCCCGGCCCCGGTCTTTCTGCATGGAGTTTGCATGTTCTCCCTGTGCATGGTGGGTTTTCTCTGGGTACTCCGGTTTCCTCCCACAGTCCAAAAACATGACAGTCAGGTTAACTGGCTTCTCCAAATTGCCCCTAGGTGTGAGTGAGTGTGTGTGCATGGTTGTTTGTCCTGTGTGTCTCAGGACACACAGGTCTGCCCTGCGACAGACTGGCGACCTGTCCAGGGTGACCCCACCTCTCGCCCGGGACATTAGCTGGAGATAGACACCGGCAACCCTCCTGACCCCACTAAGGGACAAGGGTGTAAAGGAAATGGATGGATAGATAGATGGGTTTTGTGCTTAGAAAATTTCATAAAATACTTGACTTGACTTCCCAAACTATGATGGGAGGCACAGTATCTTAGACTCTAAGCGCAGGGTTTCATAGTCTTTTGGCTGCAGAAGCAGCCAAATGAATGAAACACATGCATTCATTAATTAGGAGGGTCTCCTTTAGGAGCTTTTGAAGTTGCTAATTTCTCCAAGTTGATTGTTGATATTGCAGGATTGGATCTACAATGTTGAACAATCCAATATTACAGCTCACTTGCCACCATTAGACTATACCTACAGCACGCTGAGAGCTGAGGGAACAAAGTTGAATAAAAGTCTAATTTGACTTCTCACAAACAAAATGATGACATTCTCTGCAAATGATACTGAGATTTAACTATGTATCCTCACTATGAAGCATGTCAGGTATCTTGCTCAGTTTAAATAAAAGTAGCACAATCACCTCTGTTTTCACCTCTGACCATTCTGCAAATGAATGTTAATGTAATTACAGTTATATAAAGCAGGGGTTGTGCTCTTAATCTGGAGCTCTCACCTAAAAATAACTAAGTCCAGAAGACTGACAGCACTCTAAAATTTGCTACTCTCAAAAATATTGCCATAAAAATGCATTAGCTTGTTTTCATTTGGTTAACATAAAATCGCTAAACATTCCACTAATGAATGAATGAAGAATGTTTTTTACTTCCCAATTGTGAAATGTTTTTAAACCAAATTGTTTACTCACTTAGACATTGTCTGAATGCCACTCACTGAAACAGAAGGAGGAAGTTATGTCACATCATATTTCATGTTTGCACTTGTTGCACAGTATTTACCATTTCTAACAGATGCTTTACTTTCCAATTATGTGAAAAGAAGTCCATAGAAAAATAATGTTTGGGACATATTGCTTTTTATAATTTACTTACTGTATTTCTCCCCATGTAGACATGGCGATGACCTGATTGTAACTCCATTTGCTCAGGTAAACACCACATTGTCTGCTTTATGGAATGTTCCTGTTTTCTTTTATTTCCCTATTGATGAATAATTTTTGCTGAACCATCTTGGACAAAACCAAGCCACATAAAACAAATATTTAATGGCCGTGTGATACATAAATAAACTGGCTGCTAAACTAACGAGCACAAAGGATGCCACTGATCACCTCTCTCACTTCCTTTGTAGGTTTTGGCAAGCCTTCGAAGTGTGAGGAATAACTTCACTGTTCTGACAAATGTCCAGTGTGCCTCCAGCAAGTAAGTATGACAACATCAAAGACCAGGCATGAAGCGTTTTTTTATACATCAAAAAATACCTCAATCAGTCATAAAAAAACAAACATATAAAAATCTGCATCTGCAATCAAGTTCAATGTTTATTCCAAATAAACATAGACAGAAAATTGCGTCCCCTGAAACAGGTATTGTTTTGTTTTTTTAAAATAAAAAACAAAGCACATTAAGAATTCAGATTGCAACTACATCCATTTTCCACATGGTGTCAGTATTGAGTTGTAAATAAAATTGAGGTTAGACATGTGACATCACTGCTGTTCCCGCCACTCACCAGCTGAGATGCTAGTTGGAGCAACAAACACTATCCTCATACAAACACACAGATTGAGACCATCTGCAAAGAGTTTTAACGTTTTGCGGCAATAATAATTTGTCATATTTAATTATTTGTTGCAACTGATTTTTGCAGTGTAAACAACCTTTTTGTAAAAAAATTCTTGAAGGTAAACTGATGTACAAAGAGCTGCTCTGTTGTTCTGAGGCAAATACAATCCCACATGGACGCACTGATGTATTGTTTTTCAGTGTCCACTGAGGATGCAAAAATAAATTTTACATTTTAATTGTGACAGCAACATTGTTTTTCTTACAGAATCAGCAATATTCTTCAGCATCAGCAGTCATTACTGATTCATATGCTCATAAAACATATGAATCATAGTACGTCACCTTACTATGTTCTTTCCTAAGTGAGGGCTTATTTATTTGTGCATATTTCACTTTGTAAACATACCCAGAGCAGTCTGCTCCAGCAGCAACCAGATTAACAGTTGGAATGGAGTTTTGACTACCTGAAGGCTGTGTGAGGCTGTGTGACCTACATTCATCTGACTCTCCTTCAGAGAAAGGAGGGAAAAGCTAGAGACAAGGGCATGTCGACAGACATTGGCAAATATATTAATATGCAAACTCAGTATATTTATTCTGCACAGAATGTTAGATGCAAAATTCAGTGTTTTTTACACCTCCTTAGCACAAATTCACACATTATCATTGAAGTTATCTATTGTGATAAGCTACACAGCATTGGCCATGCTGACAGTTAACTCATTATGAGCAAGGATACTTAATTTTCCTTTAATATCGCTTTATAAAAATTTTTCCTAGCATACTATGTCTGATAAGGATATGCAAAACCAAAAACTGAATTTTAATAAACGATTCAAATTAAATCATCAATGCAAAGGGCAGTCTTGTGACATAAACACTTTTTCATAAAGTCTATAAAAGGAAATAGAATAATACTGCTGTGTCTGCATCGGATAATTGAACGATAATTGATAAAACGTCAATTTTATCATCTTTCTCTTTGCTGTACACAATTGTTACCACAATTTATTAAGTCAAAATCTAACTCTATGTTTCCATTCATGTCTTGATGCTCAATTCAATTTTTTTTTCATGTAATACTTTATTTTCTTCCATGGTCAAATGATGTGATCAAGATAAGACTTATGTGTGAATGTTTTAAAACCCCAAACTGACCAGCAGAAGAACAAGAAGAACATAGGCATCACACAGCAGTACACTCTTTAAGGAAGTAATAAGAGATGCAACTGCTTATGGATCAATTTTAAAATTATTCAGCAATGGGAGCCGGCAGCACAGTGGTAAGATCATAGCAAAAATGAATTAAGCTAATAAAAAGAAATTACAATCAACAGCAACAGTGGAGCATAGACTCCAACGTTTGTAGATAAGCTTGAATCCCTCCCAGTTTCTCATCTTTCATCTCAGAAACATCAGTTTTGTCTTCTTTTTCTAAAGCAATGGTGACAGAACTGAGACTAGACATGAAATGTAAAACGTCATAGAAGGTCAGAGAATAAACTGGTCTAAAAGTAGACTAACAGGAGCAGCCCTTAGTTGCATATTGGCAAAATATTCTGATTTCATTTGCATTTGTCTGCTGTGTTTTAACATAGCATAAAATTGTTTGCTGAACCATTTGTATTAAGATTCTTGGCATTAAGTAGATAACATTACTTAATACGTTTTACATTCATCTGATTGTGAAGCAGCTAAACCAAGGGAGATAATTTTCATAGAAATGCAAGCAATAAGAATTTGCATAAGCAAAAAAATTATCCCTGCACCAATGTTATTAAATGGCTCAATTAGGGATTACATAAAACTTGAATGCATCCTTTTGTTAGCATAGAAACATTAAAAATAGCTCATACGTCATGCATTTTTCAAACACTTCTAGTTTCCTTAATGTGCATAACTGAACATTTATTGTTCTTAAGAAGATAAAACATAAAGTACATATATTTTTTATTCTGCCCCCTCATGCCCTTGAGCAAAGCTAATGTAGCATCTGCTTGGCTTCAGTGTTTTCTTTCCCTTTATTGTGCAAAAAGTTTCATTTTTTAAAATTTTGTATAGGAACTGTATTTCCTAAGTTATTAGACTAAATATACATGTATATATATATATAAAATATATATGTAAAATATACATGTATATTTTATAATTTTTACTTCATATCATTTTTCTTTCTTTTTCTTCAACCAGGAGGTCTCCAGCAGCAACAACTCAACCTCCAATCACCAGAGTTTGTCTGCCTGGTAAGAAGTCTCATGTGATATTTCAGCTCTAATTAAGGCTTTACTTCTCTGAGTTACATCTGACTTGGATGATCTATCACAGAATATATCTTCCTCCTTTAGCCCCCTAAATCACTCTGTTCTTCATTCATATTTTTTCTTTCTTCAACTCGCCTACGTGACAACTCTCACTTTTTTGCCATCTGTCTGCAGCCCCAACGCTGTGGTCCAGACTAGTTTGTCATCAAGCTCATTAACATTGTTCAAACACATTTTATCAGGCAGCTCAGACAAAAAAAAAACAAGAAACCTTGCCTATGCACATACAGTCTTGCAAATACACAGCTGTGTGTGTTACAGTAGTTCGATCCAAGATGACAGCGAAACTCTCTATTTGTCTTTCATCATATTTATCTTTAAACCGCTGTGTGAGAGTTTGTGAGCTGTGGTGTGTCCACATGTATGTCTACATCTTAAAGACTTGTGAGAATCTATGGTTACGCCTTTAGGATTTTATGAGCAGTCTGTAATACAATGTAGGTATACATGGAAAATACATGCTTTTAAGATGGCACATGCTGCCATCTTGTAGTGCAATCAAATAACTGTTACGTTCAGTTATTATAAAATGTTTTATATATCAAGCATGACAAAGAAAATTAACTTTGTAAGATAATGCCTTGAAATAGTGCCCCTGTCTCTTTGAGAAGCTCTTGTTCTTCATGACACTCTACCTTCAGCATGACTTCACATCAGTGCATCTCATTATGCCTTTAACCACCGTTTGACTGAGACGTAGTTTGCATGATAAAGATCAGCAGAAACACATTTCAGCAAAGTGTTTACTAATTGTTACTGACGTTAGTCTGAAGGAACTGAGTGGGGGAAGTGGTGTTTTGTGAGAGCCGGCGATTAGGCACCCCCAAATGGAGCCTATCAAGGCATCAGAGATTCAAAGGATTCCTCAAACATGCATAATAGAATCAAACCAACTCTTATTTTTTTTGATGGGGAACAAGACATGATATAAAGGCCCACTTCCAACTTTGGTATTGACCAACAATACGGAATTTTGATTAAATATTGCAACTGATGTTAGCAATGATGTCCATACACCAAGCAGAATACATTTGAAAGTATATATATTTATATAACTTTACTGTCAGAATATTGTTTTTATATTTGGCACATCATCATTAACACTAAGTTATTATGCACCTTGTGTTACCAAAATATGGAAACTTAATTTAAATAAATATTTAAAAGATAGTATTGAGATAAGTCACTGTCGACATAGAGCGATGCCTCCTGACGTCTTTTGCTTCACACGTATTGGCCCTTCATGTTTTGCACTGTCAGGTCAGAACAAGAACAACAAACATGTTGAGTTTTAAAGAGCGAGACGATTCACAACGAAACTGAGAACAGGGAGCGATTTAACCATCAAATACCATGTTTTAAAAGAAAATGTGACGAAAACATAGGACAAGTGAAACTACAGAGTTGGGCAGTTCAGTAAAGGTTAGTTCTGTTCTCATACATCTGTCCTTTACCCTAGCTTCTGCAAAATGCATCATTTAATTTCAGTCTCTATTTGGACCCAATTAGAGACAGAAGTTAAATTTAACACAATTTCAAAACATTTTTTACATTTTAACATAGACACGACCAGTTTTCAGATAACTCTGGTGTGTAAAGCTTGAATCTTGTTGCTCACTTTGGATGCTGAGTATATTTGTGCAAATTGTTCTTCATTATAGTGTTAAATGGCCTTCCATTCCATTGTTTTAAACAGTTTAAAGTTGCCTCTTTTAGTGTTGTGACTGTGGACTGATGTGAGATCTGATGTTATTGAGTCTATCAAGGCATATGTGCATCATTTATGAGTAATGTGAAGCGTGTGTGAGTGTGTGAGTGTGTGTGTGTGTGTGTGTGTGTGTGTGTGTGTGTGTGTGTGTGTGTGTGTGTGTGTGTGTGTGTGTGTGTGTGTGTGTGTGTGTGTGTGTGTGTGTGTTATGGGGAGGTGTTCCTGTGGTTCTAATTGACGTCAGCACGCCTGTATGTGGCTTCTGTTGACTTCCTGTTAAAGCAGATGGACTGAGTTTTCACTTCCTTCTTCAGAACCGCAGCTCATCAGGTGCTCATGAGTTTGACTACAAGACTTTGTGTGCGTGTGTGTGTTCTGTGTGTGTGTGTGTGTGCATGAGCGTGTGTGTGAGCGAGCATGTGTGTCTGTGTGTGCAACAAAGTGTGCCTCATAAAGCTCCATGTTGTGAAATGTGACCTATTTTGCAGCAATTACGATTTACATTTAGAGGCATTTTTTTGTTTTGTTTTTATATGTTTTCACATTTTTAAATATATTACTTCGTTGATCATAACTGGAAACAAGAAATTAGATGCAAAACCCCAGACTGAATATGATGCTAACAACTGCCGTCTGCAGTTTAAAACAACCTATAGGCTGCAGAAAGTTTAGAAACCAGCTAAATGAGCCATCCGGTTAAAGTGACATTTTGAGCATTATTACCGTAAATAGTTTGATCTTGAACATTGCACAAGTCAGCTCCTTTTAGAAAACCTATAAAAACATTTTGGATTATTTATAGCTTTGCAGCATTAGTCTTTCATTACTGCAAAACATTGCTCATGTTTTCCAATTTAATGATTTTTTTCTCACTCATTTTTATATTTTAGAGTCAGTTATTGTATGCATAGATTAATCTCCAAGACTTGCTGAACTTATTTTGGTTTTATCTAATTACTAGTTGCAGAGTATTCAGAGGTTTAAAAAAAGTTGCTGCTTTAAAACGGCAAACAATTCCACTGCTGCAATTTAAAGTCTTCTTAAATGTCAGATTGATTTGTGTTTACTTCCACTTTATGGGGTAATCTAAGCCAACCTGTCTCCCACTTGTTCCTGAGACAAGTATCCAAATACCTGAGTTGTTTTTTTTTTTGTTTTTGTTTTTTACAAATAAAGACAATGCATTGTGATTGTGCTATAGCTTATACAGCCCCCCAACCCACATTCACGCAATTTCCCCTCAGCTTGATTTCAGATCTCAGACCACATCCTCACTGAAGGCAGCCCACAGTCGCATAAAAAACACAAATTTACAATAAAGACCCCCCACACATCAACCCCTCCCCTCCCTTCCAGTTCTTCCCCTCTGCCTCTGTCCTCTCTTCTCTTATTTATTCCAGTTTGTGTTTTTGCTACTTCTTGTTTTCATTCATCTTTTTGTTTTACTTCTCTTTGATTCGGGAGTTGCTGGACCAGGAAATATGAGGCAGGAAGAGAATATTGGATTGTTCCTGTTTTGCTGTCTCTCAGCTGTTGTAGCTTGACGGGTGGAAACCATGCAAAGACCAAGTGTGTGTGTGGGGGGAAAAATAGGATGCAGAAGGACAAAGGCCTATTGTCTGTCTCTACACACTGCACAGACTGACAAACTGATACATAACATGATATACGTAGTACATACATATTTGAAGAACATCAAACTGAAACAAGCTGTGAACCTTTACTGTTTTCGTACACGATGTGTAAAATTCTTTAAAAGAAACGTAACTTTTATTGTAGTGTTATTTACACTGGCAAAACAAATAAAAGTTAACTTTAATGAGTGCATTCATTCTTTGAGCAAAATATTCCACTTTAAATAGAATTTCCCATCATTTGTTGCTTCCCTACAGTCACTAGAAAATATATGTCACTGAAACATTCCCTTGATACATTATTCACTTTTTTAAGTGAATTGAAGAGTTGAGGAACTTTTATTTAGTAAACCATGACAAAACGTTTTGGATTACCAAATGAAAGTTCTTAATTTTTACCTCACCACTGTTCACAGTGCGGCGCTTGTAGAGGAGATTTTAAAAATAATCTGTCCAAAGAACACTGGCAGTTTTTCATTGTTGGATCATGCAATAAAGATGCATTTGTTTAAGGGTTTCTACGGGTCGGTGAGTGAGTGGAGACATTTGTTTTGAATTGGCTCTATGTACAGTACATTGATTACAGTTGTTAGGATTGACCCATCTATAAAATACTGATGGGGGTCATTGAGATGTGAGACACTAAACCTTAAGGGGTTCATACCGTAAATTCTAATGATCATGAATCAAATCCAAATTACAAAAGATGGAAACCTTTTTCTTCTTTTATCCCAATGCAGGCTGCATTGCCTAATCAGTTAAATGTATGAGTTAAGGGGAATTTGTACAGCCTGGAACAACAATGGATGGACTTCCACTTATAATATTTTTATTCAATTAATTTTGAGTGGAAAAACTCAGAGAATGCATTGTTTTCCAGTAGATTGTCTGCTAAAGTTTCGGTATAAAATCTGAGCACCTTGTACACACCAATGTCGTCATGCCACATGTTCAAAACCTTATCAGCAGAAATGATCATCCCTCAGTTATAGCTGTCAACTTTCTCATCAGCTGGTGAGTTGGACAGGAAAACTACAGCACTTCTTTCTCAGAAGATAAAGGCAGAAATGCCACAGATTATCAGTACATAGATTATGAAAGTAGATGTTGTCTAAGAGATGTCTGACGGATGTCGGGCTTTTTTCTAAACGAAATATTTACATGAGTTTTTGCAGAACTCTTCACTGAACGGTTAGTGATGATAACAATAATGCAAATTATTTCCATCATCTCATCACAGTCATGCAGTTATGCTTTGGGCACACTCAAACAGGTTAGCAAGGTCTGCTCACACACATGCCAAACATTTCTGCATAACAGACCGTCACGGTCCCAAAGCAGCTGTTTGGTCGTCACAGCAACAGAGGCAGGAAATATTCTGTCAATTCCTGCAGCATTTAGCTGTGAGAATCCCACCAAGGTATGACCTGACTTCCTGGCCATGTTGACTAATGTGATGAAATGCGATCATCCAGGATACCTGTGATGTAAAGGCCCATTGAACTCACCAGACCTTTGTCACATCCACATCTTGTACGTCTGTGTGTTTGTGCATTTAGCTGACTGGTGATGTGGAAAGAGGTCAGAGAGTTGACTTTTTTCATTCCATTGTGTCCTTCCATTGTGTCGATGTTTTCATATAAACCCAGCTGGCCCTAATGGCATCATCCCAAAAGGAAGCCGTCTTTGTTGTTTGGTCATCTGGTCATAATAAATATGATTAACTTTGAAAGGTGTTGAGTCACTTAGGATATCTTGTGTCATAGCAAGATATCCTAAGTGAGTATATAAGAAATATTGTATTTAAATCTGCTGAAGTTTCCCAAAAATCAGAATTAATATTAAAACTTGGCAAATTTTAATTACAAATAAAATAAAAAAAGATTATGGATCAAAGAACGCTGGCATCGCATGCTCTTGGTGGAGAAACGAGCAAGAGACAATTTAACACAACATTCATGTGAAACACATCAAGTGGTTGGTAATCACAGAAACTGGCATGGTAAAAAAAAATGCAGATGAAAAGGCCAGATATCAGCCGCCAAGCTCTTTCTCTTTTATCGTCAGTTTTAAAAACGCTTAAACATTTTGATAAATTTTCATTGAAAAATAAATTTTTATTACACTAATGTCTTTGGGTGGCAAACAATCTAAATGACATTTTTTAGTTTTTCTCCTTTGTCATTCAAACCATAACTGCCAACCTTTCTCGTTCAAAACTGGAGAGTAAATAATTGTCTCCTTTTTTTGAGAATATTGATTTTTCAAATGTTCCTTAAAAGAATCTGAGCAGCAGGAGTGTTGGTAAATCTGAACAGAAATGGTACTTCTCATTTAAGTTGGAAGATAAATGGCTTGCTTTCATTGACAGTTATGCAAGCTGTGCCTTTATAGAATCTGATTAAAACTGCAATGACCCTCAACTTTAAACTATAAGAGTGTGTAAGTGTAAGAAAACAGATATGGCAGTTCGGTAGGATTAAAGAAAACATGTTTTTACCAAAATAAGTCAAATGTTTCAGAAAATGTTAGATTTCTTTTATTTAAACTCTTTCCTGTGTCAGCAGAATGAATGATACATAACACATCGGTCTCTTTATAAATGTTGTTTCAAAGAAGCCATAGACAGCCCTAAACTCCCTTCACCACGCAGTGACCCAGTGCGTGCAGGAATGCACTGCTGAGGTCACAGAGATCAGGAGGGAGAGCAAGTACAACAGGAGGGATGAAAGAAGGAGAGCTATGCTGGGAGGGACACCAGAGATAAGTCATCTTTGGAAAGGAGGAAAAGTTGACTAAAAGGTGCTGCAGAAGATATGATGCAGAGGACACAAGAAAAAAGCTTTTTACATCATAATGTAGTCATAAGTCAATATTTGTTAACTTTAGTTGACAGTTTTGTGATTAAACAGCCAGCAGAACATATACCCAGATAAACTCTATCTAAAGAAAAATCCTACCTTGTGTGAATGCTTTTTAACAGGCTTTCTTGCAACTACACCAGTTCCAACACATGAGGCCAAAATGTATCGATAAATGTATTATTTAAAATCTTACAAATATGGTGCAGTGCAAACACCTTGAGTCAGTCCACATTTTTATTTCTGTTTTGTTTCTACTGAGCCAGACTTTCTTGTAATCTTTAAATTTATATGAAGCAATAATTCTTTCAGGTGACACAAAACAAGCTTGAGTATAATATTGTCAATTTAACTCTTTGTGTTTCATATCTGGCATTCAAGTCCATTGCATTTCCATGTCAGTTACCTCACATCAGCGCCTTTTTGCTCAGTGTATTCTAATCTTAATAATGGTTATTGATGGCATTTCCATGACGTTGGACACAGTGGGTGGACAAAACAACAAGAATGCTTCAGTTGTCACATTCTTTAACCAAACCATTAGGTCAAAATCAGAAACATAAATTGTCCCTAGTTAATGTGGTTTGTGGCTCTACATCTTCTGTCAGAATGGTTAGAAAGGAATAAAATTATTTGTACATTGTTAAATGATTTGTGCTAACATATTAATGATAACATTGCTTATAGTTGGTAAGTGTGGAGCTCTACAAAACTGATTGTCTGTGCTATCTGTGCAAATTTGATGCTTGAAACACTACAAAACAAGCTACAGTACTTTAAAGTCACTGGTTCTGATGACGTCAGAAGAAATTGCGTTCTCCATGACAGATTTATTGAAGATATTCAGCATTTTGCTGCAAATACTGAAGGACCCAATCTTCCTGAAAAACTACTGTCTGTTCTGTCCTTCCTTGTAGATGGCTTCATTGTTGTGTCTACAGTTCAGTCTGTTTCCAGGTGAACGCTGAAGTATTTGTACTCCTCCACCACCACAGTGTGCTCATCAAAGTAGCACCGTAGGTAACACTAAACCAGATTTGTTGGTTGCGTCATTCAGCAACGTTTTTGACTAGTTCTTGGTTACAAATAAAACCAGAAAGGCAGAGATTTAGATTTAATTCACACACTTGTAGCTAATGGAGGAGCATGAGCATCAGATTTCTGCACTCTAATTTAGGTTTTTCAGTTTGCACTTCAGAAACAACGCTGCTGTGCCACAGCCATCTGTGTCGGTGATGTAATGCCGGTAAAGTTTCAAGGTCGGGTGTCTATATATGCATCTGTTCGATAGGGTGGCAGTGTGACGGTGTAAGCATGTTTACATGTAATAGATATGGTATGCACAAACATCCCTTTCCATTTCTCAGCTCACAAACTGCTCTGCACGTACGCCACGTAGGCTGTTGCCATGGCAGCGGCATGCTCCACATCTATAGTGTCTCCTTGTCTCTCCCCTGTGTTATCCAGGTGTCCCAGCACTGAGAAATCCATACTCCTGGCCTTGTTTCCCTGTTTGTAAGCAGCTTAAAGGTCTCAGTATTTCTGTGTCTGGGTGTCTCATGATCCTAAGCCTTTTTACTACTTCCTGTCAGTTACTGCTATATTACATTACATTATACAAGAGAGGAGCAACCTCATTCTATTTTGCCAAAGTTACTGTTTTATTTGTTGAAATAGGTTTTTTTTCTTCTTTTTTAATAAAGACGTATCCAGGTCGACCTGCCATGTTGCCACGCAGTGTAAAGAGGCTAAAGCTTTTAAGATGCAACTTATGTCATCATGAGACGGTTGGTTTTCTCATAAGGGAATTGTTTGGACAGCTGACAGGAGAGGGTGTGATATCTCAAGATTACATTTCCCCTCTGATTTACTGCAACCGTTCTTTAGACAGGTATTTATATCAGTTGACAAGATTTATTCCTCCATGTTTGCCTGACAGTGAGAGAGATCCTTCTACCATCTTAATTTGTGCCACACTCACAAGGTGAAGCACTCTTCTTGCAGACATTCGTGCTTGTCAGTATGTTTACTACACGGCTTGTGTGTTGTATATCCATTGGTCTACACAGGTAGCTTCTAGTTAGAAGGAATGAATCAATGTTAACGTTGTTAAAATTATGTTTGCCAGGACGTTGTTTTTGTTTTTATCCTGGATTTTTAGTATTATTTGTACCAGTGTTTTCTTAGTTATTGTTAGTTTTTATGATATTAGCTTTGCTTCTCTTTTATTTTATTTCAGTCATTACTTGCTATTTTACTTAGATTGTTGTTGTGGTTAGATTTGTTTTCCCTGTTTGCCGTTTTATACTTTTCCTCACTCCTTTGCGCCATACTCTCTCACTTCCTCAGCCTGCCTTCTGCAGTCTCCTCTCATAACTGCAACCTGTTTGTCATCAGCCCATGTTGTTCCAGTATTAACTCTTTCAATTTTTAACCACCTTTCATTCACTCTCTGCTGGTTTCTCCTGTGTGACTCCATGCACGCAGTTCCCATGTCTTCCTGCTCTTGGTGTCATCCTGGTCGTTTTTCTGAGTTCTTGTTGTATTGATATTTTCTTTGGATCATTTATCATCTATTGCTTCAGCCTGTCTGCATTTGGGTCCCCACCAAACAATACCCACGACAGGGTAATTTTTTTAATAGTCCATCTTAACCATGAATTGAAATTATTAAAGGCACAGTTTCACTAAAGCCATAACACATTTTCAGTAAATGACTATAAGATAAGCTAAGGTGTCTATAAAAAAAACCCAGCTGTGGAACAGTATAATATGATAGTACAGAGCTTAAACAGGCTATTCCCCTTGGAAAGCAGCTCCTTGGCAAACATGCTACACGTGGTTAAAAAGATATTAAACTACAGAAATGTCATGGCAGAAAATCTAAACAGTTTTGAAACATTACTTTTTCAAACCTTAGTATAACTTATAAGAGAAATGAGTCAATGCCTATCTGGGACATATAGTAACACAGTTAATAACTAAAACAGGAAAAGCCCTAAAATGGGCCGTATCCCATTCTAAGCACTATTTCATATTGCTAAAACACTGATGCACAACATTACCATATTTGTCTATAGGCCCAGTTCAATCATTACACAGGTCAATTTAAGCACATGTGTATTTTGGACTGTATTTAGCTTCTCCCACACTGTTAAAGAAACATAGTGAGAAATAGCATAAAACTAGTTTGAAGTTTGAGAGAATATGTTGAGTTTAGGTGTAACTGACTATTTGACTATGATTAAGATATTGCATTGAAATAGACATATTTTCCCACTTAAAATTTAATAAAAATGAATAAGAAAATAGCAGTTATATATTTTCCATTCGATCAAATTTTATTTGTACAGGACATTTCAGCAACAAGGCATTTAAAACAGCAATAATGTGTTAAAAACTATCGCTACTTGGATGTCAGCCTCAACGTTAATGCATGAGTGACTGAATTAAAAAACAGGTTAAATAATTTTGTTTACTACAGAGCTTGTCAATAAGATTCATGGTGGGGAAAAAAGTGCCCTACACTGATTAAACCATTCTATAACTTCTAAATTTCAAGTCTTGTATGTGGAACCACATTTACCACACATTTGGGATAAATTGATGTAGAGGAATGCTGTCATCCACAAATGATCTGACACAAACATGCATGCAAATTAAGTCTTTGACTCTTCCATGAATGTCCCATGCAGACACCTTTCTGTCCATAGAAGGAAGTGCAAACTGGGCCGGACTACGATACCAATGAGGAAACGGGCCACTGAGATGATAGTGACTTCCTCACACACACGCACACTCAAGCGCATGCACACCCGCAGAAATGCACATAAACAACCAGCCTCCCCTGGGAGCTTTTTCAACAGCAGTCCATCCATCTTTCTCTGAGGTCAAATGAGTTCCTTTGGTGTGACAGGGAGACAAAGACCAGACAGGGACTGACCTGCGTCACAAAACCCAGCATGAAAACAGTCCTTTATTACCCCATTCACCATTCATTCACTGCTGCTCGCTAGTTCACAGGCAGGTCTTAAACCTGGCTTTACACAACTGGTCTTTGCTGTTAAGTAAGTTGCGGGCATTAAGACTGTCTCCTAAAACGTTTGATCTTGACCATGCTGCCCAAGTTTCTACAAGCTTGTCATTGGAAAATATTTTTATTGTTATTATTCTTATTAAATATTATATTAGTCTTCAGAAAGCTTTGAATGTAAATTATACATCTGGAGCTCTGCATTTACAGACCTGGCATCTGTAAATACATAACATGCTGGAACAGTTTTACACCAACAAACGAAACATAAAAAACATGCTGTTGTTCAACATTCTGCATTTTTAAATATGTCTCCCAGACATTTTGACTTAAATTCCACATGTAAGCTTAGCATAGGCTGGCATGCAAAACAAAGTAAACTATTAGTTAGCTTATGGTTTTTACATTAAAAAATATCAAGAGAAAGGTTTTGAATAAAAAAACCCATCAAAATGGTTGTTTACATTACCTGCAGAGTTCTATAATTCACACTTTGATGGACCTTCAATTGCCATTACATGCAAATAATTGCAATTAAAATTAAACTGCTCTGAACAATAATAATGTCCTTGTTTCTTTAATGACAAACCGATATTTCTCTGCAATTAAGACTGGACTGAAGGGTGGTTGTGAGTCAATAAGCTTATGTTATTCTGACCTCGTGGACAGAATAACATAAGCTTATAATAACATAACATAATAACACTATTACTAAAGTGATTTTCTTTGTTGTGAGTCAATAAGCTTATGTTATTCTGACCACATCTCTCATCAGCGATAACCTGCTGAATGTTTACAACAATGTCTAAAAATATTATCTATAATCAGTGTTTCACGAATCTGGAAAATGGGACAAAATATTATGACATAATGTTGTGTTAATATCTTATGCTACCAGTTGGCAGCAGGGCAGGGCTTTCATTTAGGCATCAATCTGCCTCTCTTTCATCTATCAGAGTTGGTATTTTAAACTCAGCAGGGTTTAATAGGCTTTTGAGTATATATATTTTTATTTTTCACTTTTTATCAGGGAAATGATTGATCCATTGCCTCAGCTACTCTCTTGGCATGTATTTTAGCTTTAAAGAGAAAGTCAGTGAAATGGTTGTAGCTGTAGGTTTTACTTCCCTTTTGCAAAGAAGTTATCAGCCTAAGTTCTTTTGAATCCTCTGAAACCAGTGCTTTTTTTGTCAGACCTTCATTGGTTTGTTATACAAGTTTCAGCCTAGACAGAAAAAGAGTCTGTCAAGTTATTTATAAGATCTAACAGTTAAAAGTCCTGATACAAGTCCTCACAAATTGCTCCAGTGTTTAGAGAACAATTAAAAAGACTAAATGTTCAGATAAGACCTCATTCCTTTCTGAAAGGGGATAAAGATGTGCACTTAGCCAGTCACTTTCCTTTTCAAGCTTTTATTGTTTTATTACTCACTGTCAGTTTAACAAAGCAGCACAAAGAGTTCAGAACAAAATGTGCCGGCTGTTGACCAAATCGGTGACTTTCATACCTGGGTAAACACTTCAGACTTTACTTAAACCTCTTAAGCGTTAAGTGGTATACAGTGTGTGGAGCTGGATTGTGCAGGGTGTCCTGCTGTTTAAAGAGGAGCTAGTTTTGTTCACTAAGTCTGTAAGAAGAGTCTGTTCTTGGAAAAGACGTGATGCTCTCTATTTTGGAAAAAATAAATTGATGACTAGCGTTTACTTAATACTGGAATGTGTAGGTTATTAAACATTATACTGGCTCTCTGATATGCCCATCACCAACATATTAAGATATTTTTTATTATTAAGAATAACTACAGAGCTGCTTATTTTTTTTTACTTTTTCTGCTATTCTTTGTGTTACATTTTTATCAGAAATAACATCATGGCAAAGGTCTTTATCAAACTTTGTTGACTGAAGGACAAAAAAGCAGCCTCATAAAACACTAACTCATCTCAACCGAAGTGAAAAGTTTATTTTATTAAAATTATTTTAAGCATACAAAGATGGTTATAACTTGACTATGGAATTATTCTCCATTCTTGCTCGTCAATAAACTATTTTGTGGTGATCTAAGGTTTTTTGGTAAATCCCTAAAAATCATTTTCTCAGATATATTACCAGTTAATTCCATCTCTTATTAGTGAGGATGTGAATTAAGCATTTGTATTTCATGTTAACTGTCCACACATACAGGGAAATAAACCCCACCTTTGACAATCTGACCTGTTTTGCCAGTAGCGGCTTGTCTTTCTCAAAACAACGTCCACACTTCTCTGAAAACCTCGACTGTGGATCAGCTGTTTTCAGTGAAGAAGCATTCCAGTGAAAAGCAGGGCCCCACTGTTGAGCGTGCAGCAAGATTTGAAAGAAAGGTAGAAAACTTTAAATGGAATACTCTTGTGTTGTCAACACAGGTGTCCCAAAACAAAAGATGAATCCTTTTGTGCGAACTGAATGTTTATAGTGCTCATGACCTCCATAATGTTTCCTCATCAACAAACATATTTTCAGATTTTTTTTCTGATTTAATTAAAAGGGTTGGGGTTAATCAGTTTAATTGCGCCTGAACACTGTGTCTCGCTTGGAAAGGGGGCAGTGTCACAGTCATTATAAACACCCTGTTTCTTCATTGGTGATTGACCAGGGGTCATGTTTTACTCTCTTCAGCTGTTGGTTGAATGTTCGTCTCTCATTCTCACACCATCTCTACAAAGCATGTTTATAAGTTACAAGTGACATGTTGTTTAATTTTCCAGTTTGATTTTGCAGTTGTGATTCAGAACAATGATTCTTTCAGACATGTCCCCAGAAGCACTGTGGCCTAATAAGACAGCAGCTGACCAGCTTCAGTATGTGCAGTTGTCCCAAGTTAGTCATTTGTGGTCCAGCTTCAGTTTTTTTCCTCCACCAACTTTCACAATCAATATATTTTTTCTTTTCCGTGGCTTTACACGTGCAAAACCTTTTTTAACAAGCATAAACTATAATAAAAAATATAGAAAAAAGATGGATAATTGTGAGCAATCATCCCTTTGTTGTTGTTTGTGTAACTTTAAATATAATTGTTTGGCAGGTTTTTCATTTACAATAGTTCTATCAATCGAAAAAAGTATTTAATTGCTCTAAGTCACAAGCGAGTGTGATTTAGCACACACTTTCTTAGCGCATCTATCAAGACTGATTTCAAATTAATCACAGAAGTTTTGAAAGTTAAGGATTTTATTAAGGAAACAAAGTATAATGAATGAAATGTAGCAATTGGATAAGCAGGACAGATGTAAAAGGTTGAACATGGGCTCATTTTTCATGTCTTTCATGTTTTTCTTTTTTTTTTCTTTTTTTCAAAGATTATTGTTGCTTTAGTAATGAATAACAGCATGCAAAATGATGCCAGGCTGCATTTTCTTTTTGTCTACAATAAAATCATTTCTGAGGTTCTTCCTGTTTCTGCCCTTCCCAGCTGCAAACAAATAAAAATACATTACCAATATGACCAACCCTCTCCACTCCCTCCTGAAACACAAAGACGGGCAACAACAAGATGGAAATAAAGATCGCTTGTAAATGTCACCCCAGTTTTACTTATTGAATCAATTGCAACATGTTAAAACTAATAGCCAATATTAATATTTAACATAGGTTAATACCAATGCAGATAGCGATAAATCAGGCCCCATATAGAAATACCTGAAACAGAGAGCAAACAAACTGCCAAAAAAAAATACAGAAGCCTGTGCCTTAAAAAATTATGGCATTAAAAGGAATTTGCATTAATGTGCAATCAAAATAACCTTTTAGCAAAATGTTTGTCTAATGCAAATATAAACAAATATAAAAAAAGTAAAAAAATCAAATAAACTGTATTATAAAGTTTATCATTCAATTTGTTTTATCAGAAAAATGAAAATAAAGGATCTTAATCTACTTCTGTTCCAGTTATCTTAAAAAATACTTTAATTGGGAAAATAATTACACATCTTACTTATGCTTGAAGACGTTTCATATTACTGTCTTTCATCTAGAGTTAATTAAACTGGATCATCTATTGCCACTAATTGATGGACACGTTATTCTTCTGTTGCAAGTTCCCACCACTTCTCTTTGAAATGGAAGAGAAGAGGGAGGTTGTCAGGCCAAGCAAGATTCCCTTACAAACTTGATTTATTTCTTAACTGAAAGTAACTATTACATAATATTTAATACATATTTTTACTTTGTGTCATCAGTAAATCGCGTCACTGTTGTATAATTCATGGCATCCTTCACATGAGATGACAAACACAGCTAAGAACTTATTTTAGTGCATATGACTGCTGCTGTAGCCACCGTGGCCAAAGTAGAAGGCTTGGTGGGCCCAGCTTGTGGGTTTAATATATCTGGTCACAGTTGACTGTGTTACTGTTTACACATACCATTTAGTCTCTTGTATGCAATAAGTAGGACACATTACAAGTATTAGTTTCCAAGATCACTTACAAACACTTGAAATAAACTACAAGTCACGGATTCTCAAAAGATTCATGACACTATAAATATGGCATTATATCCATCATGAGCTTTAGATGCACAAAGGTCATGAACTTTGTGGTCTGCTTTGAGTTGTGTTTAATGAAACTGGATCATATTGTGACATTGATGTCTCTTCTTTCTTTATAAGTCCCCACTAAAAAATAGATTCATTAGTTTCATTGAAGTTCTCATGAAAACTTGGGGACAGTCTTAAGAAGATCAATAATCTTGGTCTAAAGTGATGCTTTTAATGCAGATCTCCATGGTTATGAGTGATCAGTGTCATAATGAATGAGCTAGAAGGCTCTCTACATTCATAAACAATGCTTGACGTCTTGCAAAAGTATGCACTTTTTTTTACATTTCATCATGTTAATGCATGTGAAGTACGAATGAAAAGTATTTTTTCAAATGAAAAACATAAAATCAAAATTTTTGAATGTTACATGATCTAACAACTGTAGAAGACCGACGCTAATGTCTTAGTTTTCCGTGACTGTTACATTTCCATATGCTATTTTGTTTTAAGTTGAGGGAATGGCTTAAAAAACTCTGTAGAGTCTGAACCTGATGCAGAGTTGTTAGTTTGAAAACAACTAATGATCTGCAAATCAAGGGTTGTAAGTGTATAAGCCATAAAACAGGAGAGCTGTCATAGTATATAGTCTAAAATGATAAAAAAAAAATAATAAGTGGGGTTCCTTAGTCAAAAGAGTCATCGTTCAAAATGTATCTTCATAAAGAAAAGAATGGCAACTATCCATTTTTATTTGTCCATTAACTTTTACTTGTAGGGTTCTGCAGCACTTGTGGTTGGGCAAAAAAGTAGGAGAAATTAAAATTAAATGGATGTTTTGTAATAAGTAAGAGCAACCAGACTGCACATCTAAACATACCCGTCATCTTCACTGCTATGTGTCACATCGCGGAAACATAAACAGCATTGATGGTACAATCGGGAACTTCTGCCCACTGTTTAATCATTCCAGTAATCGACTCCGTGTCATTGACTGATGCTGTCCGGTAGCACTGACTCTCTACTTTGCAGTGTTGCATGTGTACAAGTCAGGCACATTCACCTCCAGCAGTGTACTCCGGTCCACTGGTCTGTGTTTTTATTGGCTGCCTCGACAACACCTTGCATCATCAGGAGAAGCTAGGAATACATCTGAGATCGTGCCATATGTGCGAGTCTGACATAAGTGTGTGTACACTGTGTGACAGATGCGGGTAGATGTGCGTGTTTGTTTTCAGTGTTGAAGTGACGAATTTCACAACGTTCCACCAAAAACCGTCTGTTCTCCTGCTCTGCTCAGATCTGCCCGGTGTTTATGTGATGCGACCTGGAGACAAGGTGACGTCACCTGTGTGAAAGCACAAGTCACTACGATATAAATCAGCTTACTCCCTACATAAGACTGATATGTTAGAGGAAATTAAACAGCTTGTTTTTAATTGTTGTGGAGACCAAACCTGATTTCTTCACACACCCCGTTCAACAGAATTATTTGAAAAAATGAATTTAGACTGGTGGTTTAATGCACCTGTATCAAATGATGGCTCATTAGAAGGCCTCAGAAGAACATTGACATGCTGAAAAGGTTGAGAACTAAAACATGCAGGATGCCGACCCTCGAAGACCTACTTTGGACACCACTGCTCTAGACAATAACTTACAAATTCTGTTGTTGTACATGTTAGCCAAGTTTCTTCAACTATGAAAAAGTTACAACAGAGTTACAACAGAATTTAATGTATCTTTGATTCAAACTTATTTGATTTGATTTGAATTGTTTGTGCCCAATTCCGTACTTCTCCTTTTCCAACACCAACAAAAGCACAAAAGTCAAATTTTATCAAAATATGTCAAGATTTAACTAGAGGCATGATTGATTACATTCATCCATGCATAATTTTGTGCATTTAAGAAAAGATGATAGCTTATCTTTGTTAATATAGCTGAACTCTTATTTGTAGATATTATTGAACCTTTTGGAAGCTACGCAATTTCCAGTCCTTTTCTTTAATTCTTGGAAATTTATTCTTTGTTTTTTCTGTGTGGTGTGTGATTGATGACTTGAAATCATCAGACATGCAGTGAGAAATAAAAAAGGCTGCGAAAGAGCAGGACTGGAAACTTGTTGCATAAGAATCGAGCTTATTATCACTTGTTGGAAAGACATAACACCATTACTAAAGTGGTTTTCTTTGTTTCTTTGACTTCTAATTTCTAAGTCATTTCAGGGTTCTCTGAACAACTTGAATACTTGCATAATAATCAATTGCTGGAATCTCAAATCGTCTTATTTTTAAGAGTTTGGAAATTGTCCTGTTTTGTTTTACAAATGGCCCCATGCCTCTGTTTCTTACTTTACTGTTACAAAAATGCTCCTTCCTTTTACTTGTTAATTTGTAATTTGGAGACAACATTATATAGTTGTGATTCTCTGAGGACTTGCTTTAAATTGCTTTATATTACAGTATGCATGTTGCCAGCTCTAATTTCAGTTGTCAATAAAATTAAACCTTTTCCCCACAGAGTTGGAATCCATTTTTAGTCTAATCTTTTGTGGTTGAGGAAAGTCGAAATGTAAGCTTTTCTATAGTAAACACAATGTTTTAAATAAATTTGCCACCCACTCAGCTGGCTTTTTAAAAATCCTCTTATTTGAAAGCAAAGGCCAAATCTGCACCAGAACAGTATCTGTCCATAGTGAGCCTTGCTCTGCTCTGCTGGCCTCTGACTCTAAGCTGCTGCTGAAGTGTTTAAAGTGGATTTCTACAATTAACTAAATGTCAATAGTGGTTTTATTCATTGGCTAATATGCCTTCAGTCATGTTAACTTGAGCTCTTGTTTTTTCAGATTTGTGTTAGCTGGCAAAGTGTTAATTCTCCAACTAGGATATTTTCTTCACCTTAGCAATTAAATCTGACTCGTAATGATTGAATGCCAGATGCTACTCGACAGAGTTGTTGCCTTTTGTATTTTGTTAACTCTTCTGTCTGCTCTGCAGGCTGATTATGTGATTCCTGCCATCAAAATGCTGCAGATAGTCACTACAGTTCATCACTGAAGCCGTTTCTGAACAGTTTGTGTCTTGTTTCCATTGCATTGGACGACATAGAAAATGTTTGACTTGTAAATAATCAATATTGTCCGACTGAATACTTTGGATCTCCTTTGGAGAATACCAACATTTAATGCTTTAGATTACATTGACCATAGAATGCGCGACAGAAAATGGCACTGCACAAAAATCCCCAAAACACCAGTGAAGTTTAATGATGAGTTATGTATTTTTACAGTTTGCTAAACATTAAATGTAAAAGTTAGATCTAGTGTGGTAATTCTGAGATCCAGTTTTTACTGAAATAGGAGAACTGAAATGACACACGACACTCGTCAGTGTCATAAACAAGCTGCCATGCCAAGTACTTACCCTATGCAAAGCGCTTCAAGCCCGCTGGCTCATACTACTGCATCCCCCAGCCAAGGGAGATTCACAGATCAGCTGTGTCCAAAAGAATCCCTTCACCTATTTGTGTGTGTGACTGTGGGCTTCGAGGCCCACAGGTCATAATGACAGTTTGATTTTACAATAGATTTTGTTCTTCACTGGGATCTGTAAACAGAAAACATGGCAATATATCTGCATCTTCTCAGAAGAACTGACTAACCCCAATGCCAAAAGCAATTTACAAAACCACAAAATCTTTCACCAGATGTTTTCTTTCTTTAAACCAGATCTTGCAGCGGTTAGCAACCTGTCTTTGTTTATGAGTGCAAAATATACGAGCCACGCACTGACTTTGTGCAAGACAATGGGCAGAATATAAAAGAGTTTAACAACTATGAAACACTTCAAACCTGTGATGTGAAGTTACTTTTTAGAATCAAGGACTGACTTTGAGATTTTTCTGAAATTGTATGGGTTTACTGTCTTGCTTAACTCTGATAATTATCTGATTTGGAAATATGCTGTAAACTAGATTATTTCTGCCTGCAGAGATCATTATTATTGCTTGAGTTTTTGAAACTATCTTTTTATGTCTGTCAGTCATTCCTGACTTTTTTCAGTTATACCATCCTTTTCTTACACAACATAATTACGGATGAGCTCAAAAACATATTTTCCTTATCAGAAGAAAACAAAAAAAAATTTGACAATCTGTCTTGAATTCATCATCTTTATTTTCATATGAAGCCATTTCCTTTTGTTACTCATTTTTATTCATTAAGTAATAGGAAAGTATTTTTTAATTACTGTGCTGTTCAACTGAACATTTTAGTAAACTGCAACATCAAAGTTAATAAAATAGAAAGGAACCAACAAAGTATCAGTACTTATAATCCTTGAACCTGTTTAGATATTCTTGCAGCCACAAATAATAAATTTGATTTTATTTTTTGATGGATGAACACATCTAATACAATGCTTATCTCCATGAGAGGGGAGGGAACAGAATACAATTGCATGCCACATTTGTATTTAAATTTTTATTTTTTTGTTGAACATTTCTGTTTTCTTTTTTCCACTTCACAGCTAACCATAAAAAACCCACAGAATCCAGTAAAGTTTTTGCTTTTAAAATAAGAAAGTGTAAAGAAGCTCAAGGGCTGTGAATGCTTAACATTCTATAGACATTTTTAAAAAGTCAGTTTACGCATAGAAGAACTAGTACTTGCAACTCAGAGTATTGTTACATTAAGTTGTTAGTGGTGTGTTTCCAACCCACCACTTCACACTAAATAATAATAATAATAATCAATTTAATTGATAATGCACTTTTCATTAATAAAAATCTCAAAGTGCTACATGGTGCATCTAAAAACATAAAGTCAGCTATCAAAAACAATTAAAAAAAAAAAAACTAAATGGGGCTCACGTCCTTCTTTTAGTAAGAGGGGACATGTCTTCATAGAAAAGGGCTTAATTGTTTATAAAGTAAGCTTCCTCTTCCCGTTTTGCTATTAAGACTATTTGTATTTATGCAGTACTTGCTCTTTAGATTTTATTTTATTTTATTAAAGCTGTTTTCATTTTCACAGCTTTGCACTGTAGCTTTATTCACGGACTGGAAGCATGTAAGCTTAAAATTGAAAGGTATGTCAATCTGTGTTATGAAAGCTGAAGGCCGATAAAATCAACAATATGTTTATTGGTAAACAAAAATATTTACCCCAGGACAACTGACAAAAGTAAACAAGCCCTACTGAATTCCACTCCAGTTATTTTCCTAATTTGTTTTTGTGTCCAAGTCCATGCCAGGTTTTGACTGCACCCCGCCACAGAAAGAGAGAGCAGGTTTAGAAAGCTGGAAGCCTGCACTCTGCAAGTATTTGAATTATGCCATTGACGTCAGCACAGTCATAAAGTAGATGGCTGCCCTTCCCCTGAAGTATTCCCCTGCCAGCAGGCCTGCTCAGCTCTGTGCAGATGGATTCAAACGCGCTCTGCTTCACAGACAGGCCCTTTTGTTTGGGTATTTGTAGCTTTTCTCCCCTCTAATACATGCCCTGTCAAAAAAAAGCAACTACCATTACTGTGCCCTCTTTGTGTAAGTGCACGAAACGAGTCCTTTTGCAAAATCAAGTCAACAACAAAACGGAACCAAAAAAAGCCAAATCATGATTTAACTAATCAGCAGAATCATATTCAGTTTGTCTATTTTCTTTTATTTTTTTCCACAAAGTTAACATCCAGATACTTGAATATTGAGGTTATAGATCATAATAAATAGTCATTTACTTGAATATTTTTGAAAACATGTTGTTGTTTTTTTATTTCCATTTTGTCAGGAGTTTCAATTTGGCAGAAATAAATACTCACCATTAGCCTTATTTGACAGAGCCGATAGCATACAAATGACTCTGGCTGTCAGAGACATGCATCTGTTTTACTTTTAGTCCAATTGTAGCTTTCATTATATCTGAATAGTTTTGATGGTGACTGGCTCAAAGTCTCTCATGCCTTAGCTATTATTGCTTCTCGATCCAAAGCTGCTTTCCTTTACCAACAAGTTCTCTGTATCAGTTCAAGATTTCTGATCCTGATAACTACACTAGTTGTTGGGCTGTTCTAATAGTGTCACCGTGTGACATGGATGCAAAATGTTTTCTTCCCTAGTATGAAATGAAAGTACAGTGGAGTGAAATGGCAAAAAACCGGAGGAATGAACTGCAAAAGGACAATATTTACCAGTAGTTAATCACACACTCATGGTTATGATTCAGATGGGGCGAATTTGGCTTACAAAACAAAAGTTGTCTTACAATCTGAAAGTTGTGGTATTTTTCCAGCCTTCTCTTGTAACTTATCAATGTGCTTCAAGGCAAGGCAGGCAGCCTAGCAATTTGTGTATCTGTGTTTGAAGGTATGTACACAGTGTGACAGGGTGAATATGGTTCTAGTGTAAAGCACTAGTTATACTGACCAATTTATAGGTCAGTATAACTATGAAAGTGTTACATAAATGTACAAATTTTACCATTTACATGAGACGGTGGCTACTTCTGGCAAAACTAGAAGTAAAAGTGTTTTGGACACTAATATGCTTCACTTAAGATCAGCTGAGCTAGAGACAACCATTATAGGGCAATGTGTGTTTTTATTACTATGAAATTTACTATTATAAGAAGAAATTTAAGAGAAATTTCAGAGCCATTCAGATCACTCTCTACTTTGAGGGGGTTAACCAGGTAACACCAACAAAGCTTGCTCTGTTATCTTGCTTGTTTATGTGTTTTGCCCTGTTCAAGTGTAAAGCTGAGTGAAATGAAATGATGTGCAGGGGAATGAAGACAGTAGGGGGGGTCAGCTCAAGGACAGTGTAACACTCACCAGGTCTACTGGGTGGTTGTTGATAGGTCAGAGAACCTCCTGACGTCTGTGTTATCAGAGAGAAAGAGATGAAGAGCCAAAACTGGTGTTTTTTTCTCTTTTACATCAGAACACAATGACCATCCAGATAGCTGCAAGAACTGTATGTAACACCCTGAGAATCTTGCCTTAAACCTCAGAGAACCTTCAGACTCTGTGCTGTCAAGTGTTCACTGCGATGGGAAAACATTTGATTAATCTAATGATTTTCTTCTTGTTGAAGATTGTAGGCCTGAAAACTACAATACAGATTAGTATTGTCTGAAATACTCAGACGAGCCAACCTGGCAGCAGCAGATGTTTAATGTCAGCTAAATAAAAATAAGTCAGTAAAAGACAGACTGGTGCATATCTAGCCCTGAGAGGAACAGATTAGGACTCTGATTTCATTTTTTAGTACTACAAAGCTCATTTTGTTTTAAATCTATGTTTCTATAAAAAAGAAAAATATATATAATAAAGTGGTTTCTTTAAACCTACATCTTCAGATGCAGAATATGAAAATATAAGCATTTGGCAGGGGGATCACTTAACACACTCAAACCAAAACACTTGACAACCCTAGAATTAAATGTAATGGTTTGGAAAGACATCTGTTATCTGTAACCTCTCTCTTTAGATCCATTGTTGTCATTGTTTCTTTCATTTTGAAATATACCCTAAGAAATGTAGGGACAAGTTATTTAGCTGTTCAGGAGTAAATATTGTTGTACGTGAGAAAGCGGAAAGTTTTTTGGGTTTTTTTTTTTAGCTGTGATTTCTGCTTTTTCTTAGATGCTTGGTTGTCAGCTTTGTGTCAGTGTAAACGTAAGAAGAGGAGCTACAAATAAGATTCAAAATCACATACATGTGAAACAGGATGACTGATTTTTTTTACCAAGTCAAACTTGAACCGATTGCTCCCCTTTTGCTACAGCAGGCACGTCACACAAGTCTTTGCTGCAAACAACTCTGAACATTTCCTGCCATAAGCTCATAGAAAATACACTTCTTGTCAATTCAATTTAATTCAGTCTCTGTTTTCTGTGTCTGTTGTTTGCTGAGAATGAACAAATTAGAAGAATACTAGGAATTGGGGGATTTATTGTTCCTGGCAGACATGAAAAAAAAAACTCACCCAGAGAAATTGGGCAAGAAAAAACCAGCAGAATACATAGATTCAGTCAGGCTAAGTCTGACGGTTTTTACTCGACAGAACTGACCTGTTGGTAGAGTCATTGTTAAAGATAGTAGCTGGTAGCTTTTAGATTAAGTCAAATATGCAAGCGGGTTTTCTTTAGAAAAAAAAAAAAGATTGTGTGTTCTCATTGCGTGTTTGCAGTGCTGCTTCTGCAGGGTCACCACATTAAAGAGCCACCAGCATGTTGCACCAGCACTACATCCCAGAACAATAAATTTAGTCATTACAAGCTTTTATCAGAATCCCTTTTCTCCATTACAACAGCATGTGGAGTCATTATTTCCCTCCCTTCTGTTTTTCATTCACAACCACAAAACAACATGCTCTTGATGCCATCTAATGACACATGTCTCCAAGTCTTTGTAGATCAGATAAATGAATGTTAACAAAACACAGACTTATGATCTCATCTTGTTGCTTCTCAGAACCAGCATAGATATTCTGTCTAATTGAATATTTGACAGTCATGTCAGGTCATGTAAAAAAAAAAACACAGTACACATCACCTCTGCCCTCACTTTCCAAAATTCTTTTTGACAATTGTCTAAAAACTGAGCAGGTGAGGTCACATTGTAAACAACAGCAGCCTTCCGCTTCACCTCACAGGCTCTGGCCTTTGTTAGTAAGTGTTGTGCAACCACATTGGTGTTTTTTCTGTTTCTTGTAACACCCTTTTCTGGCGTTGCTGCCAGGTACCGCAGGTCAAAAGTTATCATTTCTGTGTAAGGGTGACACTGTTTCATGCAAAATGTTGCATGTAACTAAAAAAGAAAAAAATAACATTGACACATGTTTGTGCAGTAATTAAAATGAATATGGGAATACAGATTAAGAGGCTTCTCTCTGTTTATACCCTCTCGGTTTATAAATGAGTCAGCTTGCATGTGTCTGTAGGCCTTCTCTGCTTATAATAAACTATCGAACCATATTATAGATTTTGACTCCAGGGCCTCCATACTCTGTATTGACTGTGACGTCACAAGCAGGATGTAATGGTAGGTGATGAAGGCACTAAACTGCCTCTTAAGGGTAAGGTGACATGCATTTGTGTCACGTTTACAATCATGTGTGGGTCTGAAGGCTTCTCCTTGAATAATGTTCTGGAGCTACTTTCACATGTAGCAGTAATAATGTCTCCCTTAGCCATAGGTAATAAAGAAACATCTGCTTTATATACTCGGTTTGTTATTATGGTTGAAGAAAGGTTGGTGGCTATGTCCAAGAGTAAATGGGTAACAGACCGGGTCCATCACAGCACAACACAATGGACGAACTCACAAAGCGTAAGTGGGTTTCCGATTGTAGTGTACAATTTGGGAAATGCTAAAGGGAAAATCCACCTAATATTTCACTACCTTACTCTGCTCTAGTTTAAAAGTAGATACTCTACAAATGCAAAACTGGACCAGATTATTCCACAACCTTTATTTAATTGTGAGCATTTGATAAATGGATATATTACTGCTTTTTTTCTCTCTTTGAACTTGAAGTGGTTTAACTCAGAAACTAGAACTTTTACCCTCCAAACGCAGGGTACAGTGCTGTAGTTTGCACTAAAAGTTTTACAAATCACAAACTTGGTTTTAGATTTTCTGCTATTAGTGTAGAATGATCTAGTTTGGGTTTAAAAAGTGTACGTCTTGCTGTTTTCAAACTAGAGAAGATGCTCCAGGTTGTGAAAAATAAGGTAGAATTGCCCTTTAGTCCTTCCTGAATCAGAGGCTGTAACCCTCATCACATACTCAGACATAGCAAATTAAAGTGGACACCAGTAGGGCTGCTTAACATGTTACAAACACACTCCTAATCCATTTTGCTATGTATTCATGCCAATTACCACTCATATTGAATTACTCAATCACTTGGTAGAAAATTACTGCACCTGGGCATCTTGACTTGCTGAGCACAATACTGAAAAACAAAGGGGCTTTAAATGTGACACGGTTAGTGGTGTCAGACAGGCTTGTGTGAATATTTCAGAAGCAGTAATGTGCTTTTCAACTCTAAGGTTTACAGAGAATGGTCTGAGAATTAGATAATATCGAGTGAGCTGCGGTTTTGTGGACAAGATGACATCAGAGGAGAATGAGCAGACTGGTTTTGAGGTACGACAACAGCAAGAATAGTTCAAATAACTCAATTCAACTAGGCTGTGTGAAATACCACCTGATATTCAAATTTTGAAGTACATAATTGTGCAGTAGCAGCAGCAGACCACACCATTGACCATTCCACCAGCAAAGAAAATTAAACGGAGGCTAAAAGTTGTACCAAAGTCGAACAATTACAGATTGGAAAAGTGTTGCCTTATCCAATTATCCAATCAGTCTCAATTTCATCTACAACATTAAGGTAGTCAGATCAGAATTTGATATGAACATAATCTGTCAACATGTATCCGTCCCTCCTCGTATTAGTGGTTCAGACCGCTGGTGATTTGCAGTAGATCTGTTGAAAAGGTAAAACCCACATTGAATGAGGTTAAATACGTTCAAATATCAGAGAAAGTCTATATTGTACATTAAACACATCTAGAGGAATTGCAACTTATGAGACACAGTAGATGTAGTTAATTTACTACTCGTTTCATTTTCATTAAACAATAGGTGTTTTAGTACTTCATTTTATTTCAACATAATCTCACTAACCTGAAACTAGGCTACTGAACAATTGTAAGTAAAATGAGCACAGAGGTGTTTTTTGTGGGTATTTTGTGTAATTTTATCCAGTTAGTGAAACAAAGGGAAACTGAAATGGAGCGTGCTGACCTCATATCCCTCGTTATCCTCTCTCCCTGTCTCTTCAGTTTATTAGCTCTGCCTCTCTCAGCTGGAAAGTACATGTCTGTGTGTGTGAACACAGTAATGAGACCTTTCAGCAGATGTATAAGTGTGTGCGTGTGTGTGGACTGTACATGTGTTTGTGTGTGAGTTTCCTGTCTGCCCCAGTGGGACACTCACTGTAGGTCTGAGTGCTGATCAGAAAGGTCCTTGTGTCGGCTGGAGGCTGTGGAAATCCCCTCCGCTACTCGCATGCCTTCGTATGTGTTCATCACTTGGACATGATTTCATTCACTGCATCTGATTGTAAAAAGTAAAAGAATAATTGTATAAACTCCACCCGTTACAATGCATTTTTTAAAAACATTGAGACGCCACAGACCCTCTTCTACATGGTTGAATGCTATTGAGTTAAGAAAGTGTTTGTTTAAAATAACATTCTTAGAGCTTCTCTTCATTGATGATTGAAATCTGTTTGGAACAGCTTCAGTCAACAGGTCTTTGTATTTCTTTTGGCTGTGTGACTTCACATCTCAGTACACTTCAACTTCACCCTGTCAGAGCTGATCGGATTGTAGCGCAGAGGTGGGAGAGAAGCAGAAATGAAATGAAATGAAATAAAATGAATCACAAAAAGTCCTGAAAAAGATGACTTCAGCTGGTAACAGGAAGCTGAACGCATCACAGCAAAGACGCTGCATCTTATCCTTCTTGTTCTGTTTTTCAATGTCAGCTGCATTATTAAATATTGGTTGTGTTTTGGTTAAGATAAGGGTCTGCTTATTCTCCAAGGAAAACACATGGAGACTGTTTGCCATTTGTAATCCTGACCGCTAATAAACGATGCCACTGATGGATAAATATTTGTGAAGTCTTGTTAAAGTTTAAAGCTGTATAACAGCAACTGTTCTGACTTCCACACCTCTAGATCTAAGCAAATTATTGCTGACAACAGAAAGGCGTCTTAAGGTGCCTTTATAATTATATCAAAATCAAACCTTTTTTTCAAATGTTAGGTTTGGCACAGGTGATATGTATTCTTTAATAGTCATGTAGAAAGAATTGCATCTTGTAATATTGTGCATTTTCACATTTTAGGTGTTTTGGATATTATTTATGAATGCCTTTTCTCATAACCTGAGTATTTTTTGTATTTGTAGATTACAACTACTGAGATTAAAATGACTCTAACTTTTTGCCCATTTTGAGATTTTCACAAACCGCTGTGTGTGTGTGTGTGTGTGTATCTCCATTTCTGTTTTCATGGCTTTAACTTAATATAACATAACAAGGAGTTTGTTAACCAGCCAGCCACACTTTAAAATTACTTACAAATTATGCAAGTTACTGTTTTTGCTAGATATAAAATAGAACTTCAAAAAATATCTAACTCTTCTGCAGTCTTGCCTTTTACAAATTAGAAGGCCCCATGATCTTTGAAAAATAAACCACCTCAAAGACACTGGAAATACTGGAAAGCAAAATCTCAAATAGGTGTAAACCATTTGAACATCGGGCGCTGGTGGTGTGAAAGTAAACACATGCACAAACTGGCTCTCCTTTTCTCGATCCCTTGATCAGAAGGAGAGAGGCCAGCTGGCAGAGCGCCAGGTGCCTCTCGTGTTTGGGAGAGCAAACAGGCTCACGTCTTTGATGGCAGAGAGATCAGAGCAGGGGACAGATTCTACGCTGCTACGCTAAGGTCGCCGCAGTCCAACCCAGCTGCCATGTTGTGTTCTGCAGCTAGGAGACCCGGAGTGTAAACAGCGCTGGGGTGTCAGATGCGTGTGTGTGTGTGTGTGTGTGTGTGTGTGTGTGTGTGTGTGTGTGTGTGTGTGTGTGTGTGTGTGTGTGTGTGTGTGTGTGTGTGTGTGTGTGTGTGTGTGTGTGTGTGTGTGTGTGTGTGTGTGTGTGTTCCTTGAACCCAACCAGCAAACTCTCTTTGCTTTCCAACACACCCTCTTCAGATTTGATTTATAGCTTTATAGAAAGGATTAAAATAATAACATTAATTTCTATTGCATGCATTCACTTTTTCTTTATTTCTAAGTATATTTTATTAGTTCTTCAGCTTATTATTATACCACAAGTTTATAAAACCATTCTCTTTAACATGTTGGATTGGGATATAAAAACATTGTTGCATACTAACGAAATGAGAAGGGGCTGGTTGTAAAGTTATGGTGTCAAAACGGCTAACGTTTTTTATTTTTTCTTTTGTCACAAGGCTCCTAAGGTTCAAAGTCTTTTATAAATAAATAATTTATCTTTTTTTAATAAATACCAAAATGTCCAAGAATTTTCTCTGGCTTTAAAGGGCATTCAGTAACTTGGTACTCCTCCTCCCCCACGTGTTGTTGCAAACTAGTCAGCTAATGGAAAAAGTCGGGGAAAAAAAATTGCGTATAACAAAGATAAATCCTAAAAACTCGCCATCAGTACATGATAAAAATTACAACTTAACTTCCAAAAATCTTTGTTGTTTTAGCAGCAGTAAAACGTGCTATTTTGTCTAAACTAAAACTAATTAAACAATGTTAATGTTTTTCTTTTAGGTTTCTGTGATACACTATGAAATTGTGATACATTTTTCTCAAGTTTATGTCACTAAAAACTCACGTATAGGCCCATGCCAATATGATACCTAAAGAAAAGGAATTTCAATTTAAGAATGTAGTAGAAAAATGACTAACAACTACTTAAATAACCATTACGCTTTGTGGCATTAGTGATCAAAAATCCAGAAGAATGTGAATAATTCAGGTCTCTTCAAAATGTTTCAACCAAAAATGTTTCAACAAAATGTGGTTGAGATGAAGCTAGTAAGTGGAAGGTTTCTTGCTGCATTTAATTTCTGCAGATTTAATCAAGATTTGTGTCTTGCCTGTGGTTTTACTTTGACAGCATGTTTGCATGCTTCCAAACAATTTTGCTTTCATATTTTCACAGCAACATTTTCTGTCAGGTGGATCCCTGCAGATAGTGTAAAACATGTTGGTCCGGGGATGTTTTGGTTTTTCACGAACTCTGCAACTTGCTTTAAGTGATGCAGAAAGTTTTAGAGTAGAATGTCCTCCCAGCGGTCTAAGCTTGATCAAACCTGTTGTAGGACAAAGAGCCGAAGGACAACAGCAAGTGAGTGGCTCAAAAACAGAAGAGGAAGGGTATATATACCTTTAAACATCGTTTGAGACATTCTCAAACACTGTCCTCAATGTGGTTGTATTAAAACAATCCTGCAAAAAAAAAAAAACCCTGCAAAATTATTCCACAGGGATGTAAAATGGCAGTTGTTGCAAATATTTGATGGCACTTGTTGCCATTAAAGCTCAAAACATGGGTTAGGGGACTTTTTTTTCATAAGGCCAGGCTGGTTTGGATAAAAAAAAATCCTGATTTGATTGAATTTGAGAATAACTTTTATATGAACTTGTATCTTTGCCAGATTTTAAAAATGTGTTTGAAAAAGCAAGTCTGTTTTGGGGTGATGCTTTTTCTAAGGTCTATAGTCAGAAGAAAAATAATGAAACAAAAAATACTTGCAAAAGAAATGCTGCTGGATGCATTGCCTTCCTGTGAGTTGGGGTAGAGTGTGTCTGTGTGTGGCAATGGAAAAAGGTGGGGAGTATCTGGTTTCCTGGAGCTGTGTGTGTGTGTGTGGTGGTGGGGGGTGACATTATGTAAATCAGCTGAGGAGCTCAGATTTGGAAAAGGAGGGGGGTCGAATGTGTGAAACACGCACCGAAGCAGACTGAGTGAGGTCGGGGTTGCAGCTTTCCTCTGCTCTATCGACAGCTGCGAGTTCCAGCAGCTCGCCACGGCTGCACCTCCTCATGATGAAGGAGCACTGCACCCGGGTGACACAGCTAAAGTTTCGCCCTCTTCCACAGCAGCCGCAGCAGATCTGTGCAGCGGATATGGGCAACACTCAGGCTCAATGTACGGCGTCTGTTCTGACGGTGTGTCTCTGTGTACCGGGTGTCTGACAGATGAGGCGTACCAGAAGCTGGCCATGGAGACAATGGAGGAGCTGGACTGGTGTCTTGACCAGCTGGAGACCATCCAGACGTACCGGTCAGTCAGCGACATGGCCTCCAATAAGGTAAGGGAGACCCACATTTCCCACTTTTTCTTTGTGAAGAATTTTCTGAAGAGCGCAAAACAGAACGTTTTATCATATTTAAGCAAAATAAAACACTTGTTGCTTCAAACCTGTAAGGAATGGTTAACCTTTAGACTGCTTTGAGCAAAGAATCCAATCCAAAGTTTTAATGCATCTCCCAAGCAAGGTCAGAAGTTTTCTCCCAGGTCTAAACTTGTCCAGCACGTTGAAAAGGAGAGCATTGTCTGCACAGGGGGCGCTGCAGTGTTTACTGACTGGCTTATAGGCTGCCTGTATACATAAGTTTCTTATCAGCTAATTATTTCCTAAATCAACATGAAGCTTGATCAGTTTTTTTTCATTTGTTCACATTTGTACAAAGTTGGTTACACAACGGTTGTTATTACCTCGGCTTGCTGTTTCTGTCAGCCCATGTTTCCTGTAAAACTTGTTTTCACTATCCGCTGGTTCCTCTGCATCATTGATTCAGTGTGATGTGCACTAAGGTTCAGTTCCTGTTTTTTATTCAAGTAACCTTATAACCTTTATAATCAGATTTGTAATGGTATTTGATGGCTGAAGAAAAAAACACTTTCTGTGTAATTAACCTAACTTTTAGAGACAAAGTTATGCTACCAGAAAGAAAACAGGTAAGAGGAAGCCACTTGTCTCACTGTGGATCTGAACCAGGCTCGTCAAAACAAAACCTTAACATTTTCAAGATAATAGCCCCAAAATAAAGTGCAAATTACATATTTAGAATACTTCTATTTCAGGTTGTATTCCAGTAACAAGTAGCATGTCTTTTGTGCATCTTCATCAATTCACACTTGCATCTTACTAAATAATTTTTCAGTGCCACTCTAACTGTGTTGGATGTTGCGTCATTGATGGTGCATGGGAAGTACTGGTAATTTCGTAATCCTCCTTTAGAAAATAAGGAAGTTATTAGAGAATCTTTAAATATTTATGAAGCCAAATGTATCTTTGCGCAAACCAATTTACTGTAAGGGGGGGGGAGGAACGTCATTAGAACCAGTGAGAAATTTAAAAACTTATTGAAAAATATTCAGATTTCTTTTCATCATGGTTTCTTCTAATTAAATTCTGCAGCAGCTTAGACTGGTAATGTTCCAAGCAAAGCATTGCAGAAATATTTTGTTCTAAAGTCACTGCTTGGCTTTTGTTTAGTAATCCTCATTTATATTCCTGTATGTGGCTGTGTTTTAGATTCATGTTTTAGATCTAATGAATCTGGGATTTTCCTAACAATCTAAGATCCAGCGAATGCTCTGTGTTCAATAAACAAAGAAAAGTCCACCCTCTTGGGTGAGTCCAGTCAAAATTTCTGCAATTTGCATGCTAAAGCAGAAGGTGATGACAACTTCCTCACCCACCTCATCTGATGATTGTAGTCAGAGGACACACTGGTTATCCATTTGTCATTGGATTACCTAATGCACATCTAATTAAAGTTGAAAGATACATGTCTTACCTTGAGCATGGTAAGAAATGTATATTTCCTTACTATCTTTCCTTCCTTTTCATGGTATCTTTTCATGGTACCATCAAAAGTTCAAAACATTCTTAGCTGGTCTAGAAGTAGAACTACATTATAGACTAACCTTTTAAAAAAAAATGTGCAGTTTATATGTGACTGCATGTTTCTTCTTAGTCGATAACGTTTTCATCTTACATTTTAAGTTTACTGTAAATAGACAAACTGAGGCAGATGTGAATTATCCATTAAAAATGTGCAGGTGTTGATGATTTCTAGCACAGTAAACTTGAGTTGGTTTGTTCAGAGTGATGGTTTATGTAATTGAAAACCAACTTCCTATTTTGTTATTTCAGTTTTTTTAACCATAAACTTAGATTTAATGTGGACAGGAGGTGAAAATGCTGAAGAAATTTATCAGTGTTAGAGTTGACTGTGCCCATGTGAAAGAGAGACTGTATTGGCTGGTGCACCTGGTATATGTCTTGCTGTGTCACCTGTTCTGCACTGTGTATAGACACCTGTCTGCATGGGCGAGAGCTACAGACAGTATACCTGAAACACCAATCAATACATTTAATGAAATTCAAAGCAAAACAGCACAGTATATGATGAACTAGTGCAATCTTTCTTCAGAAACAAACAGTAAAGATACAGAACTTTTGGGTGAAGAGCTGTCAGAGGTTAATAGCTTTCTGTGTTGCTGTGAGAGAGGAAACTAAACTAGTAGTAGTAGTGTATTATTTTACTGCACTTTAAAGATGTTGAGTTTTAAAATTTTCTGAATCAGCGGCTTTTGACTCTGACGTTTCTAATATGATTTGGATCAGAATTGAAGAGGGGAAAATTGCTGACTGGGATATTGCGAGTTTACTCTGTGCTATAAATGTTTAGTTTCTGAGGCTGTTTACAGACTGTTTGTACAAGTTTGTTTTTATTTTGCTGGTGGACGTATTAATGTTATTATGGCCTTCTGCGGTGCAGTGTGCCACTGGGGAATCTACAAAAACAAACAAAAACACTTTGGTGGGAATTTTCCGATTCATAGGAAGTTTTTTTATGATAGCAAGACATATAATCCGTTTTTTGTTTTTCTCAGCTACTTATCAAAATCATGAACGGGACAACAAAATCTAATCACAACCTGCTGTATAAGTTGTCTTGTAGACCTGTTAATTTGTTGTCTTGCTTGGCTAAGGTCAAAGAACAGATATCTGAGAGTTAAAGTGAGAACAAAATGTAAAAAAACAATTTTTCTCGTAAGCTGAGAGGAAAAGCTTGTTATTTCTCATAAAACTGGACAACAGGATGTGACAGATCCCCCAGTGGGTCAAACACAATAAACTCAGGAGGAAGAGAGAGAATGTTTGTGTGTGTCAAAGAGTACGAGTGTGTGAGGGACCCTTGCAGACCGCTGGGCAGAATGACTCTCTCTTCCTGTCGCCATCCGGATCTCCTGCGCTCTATTCAGACGACAATAGATGTCCCATCTCACTCTTTTGGCTAGTTATTGGTGGTGGTTGATTGTCCTATTGCTTTCATCATCCGCACTAACAACCAGAACTGAATGTCAGCTGGACTGTTCTCTCTATAAACAAGCGATTAAATCACTGAAAAAAAAATAAATAAATTTTTGGACAACAGCACATCAGAACTGAATAATACCTGTATATTCCAAAAGATGTTATCCCTGCTGTTTGCCATGATTTAGTCTCATCTGACATGATAGTGAAATCATAGCGCCTTGGCCAGTTTTAGCTTGTTGGAATTGATTCAGGAGTTCAAAAATGTCCAAAGTCTTGAAATAATTGAGAAATGTGGGATTTTTAAAAATATTTCTCCCTAAGAAAACAGATTAGATGCTTTGCATTGCCAACATAATCCTAAGTCGACATAACTGAGCTAAAAGGAGTTTAGAAGAACAGCCTGTCATATTTCAGTTATTTTTTTATCAGCATTTGCTTTATAATTTGTATTCTTTTTGTTTTCATTTGCTTTAGTTTGGTTTTCCCCTCGGGTTTTGCTCACAGGCTTGTAGCTCATGATTTGTCATAAACATTGAGATTTAAGCAAGCTTGGATAAAAAGGAAGTAGCAAGCAGAAAAACGTTTTTGTCCAGTGACCAAACACAATAACAGACACACATCACAAATGTAGTGATAGCAAATGAATTTCACCCAATAATTTCAGGGGAAACCTCAGAAATAATGAGCTAATAAACCACCTGTCTGTAGGCACAGTGGCAAACAACTGCTTGTGTAAAAATTTATGTTCATAAAAAAATAAAAAATAAAAGTGTTGCAGCCTTTTAGGCTGACATTGTAATTTCTGCTCCAATTCTAACCAACATTGTTAACCTGATATGCCAGAAACACGTCAGCATGTTTCTATGAAATGAAAGTCTGGATAAGAAAGTAGGGTAAAAAACAGCTGCAGTTGTACATCTGGGATAGAGAAAAAAACTTAGCTAGACTGAAGGACAGATCCGGTATTGATCCAATATGATTATCAATCATCACAAGAGGATCTGTAGTGACAGGACAGGAAGCAAAACGCATTGTAAAAAGGACGTTTCCACTTTATATGGCTTCAGTTATATGCCCGTATCCTTCAGTCTTGGTCCATTCTTTAAATCTGAGTTTCCACTTGTTGGATAATCCTGGAACAAAATTTGCTGCATAGATAGTAGAAGGGTAATTCAACAAACCTTCTAGGTGGCCAGCAATAATAATTATTTAACCAGATAAAGAGTGTCTTTTTCAACAGGGACGTTGCGTGGTAGCAGCAATCCAAGCAACCACTGATGAGTTCAACGTATTCTACTAATGAAAAGTTGTTACATCTTAATCTAACAATAGTTTTCAACAGTCACTGCGTCTCAAACTTAAATATGGGCCATCAAAAACGTATCATCCACATATGCAAGTGCTCACTGGTTTTAGTGAGCTCAGAGGGACCTTTTTGTTAGAAAAGTGTGTTTTGAAATCACTCTCCCACATTAAAAATCAATGCTCAGTTGAGTTGTGATATATTTATGCTTCGTACTTTAATGTTTATGGGTCTTCTGGCTCTTGAAAGGATTATTAGTCATCGTGATACATTTCTGGTCCACAGTGAAGCCTATCAGGTGTCACAGTGTTCTCATTATGCGTTATGACCTTTTTTCATCTCTGTGACTTTGGCGTGAGAGTCTACATGTTCTTACATGCAACCAAAAGAAGCTTTTCAGAAAGCATGTTTTCGTCGAATGCATGTGAATTTTATGTCTACGTGTGCTGCCATACTTATGTGTTGCTGTGCGTCTGCACTAACTGCAGCTTAATCTCCCTCGGATCTGTTATCTCTGTCTCAGTCCTGTTTTTACAATAAACTAAAACACTGCACAACTGTTGAGCCCCCTCTCTGATGTGGGTTGCTACATTGAACCTGTGTAGTTTTTTTTTCTTTTGTTAACAAGAATGGGCTAATCAGCAAATGTGACCCTTGTGCATCTATTGTACTGCGGATGGAAAAACTGTAATTGAAGCTCCAGCAGCGTATGAAACACGAGTCAGGAGGGGGAAGTGAAATGTAAGAGGTTACGGCTGCAGCTCCAAGGTGAGACACAGGGGCTGCTCCTGCTGCTGAGGGCTCTCAGTATGTGACTGTCCTCTTTGTTCTGCATCACTGGCATAGATGAGACAAGGTCTGTTTGTGTGCTGGGATGTTTTCGTTGTCAAGGCCGCAAACTCCTCTCTGTTATGCAAAGAGGGTGAGAGTAGAGCTTCATAAAACTGTTTCAAAGGTAGTTTTGTGAAGAAAAAAACTACATATCCACACTTGCAGCTTTTCAGACTCATTTATATAACTAATCATCTGATGTGAAGGCATGCAGCTGATTAACTCATCTTTTAGTGTGTGATTAAATAAGCAGTCATAAGCTTGACTTCCTAATTGCTTAACACAAAGTGACATCATGTTGTCCAGCTACTTCACCTCAAAAACAGACATTACTGTAATAAAACTAAGTCACTCGGTGTTCTCTTACATAAACTGTCAAATTTGTGATGATTCATTTCAGTACTTTGACTTTTCCAGTAATTGCTTTGACATACACTTCAACCAATATGAATTGAAGTTTTTAGTCAAATTTGAGTTTTAATCCCTTATTTTGAAAAATAGCTACTACAATTAAAAGTTAGAGTGTGTTCCATTTTATTATAATGCTGAAGTTGTAGGCTGAATTTCAACATAATTATCTTGGCTGAGCATGTAACCATCCTTAACTTTTTTCCATCATGTTTACCTAATAAGCTTACGTCACTCCAATAAAGGCCAAAACAGTCAATAATAAAAGAAAATAGACATTTATAATGGTAAAATCTATGGCCACTTTTTTAGGTACACCTCTTCACCAGCTCAATGCCTTTATGTGTTTAGATGTGGGGAAAACAATTCTAACCTTAGAATTGTTAGAATTGTGCAATTGTGCCATTGCACGCTGTGCAATGGCAGGTTGCACATTACGTGGCATTTTTGTTATCTCAAACGTTTTGTTTTTTATTCATTTAACATGACAATGAGTTTCCTCTACTCCAGTTTCATCCACAGTCAACAGATCTCAGTTCAGCTGAGCATTTTTGAGATGTGGTGGAAAAGGAGATTTGAGACGGCAGCTGTTAAATCTGCAGCCACCGTGGGATGCTTTTAAAACAAACCAAAAGCCCTGGTGAGGGTTTCTAACACATTAAGTTTGTCACGCAGAATAGGGCAGTTCTGAAACGACCTAACCCAACCTCTGCGTCACTAGATGTTTGTAACAAAGTGGCTTGCGAGTGCATTTACTCACAGCTGAAACACAAAAAGTGTAGTTATACTCTTCAAATCAGATTTATGTTTGGATCAGCAGAGGGGTTTTACGCTGCCTTGCAGATATTTAGCGGCGTTGAATGCATCATGCGGCCGAGCGCAGCCAACGGTGAAGCTGCTGGTATCAGTCTGCTGTGCTAAGATGTTGGTCTGTTTACATCAAGTTTAATTTCCACGAAGAAAAAAGAAAAAAAAAAGTGTTTCGCTTCATCCTATTCTAGGAAATTCAAGCCTTCTGTTGATCAGATTGATCAGAGAGATATTGACAGCATAAACATCAGAACTGTGAACGCCAGCTGCTGGGGAATGAGCTGGCTGAAAAGGAGCAAAGAGACTGGAGGCGGGCCTTGCCCCGTAAGGGGGAGTGTGTGTGAGGCAGAGTTCTCTCTGCCACACACACACACTCAAACACATTCAGTCATTGCTCCACATACACGGGGGGTGTGAGGTAAAGCCGAATCAGACTTCGCAGCCCAAAGTGAGTCACCAGAGTTGCGGCGTTTCCCAGAGTCAAAGAGCCGGGGCTCAGTCCTTTTACTCATACTGTAGTCAGAGCGAGACAGACTCATTAACGGACGGACGCCCTGCTCCGGTCTGCACTCCGCGCTCAGCAATAATGGGTGCCTGCTGCTTTGACAGAAAAGACAAGAAGTTAGGGAAGCTAAGTTTTTGGAAAAAGGTAAGTTTACTTAAATTTTATGCTGTTCAAGGTCCTTTGAGGACTTTAAGTGCTCAAATGACTTCTTCAGAAGTTTTTTTTTATGTCATTTTTTGTTAAACAATTTCTTATTTGCTACCAGTCCTTTTCTGTTTAAAGTGCAAGAACTTTAAATGTGGAAGATGACTGCTGAAGTTTGGTGACATTTTTGTTTTCAACCTTCTGCAATTACAATCTACAGTTTTATTCATCAAATTTTAAAAATATTTTTTGATAAAAGATATGTCTGTATCTCTGTTCGGCATTCAATAATCTCTATTTATCCTTAAAGTGTTGGTGAAGATATTCTGAATGGACAGAAATTGTTCCTGTTGCGCTTTTTGTTTATGGGAATAACTTAGTATTTACTGGCAAGGAATTGAAAGAAACCAAAGTTGAGGTTGCTTTTTAAACTAGATTTTTCCTTATTTGTTGTTTCATAGATGATCTGTAAAGTGGCAAAACTGAAATAAATTGAACAGTTTGATGAAAAAACAGCACATGGAGTAGAAGACGGACTATGAGCTTGTTTGTGTTAGGCGTAGTTTTGTGTTGTCAGAAGGGTTCAAATAAGGTAAATACTTAAGATTAATTATATTAACTGTATATTAATTATATTATTAATTAAACTCAAGCAGTTTAAAAATAACATATGCAAACATTTTAACAAACCCAATGGAGAGGGAGTTTGAGTGTTGGCAAAAAACTCATCTAGGGGTCATATTGGGCTAGAAGGAAGAAACGCTGTGGATAATTCCACAGTTCAATACTTTTTTTCTTTGAAAATCAATTAATTGGAGAAACGTCTTGAGTTTTGCATTTAATATGTGAGATATTGCAGGTTGAGCGAAATTTTGCACCAAGCCTGAAAGCTGTTTTCAGCAACTTGTGAAAACGTGTCCAATTTTGTAACTCTCTTGTTTTTTTTAATGCTTTGTACTGTGTAATCTGGGGTAGAATATGTATGAATACACTCTGAGTCTTTAAGTCTCAATAGCATGGCTTTGTGAGTCAGAGGAAGTGAGAGGTAGTATTTCTTCTGCACCTCCAGTGAATTTACGCACAACACATACGCAAGACGCTTCCCTGATCTTTACAGAATTATGTCACTTTGAGAGGCTTTGGTGCCAGTTTTACCTGCTTGCGTCATATAGCCAAGCAAAGTGGAAATAAGTTCAAAGCCTTGCAAAATTTGGCAAACAAGAACATGGAAATGTACTTTAGGGGAAAGAATGGCAGATATTCTTGAGAAACATTTATTTCAGGTGAAGTGAAAGCAAACCTTAAAGTTTTCAATTCTAAAAACCTTTCAGCATTTGATGCAAAGATTAACAACTAAGTTATTTGCAAGCTCTACAAAACTTTCAATGAAGGTCTCTCTGCAGCATGAGTGTAGTGTAGGGCACCCACTAGTGGCTGTTGGCTACAACTTCAGCTTGGTGGAAAGGATACAAGTAGACAATGTACAAAGAATGACTCTAAATACACAATTTATTCTAGATTTCATTATTTATTTTTCATTATTACTTGAAATGGTAATGAGATCAGAGGTAATCGATAATTCCACCAAATAGTGGAATAAATACCTAAAAAAATCCCAGGAAATAGTGTGGTGGTTTAGGACAGATTGGGCAATTTAGCAATTTAAAAAGTGCAAAAATGTCCCTTAATATCATTCGTAAAGTCCTTACAAGACTTGAGAGAACTTATACCAGCGCGCCCAGAGGTTCAGAATCTCACATCAGGCCTTCCCTAACATCCTGTTATAGTGCAAGCAGAGTGGATCCTGTCAGCCTCGTGTCAGGAGAGACTCCGTGCAGGCCTACCTGTCTGCCTGGCTGCCCTGCACAGCGAGCTGTCCGATGAAATCACATCTAAACGTAGGAGCTCTGCGTTATGTCTCCCCCCTTACCCATCCCTCCCGTGCTGGTCAAACTAAAAATGCCACAGACTTCATTCACCTTCCCTGCCTCTGTCACAGCAGCTCTCTGCTGAATCAACTCAACCACTGTAGACAGGGACAAAAACCAGGGAGGAACATGGGATTAAAATGCATGGATATTAAACTCAATCATAAAAGAGCGTGTTGAACTGTGATGGAAATTGCATCTAGAGAACCTTCAGTCCCGTCAAAGCTGCGTTTCATGTTCACCACGAGTAAAAAAAATAACACATCCTTACTTTTTTCTTCCACTTAACCTTCCACTAATATGCTGGCATTTCACTTTGTGTCTAATCTATCTACATAATGAGTTTAATTTTATTAAGTAATACTAAAAGAAATTACCATTCTGATACTGTTCTGCACATTACATAGAAACATCTACAAATCTTTAAGTGTCTAACAGCAACTCTGATAGGTTTTGTGCATTTGTGCCTACTAATGCATGTTTGCAGCCTCCAGCAAAGCCCAGTTCTCTGACACATTGTGGAGAGACACCCCCCGCTGTTATTTCTGGTTTTCTTATACATTATGTAGTGAGCTATTATATAAAGGGCTGCCTCCTGTTTTTTTTTTTCTTCTTTTCCTTGCAACTACCTCCTCTCTTCTGGTCCTTTCCCTCAGTGGGAGGATAATCTGGAATCCTCTCAGAAAAGCTTTGATCTCCCACTCACGCTCCCCATTTCGAACAAACAACGTTGGGCCTAAAGGCTCCTACGGATCTCTGTTTACAGTTTCCAATTGATTGGTTCTGACGTATAGACACCATATTTTCTCTTTAGCAAACCGCCGCAGTCTTCCTCTCTGGGGCTCCACAAATAACAGTCCTGACAGAAATTGACAAGAAAGCAAATTCACACCTTGAAATGGAGTGCTGGTTCTGATGTAAGAGTGGATTCCAGTCAGGTGGCCCCAGCCTTGTACATTGCAGCACCTGCACCAAGGACAGCTCATTGATTCTCTCAGGAAGGCGGGCAGAGAGATTGATCACTGCCGGAAAATTGACACATAAGTGGTAAAGAGCCAGGGATTGATGAGGCGGAGGGAGGGAACGGGGCACGCTGGATGCGATGTGTGTGGTGTGTCCTCGTGACAGCTCAGCAGCTTCACCACATGAGGAAAAAGGAAAAGCCTCTCCTGCATTTCTCCCCCTCATTTTTTCCGTTAAATGAGTAAAAAAAAGCACAGAGGCACTTGTTCTCTTATGCTGTTTCTATGCCGTTTTGGTGTTCTGATAATGAGCCCACACACACGCACTCACACACACGCACACACACTCCTTTCACAGCCAAACACAGAAGCCGTGGGCTGATGTCCCCCAAACTGGGGACGGATGCAATTATCTGCCATCTCTCTGCTCTTTTTCTTGTTTTTTTATTTTCTCACCTTCTCCGACCAGCCTTCCCACTCCACTTGTTAAAAATAGCCGTCCACAGACACCCTGTTGGCATCCAATATTATTATGGGATGCAGATAATGAACAGGCTTATGAGGTCTATAGAATGGCCGCCACACTTGGTTGTCAGGAGACAACAGAGGACTCGAGAAGAGGGGAATTGAAGAGGAGCAGGCGATAGTGGAGATAATGGCGATTAAAAATACAGTTCACACAGGCTCACATTCCTCAAAACGTGGCTCATTGTTTCACTGTAAAGGAGGAGGGTTTGTTTTAACTTCCTAATTACAACCCCCTTCACTGGGTGACTTGATATAAGTGGCTTTAAAGAGAGAATTAGAAGGGCTGAAAATTGAAAAGGATGTGGATAATTATTTTGTGGGGGAAAAATGTGGAACTCATATCTGCTTCAAAACTTCATATAAGCTGTAATTAGGGCTCCCCTTCTTCCTATTTCTGTCAAATCATACACAATGAAAAAAGTGTTGCTATGGCAGGCAGATAGTGAGAGGGGAAAAAAAAGATGGAAAAGGGGAGAAAAAAACACAGAAAGATAGAGAAGCTGGGAAAGGAGGGGCAGAGAGAGCTAAAGGGAGAGCAGCGACGCGAGACAAATCCAGCGGAGGAACCCCCCCTCCAGTCAGATGAACATCGCTGCCTCTCTCCCTCCTCCTCCTGTCTCCATCGCTGTGTTTTTCCCCTCCTCCCTTCCCTGCTTCCTCTCCATTATTCATCAGTGCGCCGAGAGTCCCCAGCTCACGGCTCCAGCTGCTGCTGCCGCCGCTCCAGCCCCGTACAGCTGGATCTTCTTGCTGATTTTCCAAATGTCATATCAATCTATTTCCTCCATCTGCAAGCATGGAGACTTGGGACTGGCCCTTTTCTGCTGAGAGGGAGAGCGAGCCATCATAAAGCTGCTCTCTTTGCTGTCGAGAAGAGGAGAAGATAGAGGATTGGTTTTTTTGGTGCCAAAAAAAAAATTCTGCTTGACGTCAGTAAATTTTTTCCCCCCATTGGATTACAGTTCTGGCTTTGTGTAGGAACCAAACAACGGGGTCCAAAATGCCTGAAGCCAACTACCTGCTGTCGGTGTCTTGGGGTTACATCAAGGTGTGTGGTGTTTAACTACGTATCACGCTGGGGATACCACACTCATATTGTCCTAGCTCTCTCCGCTCCTTAGTTATTTGCTCTTACTGAAAAAAAATGTTCTAATCAGGTGAATTTGTGGAGATTCAGTTTTAATGTTTGGTGTCAGATCTGATAACATTTCCGTATTTTTGGGTTGATGGGGCTCAGACAGAATGGTGTTTTGAGGCTCGGGCTCCATCTTGAGCCCTCTGCAGAGCTGTATCTCTGTTTGTCTGTATGTGTGTGTGTGTGTGTGTGTGTGTGTGTGCACGCGCATGCATCAACCTGTCATAAACATCTGCTGCTGCAGTGCCTGGGTCTCCATGTACCATCAGCTGCACATATTTTCTCGGTCTCCAATGGTTCCAAATGTATGGATGAAAATGTGAAAAAGGACATCAGGGACAACTGTGCAGAATTTCCTCTTGCCTGCATTAAAATTCCTCCACACTGACTCAGTCGACTGGCCGGATAGATTCCTGAAACTGTGAATGTGTTTAATAAAACTTGAAATTGGTTCCTGTGGAGGTTTTAAAAGGGGTATTAAAAGCTTCTGGTCCCCTGCTGGCTACTCAAATAATGGCTGTATCATAATTAATTCCTGTGTAAATGGAGGGGAAAATACACAGTGTTCCCCACTGATTGTAGGCTGCAACTGAATGGCATTCTTGACCTGATTAAATTAAACGTGGGGCTGTTGGATTTTCAAGATATCTTGAAATATAATTTTTTGCCAGGTTTCCCCTAATTTGGAAAGTGACGACATTTTCCTCTCTCTTCCCCTCTCTCCTCCCCTTTTCTCCTGCAGTTTAAGAGAATGTTGAATCGGGAGCTGACGCACCTATCCGAGATGAGTCGGTCTGGGAATCAGGTTTCTGAATTCATCTCCAACACCTTCCTAGGTAAAAAATGAAGTAAAAATCACAAGAATAATCTGTATCCAAAAGTTGCAGTAATAGTTTTTGTTAAAGGCATTTATTGTGAGTTGAGTATTTACAATTAAACATGACAAATCTGCAAGTATTAAGTGGTTCATTTGAACACATTTTCATTGAACATTTGTGGAAGCTTCATTTTGTTTCCTACATGATGAGCTGTGCAAGTTGTTCTGACTGGCTTCTCTGTGGGGGCGTACCAGTAAAAAATACTGCGCCATCAACCTTTCCTCCAATATTTAGAGAGTTAAAATGAATGTGTATACTCTTAAGGTATTTGGGCAAGAAGAATCTTAATACTGGTTTGTTAGTATCTAAAAGAAATAAACTGGGAGAAAAATATGAGTTTATTGCTGCATAAATTGCAAATGTTACTGTTTTTGAGACTGCAGCAGAATCAACCAAATGCAAAAGAAAACATTCCATAATAGCTTATTCTGCATATATGAAACATCACAATAACTAGAGTGAGATATAAGGTTCAAGACTAAGAAAATGATTTAAAGGTGCTGTAATATGCGAGGAAAATGGAGGATTCCAGACAAACAAGTGAGGGAGGGAGCTGAGAGCAGACAGAAAAAAGATCTACAGAGGAACCCCCTTCTCTAGCAATGAGATAAGCTCAGCAGATTGGGTGACTCATTCAGACCTTAATGCTTCTCTGTCACTGGGGACACCTTGTTGTCCCTTTACTCCCCCCACCCCCGCTGACCTGACAAGGGAGAGGGTGACCGCTTTGACCGATGTACATGGCAGAAGGTAGAAAAATAAAAGGGATGTGCGCATATTAATGACTAAAGTGGCGCAGCTGGCCTGATGTGTCCTCAGCTGACCAGCAGGACCTTTTAATCCGTCCATCCATGAGCAGTGCACCGATGTTTGCTTTCTGTCATTTTTTTTTTTAAAAGCGCAGATGTGGAAACAGGGAAATTAGATTTTTATCCAGTGTGATTTGCGCTCCATGATTCCTTTAAAGAGCCGCCGTAAATCCTTTCAGTTTATTGCTGCCCATCTGCTTTCTTCGTTTATAAAAACAGTGATGTGAAGCTAAGCGCAGTTCTCTGGATCAGCTAACAACTTCATTCATTTCTTGCACAAAATCCATGGAAGACTTCTGGCTGGCAACATGCACCCTATTCACGTGTGCCCTTCTTTGCCCACTCAGGCTAATTGCCTGTGATGGCCCAGCAGCAGAACGCGCCTAGATTAGGGAAAAAAGGAAACAACTGTTTAACCTCCTCCCTTAACGGAAAAGGAATTTAATTTTTATCTCATAGAATTAAAAATAATTGAAACCTTTTATTGAATCCATCAAAGCTTACAAACCACGCATCACTTTGAGTCTTAAAACACATCGATCAACTGTGTGGACTTTGATTATTTTTTTTGAATATTAATAAAACACATGCTCACTACCTCTTTCACAGAATCTACACTGCATTTTTTTCCTGTATCATGGGAAAAATAGAGAAGCTAGACTGAAAGTGTATCCTTTGTGGACACATTTTGAACCAGATTTTGACATTTAATTGAACAGAACAGCAAAGCAATAGAAGAACACTCACCCATGTGCATTATGAAGCAGGAAAGAATAACAGGCATGAATAAAATCTACTTCACAGCTAATACTTATATAGGTCAGGCATCAGTGATGATGATCGCGAGTCGCAATAAATTACAGTACGATATTGCCCTTCTCTCTTCATTTTCCCACACAGCACGTCAGAGAGCATTTAATCGCGATTCTAAATTACCAGAGAAGAACTGTGAGAAAGGGAAAGACGCACAGAAAGTCAGAGGCAGCAGTGGATGAGAGGGAGAGTGCTTATTTAAATTACAGCTGGTAATTGAATAATCCTCCACAGGGGAAGGCCGATAGGCCAGCAATGAGCTGAGTTGAGGCTTGAAAGACGAGTCCACAGCTTAAACGAATGCCGATGGCAGGTCCTAGCAGGATTTCTATCAATTCCTCAGTGACTGCAGTGAACACAGCTCAAAAAGCATGTACTGGATATTGTTAGTGTTTGGAAAATAGTGTTTGGAAACATTTTTTTTTTTGGAAATAAAAAAACATAATCAAACACTTCGGTACCTTTAATAGTTATTATTTGTACCATTTGTTAATTTTATTAGGAACCAAAATAGAGATGTGCAAGTTTCTTTTTCTGTTAATCTTGTCAATTAAAACAACTTCAGCAAATGTGTTATTAGAAACAACAGCTTATGGCATTTACTTTGATGCACTTTGTTTTAAGCTAAGTAAAAATCAGACAGAGGTTATGGTTCCATCTTCAGTTCATACATTTATCAAAGAATATCAAAAGGAAAAAGGGAAAACCTGACTGGTGCATCTCTAGACCTACTGCAGCTGAATAAAATAAACATGGAAGAACGTTGCCAATGGGTTGTGTGCTGCTTTAGCTGTGCTGAGTCCTGGGTTGGACGGTTAAATACTGTAAGGTCAGACAAACTGCAGGTGGACAAAGAGGAGCATGAATGAAGAAAGAGTCTAGGAACCTGATGAATGAACAAGCTGCAGGTGTCGGCTGTGCACCTGGATTTTTAGTTTTAGGTTTTTTTTTGCTGAGCAGCCTATGCAGGCCATCTGGAACCTCACACTGCAAAACGAGTCTCCAATAACACAAGTCATCCTTTTTTCTGTTTCCTCACACAGATAAACAGAATGAGGTGGAGATCCCTTCGCCAACATCCAAAACGCGAGAGAAAAAGAAACAGCAGAAACAGCAGCTGATGACGCAGATCAGCGGGGTTAAGAAGGTTTCCCACGGATCGTCGCTCTCAAACAGCAGCATATCGCGTTTTGGCGTCAAGACCGACAAAGAGGAGCAGCTGTCCAAGGAGCTGGAGGACCTGAACAAATGGGGTCTAAACATCTTCACGGTTTCAGAATACTCCCACAACCGACCTCTGACCTGCATCATGTACGCCATATTCCAGGTAAGGACTCTTCCTTTATTGACACCATATAATGAAGAACAAATCTACCTTATTGCTTTATTTAATCCACAATTTGCTGCTTTTGCAGGAGCGAGATCTGCTAAAGACATTCAAGATTCCAGCTGATACGTTTGTGGCCTACATGATGACACTAGAGGATCATTATCATGCAGATGTGGCTTACCATAACAGTTTGCACGCTGCTGACGTAGCCCAGTCAACGCACATCCTGCTCTCTACTCCCGCCCTGGATGTAAGTCTTTCTGTAAAAGCCATGTATTCTTTTTCAAATTGGCCTCGTTTTCAGTTTTTTATGCATCCATTTTAGACAGCTGATGTAATGGAGTCAGGTCTGAATTACCTGGTTTTGCAAAATGATTAAGTCCACTGTGCTCCCTGTCATGCATATAGCCCACTTAGCATGAACGAGGCAACACATAGCAAACTTAGAGTTGAATGCCTGATGTTTGCCTCTTGGCCAACTTACTTAAAGAAATACTTAAATTCTGTTTTTCTCTCTGGACTAGGCGGTTTTCACAGATCTTGAGATCCTAGCGGCCATCTTTGCTGCAGCAATTCATGATGTCGATCATCCTGGAGTATCAAACCAATTCCTAATCAATACCAGTAAGTTCAAAATAATACACAAACATTACGGTTTCTCTGACTTAATAATAATAGGTCGAAGCAAAGATTACGCAATAAACAACCAATTTTTGTATTGAATATCCAGACTCTGAGCTGGCCCTGATGTACAACGATGAGTCTGTGCTGGAGAACCATCATTTGGCTGTGGGCTTCAAGCTGCTACAGGAAGACAACTGTGACATCTTCCAGAACCTCACAAAGAAGCAGAGACAGTCCCTCCGCAAAATGGTCATTGACATGGTAAGATATTTTTACTTGACTGCTGATGCAGGCATGTATGAGGTGACAAAGCTGATTGGTCCATTTCATCGTTATTGCCAAGCTAACCGTCTTTATCTTGTGTTTTGCAGGTTTTGGCTACTGACATGTCCAAACACATGAGTTTGTTAGCTGATCTGAAGACGATGGTTGAAACCAAGAAAGTGACCAGCTCTGGAGTGCTGCTCCTAGACAATTATACAGACAGGATACAGGTACATTCAAAATAAAAAAAACAAAATTAAAAGAAATGCATAGCTCTAGATCACATAGACGACTTGTAAGGTCTCCCAACTATGACTTACGTCCCAACATTTTATGTGTTTATTTCTAGGTGCTGCGAAACATGGTACACTGTGCTGATCTGAGCAACCCCACAAAGTCGTTGGAGCTCTACCGTCAGTGGACTGACCGGATAATGGAGGAGTTCTTCCACCAGGGAGACAGAGAGAGGGAGAGAGGGATGGAGATCAGCCCTATGTGTGATAAGCACACAGCCTCCGTGGAGAAGAGCCAGGTATGCTTTCAAAAATAGAAAATCATACAACTACAAACATATTGTGAATCTAGAGAAAAAAGACCTCTAACACAATTTTCTTTTCCTCTTAGGTGGGTTTTATTGACTACATCGTGCACCCCCTGTGGGAGACCTGGGCCGATTTGGTTCACCCCGACGCTCAGGACATTCTGGACACCTTAGAGGACAACAGAAACTGGTACCAGAGCATGATTCCCCAAAGTCCCTCACCGCCCTTTTACGACCAGGGCACACATGGACACAGTGGAGGCACAGGAGGACAAGGAGGAGGGGAGAAATTTCAATTTGACTTGACATTGGAGGAGGAAGACATGGACGGGATGGATAAAGACTGTGATGGGGAGGATGAGGAAGGAGAAGAGGAAGAAATAGAGGTGGAGGATAGTCTTGCAAATTCGCGCTCGCCTCCTCCAGACTATTTGGACAGTCAGGCAGAGGAAGAAGACGGCATGATTGAGCCAATGACGGCAATAGAGATTGTGACGCATGAAGCCTCACCCACAGACACATAGGGCTTCCAGCAACAGGCTCTCATGGTGGTTTGAAAGTTTTTTGAAAAGAGGGGGAATACCCTCTTGCAGCTGTGCTTTTTAATAAGCCCACAGAAGCAAGGGCTTAGTTTAGGCCCGCTCAGGGGCAACTTGCACTTGGGTGTTTGAAGCCAGACACAGATGGACAGTTTCACAGAGGTGGCTTCAGAGTTCTCAGGAATAATTTGCTGCGAACATTTTAGTCTCGATGGACGAGAAAGGAACTTGAAGGATTTCAGCCAGTTTAGAAATTGGCTCATTTTCTTTTCTGGACTGGCATTATATGGACAATGACACTACTGAGAGAAGTTTTGTACCTTAAGATGTTTTTTTTTTCTACAGATATAAGATCTTGAAGTAGCATAGAGTAAGATCTACTGATGGAGACACATTTGTATAGCAAGAGAAAGTGTTTACTTATTTCTGTACCATTTGTCAAAGGACTTTTGTGTGCCTTTTTACAACTGTCTTTATAATAGTTTTTTTTATTTATTGAACACACTAGTGTTTGTGAAATGCTTTTATTTCCTTTATGACAAAAAAAGAAAAAACTGTTTTTGTATGGTAAAGAGCAAAGTCTTCCACGTACTGGGCAATAGAGAAATCCAAGCAAATGTTGACAAACAGTTCTTAGACTCATCTACAGTTAATGGGAAAATATGCACCAGAATCACTCAATATGATTTCCATCTGAGCACAGACAGTCTAGACATATGTTCAGATATGGTTTATGTTACAAATTTGATAAGTTGCTTTTTGTATCAGTCAATGAATGTCAATATTACACATTAATACTTCTCTTTCCATACTGCATCTTTTGTTTTTGGTGAGCTGCAAACCATTGAGCTTTTCTTCTGTTTCTTTCTACCCATAGCTTCAAATTTTTAGGTATTCTTTCAATTTCTATATAGTTTAGGAAAATATTTTGGTCTAGTTTGATCTTTTATGACATTTTAAGAGTTGATAAAAGGACTGCAGATATGCAAACAATGACGAAACAAATGTCTCCTGACATCCAGCTGCTTGGATCAATGATAAAATAGGAAAATAAGTCGGCCAAGGACAAAATGCACGACAGTGGTGAGTCTATTTTTAGCTCCCAGGTATGCTCCAGTCCTAATAATCCTGTCAGCCGAAAGAGGTTCAGAACCCAGATCTGTCTGATGTAACGCTCCCCTGCGTTTCCTGCAATCAGGACCAGACCAGATGATTAAAGCTGCAATTACAGTAGCCTGTCAAAAACACGTTGATGGACAGAATTCACATGGTTTACACATCCTCCGGGCTCTGGCACAATGACCCTGAAAAGTCAGGACAAGTATTCCTTCCTCGTGATAAAAGTCTACTCATTGACGTCAGCCGGCTTCCCGGCAGGGTAGCTGAATTCCGCTCAACGCGGTAAAGCGTTGGACCTGCAAAGAAACTAGAAATCACCCTGAAAGCTTCAAAATGGTTTGCACAGCTTCCTACATCTGATCATAATGGGTGTCCTGGCTGCATTAATATCCTTACATAACTTTGATGTAGGTTTACTGATACTCAAAGGTACTTAATTTTATTTCCCAAAAGTATGCTTAAGTGGCAATCATTTGTGTGTGGTATGTATGTTTTATATGGGAGTGTGTTGTCTGTGTGTGTTTGGATCAGGCCTTACCATCCCCAAGTCACTCCATAAATTTGCTGTTTGTCACTATGAGCTCAAGTTGGTACTTTTTGCTGTTTATAACAGTGTGTATTTATTCTCTACTTTAAGCTTGTAAATAATAAATACTGGTTTAGTGTAAAATCTATTTTAATTTATATGCACTTGCATTACCTGGAAGTGGTGGTGTCTAATGTGTAGAAGACTCTGGAGTGGAGTCTTTTTTATATATAAATGTATATTGTTTTTATATAAATATATCTATATATAAATATATCTAAGAATATATTCGCACAAAGTTTCGAGTGCCCAGCAGAGCAGCAGCTAAAGAGGCTTGTTATTGTCATATAAAATCCTTGTAACTACATTCTTTTGTTACATAAAAGCTACATTTGTTTTACATCATTTCAAAAAGATTTTATTGTTAATGATGCACAAACATGAACCAAAAATGTTCTTGATTTTAATAAATATAAATTCAACAGAGATTCCTATATTTTATTTTGCAAGTTTCTAGTTAATTATCTTGGGTTGCAAGGCTTTTATTTGACATCAACAATTTGATAACCAAAAGGCCACATGGAGGACATTTTAAACTTTATAGGCTTGGAGATAGGATACATACAAGTTAGCTAAAGAATACTGAAGCATAGGTATTGCTAAGTTCCAGAGTACACAGATAGCTTAATTTTGTCAGGTTTGACAGCTTAAATAAACCAGACAGATGTTTGACTGACAAACACAAAGTGATCGTTTCTTTCTCCACTCAATGCACTTCACCTAAAGTAGGGGACATTATCAGTAGCATGCTACAATATGCCCAGCACTGATTGTTCTGAGTTGACAACAAATCCTGATCTTATGTAACTGACTGTGCTAATGTGTGAACTCTTCTGACCAAACGTGTTAGCGGTTTTGACAGACAAATTTGTCAGTATTAATGTTATCTATGTTCAAGCTTTTTTGGTCCTAGTTGTGTCCAAATGGTTAGCCAGATTTAGCACTAACTGCATGAGAGATGGGTTCTTTTATTTTTTATTGTCCATCTGTTGAAGTCCACCAGTTGTTGGTGGGTTGATAAATGTTTCACACAATGTATGGTATGATATTGTATATTGTGTTTAAAATAAATCTGAAATACTTTTTTATCAAGTGATTAAAAGCAAAGCATGAATATATTTTTTTCTGTGTTGTGTCCTTCCATTAATACATCAACATCTGATCTTTCACATAACTGACTCTTGGAAATATCTTTAAAAAACAGTTTGCAATCTGTTTAATAGTTATTCATGTTAATAGTTAATGAATAACTATTAACATGAACTAATTGTCAATGAATAACTATTAACATGAACCTGAAAGCCTTTGTGCCATAGATTGTTTGAATCTGTTAAAACATGTAAAATTATTACTCATGAGTGATTATATTGTAATACATATTTGCATTTTAAATTGCATTTACAATTACATTAATTAACTTTAAATAGTTAAGCTGAATGTGTTAAATTCAGTTTTTTAATTAGCACAACTACTTGTTAGGGGACCTTGAATGGAAAATAGATTCAGCGGGAAATTATATTTTATCCACAGTAACTGCTTATATTTCATTATTCTTGACCTTAAACAATTTGGTATAAACCAATCTAATTAGTTTTTTTTGTTGCCTGACTTAAGCGATGTGGCTAAACATTTCCAAAATTATTTGTCTGATTAGTTGATCAGAGCTAAAACATCAAGTTTATTGGATGTCCAGATGGTTTTGGAAAAACTGAGTGACTTCAATTTAAGAATTATTACTGAAAGTTAGGTGGCAGTCCTTTCTAATTCAAGAATGGATTATATTTTGTTCATTTTCAATCAATCAGTACTTACTATAAGGGGTAACAAGAAAACAGATTTTATGACACTTTATATTACACTTCTTGCAACATCTTCATGAAAAAAGTACAGTATTACGGTTCTGGAATATCTGAGTCATATTTTATTTTAAAAACCTTGTGTGTCAAAATGACGTGAAACTGGACCAGAGGTTCAAGTGTGGTTGAGCTATTTTGCAAAGAAGAATGAGTAGTTTCAGTCCCAGAATGTGCAAAGCCTGTAGATACACACATACCACCGAAGAACTGATAGTAAATAGCTTTAGTGCTTTAATTGCAGGGAAAGGTGGTTTGACAAAGTCTTGACTCAAGGGGGCTGAATGCAGGAAGCTGCTTATCCACATGACATCTTTTTCATAATTTTGTGTTTCTATCTTTCTCTTCATACTTATGCTCTACTTTGTGTTCGTCTAAAATGCGTTGTGGTTGTAATATGACAAAATGTGAAATGTTCTACAGGTATAAATAATTTTGTAAGGCACTTTACATACATGGATATAGAAGAAATACATGCAAATTACCACTGTTGTGAAATACTATTGAAACTAACATTTAAAAAATAATAATAATATGGACTAAACCTGAACCACAGCATCCAATTTATGGTTAGTGCTGGAAAATGACACAGAGCTGATGTTGTGAAGGTGTTTTTATGTGCACCCTGTGAGCCTTCATACTTTTTGATGTGGCTCTGTTTGCTGCATATTCAGAGGTTTGGCTCTAATGTGCCGAGATGGGAACACTGTGTGACACAGACTCAACACCACAGCCTACGCACAATCTGACTTGGCTATCCTGACATGACATAAGGCCGACAGACAGACACACACATAAACACTGTGCTCATGTTTGTATGAGCAGAAATGTTTTTGCACACACATCATAATACAGCAGATGTCTGCAAGGTCTCTTCTCAACCTAAACATCACAGACTCAGTGAGGATGATAATCGAAAGAACAAACACTCTGATAGGGGAAATTTTTTGTCCAATAAGGATGTTGTGTTCTTACACATTTTGGAATAGGGGGGTGATTGCATAAAACCAAAAGAGAAATTAACTAGTAATGAGACTGTAAATTATCATATTTGGATGTCTGAAACATAGTCAGTGCTGCCAATAAGCTATTTGGTACTTAACTGGCAGCTACTTACTTACTCTACCAAGTCTGGAGAGCATTTACAAAGACACACTGATGAAAAATAACATCATCCATGTCTCTGCACTGTGTCTTCCCAGAAGCAATTAAATGTTTAAATGAGTTAGCATTAGACTTTATATTTGGCCTGGTCAAACCCAATTGGTAAAGTGCTTGTGTGGGTAGGAAAGCTGTTCCTTACATTGTCTGTTGCTGTTTGCTATGTCTGCTGTTTGTGTTCTGTAGCAAGTGCCTGTGATTGTGATTGTAAAGTAAATCCAATTGCCCCATGGGGACAATAAATTTATCTAAAGTTACTACTGTTTTATATCTTGGAACCACATTACTTTGCTATATCAAACCTGGATGAGGGGATGAGGTTTTTCCTTTCCTACCAAACTCGGCATACATGTTAGTGTATATCAAGATAACGTTTTGAGATGTACACAGATTTATGTGTCGGCTGCAACTTCAGAATTCATATTGGAAATATTTCAATTCACTTACTTACTACTTAAGTAGATCAACAACAAGAGAGGAATTAAACAATAAAAGTCTTTCCAGACATAAACTTAACCCCTAAGCAGGGTTTGCAACAATGTGACAGTAGCAGCTGTAACCAAGGAAATGTATATAAATCTTATATTAAAACTCAGTGATAACAGTAAAAACATGAGACATTTCCGATTTCATTATGTTAAAAATGAAAACTTTTGGGGTTGCTCTTACATCAGCTCTGACCTTGCATGAAAAGATTTACAAGTAACCCGTCATTTGTCACCTTGTTTTCTCCATTATCTTCTTAGCTCATATCCTTGACTCTAAGTGAGTAGGCTGTTCTCTTCTTTGGAATAGTCTAATCTTTATGTCCTTCAACCCTCTGACACACTCTCCTATTTCCCATTGAGGAAATCTCTCTCAGTCTTGCTTCTGATTTGATGAAAACTGCTTGCGTACATGTATTACATATGGGACCAAAGGCCTTTCTTGTAACCGTGGAGTAGCAATCCATGGGGATGATCCAGTTATCTAACAAATCTAAAAACAGATCAAATCATTTCCCAACAGTCTACGTAAATGACACCACTTAACTTTTCCCTGAAGTGGCACAAAGGGAAAGATGAGACATTTTCACCAAGAAAAATAGGAAACGGCTGCTTCAGAGATAATAGGAGCAAGACCTCATTCTGGAAAATTCCCCAATGTGTCTTCAACTTGTGAATGAATTAAAAAGCTAATAAAATAGAAGGACATGTAGTTTTAATCAATAAGCCCAATCAAAAATGTATATATTTTTCTAAGGTTTTTCTGTCATTTTTTGCAGTAGATTAAATCATACATTTTGAAACACAATTATATCAAATGCTAAGTATGTAAAGTTTTGAACTTGAAATAATTAAAATTATATATTTTCACGCCTTACTCTGGTGTTTAACAGTGCAGTATGTAACATTGTTTTAATGGGTACTTTCACAATGAAAATAAATAAATAGATCTTATCTGAATAGAGACATGAGAAATGAGCTTTATCTACAAAAAACTAAAATTTGGTGCATAGAGTGATCCAAACCAACAAAGTCTTGTTGACATATCTAAATGAACAGCCATAAAAAAACAGAATCAATCCTATCAAAAGTAGCAATTATGTTTATCAAAATTAACAACCAGAAATGTCGGTTTCTCCCCAAGTTCCAATAAAGTAACTATAATACCATCATACCTTAAATAAAGCTGATGCTTATGACAAAACTGCTGGAATGCTGAAACTGTATCCATTGAGTGCTTGCAGAAATTAGTTAAACCAAGTTTAAATACTCCTGTCTATGTAAGTCAACTTGATACTTCAGCAGTGGAATGGTTCTGTTACGATCTTAGGTTGTTTTGAAGATTGATTTGATTCTAGTTTTTATAGTATTCTGTGTTAGTTCCTTTTTTGATTAGATCAGTGCCGTTCCTGTTTTTCTTTGGTTCAATCTTTTCTTAGTGATTCTAGTTTAATATGTTTATTTCTTGTCTAGTGATTTTTAGTTACTCTAGTTTATTATGTTTCATATGTTTAGCTTGTTTAGCTGTTAGGTTCACTTCCTAGTCCCATGTGTACTCTCCCTTGCCCTCTGTGCCACTTTCTCTCTCTCCTGCTTCTTCTTCTTCTTGTTCTTGTTCTTCTTCTTCTTGTTCTTCTTCTTATGTTTTTATGGCATTTGGCAAACAACTTACAGGTGCATTACCGCCACCTTTCAGACTGGAGTATAGATCAGATGTCCTAACACTATAATCTTCCCATAGTACCTGACCTCCTAAGAAAACTAGAAATACTATCAAATGCTACATCCCCAGACAACCTTTGCAGCATTTTTTTCCCTCTCTTCTCAGTTCTTCTCAGTTTTGCTCTCTCACCTCACACCTGCAATCAATTACCTAATCAGCCCAGGTCCATTGTTTCAGCATTCTGTCCCCTAGTACTTATACAACTTTTCTCCTCTCACTCCTCTATGGTTCCTCCTGTTATTTTCCTTGTTTTTCCCTGTGTTCCTTGGTGCTTTTTTGTAGGATTTATGGTTTTTGTTTTGCTCTGGCTCCCTGTGGTTTGTGAGTTTTTCCAAGTTTTTTTCCTCTATAATATAAAACTTGCCACCTCCATCTTTGTGCATTTGGGTCTACCATCAAACACACATGCCATGACAGTTCCAGGCACAAATATACAAAAAACAAGCATAGTTTGTCAGAAAGTTAGTGACCAGAATTTTTTTTTTTTAAAGTCCCATTGGTGTTTTTTTGCTGTTGTTGATGTCACTTTTGGATATATAGCACTTCTCAGATTCAACCTTTCAGGATCAATTATTCACAATTGTAACATAATATTATAAGTATAATCCTTGGGTGTTTGGAATTTTCAGCACATGTTTGTGCTTTGATCACTTCTGTCTTCATTTATGTCGTAAAGGTTTTACCATATTTGGTTTATTTCTCAATCTGATTATTGAGAGAAACGCGTTGCCTTAGTTTGTTATTGTGATCTACTCTTTGTGTATTTTGATTTGTTTCTCTTTGATTTGTGTGAATCTGATCCCTTTGTTTTGTAGTTTCTCTTATGTTTTTCAGGACCCTGTTTTAATTAGTCTTTTCCTCAGTAACCCTGGTCCAATCTGCCACACATCTCCTCTGATTAGTTTATCTGGTTCAGCTATCATTTTCTACTTCCACCTAACTATATAAGCTCACTGCTTTCTATTTTTCATTTCTGTACTTATACAGTTGGTTTGTATGTTAATAAACTTCTCCCTCTCAAAGTTTGTTGTTGCTGTTAGTTTCTACAGCCAGGGGGCACAGCTGATTCCTCTGATGAGCAGAGTTTTAAGTTGGGAGAGGAGCTGGCTCCATGATCATTTGGTAACATGTGTTGCATGAGTATATTAAAAGTCTTGGTTTGCCTATTGCTTTTAGAAGTCAAGTAAAGTGAGGCCTGGTTCCTAGATGAAGTGTTTTGTCTTAGTTGTTGGAAACCTGGTTGTAGTATTTCTGTTCTGGCTTGTGGCTGAGAAGTGTGGTTGTGGAGAAGGAAAGGGAGGTTGAGTGTTTGTTTTGCTTTTGCTTTTTTTATGAGAGCATAGTCTGTCTTGTTGCTGTGTGCTGGAGGTTGGTTTTCTTAAACCCTGTTGTTTTGAGCCCTTCTCCAAAACACAAGTCTGCCATGTGGAACGTGACAGGCTGCATATAAACAAAAGCCATGTCCACTACTGCTGATTTGAAATTTCCACAAGAGGTTTACAAACATCCACAGTCCTATTCAGACTAAATAAGTGAAGATGTTTTAGGATTCAATCAATAAGGATTCAAAGGTGTCTTACAATGAATAATTAAAAATAAGACATCATCTTAATCTGGCATAACTCTAAAGATGTTCTAAATATTTCAAAGAAAATGAAATTCAGGAAATTAAACTAGTACTTAACAATCCTACTTGATGGGTTATTGCATTTGAAAAGCAGCCAATCCAGGAATGCCATTTATTTTCTTAGTGTTAACACGAGTTCCACTGGGTATATTCAGGCATATTTGTTGATTGAACTAATAAAGTAGACATAAATATTTTTAGGGGAGGTCTCAAGTATTTGCAGATTTGAGCTATTTTCTAGTAATAAAATTTAGGATAATTTAATTAATGCACGGACTTATGCAGCAGCAAACAATTACCTGGAATCCGAATAAAAGGATTAGCAAAGAAGAATTTGCTAATCCTTTTATTCTACACTAGATTTATGTGAAACAAGTTATTCTTTTAGTCACAGTGCACACAGAACCTGTCCTTCATGTTAGCAGGATAAAAAGATTAATCTGACATGTATGGTTATTGGTCAGAAACCACAATCAAGCTGCCTAAGCCGCGGAAATATTTGTCAAGAACATTCATGACGAGCAACCCACTGGTGTATTTAAGATGCTTATTTAATTATTGTTATTTTTTTTAAAATAAGCAATTAGAATCTAAGAGTTCAGAAATATGCGATCCATCCAACACGGCTGGGTCTTTATGTTGTCCATGTGGCAACATTCAATCCTGACCACAGAGGTTAAATATCTTCTTACAGCAAATTATGTGGCCCTGCATTTGCGTCACTGTGGTTTTATAGCTGGCTGTAGGGCCAGCAAGGTCACATATTGCTGCCGCTCTCACAGGAATACACTGCTGAAGTGATGAACGTAGCAAATGTTTTTCTTGTTTTATCTAAAAGTAATTGGGCGAACTGGAGAAAATAATTTTAAAAGCAAAATTGTAATTTGTTTCAGACTTGAGTTTGTCTTAGAAAACCAGTTTTGTCAGATTTATGTTTAATTTCATGTGTGTGCTTTTTTTGCGCGGGGGGGAAATCCACCTAAATGTCCCCAGTGCCTCCCCGGAGGAATCATTAGCCTCATAAGTAAAGCAAGTAAATATACATGCAGCTATTTATATCACTACAGCCAATTAGTGGAGTGATTATGAAGTGTTCGAGGGTACACAGAAATACCAGTGACAGTCTGTTAGAGAAAAACATCCTTAAGCTCTCATCACAGAGTCCCAGACTGCCACTGATTAGTCACAATTTGTAGTTTATAAATTAGGAGTGAGTCTTTTTTTTATTTTAATGACTTTAATAAATGGTCCAAGAAAGACATTTCTTAAATTTAAAAATGCTAAAACTTTTAAAACAAAAACAAGGATTGTGGGATTATAAAGCTTATTGTTCCAGACTGGTGGATTAACAGGATTCAATGCATGGACATCTCTGTTGACATCTTCTAATTGATGAATCTGTAAGGTCATGAATACTGGTTCAATATACTGTAGTTAATTTTTCCAAGTAGAATATTTTGAGCAAAAAAAGCAATGAATGACAGAGCCCATTGTGCTCATTGGGACCTTCAAAGCTAACAGATTTTTCATTTCATGCTTGTTTTTTGCACCAACATACACTGTTACCAGAGCGAACCTATATAGACAAGTATATGCCTTTGCGAATCAAAATCCAATTGACAGAATTTATCACAGGACAACTTCATTTCATTTGCAGAAACTCCTCATGGATTATCAGTGGAAACAGATTGATTTTGCACTTCATTGGCAAAGACTGCATCCTTAAATAAATGTGAATTTATGCAAGTAAAAATTCCACATTATCATAATGTATAATTTTGAGAAAAGAGCTCAGTTTAACACAATTTGGATTGAAGATGCAACATAACATAATCTGGAAAAAGTGAAACACTGAATGCCTTCTGGTTGAACTGTACAATGGACAAGTAAAATAGTGAACACTTGTCTCAACCGCTTAGCACAGAATTATGTCCCTAATCTAATACAAGAAACAATGTGAGAAACCTTCTGAAGGGTGACACATCACTTCTGTTTCCAATTGCACTGGTTTTGTCACAGCTGCAGTGATGAACCCTTTGGTTCTAAACTTGGTCACCATTTGCTGCTCTCACGCAACTTTGCCCAATCAAAAAGATCTTCAGCACATGGGAACAATTCTTTGGCTTGCATGAGAGTTTGTGAAACTACGTGTGTGTGTGTGTGTGTGTGTGTGTGTGTGTGTGTTTGTGTGTGTTTGTTTTTACTCAGTGCTGTTGTGTAATGCCATGCCTAAAATAATTGGGTTATACGTCAAGGCATTTACAGTCTACTAAAAATGCAAGGAAAACATCCACACAACCTTTCACAGGACTTTTCTGTTTAGAGACGCGTCATCTGCCCACTATGAAATCAGTTTAGATGATTTTATGATTTAGGTTGTTTACATCAACATCCTTTGTCAACAAAAACTGCAAATTAGTTTGTCCATGACATTTTATCTCAAATGAAATTATATTAATTTAACAAATATGAGAAGAGTGAGAAGAAGCAGAAGAAATATCATTATTTAGAGCAGAGTCATGTAACAGCAGTTATGCAACAAACTCAGTCTAGACATATTTTCAACAGCCAAAGGAATGAGTGTAAAAAGAAAAAAAAATTGTTCAACTTGGTTAATATATTTAATAAAGGTTTGGAGAAAACTTGCAAAAAATATTTCACAAAAGGCAAGCATGTAACAGCAGAGATGTTATATCAACATTTACTGACAATCAGAAAAACCTTGAACAGAAGGTTGCTTAGCTGCACTAAGAGTTCCAGTTTTTCAGATGGATTGGTAGAAATGCAGCCCTAAATGTACAAATATACTTTATCACTTTATTAGGTACATGTGTTCGATGACTGCAGAAACTGCAGAATTACACACAGCAGATGCAGTTCAGCCGCAGGAGGCCATATTGATTAAGAGCGCCACTCTTGTTGCAGAATGGGAAACTGAGGCTGCAGTTTACAGATACATACCAATAATGGACAGAGGTTGAAAATGTTGGGTCTCAATTTCAGCTGCAGCGTTCAGAACCTAGAGTTAGAATTTGATGTGCAAACAAGAACGCACAGATGCGTCTTGCTTCATGTCGATGGTCAAAATGGCTGATTTGGGGGAGTTTGTCTTGGCCCAGTTCTGCAACAACTGTCATGGTTGAGGTTTTGGTGAGGTGAGGGAAGACGCAGGCAGGCCAGGATGACGTGATGATGATGATGAATTTAATGTTAAATGTCAATAAGACAGAACAACAGGGAGTACAACGAACACAGGACGCACGCCGGCACAGGAAAACAGACTGGTTACACATGATGAGGATCTGACCAGAGACAAAGACAACAGGTGGGACTAAATACACTGAGAGGGTAATCAAAGAAACGAGACACAGCTGGGAACAATCAACAGGGAAGACAGAGACACACAGGGGAACAGACTAATAAACACAGAAAAACCTCAAAATAAATACACAGAAAACACAGATCACAACAGCAACTGTGTAATGTTATTATGCTTCAAATGGACGTCCAGTTTAATCCATCAACATTTTGAGAAAGGACAATGTCTGGGTATATGTTTATACTAATAAATTGGTATATTTATACATAGAAGAAGGGTAAGGTTTAAGACTTAGAATAATATCACAGAATCTGGTAAAGGAAGGCAGACAGATAACTCTTCTCCTCATTATACATAAATATAGCACTGAGTCTTTTTCACATGGACAGTGCCTCTTTCCTGCATATGACACAGCTTGTCAAGTTATATCTTAAAATATATCCCATTTAGATTTGCAACAGGCCTGCATCTGCCAGGGGGCTAAAGAGGTGAAATGACAGCATTCAAAAGTCTGAATGAAGTCACCATAGAATAGGTAAATACATAAATTGTCGGGGGAGTCTTTTATAAGGATATCAGAGCTGGAGGTCAATACACCAAAAATAGAAAATGTGTTTAAATTGGGGATCAGTCCTACAGTGATTAAAATTGTCAAAAATATTTTTATACAAATAGTCTGGAATTGTAAATGCTTTTTCTATCTACCATAAACTATATAGTCCCACTAAAACATGTCTAAATTTAGAACAGATTAATCTATTGTCATTTGATACATTCTAAAGCAATCTATAAACATAGAGAGCACATTATTCTTCGCTTGTTTTCTGGTGGAGAATGATTAAACAACATTGTGACATTTTAATGCTCAAAATCAATTTTTCTTTGGAAACTTAGAATAGAATTACAGAATTAGAATTATATCGGACTAGTGATTAAAAAGAGATACAGCATGTTTTCCTTTCACTAAACCACTAAACTTTCTATATTTACTAAATAAAGAGCCAGAAAATACATCTTAATATTGTGGTACTACAGCTGACAGACATTAATAGTAGTAAATAAGAGTAACGCATTTATCAGTTAATAAGTCAGTACAATTTAGAAAAATAAATAAGAAGAAAATTAAACAATAAACTTCCCAGTTTAGCAATAACCACATCTTGTTTCCACTGCCCCCTGCTGGGCAAGAAATGAGTTTAAACAAATTGGAAGGATTACACAACCAGTTTGGAATAGGTATAGAAAAATAGTAACAAATATAAGGCATAGCTTATACCATAGTGAAATATCTAAGAGAAAGGTGGTAGAATATTTTTTGTGTATATATTTGACCACAACAGCACAATCACACCAAGATTAAAGGTACCTATCTAAAAACAAAACACATCTGATAATGGAACTCATTGTTGAACTTTAAGTTTATCAAAGGCTGAAAATCTTGAGATGATTACCACCAAGATTATGGTAATGATCAAATATGTATCTTGTCAAGATCTTAAATTGACTTCATAAATGTCCACCTATTTACTTGTGTAAGAGTACAAATTGGTTCTTAATGGGATTATTCAGGCCCCTTTGATGGGCAATGTTCCCTCTGCATGTATCAATTAAATGTGTTCGAAAGTCTGAAGATGTATACAAGTGCAGACTGAGGATGACACTAACAGGAAAACAGGGCTTTTCCTCTCACATTGTATCACAGACATGAATAAATATGCTCTGTCGATCGAGTTGCCACAGCAACCGTGCCTTGAATACCAAGAAACGTTTCCAGTATTTCTCTGTGGGATAACATCAAAACAGTAGCATGCTGGTAATGTCTCAAACAGCACGTACTAGTAAAGATAGCCTGACAAGGGACAACGTGCGTTCTTATCTGCACATGTTGACAACATAAGACAGAAAGTAAAACCAGATGATTTTGACCAATGAGTTTGCATTCATTACAGCAAATTCTAAATGCACTTTAATTTGAATTTGGCCACTGGTGGAGTCTGGTAGCAATATCTTAACAAGACATCTTAACAAGATAACATTAGGGCTAATTAAACACATTATGGCTAATTCATACGTATTAACTAATACATTTTCCACACTTTTGTAGGTATTATAGTGACATCTGCTTGGCTGCCTGGTGTAGAAATCATCTTCATGATTAACTTTTTTCTAACTATTTTTATCAGTGCTTGTAACCAGTGGGGGGGGGATTACACAAACTCTCTTGGGTGAGCTCCACCTTCTGTTCTCCTGCAAACCCACAAATAACAAACATAACCAAAATGAACACCATTCTGGAGATGAATAAATGCAGTCCAAATTCTAAAAAAACCCCCCAAAAAACACATATCTATCACAATTCAGCTACATTGTGCAGCCATATTTTCTTAAGTACCGACGGAGTGAAAAACAGAGGAAAATATCAGTGCAGATAATTTTGGGTGCAACTGACTGAAAAATGCCTAAATGACTGAACCTGCTCCTGGCTTATTTCTGTAGTATGCATACATTTAATTTAAATATGAATGTTTATTTGAGTTTATTAGTAGAGTACGATTTATTCAAGACAAAGAGATCAAAAGTTGCCATATTACGACCGCTTACCCTGTTTACATGCAGACAAACCCTGGTTTGCTGTGAGCATGAGAGCCAGAACTTTCAGTTTCCAATTCTCCATTCATTGCAGCACCTTTACACTTTTTCAACAAAGCTGTAAAACCAGAGAATCAACATGTGAATCAGATTGCACGCTAAAGCCAACTTGGTGTCAGGCTGTGTTTTCTAAAATCCAAACGTGTGTGAGCAAGAAAAAAAACTTCCTTATTATGTAACCTTATTGGGTTGGATGTCAAAATATAGTGATTTGCCAGAGGAAATTACTTTTCAGGACTGGCTTGATTAATTATAGTGAGAGTCAGTGAGACCAGACAAGCGAGTTGCTGTATAGCCAGAAATATGAATCAGCTCAACTCAAAACTCATTTATTAATTTTATTTCATAATAAACAGAAGCATGCAGGTAACCCCCCAGGCTGTTTAATGCATTAAATTTAATTTGTTTTAAATTAGAGTATTGTTTCTGGATAACTATCAATACGGAAAGTTATAAAGCTAAAGGTTTTTGGGACTCCAGTGAAGCATCCAGGCCAGTCTTGCCTTGGTTAAGGTCAGTGTTCAAGATCTCCACATTGACAAACAGATAATTCAGAAAAAGACTTTCATACAGCAACTCTTCCTCTTTTGGAAAGTGCAAGAGTTCTTAAAAAAATAAAAATAAAACAAATAAACAGAGGCCCGGTTTCAAGGGGGGAAATTACAAAGACACTATGTCATATTTGATATACTGTATACAGCATTTTATACAACAGCTAAAAGTAACAGTTACTTGATTCTGCTATAAAATGGATCTATGTGCCTAGAAAATATGTAATACATCCCTTTTAAAGGGTGGGAAAATAGTATTAATTTTTAATGTAATTTAAATGTAAAAAAAAAAGAAGAAAGAAAAAGAAAACAAGTTAAACCATCAGTTTAATTTCTTTTTTTAAAATAGAAGTTATACAAATAAAAGTTGTGCACATGCAATCTTTCAGCTATTGGTTAACTAGAAATAAATATTATTTTGAAATATACTTATAAATATATTTATATGTATATGAAATTAAACTCCGAAAAAATATATTTTTCTTTCTTTTTTTTTGTTTTCATCGTGAAAACAGACACAATGATTCTTCCTAGATCAACTCCGAACACTGGCAGGAGTAGGACGTACTTCCGGGGACAAATGATTGATTTACAAACGCCTGGAAAATAGGAAAAGAGTCCAGAAATGTTTCCCAAACATATAAGTACTAATGAACTAAAAGCATTGCAGTTTTTAGCAATCTACAATGGTTTAAATGTAAACATTGTTAAGGTGTTAGCATATTGCCAATTGACAGAAGCTAAACACGTTTACAAGTAAAAGGTAAGCTAAGGTATTAGTAAACACCTTAGCTTACATTTGATACGCATTACCTTTTCACAATGGAAAGTTGTAGATTAGCTCCGGCTTAGTTTACATTTTGTAATTCTAATTAAGCTCAAGTGAGTGTATGAAACAAGTTTTGTTTTGTTGAAAATGTACTAAGTTTTGGAAAATTCCCAACTCGTGTAGAATCTGTCTCACCATGGCAACATGCCTATGGGTTGCAAAAAGAAGGCCGATCATCACTTGGAACATCATTAATGCTTCAGTTGTGCAATTTCCTTTGTTTCTGCAATAATCTAACTGTTGTAGTATAATAATTTACTAGGGAAGAGACAGGAAGTGTTGTTTTTTGTTCTAGTCAGCAGCTTTGAATTTGGCTTAGAATAATAAAGTTTCTAGAAGATTGTACAAGGCGAAAAGTTAAAGAAATCTATGAGAATATTTTATGAAGTAAATGTTACCGATAGCTTGTTTATTCAGCAGAATATCTTGAATTTAAGGGACTTGGTTAATTATAAAAAAGAAATCTAACGTACGTTTAAACTAGAAAAATATTGACAAGTAGTTTACTGAAATTCTTTATTTTAGGACAAAGTGACTGAAACTGTCAAAAGTACAACTGTACATTAAAGCAAATGTGTGAGTAAAGGTAATTGTATTTATAGCAAATATAAATACAATTATATTTGTATAATTGTATTGCATTGTAATACAATTGTATTTGTATAATTGTATTTATAGCAAATATAAATACAATTATAATTGTATAATTGTGTTTATACAAATTATATAATTTGTATAAATTGTATAATTTATAAATTTATAATTTACAGGCCACTAAGAAACCCCCACTCTGTAATATAATTTTTTTATGTCACAATTATTTTATGATTGAAGTGTATCTTCAAGAAGAATATACACTTTTGGGCTACAGTAGTTGTGGAAGTTGAAACTGAAAGTAAGTCGGGCATTTTGCTTGCTATTACTGTAAACTGTGCACTTCCCACACCAGGGTGCACTGTGTATTTTAAGGTTTGAGTAAGATTCTCATAAATGATGAAACCGTGGGCAAAATATCCTTTTTCCCAGCAAAATATTGGGAAAGGGGGATTTTTTTCCTGGTAACATAAGCTAATGTCTTTCATGTGTACATGCAGATCAGTGAGATTGGAAAAAAGTGATCTCTCGTAAAGACTCAACAAATCTTTCATGCACACTACTATTCTTTATTTCCAATTAACTATAAAGTATTTTACAGTTAAATATAAAGTACATGTATTTCCTCTTAATTCATGCAAAGCACTTTGTATTACTTTGTTGCTGAAAATGCACAAGCCACTACTTTTTTCCTACGCTTTGAACCTTGCGACTTATAGCACGGTGCAGCTTTTTTGTGTATTTTTCTTCAACCACCAGGGGGCTCTTTAGCATGAAGTGAATCATTGGATGTCAAAATAGGAAATAAAAGAAGAAAGTGCTTATTTTCATTTAGAACAAGGACATGCTAGCAGCAGGCACAACAGAGAAATGTTTTCAAACTCATACACCTCATCACAGAAACCACACAAAGAAGTTCATATGATGCAGCTTTTAAGTTAAAGGCTATCAATCTGTACTACCAGATTGATATCTGCTTCACGTAAGCTTGGCGTGAACAAATCTATGGTTTGGCGTTGGAGGCGGAGGGCTACGTCCTTGATAGAAGATTTTATTAAGTTGGAAAACCGAGAGCGGCGGAGATACCAGAGGCTTATAGCCCGGTGCGGCTTATATATGTACGTTTCCATGCGTTTGATTCCATGCACCCTATAGTCTGGAAAATACGGTAAATAAAATTACCTTTACCTTTTAAAGCCACTGTTAAGAAAAGTATTTATATAAATGCACTTCTTTGTTTGTGTGACTTTCCAGTTGATGCTCAAGTTTAATGTGTAAAATGAGGTTGACAAAGCTCTTTGGAAAGTGATACTTGAAGAAAACTCACTTTTATTCGTTGTTTAAATGGAATCATTGGTGTTGTGGGTGTCAGAAAAAATTGTTTAAAATTTTTGACAACCAAGCAGGTCTTATATGTTTCTGTTTTATATTATATTGCAAAGAGATAATTCTTAAAATTATCTCTTAAGTTTAATTTGAAATGTTTCCAGTCAGGCACATGTTGTGTTCTTGCTTTGCACGAGTATTTATACTTTGCCCACGGTGTATACACATTAGTCAGTCTCTTCAGGTTTATTTCCATGCACAGTAAAACGCTCTTCAGCTGGATAGTATTAATCATTTGTTTGTCCATTAACAGTCTGATGAATAATTTAGGTTTTGTAAGTCTGGGGAGAATTGAATCAAACTACTAGAGAACAGGCTGTACCTTATCAGAATAATTTTAGTTGGATCCAATGAATGTGAAAAACTCTTGAGTTTTTTGTTTTGTAGCTTGAACAGAACAGGTGTACCTCCATGTGATCACTCACATGGAGGTACACCTTAGGCCCAAGCATGCATAAATATTTGTTAGAAAAGAAGAGACTCTCTTTTGATTTAAGAAATTGAAGAAATGTGAAAGACATTATGCCATCATCATTGTAGATATTGGATGAAGCACAGTTGGAGAATATCATCTGAACATTAGCATGGAGAAAAAGAGTGAGTTCAAGAAGAAGTTGTCCATAATCTTGCAATGAACTTCCTTTTGGGAAAAAAACATATAATTTCTAAAGAAATTACGTGATGAAATAAGAATGAGGTTTCAGTTTTGGGTTTACTTTACTTGGGAATTCAGCCTGGGAACGATTCTGATCTGTTTCCTGTTTGGAGCTGAGAAAACCCCCTAATGTAACTTTTTCAGGGTCGAAGTTCTGGGTATTGACTGGGCAAATCCGCTCCCCACCCATAAACATACAGTATGAGTATTGGGAGTTAGGATGAGTTAAAAACGGCTTTATTTTTGGAGAAATATATAAAGTTGTATTTCATGTGGCTTTTTCTTGGGCAGCTAGTATCTGTACCATGTTTGAGGTCCTGTCACTCTTGTTGGGCAGCAGTTACTCAGTTTAAAAAAATCTGTGAAGGAATGACTCAAAGAACTGAGATGATTAATCTGATGTTTGTTTAACTTGACCTCTAGAGATCCCAGAAATCTAACTGGCGGAATTTGAGAGCATTTGTTTAAAGTAAGTTAGGAGAAAATCTGAATTACATAGCACAGATTTCTACAGAAATGTGTGGCCAAACAGATATGAAACATCAATCTGATTGGAATTAGCTAACTGTAAAGATTTGGGAACATCAGAGAATCACATTAAATGTCATAACCATCAAATAGAAAGGATATTTGCGATGAACATTCCAATGACTGGCCAGCCTACCAACGTTACTCCAAAAGTTTAAGGACTTATCCAGGTTGTCATTCTAGCCTGACAAGATTCCAGGCAGATGGCACATAAGTGTTTTTTTTTTTCAGCACGAGAGTGCTATGTCAAAAATAACTTAAAAGAAATTTGACTTTGTGTCTTAGCTGTATCTGATGCCTTGGAATTGCCTCTAACTCTTTAAGAAGCTTGAACCCCAGCTGACGCTCGCCATTCAGCATGTAATCACAACAGAGCTTCTCCATAAAGCTGTTTATAATAATTCTGAAGAGCTTTGTAGTTTAGCTCAGCAGACGCAGAGTTTCAGCAGGTGTTTGATAATTCCTGCTGCCACTAGTCTGTTGGAGCTGCGGTGGGGATGCGAACATGAATAGAAGGACGAAGAATGAGTAGATTAATCACAGTGTAAAGGGACGCAAGGTTCTATTTCTAATATTCCAATTTCATGTCTGCCCAATATGATGCAGGTGTGGTATAAGTAGTAATATTTTTACCCCACAAATGTCCAGAAACACCTTTATGTATAATTGTGTGTGATTCTAGATGTTGCAATGTATTTTCTGACTTGTGTGGTTAAATGCAGAAGGTGTTGTTGCTGCTGAAGATAAAGTGTTGTTAATGCTGCCTTTTTCATTGGTATTTCATAGAGAATCCTTATCCTCTGCAATAAACACATGGAGGATTCCCACAGCGTCAGTGATTTAGAGCTATTTTTAGGTCCTCGTTCTAAAAATTCTCACTGCTCTGTGTTGTGCCGGATCCAAATTTAGTTGGCTGTGAAACATGAGCTTGCTAAAAATAATCCTTCGCGAGTGAGATATTTTTGAAATGAATATTGTGAACTGTGGGGGAAAGGATTTAACGAATTATATAGTGTGTGTGTGTGTGTGTGTGCGTGCATGTGCGCATGCATGAGCGTGTGTGGTGTGTGTGCAACATGAATAGTGTTCATTTTAAGACTTAAGAACTCACCGGAAGTGTTGGTGGTGATGGATTTATGTGAGCTGTATGAGTGTGGGTGAGCTGAGGCTTTCTGTGAGTAGTAGCCGTTACATCCATATTTATCTGTACTTTATATAGGTTTGTCCATAGAGATGCCCTCCTTACGTGCAGATTAATTTCCGGAGATTTGATTTGTGTATTCTGACCTAGAACTGGTTAGTACTGCACTGCTACAGGAGGTCAAATAAGATGTTTTTAAACAGCCTCACTGGCCAAAGCAATCAGCTCATCCATTGCAAAGTTTGTCACATGTACCTCTCCTCTGTAAATTTCACTGTTAATTTCAGTAAATGTAACATGACTAATAGCTAATGACAGCCAAAGTTCAGGCAACATTTCTACAATAAAATTTCCCAGAAAACTAGTTTTCATTACTTCTATGCAATTATCATCAAAATGAAAATAAATGAAAACTTGACATATCTTGCAAGCTCTTTGTGTAATTAGTCTATATTTAGTTTTCCTTTTTTGACTGATTGACTGGAAGAAAGTAACATTTTGTTGATAATCTTACTTTTTGAAATCTTTGTGATTTTCTTATTTAAGCAGCTTTTAGCACCAGTTGTTTTTTAAATAAAATACTGCTTTTAAAGACAGGATCTTCACACGATTGTCTCTGCATTTCTCCCCACTCTTTTGTGTATTTTTTAGATTCCTCTAAAGTAATGGAGTTTGTTTGGTAGGTGACTCAGGATGTTTGTGAAAGTGGGAGTAGAGGAACGCCGTTGTGATCATTTGCCATTTTTGAGTGTATACTTCTGGTATCCTGACGAGTCATTCTGATGACCTGTTTTCAGGTCAAGAGTTGGGTTCATCCTTCTCTGTCTGCTCTGACGGACGGTCAAACCCAACAGTTTTAAAATGATCTACCTATTTTAAGAAGCCTTATGAATTATAGGTCTTGTTAAATGCGTCATTGGGAGGCCTGTGTGGACTTTTATTAATGCGTCACAGTTTCTACTTGCACACATAACCTACATTAGCAGCATTCTCGTGGGTGTCCAGAACGAGCAGGAGAGAGCCAGAAATCAGGCATAGGAAAGTTTTTTTTTTCTCTTTTTATCTCAAAAATTCGTATTGGACTGGGTTTGTTTCCCATCTTTGAGCTTTTTCTGTGCCAATTAGGCAGAGGTGTTGCTTAATCTTTCTCTTCTTGGGAATTACCACCAACCAAACACCCTCAAAATTACAATTTCAACGATTTGTATTTTCTGTTTGTCCTACATATAAAGATACCAGTTAGTGTTTAGCTCTTGTACGTACAATACTTATTTGAAATGCTCTGTAGAGGGATCATCTGACTCCATTATGTCACCTTGTTTGTGTGTCCAGGCAAAGTCCAGTACTCACGGGAGCAACCTAATTTCAGCCTCCCCTCTGTTTATAAGTACAAGTTGATTGTAAAGCAAGTCTGGTGTGTGTTTATTTAGGCCTTGGTCCTGTGTGGAAATGGTAATTGGTGTGAGTAAGAGGGACATATTGGACCGGTGTTGACATCCTGGAGACCATTAGTGAGACCACAGAACAGGCCGGCGTAGTATCAGAGAGATGAGCTCATCTTTTCCATCCCATGATCCAAGTCCAGAGGAGAGAACAGGGATTTCACAGGGTGTAACATGACCCTGACTCTGGATGGCGTTCCAGGTCAGGGAATAGTCTGAGTTAAGCAGTGTTTCCTTTCAAACTGGTAAAAAAAGAGAATGGATACTGTGGGAAATCTATAATCCAGTTTTACAGTTGACTTTTCAACCTGCTTCTCGTTTTGTCCTGAGGTGGCTATAGGCATAGTTGATTTATTTTATTGAAACACTGGATGTCCAAGACTTCCTTTTTCCCCTGGTGATTTCAGGCTGCCCAGTTCAGGTTAACTGGTTCTCAGTTATCCCCAAAAACATGTAGAAAATATGATTTTTTTAAGGTTCTTTTTCCCTTCCTAACTTGTGCTAACAATGTTGGAGCAATGTTGAAAGTCAGGCTTGGCTAATATTTTTAATTAACCTCATTCACATCTTCCATTGTCTTCAACGTGTCTTTTAAGTAGTAATTTTGTGAGAACTTCGACACTAAAAGCACTCTTAGCGCAGTGTTAAAATTAGAAATGTTGAACATCTTGTGAAGTTATGCTTTAATATCGGTTTTACAGATAAGTAACAAATCATAAAACTTTAGAAGTCGAAGGATTTTGAAAGAATTATCCAATTAAAGTTTTGAAAGAAGAACTACATAGATTTTCTAAGCTGGTCACATCAAATATTGTTAACTCAAAGCATTTTTTCTCAAAACAATTTTTTTTTCTCATAGTTTTACAACTTTCTATTTATAATGTTATGACTATATTCTCATATTATTATGACTATTTCTTTAACAAGAGAAGTTTTTCTCATGAATCTGGCCCCAATCTTATAAACTAAACATTTTATTAGGTTTTGAATTTTTGCATGAACATTTTTTAAAAAATCTCTCATCAAAAACGTGAAGCCATAATCAATTTACTGTTGCTGAATCAGACTAACCAAGATTAAGTTGCCAGTGAATTTGCACTGAACCTCCTTTGCATCATCAAGCAATCAGGAAGCGGAGGCTAATTTCACAAAAAGGCTTAATGGCTGCTGGGGTGTGTATATTTATGTGTGTGTGTGTTGGTCTGGTGTTTGTTCCTGCGCTCCTAGACAGGGCAGCAAGTGGGATAATGGCGAAGAAATGTGTCTGCATGGTGGTACAAACAGAGAGGCCGTGTGTGGCTGGATCGCACGTAGGCACACAACGCTGCACCCTGCCATTCACAACCCTTATCTACATGCCGTTGAGCACAATGTTATGATTTGAGTGCACTCACCGCTGAGGCTTTGGTGAGTGAGTGTTTGTGTACATTTAATGTCTGCATTCTAATCATCATCCTTCATCAGGGCACTTTGGCTGTGAGGAGTGACGGAACGGGTTGTAGGCTTGCAGACTTTTTTTTTCTTTTTTTCGAGCAGGAAATGGCAAGAAGGTTTGGGATTTGGGACGTGACAGCTGCAGCATGAGCTCAGGGAAATCCCTGCATAGAGATGACGTTTTTGTTTTGCGGTATCTTATCGGCAAAGCTCGTCTTTGTTGTCAGTTGACTTCAGTTGGAATTCATGTGTGTAAAAAATGAATTATTGCTGGTGTCATCTAGGCTGCTGACCTTGGGTCAAATACAGTCATGTGCTGGTTACCATCTTCAAGATATTCCAACATTTGAAAAAGTTACACTTTCTAAATTAAGATTTTCATTCATATAATTCATATGGTTGAAAGATTTTTAAATGAGATACCAGAAAAAGAGTCAAGAGGTTTCTCAGATTTTGTAAAACATAGATTTATGCAATCTTGCCCTTTCTCCACCTGTTTCTATCAGTTAGCCTGCTGCCGTTGCTGCCAGCAACCGACAGTCGCTAACAAGACCAGTAAATATCGTGAAACGCCATGAGAAAGATCTCATACCTCTTCATGCCAGTGAAGTTCAATTTATTGCTCTTCCGTATTAAAAGATGTCTGCCACTGAAACAAATTAAATTTTTTTATAATTAAAATAAAAACAGCATGTGACAGTGAATAAACAGTTAGAAAGACAAAGAGAATTTTTAAAAAAAGAAAAAAGATTAAAAAAGATAAAAACATTAAAAACATTTTACCATCATTTTATTAATAAGATCTAATAAATAAAATCACAATTGTCCTTACTTTTCTTTGTCCTTGTTTGACCAGGAAAACAGTTTGGTGCCAGGTGTTGCTATTATAAGAAGAGCAGCTGCTTTGTTTTATATGGAAGTTGAGGATTTAAGTAGAACACATTTGATGAATGATCATAAACTCAGAGACCTAAAGAGCCTCTGCTCTCTTCTCACTTGCCGCAATAAAACAGTTGCATTTTACTAAATGCAGCTTTTTTTCTTTTACTTCTTTTTTGGTTTAAACTGTCTTCAGATAGCAGGGGTGATTACCTACTTATATAAATTGGTCTTGTAAGTTTCGCCACTGGTAAGGAATTACTTCAAATTGATTCAGAGCAGCATCTCTGCCAGATTGGAACAAGAGCGCACTCTACAGGTAAAAAGCATGAGCAAAGGAGATGAGAAAGTAGGTCAGGAGGGAGGGATGTGAAGGGCGTTTTACTGGTGGGTGGAGGTGAAAGATGATGGATGCAAAGAAGATGGTGGGAACAAGGGAAAAGGGAGGAATACAGAAGAACTTTAGATTTCCTGTATTGAAAAACTCTCCCCTAACACTGTTTCTGCCATCTGGGAAGAAGAAATGCAGTCTACCTCAAGTAATGATTTTCATCTTCTTCTTGTGTTTGTTTATATGCCAGAGAGTGAGGTCTGCTTTACCTCGATAAGGACGTTGGCACACAAAGCACTCTGCCTGAATCTGACAATGATATGAAATGTCACTGCAGATGTCAAGCTAATAGTTTAATTATTACGTATTTGTGGCCTATTCTTTCACACTATGCCCACAGAACCTGCTTAACAGTCCCATTTTAAATTGTCATGTTCATAAAATACTTGTGAAATGTTTAAATTATTCAGTTTTGAAGTTATTTGATGGAAATTTAACTATTTGGAAATAAAACTGGTCTGGACAGTTTTTAGTTGGAGTAGTATACACTGCAGGCACTTTCAGTACACTGACACCTTATCCTTTTACTTTTTTTAACTGAATTTTTCTGGCTTTGACCATTTGTGAAAATCACAAAAAGGCAATTAGGGTCTGTATCTAAATGATTATATTATAATATTTTAATTTAAACCTTGATTAAAGTGTTGCAGGTGTAAAAGTGTATACAATTTAGGGTATTTGAGGTTGAATAAAGCACTTATTTTAAGTTGTCAGCAGATGGCGCCAATCACTTGTGATTAAATTGGCTAATGAAATTTTAACTCATTTCTTCACACTTAACCAGTAATTGTGAATGCTTCACTTTAATGTGACAGTAATAGTTCATCTTATTTTTGTATTTTACTTTGTGTACAAATGTCTGCAAAATGCATCTAAAGCGTTTTAGTAAATACTACTTCTCAAATGTGCATCTCAGAAACATTAATTTGTTTTAATTATGCAGGGCTAATATATTTAAAAGCATGTTGACATCCTATAAGTATTAATTTCTTTACAAACCACTGTTTTTGTTTGTCTTTGTAAATACATTTAATTGCACTTGACAAAAATAATTCTGCTTTACTTAGAAAAATATAATACAATGTTACAACGCTCTGCCGTTTAATTCCAATTCTTAATCCATTCGGTTGAAATAACTTCATTGAGACGGTTCTTGTAGTTACTCGTGCATTTGTAGAAATTACCTGCTACCTTCCTTCAGTGGTAGGACACAAAAGGGGATTCTTGCATGCATCCCTCTGCATCTGTGTGAAATCATGATCTAGGCTTTAATTCTACCCAAAACATTTTCTTTTTTATTTCTAAGCCAATCCGTAGTGGGTTTCATTGGTATGTTTTGTGTGATTACCTAGATAACTTTTTCAATCTCATCCTATTGCTTACTCTCACATAAAATTCCAGGACCACACTCTACTAAATATCTTGGGTGTAAAGGGCAAACCTCAGCAAAATGCTGAGTAAAGATGTTGTAATCATGCAGACCTGCTGTGCTATGCCTTGTAATGTTGTATCTGTTTTAGGTTATGATAAACATGGAGGAGTCCTAATTTATTCCTTTCTAAAATCTGCATTCTTTAGATTTTACAAAAGTTTAAAAAGTAATTTTAATTTTTTTCATTTCATTTTGGTTTGTTTGTTCACATTGACTGATTGTAAGAGGTCTGGTAAATGTATCCAAGGTTACTTTAAATGCTGATACCAGATATCTAAACTTAGTAATCCATAACCTGTTCTGCAGCATTACCAAGAACAACTCACTTCTACTTTTATTCTATTTAAATAAGTGGAGGTAAAGTAAACTATGAAACAGAAGAAACAAACAGGTAAACTCAGTATTGTTAAAAAGGAGCAAAGCTCGTAGTTAGTGCATCAAAGGAACGACCTTCAGTGGATGACAAGTTCGGACTCCTAGCCTGCTGTCCCACATTGCTATTCTCTACAGGTTACGTGAAAGTCCTTTGAAGTGGACAATCAATTGTATGCAGGTGTTGCTGAGGGCTGCCGCATACAGGTTTGTCTTCTTCGCTTCGTCTTTGTCTTTTAGCAGTACTTACCCTGTTTTTCTTCTTTTGATTTTCAGTGATTTAGTTCTTCACCTGTTCTTGTCCCATCTCTGACCATGGAGAGAGCAGAGCTTCTACAAAGGAAGCAGTAAATGGCTGATAAGTTGGTTACCGGTTGGCTTCGTATCGTTGCAGGTACAGTAAGTTAAGCAGCGGTGCTGTGTCTCCTTAGCATGAAGCAAATGGATTGTTAATTTATGGCTTCAAGTTAATCTGCAGTTCATATTGTCAGGTCATTAAATATGTGAGGCCTGTAGTTGGGACCGACTTTTACCGTTGTCTTTTTAGCTAAAAATGTTATATTTTTGAGCATGAGGAATTATAACATGATTTGTCATGTAAAAGAAAATGGTGGTGATTTGAAATGATTTGAAATTGTTTGGTGTGAAATGAGGCCCTCTACTCAATAATGTAGCATTCTTCAATTCATCATATTGTTCTTTATCGATAACATATGTACAGTATTCCTTCTACTCAAAATATTCAAAATTTTTCAGATCAATTCAAGACAGTAATTTCTTAAATTAAGTCTGTCTTCCCTTCAATGTATATTCAGCTGAGATTTTCCCAGTTGAATACTGTTGTGGTGTATAAATGTCATTCTTTGGTAGGGGAAATGAGAGACATTAATTTGTGCATTAATTACAGTTTTCCTCTTCCTGTGCAGTCTTTATTAATTATGTTGAAAGACCCACATCACTAGACATGGTGACTACACCAAGATGGCATTAACAGAAAGAGCCTTTATTGAAAAACTTTATTTATAGCTTTAATGCCAGAAGAGAAATATGCACTCGATTTTGTACTGAAAAAATTGGCCACTAATTGACTTTTGTGGTTAAATCTTTAAAGGGAAGGACTATGTAATATCAACTTTTTTTTAGCTCTATGTCATATTATGTTATTCCATCATCAAAAACACATCTGGAGTATTTTTTTGATTCTTTCATGCATGTTTGAGTCCCCAGCTGAGCTTCCAGCTCATACCCTCCCATGTATCTTCCCCACACAACTCCTCCATACTAGCAGCAATTAGCAAACACCCATAGGACATGTCGTCAAAACTAAGGACTATCTCGCTGTGTATATTTGCAAACTATAATTTACATTTTTACTTGGCTTTAGGGATATCTGCCTTCTTTTTCTCTGTGGAGCATTTACTCTATTTGTACCGAAGGATCACATATGTATAAAGTCATGTTATACAGTATTTAAAGGGGCACTAAGAATGGAAAAAAATTATAGTAATGACCAAAAAAACCCAGATTATTAAAATGAAAATGCATCAGACTAGAATCTGCTGGTATTCTGTGACATGTTACCACAGAAGACCAGCAGATGGCAGGATTTGTTGAGGTTTTTTTTTTTTTTTGCTGCAAACTGCTTAAAATTAGCTTAGCTCTGAAGAGTTGCATTTATTCTAGGATGTGCATGGACATATCTTTTTTTTATTGCTGTTTCTGGTTGGTTTGTGTAATGTTGAATTGGAAGCTTGGTTTGCCCATTTTATGAAATCTTTTTACCCACATTTAGGGATCAGTAAATGCCTTTTTGTAAATAACTTTTCAACTTTACGTGACCCATTTTTATAAGTTCTTTTGGCAGAAGCCATTGTTATCTTTGCGATGCCTTGTTTTTTTGTAAACATTTGCAGCAAATGATATGCCTATCCTGGTTTGGTGATCTTAAATGAAAACCATGGTTTGCACTGTATTAGCTAAATAGTGCCAGTCTACTTCTTTCCAGATCGTACATTACATATACATCCCCCCTCACCCACAACTAAACATGGTGGTGGCAGAACAAATTAAACATTTTTATAATCTAGATAACCAGTTTTGTCTCGCCATAAGTGGGTTTGCATTCAGACAAGTTGTGCAAACACAACATAAGTTTTCAGTGTTGCAAAATATATCTCTGTTTACACAGAGATCATGACTGAAAAAACAGAAATATAAAGGAAGTGTTGATAAAAATGTTACCATTTATTTAAATTCCCTTAACTAACATTATTATTCATGTGTTTCTTTTTTGTGTCAATAAATTTTTATGCTACTTCTTGTAATTTACTTGTAATGTTTGAATTTAAAACTAGTACATTTAGTACTAGTATGTTTAAAGGAAAAAAATAAAATCTCACATTCAGAACAAAATATCTTGCTTTTATGAAAAGTACATGTCATATAAAAAAAATATATTGTAACATACTACAAACACTGCTGTCACCACTACATATTGTGCATGTCTGTGTGTACTGTGTACCCATTCACATGCCTCATTTTACCCTGTCATACACAGTTAATGAGTACTTACACCAACACGAGCACACACCCCTTTCTGGGGGCTGGGCTGCTGTCAGTCCTTTGTGCTTGTTGGCTGCAGCTGTAGCCTGCGTTGCCTTGACGTCACACAGATCGATCCTGCTCCCAGTGCAGCTTGGTGAACACGGTGACAGTAAAAACGGCTCCAGAGTGAAGCAGACTGTCAGAGCGGGGCGGAGGTTTGAGTGAATCCAAAGGGGGAGGAGGAGAGAGAGGGCAGAGTGAAACCACAGAGGTATTTCATGCAGGGCAGGACAGGCACAATCTGCTACTACAGAAATAGTCACTACACAGGACGTGTAGGGTAAATATTTTTCCGCAGTAATGAGTGCATGACTGTTCTCAAAATGGGTAGTCACTTTCATATTATCCTGTGTGTGACTAAATAATGCCATTCTCTGCATGGTACGGTTGACTCACTGCACTGACATAAGGTCGGGTGGTGAGGAGGGGCACTTGTGTGTTTGTTTACCACATTTGCTTACTGTTGGGTTTAATTGTACGAGCATTTTGGCTTTTCAGTTCCCCTCTGTGACTTTGTAAATGTGTGCGTATGCAGTGTATGCCGATAGTTATTTGTCGGGGAACTGAGTTGGTAATGCAGCGTCCCTTTTGAGCTGTGGTGTCAGGAGATTCTAGCTGTAAGCCATGTGACTTCGCAGAGAGCTGCAGAGATTGGCTGAGGTCATCTGTGACCTCAGCATACTGCCTGTGTCCCTCGTCAACGCTGCCGCCCCTCATTACAAACACACACACACACACAAAATCCTCTCTCCCTCCTTCCCTCCCTCCCAGTCTGTTCTCCGCCTCCCCTCCCTGCCTCTTTTTCCTTCAGTTGGCTTTTTCCCCACCGCTCAGCATCCTCTCCTGCGTGTAGGCTGGAGCCACAGCAGCAGCAGTAGCAGTAGAAGCATCCATGGCTTAATGGCCAGCTAGCCTAGCCCCTACCCCTCCTCTCTCCTCTCTTTTTCTTCCTCTCTTCCTTTCGAGCTCGTTGACAGGCAGCGTCTGGGATTGTTACAGGCTCACAGTTAGCCAGGGCGTCATCCACGAGCTTGCAGCTGCTCTGCTGCCCATCAGTTCCACTGAATATCTGTAACCGGGGGCTTCTTCTCCTCTCCCCCTCCCCTTGCCTCCTGCTTTCATTTCAGGCTCTTTGGAAATAGAGGAATGCAAATCTGCAACCATGATGGAAGGTAAGCTGTTCTTTTTCTATTTTTTTATTATGCTGTTGACTCCCCATCCCACCCCCACTACCCCTTCATATATATATATATATATATATATATTATTATATATATATATATATATATATATATATATATATATATATATATATATATATATATATATTTATAGAGTAATCCTTCTTTATGTCCTTGTCCTACTATGCCTCATCTGCTGTATTTGGGAGGTTCAAATGTCATCAGCCACTCTTATTTTAAGTGCACATTTCAGTGACTTGCATGTTATTCTTAGAAAAGGGCACAGCCACTGAATGTTCACAATAGAGGCACAATGGCGAGGCTAATTGCAGCTTGTACCTTAGCGAGTGTGTATGCATATGTTGGAGTACCCCCCTACTCCTTTTTGCCACTTCCCATCATGGAGGATTATTTGGATTTGTTGTGCTGGACAGCTTATGTGCCCAGCTGGCTTACTTGTATAAATTCTCTTTGTATGATGTCCTCACCCTGTCTCTGCTATGTGTTCATACCACTGGCATATTTAACCCGGTGTTTTTACGAGAATGTTGCATCTATATCAGGATATACATGAATCTTACGGTATAATTTGCCCTTCGCCTTTGCCATTGTTATAAGTAGCGATTTGAATGTAGTTTTAGGCTCATATCTCTTTAATTGATGACATCACCAGAGGTAAGCCAGTAATATTGGGATGAATCCCTATGGTTCTGCAGCTGGCAAATGAAGCCTTCCATCCGTCTGTTTTCTTTACCCTTTTTTGTTAATAAATTTGAGAATCAGTGATCAATTTCTGTTAATATCTCCAGAACAAAATTCAGGTGTTAATATTATTTTATTATTTAAGCAACCTTAAAATATGTAAAATTTAATGGAAAACATTTTGGCACAGAAACATGCATAAAAGTGTTAATCAAACCGTTTGTAAAAGGGGACATCGCTATGCACCATCTGTTCAATGTTTCAAGCAACTCTAGTTCTATCAGTTGATTAGTAATTTAAACCCAGAGCTGTACTCTGACAACTGGATGGATTTTATTAGTATGGAGTCTGGAAGCGTGTGTCTGTGTCTGTATATTTAGAAATTAGAGGATGCAACTATTTCCGCCTCCTGTATTGTCTTGAAAGAAATCCTGGGAGATTTTCTGAATGTTAGGGCAGAGTAGATTTTTTAAAGTATTCTTAACATTGGGGTTCATTTTTCATAAATTTATTTTTTGAGGTTATTTTTAATATTTCAAGTTGACACTGACAGAAACAAACTATCCACGAGGACTTTGCTTTAGAAGTACAAAACTCTTATTTTATCAATGTTATTTGAATATTATTCCAGTTGTATGGCTTATCTGTTTGATTGACACTTCCTGATAGATTAACATAGTTCTTTTTAAGCGTTTGGTCAAAGTATATTTTCATGCTGCTAAAAAAGGGTAAAGTTAGCCTTGCACCACTGAGCAAAATGACTGCAGTTGTTAAGAGCATTTTTTTGTTTGTTACACACAATTATATAACTATGAGATACTCAGGTTATGTTCAGATTTCTCACAACTATACATTTACACATACATTTAGCCATGTTTATTTGGCAGTGCATGAAGTGTTGGCCAAGTGGTGTATATATTCACATATCTTTACTGCACATCTTTTTGTTTGTTACACAAAGTTTAGACAACCTCTATACCAAGTGGCATATATGTTAACATATCTTTACTGATTGTAAATAACCAATATTGCTATAGTATGGTCTCAATCTGTAAAGTTATAAAAATCCAACCTGATAAAAACAAATATTTTTAATAAACTCAACAGTGGCACAATTCTTGGTATCTTCAAGCTTACCGTAAAATTTTACATTAAGAGTTTCTACAACTTTTAAGTAATCCATGACTTTAACTCTCCCATGGTCTTAGCACTATACTCAGGAGGAGCGTGACAGCAGGGGAGCGATGGGCATTTCCCCTCAACCTGTAAGTTTCTGAAACCATGTAAACAAAAAAAAAACCCTCATAAAAGCGCATGCGGGGTCAGTGAAACTCTGCTGGGACATGCACAGCGTGAAAAGCTATCCAATGGACCCCGTCTTTTAAGACCGTGGGAGGGTTAAGGATATACCTGAAGGAAATGCACTGCTTGTTTCTATTAGCAGATTATCACAATGTTGGAAGAGGATCCAAGTTTATCTTTCCATAAAGTGTCCAACGACTGGGGGAAGCTGTTTTTATAACAATAAGCTTTATCAAAGGGTAACATTTTAAGCCTAGACTTAAAAGTAGACAGGCCGTCTGCCTCATGGATTAAAACATGGGAGCTGGTTCCACTAGAGAAGAGCCAGAGAACAAAAAGATCTGCTTCCCAATGTCTACTTTTAGGACCACAGCTACACCTGCAATCTGAGAGTAAAGTGCTCTGTTAGGATCCTATGGAACAATCAGATCTCTGATGTATGATGGAGCTTGAGTAGACTCTTAAAATCTACTTACAAATTATGTTTACAATGGTGGGAGTTATAATTGTGCCACTTCATTAAAAACTGTTATTTCTTAATGTCATTTTTTTTTACATAAAAATCACAATTAGTTTAATGTCCTTTACTGCAATTAAAAAGGTAGTGGTCATTTGCAGGTTTTCAGTGGCATTACAGTAAAACATTTGGTCAGCGCCTCATCAGAGAGTCTTGATAAATGCAGCACAATAGAGAGTAGTTGAGGTTTGAACTTGTTAGTCATGTACTATTGCCTCCTGATGACTGTTGTGTTCTAAAGGTTAAAATTGGATCTTGCCGTATTAGAAATGTTTCTATTACCAAATACAGAAATATTTGAAAGGTTGAACTCTATTTTTAATGAAAATAAAGTTGATAATTAAGGACATATTTCAAATACAGATTTTTCCAATTTGATCACCAAAGTGATGAATGACCTTATTTAATGTTTCTTCTCCTCTGACAAGTGAGCTGTCCTCTCACTGTCTGCATTACGTCAAGCCCCGGGTTAAGTAACAAATGTGAGGGTAAAAAGCACTGTTTGCATTTGCTTTCCTTCCGCTAGCAAAGCTAGTACAAGCTTAACATAGAGTGTGTTAGAGCAGGATTACGTTCAGGTGTTAAAATTGGATGCTAATCCTGGCTAGCTCTGCTTTTTAAAGCCCAGCACCACTGCCAGCATGACTGTCCCTTCCTGACACAAGAGGGTAGAAGATGTGGGAGGGTTACTTAATTGTAATTAAGAGCAGTAGAGGTGATCATCCTCATGCTACTAGTTTGGATTAGCATCTCTTTTCCTAAAGACGTGATCTTGAGAAATGCAAGATAAATATTCGGCATTTTTATCACAATAACAAGATAGTGCAGCAGTGTTATCTTTGCAAATTATTTCTGACTGGGAGGGGTTTAGTGGTGATCTAAATCTGATGGAATCTTGTCATTTCACTGTTTTAATGTTTGCACACTGTCAGATGAAGCAATGCTGAAAACAGGCATAATGTTATAAGTAGTGCCAATTTAACTGGATATTTTTCTAATGTGTGGAGAATTTGATAGAAATTAGCAGCCTGAGTTTCCTGTACAAGTGCTACTCCCTCTCTTCTGCTGCTTAAAGGGGGAGTTGTTTTAACTGTTTCATCTTAAAGTTAGCTGTTACTTTACTTAGGAAGGGTATTTCCTGCTGTCCCTTGAAATAATTTATTTTAATTTCATAGAAGTGCATCGCAGTAAATCGGAATAATAGTTCAAAGTTGTGTGTTTGAATTTTTTTAAATCAAAAAGTAAAATGCATATAAATTCAGTTTGTGGATTTCCAGAACTTTATTTTTATTTCTGTTAGCTGAGAGCTAATTATTACCCGTAACTGAATTTCTTAGAAAATTAGATAAATGAATAACACCAAAGAAAAACGGATAGTACAGAAATTGTCCGCCAAATAAAAAGAATGTCCATGTACTATGCACTTAGTGCTTAGTCCAGGCTTCTTTAGCATAAATTACTGCATCAGTGCAGCATTGAGGTGATCTAAGGTAGCACATCTGAGATGTTAAAGCACAGATTGGTTTTATTGCAGGGTCCTGTTGCCTAAAGTAATAAGTAACAGTAGAATACATTGACAAAATCTCTTTAAGATTTGCTGCAGTTGCACCTTTCCCTGAAGCTTGTAGTGACACAACATACGATACATTATAACATTTATTAGGGACAAAATCAGTGGTTTTATATATATATATGTATATATATATATATATATATATATATATATATATATATACATATATACATATATATATATATATATATATATATATATATATATTTTTATATATATATAAGGAAGGAGGAAGTAAGGAAGTAGGCAGAGGACTAGCGAGTGTGAGAGCCACTGTCCAGGATGAAACATCCAAGATTCATAAATACATCAAGGACAAAGCCTCAACGGACGATATGCTCAGGAATGTCTCAGGCAATGGGGAACACAGGATGAGGGGCTAGAGGTTCCATCATGGGAGAACAAGCCCCTACATGGGATGTACCACCGACAAATAAATGAAGTGGCTGATATCAGGAAATCCTACCAATGGCTGGACAAAGCTGGACTCAAGGACAGCACAGAGGCTCTCATCCTGGCTGCACAGGAACAGGCCCTAAGCACCAGAGCAATAGAGGCTCAGATCTACCACACCAGACAAGACCCAAGGTGTAGGTTGTGCAAGGAGGCCCCTGAGACAGTCCAGCACATAACAGCAGGGTGCAAGATGCTGGCAGGGAAAGCGTACATGGAACGACATAACCAGGTGGCGGGCATAGTGTACAGGAACATCTGTGCAGAATATGGACTGGAAGCCCCGAGATCGAAGTGGGAAACACCCCCAAAGGTGGTGGAGAATGACCGAGCTAAGATCCTGTGGGACTTCCAGATCCAGACAGACAAGATGGTAATGGCGAACCAACCGGACATTGTGGTGGTGGATAAAGAACAGAGGAAAGCCGTTGTGGTGGATGTAGCTATACCAAGTGACTACAACATCAGGAAAAAGGAGCATGAGAAACTGGAGAAATACCAGGGCCTCAGGGAGGAACTGGAAAAGAACTGGAAGGTGAAGACCACAGTGGTGCCTGTGGTCATCGGGGCCCTCGGGGCAGTCACCCCCAAACTGGAGCAGTGGCTAAAACAGATCCCAGGAACAACATCAGACATCTCAGTCCAGAAATGTGCAGTACTAGGCACAGCCAAGATACTGCGCAGAACCCTCAAGCTCCCAGGCCTCTGGTAGAGGACCCGAGCTCAGAGGATGAAAGAGAGAGAGAGAGACCACCTGCAGAGGGTGAGAAGGGAATTTTTTTTTTTTCTGAAAAATATATAACCATGGATTACTTTTTACCCTATCTCTGAGTGAGACCTCAGTCAACACTGCTGTCATGGGTGGAGTTACCACTCACTAGGACATCACAGTGGAACTGCTAACAAACAAAAGCTCAGCCAAAGGAGGGCTCATGAGAAAGAAAAATACCTTTTTGTGTATCATAGTCAAACGTGCCTTTTGGGGTTTACCTCAGGCCAGTTTGCTCATCAATCATGCACAGTGATATTGCAGTCAATGAATTGGGCATTAAGCTACTGGCTGGGTTGGCAGGTTCCAAGTCATTGTGCAAAATAAAATCAGCATCTCCATGTAGCTTCATGGGGAAAGGTAAATCTAAAGTGACCTTGTGAACAGCAGCGGTGACTTTGAAAACACATGGGACCAAAACCGAAGATGCATGCCTCCCTAAAACATGACAGATTATGGAAACATCACTGTAAATGTAGAACAACTCGAATTCTGTGCCACTTTTTTCCTGGGTGAAAAAACAATAATTCTGGAGGACGTAGGCAGAGGAAAAGCTTTAGCCACACTCAACTTCTCACGGCCATCTAAGCAGGGTTGATGGCATTAACTGACTTGCTCCTTCTTTGGTAAAATAACAACCTGTTGAATAAGCCCCGACATACTCTGGTGTACTTCACTCCTCAGACATCTGCGCATGCTCTATGAAGACTCACTGTGGACATCTGCCGAACATGCCCACACAAAGGTCCGTTTTTACCACTGCATGCTCAGTGACGCGTTGAATTGCACAGGAAACAGTGTTGACATCATGCTGTTTTTGTACGCAACACCGAGCTGATAATTTTGAGTCGGCACAAACAGTCAAATGGATGCATCAAACCTACTGCTTTCCATTTCGATTGTTTGAAATATATTTATTTTGTCTTGAAAAATGTTACTCTATACGGCCTGGATTGGAAGAAATCCAGTGACAGAAGTTTGGTCTACAGCACTTGGTAAAGAATCTACTTGATTTAGGCTTACCCTTCTTGCAATGAGTGTCATTTACTGTCTGTCTCCTGGAGAACTGTTTTTCGGTAGTCTTCCCTTTGATTTTGTAAGTTATTCAAGAGTGCCATGAAAGTGCCATGAAACTGTAGTCATTTTATAATAAAATGCTGATGCAACTCTGTTTTTTTATTTCTTTACCTGGACTTGTATACCTGAAAAAGTATTGCTGCCATCATTTAAGTCTAAGCATGCCGCTAATGTATTTTTAGTCTCTTGTGCTTTAAAGACAGTAGATAAGAGCAGATGAGACGTGTATCTGTCTTCAGTGATTTAGATCTTTTTACAGCACAAGCTAAACACAGTAGATGTGGTGAGTTTCATGTCCACATGCTATAAGTTGTTTAGATCTTTGTTTTGGGATCATATTTTACTTTGCAAAACAGGATGTGTGGGTGTTTCACTTGGGGCCCTTAAGATACAAAATCCTCATATTCCTTACTGTTCTCCCCATAAAAAAATAACTCTTTATCTTTCCTTTTGAGCAACAATAAATTAAAATGTTTTTTGTGCTTTATAACATTTGGATGAGTGTTGGAAATGATTGGGTGGATATTCTTAGACCATATACATGTAGGTTTAATTCAAATCCATTAACTGCCAGTGTGATGTTCTTTAGAGGAAAACAAGTCAAGTTAAAATGAGCCAAAACCCGTCTCTACTCTTTACATATTTGTACATGTTTATGTTTTGAGCGGAACAGCCTTCTAATCTCTAATGACCCTTTGGCATTTCCTGTGTCGTTACCAAAAGAAGAAACTTAAGTCTAGTCTCAACTGATAAGACTCAAACAATAGAAAAACCAGCATGTTGGCAGAATGTTGATTACTTTGAACATTTTGCAGATTGTTTGAAATAGTATGGCCTACCATATACACTTCTTGGGCTTTAGACACATAGTCCTGTTAATCCTAGTTACCAGTGATTGGAATTAAACCGTCTCACAGAGGTTGGATAAACCTTTGACTGTAGCAAAGTAGAGAGCCATATGGTGGACTCTTTTGCAGGTTTTACGTCTGTAGTTGTAGAAGAATTTATCTCCATTAATTTTGGCTTTTAGTAAAACTGAGCTAAAGGACTCGGTAGTAGCTGATCTATTATACATGTAATGATTTTGTTATTGAAAAGATTAAAAAAATACAGAAATTAATAATTCTGCTTTCTGAATTTGTGGAAAGGAGCTTTCATAAATATCGCTTTCTGTTGTTTTGAGCTAAACATACCTGTTCTTGGGTTGCTCATTTGAACTAGAAAGGTGTGTCTGATGACTGTTTAAAAATTTAGCTTGTTCTGCATTTTACTGCTTGAATTTCAAAACCCTAAGTGGCACACTGAGAATTTTAAAAAATAAATTAGATCATTTCTCATTTACATTAGTGAGTATGCTGTATTTACACATAATAGTTACATCTTCCCAAATGCAGTGTGGCACAATGATGAGGCAAAGTGGATGAGGACAAACAACTGCTGAAGTGGCTCAATAACAAAGTAAATTGAGTGTCTATTTTTTCCAAGCTAGAGGATAGATTGGTTTGTCACTCAGCATGTCTGCAGGTTCAATCTGCTCATTCTGCCATTTCACCTGCCTGATTTTTACCTCTGACTCAAACCTCTCTAATCAAGCAACTGAAAGGGGCTCTTTGTGTGCACATTTTTTTCACTTTAAGCTACAAATTTTAATTTGTTGCTGAATAAATTGGTATTTGATTTATTAAAATGATCCCAGAGGTGCAACTCTCATTCATTATCAACTTTTAAACACTATTTTGCTAGATGCTCTCTATAATTCAAGATAAATGATTATTTACATGCCTACTAAAGTCCAAACTTGTATATTATTTTATGAGATACATTTGAAATTGCTTTCTGTTACCTTGAAGAAATGGTTTAATGAGATGAAACAGAACAAAGTAAAACTCACTTAGGCTAACATAGTTTACGTCCCAGCTCAGCCTCAGCAGTTTTATCAGAAAAATGCCATTTTCATTGATAAATTATGTTACAAAAATGTAGCTTCCATGGTTATTTCTTTCCCTTATTCCATGTTACAAATAATCTGACCATCACCACATTGCATATTGTATGTGGTGAGGCTTATGTGAAAATAACCCTTCATTATGCGATTTGCAGCTCTCACACTATATGTATACTGAACATGTACACTATTGCTACAAAATCTATAATTTAACTGCAATTTAAATAACTACAGGGATTAAGTGGATGGGGAGGCGAAGGACTCTCTCATCTTACACTATACTATCTACATGGGGAGGTGAGATTCACTCACCTGGACATGCTGAATGCTTGAAACTGAAAGTAAAAGTAAAAACTGCCTTGTTTTCTGATTGTTTTTGCTAATCAGTTTGTGACTACTTGGGGTTACTGAGAATGTTGGAATTTCTGTCCAACATGATGACATTAAGGCAAAATGTAACCTTGTTACCTCGTCCTTACTTAGAGTACTGTGATTTACACAACATGATCCAGAGATTAACCTTGCAGAGCATGATGCATCAAAAAGGACAGATACTGTAAAAACATGACAGGGCTTGATATCCTACAAAATTCTCTTAATTTTCTTACAGTTTGACCCTGGTAGCATGTTTTCAGTACAGTAGCATACATGTTAAGAAACTGAAGGGAGCTTTGGGATACTCAAGGCCAAATAAAGTGAAAACACGTGGGTTGAAATTTTGGCAGCAACAGTTTTTCTTTTATTCTCTCTGCACTGGTTACTTGTCCATTTTAGAGTCCATTTCAAAATTCTTTTATTTGTTTTTAAATCTTTAAATGGCCTTGCCCCCTCCTATCTTTCTGAGCTGCTACATGTACACTGTCCTTCCCGAGCTCTCAGATCAGCGAGTCAACTGTACCTGGAGGTGCCGAGGACTTTGAGGAAGCTCAGAGGGGACAGGGCGTTTGCTGTGGCAGCTCCCAAACTTTGGAACTCTTTGCCAATGTTGGTAAAACAGGCCACTTCTCTGGCAACTTTTAAATCTGCTCTTAAGATTCACCTTTTTCAGCTGGCCTTTGATTCAGTTTGAGCTGCTGTCACTTTTAGTTACTTTTATTGTTTTTAGATTACTTTTGGTGATGTTTATTATGACTGCATATTTGGGTATGTTCTTGTATTGTATTGTGTGTCTTCAATTTAAGTGATTGTATTTTTGGTGTTGGTGTGCTTTTAATTTTTATTTCACTTGTTTAATTCTGTGGCTGTACAGCACTTTGGTCAGTGGTACTGTTTTAAAGTGCTATATAAATAAACTTGACTTGACTTTTGTTTTTGTTTTTTTGCTCAAGGAAATTTTGTCTTAATACATGTTAAATTAACACGTGTTCAATTTAATGACACCTTAGCCTAATTACAGTATCTTGACAAATTTGCTGTAGACTCTCAAGTGAAATGTGCTGAAAGGATAGAAAGCTGATTGACTGCCCTGACGTAGGAGCTTCAGTATCTGTATGAGTCACTGGATTTTCCTAATAACACAAGTGTGCACACAGATGCTAACACATTTTCAGTCGAATATTTGTGTGACTTTGCAAGAAAGCATAGGCAACACAAAGGAAAGCCGAGGTGTTCAGATATAATTGTACCTCTGAATGGATTTACCAACAATCTGGATGATTGACAGCAGGGATTAGAAAGATGGGGAGGTGAAGGACAGAATAAGAAATGAATCTACTTTTTGCTACCACCATATTTATTCCCAGTCACAGCACAAAAAGCTGTCCAAATTCATCTTTCTTTCCTCTATGCACAGGCACCCCACTTATCCACACACTGGCATGCTTATGTAACGATGCCCAAGATTCAGAGCCAGATAATCAGACATGTTTGTGTAATCCACTGGCAGCTGGGGGAAGATGAAGTTCTTCTATGGCATAATCTGACTGCTTTTATGAGTGATGTATGACATTCATCTTGGAAAAACTGTGATATCAGAGGGATTATACAGTTTGACAATTTGTGCTTTTGGCTGGACTCTGCTTTACACATACCGAGAATCTGAATAAATTTGAGTTTTTTTCCTTGAATTGGGGTTGCCCACATCTTTAATGGTGGACTTTTATATCTGAGTAAAGATTTTACACATAGCTAATTAGATAAAAACAAGAAGCCATGCAGATCACTAATCCCAACAAACTGAGGGTGCTGTTTTCAGTCTGAGTTAGCCTCTCTGCCATGCTTCAGTCAGAGTAGTTGGTTATTTCCACTCATAAATGCGAAGCCTAATTTAATATCCCATCAGTGACTTTATTTATAAACTAAGAAAAAGGCTCTGGTGAAGCAGCTGCTGTTGCTGCAGCAACTGTGTCATCACTTTGATGTAACTGCGGGTGTCCTTGTGTTAATCTGGTTAATGACTAGACAACAAGTAGAGTCCCTAGTGGCTGCATCCACAAACAGTGTTAGCTAAAAGACAGTAATTACATTTATTTCAGTGCGATATTTGAATGATTTGTTTAATTCTGTTAACAGATTAGGTGTCTGGCATAAGAAAATGTTTCTGTAAATATAGTTTGTGATTCATTTAATTGTTTATCTTTCTTTTCTATTATTCTCACCACTCTGAGTTTTGGCATCTTAGGCACTAAACTCTAAGATCATGTGTGATTATGCAGGGCAGTATAAGGTCATTTAACTGGCCAAATACAATGAATCTCAACAGTCTGCTCACTTCTTGTATCATGCCAGGTTTTTGTGAAGTAGCAATTGAGACCATGCTAAATAATTTTTTATAACTTAGGTCACATGTATAATGACTTAAGAGAGCAGTCTATTGTGCCTCATTTCTACCAAGGGGTACAACAAGCATGAGACTTACTTGTTTGTTTATGTTTAACCCTGTTTTTGATGCAAAAGTTGCAAAAGTTCTCCAAGTCTCTAATCACGAGGGCACATCTTGTCCTCAGCCCCTGTCGGTTGAGTCCACAGATTTTGTGTTAAATTAAAAGGTTAATATTCATCCATTTTGACAAAAAAACAAAAACAAAAAAAAAACAGTTCCATGTGAAGAAAAGAATACCCATATCATAAAACTATCCATCCACCCATTTTCTTGACACCCTTGTCCCTGGTGGGTTGGGGGTTGCTGGTGCCTATCTCCAGCTGATGTTCCGGGCGAGATTCACCCTGGACGGGTTGCCAGTCTGTTGCAGGGCAACACAGAGACACACAGGACAAACAACCATGCACACCTAGGGACAATTTGGAGAGACCAATTAACCTAACAGTCATGTTTTTGGACTGTGGGAGGAAACCGGAGTACCCGGAGAAAGCCCGCACATGCACGGGGAGAACATGCAGGCTCCATGCGGGGGGACCGGGGCCGGGAATCGAACCTGGAACCTTCTCGCTGCAAGGCAACAGCTCTACTAACTGCGCCACTGTGCAGCCCATCATAAAACTACCTCCCCAATATTCCACTTTGTATGCAGTGTTCCTTTGATACCAAGTACCAAGTTTTATTTAATTAGAACACAAGGTTTTCAAACAAATTTAACCAGGTCTGGATATTCTAATTAATTTTGAATGAAAGGCTTTTTTTTTTCCATCATATTCTTTGAGCTAGACAGGTGAAGAACTATGCAGTGACTACTGCATTTAGATATATTGAGTTTCTTTATGAAAGCTCTCAAATTGTGTGTCAAGAGGGACCCAATCATGACTGTTTGGGTCACACACCTATAATTATTATGAAAACTGCCATGCAGTGGCGCAACTACACATTATTCTGGTGGATGCAAAAACATAAATCGGCGCCCCCCAGGGAAGGAACGTCAGGGTGTCACTCGCTCACCCCCCCAAGGGAAGGAATGTCAGGGTGAAGGAGCGCTCCCCCCTTTCTCCGAGGCAACGATACGTGAAGGGTAAAACTTGCTACATTTACCTCGTTATGTGTGTGAGGTGAAGGCGCGAAAGGCGCGCTGAAGTGTGTGGGAAAATATATGCGCATCGCCCCCTCCAAACGGTGTTTTGGCGCCCCCTCTGGTACTGCGCCCCTATGCGATGCATACGCTACATACCCACTTTTTGCGCCACTGCTGCCATGTGTACTTTTTATGCTGTTTTAGGTCTTGACTGGTCTAGTCAGTTAAAATGATAATTTTGGTTTATAATGTTGAAACAGCCGCAACATGACTTTTACATGTGATTTGAGTCAGTTCAGATTATTATGTCTACTCAGATGATTAGGTCTGCTTTAATCCCACTGTACACACATGGACCAGCCATATCCAAAGTGGAATACAGCTCAGAGGAATAGACACTGTATTCAATTACGGAGTAAAAAGCAACACAGAAAAACAGCTGACTCAGGACAGAGCTACAGAGGATAGATGAGTGAAAAGTGTTTTATACATCCTCTCCCTGAAGAGGTGGAGGGGAAACAGTCTGAGAACTAGTAGAGTTAAGAGAACGATGGTTGGTGATGTGAAATCTCAGAGCAAGTAAGCGGCATAAGGAGTAGCTGTGCGTGTGAGAAATCCCCTGAGGGAAGTAAAGCCAGAAAAGGAGAAACTCATCATCAAAGGCCTTCTTTTTGTTGACTCGCATCATTTTATGGTCTTGATCTGGGATGTTTGTTTTTTATATATCTGTGGGAAGATAGACTTAAAAATAAAAAGCTGAATGTCATATTTTGTTACCATCTCTTGCTTTTATCAATCCATCTGTCGGAAATATTATATCTGAGCTAACAGCTCTGGCTTTAAAATCAAAACTGGTGGCATTTGTTAAATATATTAATTTGGTTTTGTACATGATATTTATGTCTCAAAAGCTCATTCTGCTTGGCCTAACTGTACTTAATATATGATGTTTTCTTTTGTTTTTCTGTGTGGCATGTAAAAGAGTAATCTAATTAGTCAATCGACAGTTGAAGTGTGAATTCATTTTACTCTCTGCTTGCATATTTTCTAGTTTTCTTGTTTATCTTTCAATCATAAGGAATAAATCTTTTTGTACAATGTATTTTCTGGAACATTCACCTTTTCTCACATTTTTCCTTATGTCTTTTAAGGACTCTGCTATTTGATTCTCTACCCTACTCTAGAACCTCAGAAGGTTTTGGGGAATGTTTTAGCTGAGGTATTTCACCAATGGTGTGCCAATGCATGAAATGTAAATAAACAAAAGCTAATTTTCTGTTTTTATTGTTTAATATTTAACTATTAGTTAATAAATCATGCATTTATTCATAGATATTTGCATTCATACATTCATTAATGTCAGCTTTAGCTCAAAGCTTGTTAGAAGAAGAGCTTTTGCTTTCATCAGTGCATGTGTGATAAATCCCCTCTTTGCCAACCCTGTGGACTTGTCAGGGTCGAGTGCTGCATGTCTATTTGGACTGCATGGCTACGAGCCATACCAGTGCAAACAGATGTCATTTTCAATCAGCTGAGGATGCACTGGCAGGGCGACACAGAGCTACAGGAAGAGATTAGAAGAGTTTAGGTTGATACTGGATGGGCTGAGAGATGTAGAAATAGTGGGATCCTGAAAAGGTTTATGGCTAAGAGTGAGGCAGGTGTTGAGTATTGGATTTGGAATACAATATAAAAATGAGAGGTGTAGTTCTTTGTGGAACACTTACATAACTTATTTTCAGATACTATTAAACTAAGAAACATTGGTTTTACAGCAGGGCTTTTAGAGTATTCTGTTTCTGTTCCTTGTTTTCATTTCTGTTTTGTTCAAATTACGGATGCATTTTCATACATGGTCATTCTATATACTTATGCTGCTGACATTAAATCTAGTCAGTGTTTAAGATAATTATGACTTGATGCTTAATTCTGAATTTTACGTGTTTTACAATGCTAGACTTGCACTAGCTTTTGAGAGTTAACTTTGTTCAACACATTTTTATTATGTTTTTGTCTTTCAACTTATTGTTAAATTCTTGAGAGACTAGTCTTAGAAGTAACATAAATGATGAAACAGATTTTCATGTTGATTACAGTTGTGAAGAAACCATAATCCTGGTTTTATCTTTATATAAAAACAAAAACTGTGAGGTGACATATTTGTCATTCCAATGGCATTTTTTTCCACAAATGTTTTCCTTTAAAACTCAACACATTTTTGTTGGTAAATCAGAACGTTCCCATAACATTTCAGGGTTTTCTGTTTGTGAGACCACATAGAAGGCTGGAGAGACAGTCCTCTGTCAGCCGCTGGCCCAGCAGCTATCAGATGGATGATTCATGGCAGATAAGATTTCATTAGCAGACATCTGACCACACCACAGAATAGAGGACCCATTGATTTTCATCATATCAGCAAAGCGACACAGCAGTGAACAGAACGGAAAGAAAGGGAGATTTGGGACCTAGAGATCACACCGTGCATCACTGAAACTAAAACATTATGTACTATGTACCGGTCGTATGCAGATCCTACTATACAGCGATTTAAAGCATTGTCAGCTGTGCACTTTTTGCTTTGTTTGTTTCTATTAGGAATAAGGGAAATATTATACATTAATTTTGTTTTGACTAATTTTCCAACAGTATGATTTATTAAAAAAAATACATATACATAATATGTTAACCGTTTTCACTGGGAGATGTTCTTTATTTTTAAAGACTGCTCTTCTTAATATAAAACCTTCAGTATTTACCATGCTGCTGATATAACCAAAGCCTGTAGTAATTCCTCTTCATTCATTCTTCACAGTGACTACTCCTGTTTTGTTTTCATACTGGGGTGAGTTAGGAAAGACATGCCCCACAGTACACAGTTTGCAGGCATGGCCGACCTTAACTGCAAATAAAAGAAAAACTGAACACGTTAAATTATACGCTATTTACAGATCACTAAACCAACATTATAGAGAAGATCTTTGAAAATATTAGCACCCTTTTCTCTCCACTCAATGGAGGAATGGGGAGAATTTTCTATTCTATTTCCCAGTGAGAATAGAAAAATTGTTAAATATAGGAGAGTGTTTACGCCAATACAGGTTGGCATTTGTATGATTCAATACTGTATGGCAGGCTCTAAGCAGATAAGAAATAATGGGGCCTAACTGTGATTTAGCCTCTTTTATGTTAGGGTACACAAGGTCCTGGAGCCTGTATGGTTGGGAATGATTCTCTTCAATTGATTTCCAAGAAACGAAAGCCTTAGGACTAAATCGTACAAGCAGAGGTCGGAGCACAAAGAACTAAAAGTACATCTTGAAAAAATTCTGCAGAGCTCATCCACAGAGTGTTTTTTCTTGTTGAAATCGAGGTCTCTTCCCATTCCTTATGAATTTAGAGAGTTAAGCTTTTCCCAATAACCCTTTGGTGTTACAAGAGGGAGAAGTGAAAACTTTGACATTCTGGCTAGATGAGAGTTTGAGAGTTTTAACCAGTGTTGTAAAGCTTTCTCAATGAGGTCAAATTCATGCCAAAAGTTATAAAATCAAATATTTTAAATAATTTTATATCTGCATTACTTTACTGCTCAGTCTCACCAACTTTTTTTCTAACAGTTCAAGTACTGTTAAGATATAATTGCTTGGGAGAGGAGTTATATTTTTATATGAACGTCTTGCATGGTTTCAAAAATCCTAGTCGGACTCATTCGGTATCTATAACAAATTTATTCAAATCAAATGTGAGAATAGAGGTACTGTGTAGTTCTTCCTTTTATTCTCAGCTTCTACTTGACTTCCTGCTGAATCTGAAAAAGGCTACGTATGCCATGAAACTTCAGCAGAATATATTATAATTTCACCTGGTCTGATTTGATGCTTTGCATTCAAAGCACACAGATAGGATCTTTGACAAAACATGTAGACTCATGTAGAGAGAATTGTTTACAATCATCACTAAAAAAATCACAAACCTCTCCACAGACAGTTTTATTTCCTTTTGTTTCTAAAGCAAAATTAAAGTCAATGTGAACAGTTGTCAGAAGCATGTTTGTTCACCTCAGATTTCCTCCTAATTATGAAACATGAACATGTTTCTCTCTGATCCATTTGAATATTTGACTTCAGTATAGCTAATATTGAACTTAGATATACTGTTCTAGCTTCTTTTTACTCTACAATTCATTAACATGTAAAGCAACTCATTGTATTGGTTCACACAGTTTTTTACCCAGGCCCTAAAATTTCAAGTCTTACAAAAGATCCACCATAAAATTCTGTTCTGGTTCTGTTTAATCACAACTGAAGTCTGTGAGGGTGGAGATGGTGAGATGTTTTCCAGCTCCAGGCTGCACCCTCTGTGATCCTTCCTACAAGCATGCGCAGTTCAAGCTTACATGCTTACATGAATGTGCTGGGTTTTGTCAAGCTTTTTCAAGCATAGAGCTTTCAAGCTTCTATGCTTGAAGCTTCAATTCTATGCTTGAAAAATGCTCTCATTTCTTCTGTCCTGTTTTATTTTAGAACTATATTAGTTGCATTAACCTTACCCAGAGATTCTCAATAGTATATTCTTTCAAGTCCAAATTGAAGAGCATGACAATTTAATGTTAAGTCTTTAGTCATTGACATAGCTGTTGTCACAATCGGTTGCATTCCACCTAGTCTGCTTCCTGTAGGAATTCAGATAAATATCTGATTTAACACATAAACATTTTGCATCTTCATCTTTTTTAGAACATCAACTACGTAATTTAAATTTTGGAGTGAATGAAAAGACGGTCGCTTTGGTATCTTAAGCTGTTCACATAGAAGACTGGTTGTGGTCGCATTTAGTTAATAGCACAAGCAACATGAACAAAATTGGAAATTAGTATCAAGGTCTGTTGTGTGAATGCAACCTAAGTCGAGCTGGAAGTATCTGTTTTTGTGCCTGTTGTGAGAAGAAACTGGAATGTGTTTCATTGAGTCTGAATCTGCCTTTGGTTTGAGTTGACTATATATTTGTGCACATATTTGGGTCGATTTGTCTTTTAAAGTGCCTTCATATGACATATTTGCCTATTTGCCACTATCTTAATAAACTGAATTGAATTAGACTTGTAAAATTCCTATTACCATGAGATAACAACACAAAAATATGGGAGCATTCAATTTTTTATATCTGAAAAAAAAAAATCCCATTCAATTTGATACGATTTTTTATTTGCGTAAACATTCTTTTCTTTTCCTTGCAGTATTTACATGAGGTTGGCCATTACCCATGTTCCTGGAAGTTATTTACATCCACAGGGAGAATAGTTGGCCCCAGTGTGTATGTTTGGCTCTGGTCAACTTGCGGGTTATATAAGTCTTTAGGAACACAGAATTGCCGGGCGTAAGAGTGACACTTGAATTGATGGTGTGTTTCTTCTAAGTGCTTCCAGATCTTGTGGTTTCTCCCCTCTTTTTCTGCCTCTCCCTCTACCAGCCCTTCATTTAGTCTTCCTCCTCTGGTTTAATCTGTTAACAGCATTGTTTTCTAACCCTGTTCCTTAACAGATGTGTTAGAGGTTTTCACTAAACCCTTTTCTTAATGAACAATAGGCCGTCAGATCAGGCATTTTTTTGCAACTGAAATCTGGCCAAACCTATAATCTGGGTGTGAACACATAGGCGGAGTTTGTGGTTGGCTTTTACCAAAATGAACTGCGATTAGATTGGTGGGAGGAAATATGTAATCCACAGGAATTTAGGCCAGATTTTTAGGATCCCAACTCAGTTAAAGGTTAGAAAACACTGCAACTCATCCTCTTGATGCAAAAGGAAATGTTCAAGATTTTCTCTAACCGTAACAGTTCTATTATTTCTCCCCTTTTTGATGTTTTTTTTTTTCACAATTATTTAGTTTCCATAAATCAGTTAATTACATGTTTTTCTCTTGGGCTACTTGAAAGGCAGATTTTACAAGGTTTTATCTGAGGGACTGATATATGTCGGCTTTGTATAGCAGTCTCATCTAGATAAATCCACACACACATACACACACGCGTTCTGTTCACATGGCTGCAATGCTGATTGTCATTCATGTGTGGAAAGTCTCTAGATATGTTCTCTATTCATCTAATGTTTTTATGGGCAGCTTTTCTATTTTAATCTTTTTAATTTCCATTTAATATTAAATGCTATTTAAATCTATTTTATTTTATTCTGTATTAGTATGGTTTATTATGATTTTTTTTGTTTATATGGAAATGAACATGCGCTGATCATTGTGAACAAAATAAATGATTATGTATAGGTGATAGACTGTGGTAATTTGTTGGATTTTTTTCCTGAGCTTTGGAGGTTTGGCTCAGAGATGGTGCACAGAGGGAGTGTGGCGTGCAAACATCACATTAACCAAACAGTTGTGTTTTTCCAAGACTGAACTCACACACATACATGTGCTAGTTTATGCAATTTATAGATAAAGCCTCACACAATCATAAAGGAAAGGATTGCTTCTTGTAAGAAAAATAGGAAGGTGATGTTCTGCATCTTGCTAGCTGTTTATTGCAAAATAAATATTCAGTTTTATCCTCCTTATAGCCTCTGTGCAAAATGCTTATTGATTATTAAGCCAATAAAAAGGAAGAAACAACACTTAAAACTTATGTTCCAACACCTAATACTGGCTAAGATTGCTTTCTGGACCTGGCTAATAAATATTTGAATGCCAAAATTTGCTGTCAGCTTGAGCTTTCTGAAAAAGCTTGGTTTCTGTACCCTAGCTCCCTGCCATCCACACACACACAAGAGATAATCATAAACTGTGCGACAGCAAAATGGCTTCTTGAGAAATTGATTTTAAAGACCCTTCACAAAGAAGGTAATTGTTCTGGGAACATGTCAAACTGCATAACCAGATAAGATCTGAATTTGATTTATTTTTAAAACCTCATATGAATTTAATATAATGTTTTAGTCAATTTCCATGTTGTACACAGAATTAAAAGATTCTAAAAAGTGAAAATGTTAACACAACTAGTGGTGTCCATATCACTGTTAAATGTATTTTTGATTAATTAATGGCCAATCTGTTCTGTAAGAGTGCTAAGCTGACTCATCACTGACTCATGACAAATGTTAGCTTGTGTTAGCTATCTGTGTAGGGGTATGTGAGTGTATGTGTGCATGTGAAATAGTTTTTCATCATTAGACCATGCATCCTTCCTCCTCCAAAACTCAAATCAGGTGAAAAAGTCAATCTGAGGGTTTTAAATCAACCATCCTGTCATCAGTGAATCACCCTGACATACATCCACACAATCTTTTGTTTCAGTGCTTATGTAATGAAATCACAGTATTTGATTCTAAAATAAAAAAAGATAATTAAGGAAAATTCTATATCTCTGGTAGCAACCTCTGTGCCACTGCTACCAGCTGTACAGCTTCTAAAGTTAATTCTGATTTAGTATAGACAGTTATGTCCTTAATAGGAAGTCCATCTAGTGTTTTGCAATTCTATGGTCACGCAAATTCATGCATAATCAGGATATTGTGCTTTTTTTTCTCACTAATGCATAATTGTGAATTTATTGCAAGTTTTCTGCGAAAATGGTTAAAAACATTGGGCTCAACTCCACCTTAAGTCTTTTTTTTTCTTCTACTGCAACCTCGTTCTTACTTGGTGTCATGTTATGGTCTGTGGTTGTAGCAAAAGTCACATTTACTGTCATACATTAGCTCAAATATCTTAAACACTTTTTGCAACTAAATTACTGATTTTTGGTTGCAATAAAGCACAAGAATAATCTCACAATCCTGGAGTGACCGATGTAGGAATAAATAGTGATGTATCAAGACACTGGCTGGACAGTTTTTAGTTTGAGTGCTCCTGTCCCTTTCACACAAAAATCTAATATTTTTCTTGTCAGTGAATACAATAAGCAATACCAAACAGTGCTGAAAAGGTGCTCTTCGCTGTGGAAGAGCACCTTCCTCAGTGAATTCTACTTAAAGTGAGCCATTTTCAGCCTATCTGAACACACAGAAGGGATAGAGATGTAAGTAGCTGTTTCAAAGGAACCTACTGTTCCTATAAAATGTCAAGATGCGTCTCTAATTCATCCGTGCAGAGAGAGGAAGATTTTTTAAACAGATAACAGAAAGGTAAAAGAATAGTGTAAAGTCGCTTTATTTTTTTTTAGGTTTTAGCCTCTCTCTGTTACTGCACATTTTGAATTTAGAAACTTTAGCATTCTCTATATTCTCTAGAAAATACATGCAAAGACCACTGTTTTAGTATTGCTAGTTGTGCTAACCATACTTTTTACTAATTTAAACAGACAAAATAAGTTATCACCCTCATAATCTTTTCTCTTTTTTATCTAATTGTATCCCTTTACAGCTGCTGTAAATGGGTTTGTTTTGGTTCCTATTCATATGTGCTGAGCTGCTTTGTAGTAAGTGTTTTACAATTTATAACATTTCTTCTGACTGTTGCTATGATCACTCACCACGTTGTGGTGAGAATGTTCTGTTTTCTCCCTTCACCTGCTTATAAAATAATCACTTGTGACTTGGGCAAATAAAGGATTTAAAAAAATGCTTTTAAAATCAAATAAGCAGTGCTAGCAATTATTGCACATTTTTTCTAGTAGATTATCTTCACAAAGGAGGCTAAGATTTGAGCTTGTTTGGAGAACTGTTTCAGAAAATAAACCTTGTTCATCTAAAAAGAAGTCATTGATTTGCAGACCTTGCAGAAGCATGCAGGCTAAAACTGCTTCTATTTTTTGAGTTTGTGTATTGATTTTCTTTCTGCATCTGACAGATGGCCCTGACAAATGAGCTTATAAAATGGAAAGAATTAATCACATCACTATGAAGACAAAGGGAATGCATTATTATCATTGAATTAAAAGGTTTTTTTCTTTGGTTGGTCCCCTCTGTGGCAACTTTTAATAGTCTTCTGAATGCGAAAGTGGTGGGTTGTTTCGATTTTTTTTCTACTTAATTCGTGAGGAAAGGTCAATGTGTGAAAGCCAGGTTAATTTATTTGTCTGTGCTGTAATGTGGTTTAATGGAGTAATTGGTTGGCTCCATTCATGAAACTAGAGAAAATCCCTGACAAGATGTGCCCTGAGGGGAGTTATGTTTTGTTTATGCATTTTGCAAATATTTCTTTTTCAGAAATAAACAAGCATGGCTGTTAGCACAGTGCTTCAATAGTAATATTTGTAAATGTTACACAAGTCCACGACATGTCTTTTCTATCACCTCTCCTGACACAGTATTGGTGTGTTCTTAGGAACAGAAAGTGTTTGTATCAAAGCTGTACTCATCATTATGCATGCTGCCTGACAAATCCACTCAGCCATAGAGCTGAAAACACCACAGAGCTGTGGTGTTTATGTGGCATAGATGAAATATTTGAGCAACTGTTTCTCTCCAGTTGGTGTCAACATTTGTACTTAATGCCCACTTTAAGACCTGCATATACTCATCCATTTGTTCTCTATATTCACCTATCGTCAGGTGAAAATAGTAAAAAATGTACACAGTAAAAATGCCAGTGTTGAATTAACACCCAAAAGTGTCTATATGTGTCCAAGTCAGCTGGTGTTAAAGTAACACTTTTGAAAGTGTTAAAAGATTGACACCCATTTTTTTGTTAAATTAACATTGGTCTATAATACTGAAATGTGTTTAAGAAAAATTAAACTTTCCATTTCTGTGTATTGTTTTGAATATTTTCCACTGGATTTGATTGATATTGACACCTTGTGGGTCAATTATTTACTTTATTAATGCCATATTATGTTTTGTGATCAACACTACACTGGTGTTACTTTTAATATATTATAACACCAGCACCGTTGTAACGTTAATGTGACACTCTGTAGTGTTGAATTTAACACCAGCTGACTTGGACACATATAGACACTTTTGGGTGTTGATTCAACACCGGCATTTTTACTGTGTATTTTAAATTTTCCAGTAGGCATTAGTAATTTGATTTAAGTTTGGAAAATCTGTCAGAAATAGCCATGAAGTGGTGAAGTGGTTAGATTACTCTTGCTGTGATGTTGTTGATCTGGGAATTAAATTTAAATTTTCTATTAGTGCCCTAAATGGTTATATAATTTTGAGCCAAGTTAAATTAATTTTAATATTTTCAGTAGCAAGAATGGACAATGTTGACGTTAGTGAAGGATTTGAGTCTATTTTGCATCGATTATGTTACCATATGTTGCTGTTTCATGCTTGGATTAGTTTTTTTTTCTCTTATGACCCTTAGCTTTAAAAAGTTTTTAAGTGCAAAACATAGAATGAATGTTTACTTATAAACATTCATTGGTTTTAAAGGTATGGGATCTAATCAAAGTTGAGAAAAAAGTTTCATTATAAGTGGTTAATTTAATGCAAGTTTTTTTATGTGCTTCTACAAATAGAAGACACACATTTCAAGAATGTTAAATTAGTCTGAGGCATGAACATGAATGCTCATACCTAAAATAAGGGATGGAGAGAAAACATTTTTCCCATAACTGCTGCTCTAGTCTATAAAAGTCTGTAAAAAGACCAGTCTAAAATACATTTTTCCCCCTGTGACATTGTGCTGAAAGAAAAAAAAATCCATGTTAAAAGCTACTTTGCTGGTACTGCAGCAGGCTCATTTGCCACACAGTCCTTGGGTGGTTGTTATTTAGAGCCTTGGGCAAAGAACCACGAGTGCTGGCTGTTTATGGAGGCGACGGATGGGGGAGGGAGCAAATGGACAGAGATGGCTAATGAATGGCCAAAATACACAACTTTTAGCTGCAAACTACACCTTAGTTCCAAAAAAGATTTTTGTGATATTTCTGCATGTAATTTCCTGTAGATTATAGATTCCTGTAACCATAAATGCCTTTCTTGTTTGTTCAGATCTCAAAATTTGCTTTCTGGAATGAAATGATTATCTAGTGAAATTAAAGCTGCTGATAATTTTACTCATTAGTTTCCTTTTTTTTTTTTTTTTTTTTTTACTTAAGCATAAAAACGAATGCAGCTGAATAACCAAGTGGAATATCTTGAATAGAAACAGAGTGGGAGCACAGCTGGATGCCTCACCACCATCCTTGGTTTTTCCCAGCATCTTCTGTTCGTCTCTGCACCAACTGCCAATACTCCAATATATGGTTGCTGGCTCTGACCCAGTTTTTTTTTAGTGCATGATGTCTTTTGTGAAAACATTGCTTTTTTTCTCTAAAGTGTTCATGGTACACTAAAATGGGTATAATATATCCAAGTCCTAGGACATATTTAACTAATTGTGTCCATTTCTGAAAGATTGTGTAGTGTCAGTGTAACTGTTACACTTGATGGTGCAACCACCTGGACTGTACGGTCCCGTCCTAATTTTAGCATCCACAGTCTCAAATGCAAACCGAAGCCATCTCTTTGTCTTTTTCTCTGCCACACTGACACAGCCGCTCTTACTGAAACACACTTTGAGCATGGGAACACAATGAGGCTGATCGTTTGTGGTTGTGTTTGCTGGAGTTTTTTTTATCCTGCAGTGCTGCTGTTTAATGTTTTTGCTCCATGTTAATGAGACAGGAAGACGTTTCCATCAACACCTTGTGTTAGCATTTCCTTCCCTAAATTAAGAGTGGACAAACTGAGAAGATTGAATTCATAGGCTAGTAGTTAGATAAGTTGCTCTATTCCTTCCTATTGGGATATAATATTTATGAAGTCTGTTAGCCTCAAGACCACTGTTCCATATCTAAACACTGAAGTTGAAACCAGATATTGTCGTGATCCGTGGTTTTGTGTGTTTATTTTTGAGTTTTCTGTGTAGTCCTGTTCCCTGTCAGTCCCATCTCTGCGTCTTCCCCGTTGATTGTCTCCCAGGTGTGTCTCATTCCCTTGATCACCCCGTCTGTATTTAGTCTCACCTGTTGTCTGTGTTCCTCTGAGATCCTTGTCGTTGGTCATTCATCGTGATTCTGTTAGTTGGTCAGTCTGTTTCCTCAGTGGAACTGTGAAGTCCTGAGGTAACATTATTCAGTCTTTTAATCAGTTGCTACCGGTACTAGCTGTTTGCTAACTCTGCCGTGCTGCCTGTCATGGACTGTTGACCTTCTTCATTAAACTATCATCATCATCATCATCATCACCATACCTGGGTTCCTGCATTTCTCCTTACCTCCAAACCTCCACTTCATGACAGATATACACATTATAAAATGGCACATGACCATTTTTTCCACAAACATTGATATTGATCAGATACAAAGGTTTTCATATATTTACTAGGAATTTGATGGCCTTAACTTTAGTAACTGTGTTGGACTTTTCACAGTATTTGGCATGTTGGCCCATTTCTCCTTAGAGAATTGATGTAACTGATCCCCAACCCTTAAAACTTAAATCATCCGCTCAAACTATCTGTGGAGCTGAGATCAGGGCCTTGTGATTACCACACTATAATACTGTATAACCTTTCTTGGATTTCAACCAGTTTGTAACTAATTTGGAGGTGTATGTTTAGGGTCCTTGTCCAATTTGAAGTCTCATTTTGATAGTAGTTTCTAAACTAAAACAGAGAAACTTCAGTCTGAATTAATGGTGATGGTGAGGAGAAAAGAGAGGTTTGATGCATTTTTATAGAGTGTATATTTTATACAATATATCTCAGCACAGCTCTTCACTCTGTAATTATGCTTTAAATTCTTAAATTCATAAACATCTAGATCTGATTAAAATGTAGAAGAACGGTATCACATATAATAAAAGCTTGATTTCTAGAGTTTAGAATAACGTGTATGATTTCTGTGCAGTGTGGTAAGATCACTTTACTGTAACTGCTCATGTTGAGCATATCTGTCACTTCTGTTTATTCCTCTCAAGGACAGAAATCATTCTGACAAAGGAGTCTTTTAAGCCTTCTATTTGCTATTTGCCGCTCTGTTTGTCTACTTGACTTAATACTGCTCCATCTAGCTTCCTTTTCCCTTCCTACTCTTGTTTTTCCCTTACAGCCTGCTCCTTTTTAATTGTTCTTTGTTTAGGGTTTTGCTTGTGCTGTCATGAAATTGTGCTTTCATGACAGCACAGTTTCTCAAAACATAACATTTCTTCCTTTTGTTGTATTCCTGGCATGCGGTTTGCCAGCCTGAGCATGTTCTCACACGCACTCCATACTGATTTAATGACCCAAACTTGAGTTGTTGGTTTTTTTTTCCAATGTTGTAGGAAAAATATCTATTCATTTACCCTATACTGTTGTTTTGTAAATCCAAAGACTTTATCTTTCTGCTAGGGTCGAACACTTCTTTTTTTTTAAGATTCAGTCTTGTATAATCGTTCTTTCTGCTTGCTATGCAAAGCACCACAAGTCTCTCATTCAGACTTTGGAGTGGAGTGGCCTGCTCTGCTCCTGTGTAGTTGGCAGTGTTAGCTGTGCCTGGCTGCCTGTTTGGCTGATAGTCTCATCATGTCTCCCCCCTTTGCAGAACCTTGTCAAATAGCTCCTGTTCTGTCTGTCCAGAAGCAAATAAACACTTTGAGTGTGTTTTGTTTCTGTTTGTGCACAGTTTCATTTTAGCTCACTGGTAGAGGAAGGAATAGGGAGTCCCACTCCTCAGACAAAGGCTGGGATATTTTTGTATGACTGCTTTAAAGACATGTAAAGAAGTCATAGAGTTGTTTACCAACTCTGTCAAACCAAAGATTGGAATCTTTCCAGGGATTTGTTCATCCATTTTTTCATTAGTTAATTTGTCTGTTCATCCATCCATTTATCCCTTCATCCATTCACCTGTTGGTCCACTTTTTCTTTTGTCTGTCCATCCTTCCTTCCTTCCCTTCACCCTGTGTTGTTTCCATTCATGTCTCTATTGCTTGCTTCCTTCCTTTTTCCTTCACTTCTATAGAAATAATTGCATGGATGGTTGTCATGAACTCATACAAAACCTATTTGAAACCTATTTGTGTCTTTAAATTGTAGAAATAATCAAGGCCCAAAATCTCAGAATTATTATACAAAACATATAGGGACTCAAATTCCCTAAAACACCAATTAAGTTTCCATCGATCTTCCTTTCTCAGATGTCTGAGGTGATGTTGGATATCATATTTAAGATATTTTTCTCAGCCTCCGGGTTGAGATTGGTTCCTAATCTGTGTGTAAATCAGCAGAGTGAAAACTGTGAAGTTGGGTCATCTTTTGAACAAACTGTATAATTGTAGAAACAGTTGTTTGCAGTTTTGACAATTATTTTACAGAGGTTGAAGGATGGCTCATGCAAAGCCATTAGCACTTGTTATTACTCCTGCTAGTACCACTTTAAATCAAAATAATCAATAGAAACTATCAAGGAGCCTTATATTTCAGCCTGAAGAAAAAAATGTTTTGTGCATCTCTCAGTGAACAATTTTAAAAACTCTTGACATCTTGTATTTTGTTTTAGGGTTGACAATGGCTTTTTCCTATTTAGTTGTAAATCACTTGCTCTTTCTTGAACTTACATTAGTGTGTCATAGGAATAGGCCGCTATTTATGTTAGTAGTTGATCTATCTTCATTCTGAATGGAAATTTTAAACAGTGTACACCACATAGTCTTTACTGCCTGCCATTTCACTCCTAAAGTGCTTTTTTATCCGCTTTACTTATAGCAACGTCTATAAATAGATGTCACTTAATTTAAACATTGTGAAAACCTACTCCCAAATAAGATAAGCATGTATTTCAGGATTTCCTTCATGGAGAGGAATATTCATATAAAGTGGAATCAAGAGAACATTGAAAAATAAAAAAATAAAAAGTTAAACACTCATATTAAATCTCCGCATTAAAAATAAATTTGAATGGCTTCTTTTGTTTCAGATCTTTTTTTGTTCATTTTTACTTGGGAGCAAACATGAATTTATACTAAATGTGCCAAAAGAAGAAAAAAATCAGGAGCTAAAAGATGACTGAGAGGGGATCGATAGGGCATAAATTATTCTCTGAAACCAGAAACACATTATTTTCTGACAAATTAAATACCAATGAAAAATAAGGCCCAGACTTGTAGTTAGTGAAGAAAAATCAAGGTGCAGAACAAGTCAAGCAAAAGCAGGTAACAAATGTTTTTTTGAGTGGGGGAAAGTTTTTACTGATATGCAGGGATAGTATTACATTATAATTACAACACGTGTACACTTTCCCCAAAACAAAAATATTTGTCAATTGTATTTTTATTCATTTTTTGTTTAGCTTCATAGCTTTCACTCTTTATGTTATCTCAAAAACTTGCATGCACTTACCTATTCCTTGTTTTGCAGTACAGGTAAAAATTGTTTGTGTTTGCTGATTATGTAATGATTGCACCAGTGTGATCTGTCTGACCCTTTTTGGAGGCAAGACTTTTGTCAAAAGTCTTTAAACAGAAGTGCAAATGACTTGTAGGGATTTGCATTTTAGACTACACACAGTGACAATCAAAACGGTTTTAAACTTAAAAAAACAACTTTTTTTGCAACATTTTCAATATTGCTTTTAGATTATCAGAAGGGATGAAAATGCATAACATTCATTCATGTTACATTCATAGAGAAACTAAGGGCTTTGTAGGCTCTTTAATATTTCTTGGTCTTTTCCTACTGGTGACAGTCACTTGCTTTACTTCCCTCTACATGCGTCTCTGCATCTCTCCTGTTCTGTCGGCTCTGTACACAGGTGTGTTTGTGTAGGCTACTTCTTTTTCTGGGTTGAACAGGCAGCCTGTTGATTAGTTTGGGCACTGCTGCCACATCGTGACTGGAGGCTTGTTTGTCATTCAACCATTAATAAAGGCACCAACTTGAAAAAAACCCTCATGCCTCTCACGTTCCACACTATTTGAGAAAAAACACAACATGTAAAGACCCTTAATGTAAAGTGTTTAAATTAAAAAAGTGAATCTTTGACAGAAAACTTGGAGGATTGTTTTTTATTGTTTTATTTTTCATTCTTCTGACTTTGCTTTTATTAAAGCAATGCCCTTCAAATGCCTTTCAAAACACAGAATATGCTTGTATCCTTGCATATTGATCACATTTTGTGTCAGTGCAGTTTGCAGGGGCTTAATTGTTTTATACTTAGGCATTTACTTGGTCTTTATGACAATCTTCTTTAACATCATTGACTAATACAATTCAATGAAACAGTTAGCTGAAACAGATTTTGATGGGTTTTTTTGAGGTTTTTTGTTGTAATTTTCAGACAACTACATTTCTGCATTAAATCTCCCTTTAACTCAGAAATAAAGCCACTGGTGTTGAATTTGAGCACCATATGCTGATCACGGACAGGATACCTTATCTATGTAGGTGTGTGCGCATGCTTCAGCTAGAAGAGAATCAAGTTCCTCATCAGAGGTACAGCGTGTATCTGCTGGTGGTATGAGGAAGAGACTGGTTGGCCTGTAGATTATGTGATGAGTTCTCTGCAAGGTAAAGAGAAGGAAGAATGAAAGTAGAGGACTCGGCAGAGACAGAATGGAGGGGGACAACTGGGCCTTCATTCTGGGTAAGAAAGAGGTGGGAGCATCTGAGATCAATCTTATCAACAGGGCTTTTCAGTGCAGCTGATATTAAATTGTTCTAATGTCAAAGGTAACAGATATAAAGTTGAGGGAAACTGTAACCTAACCTCCTTTTAAGGTGAAGAAGACACAAAGATAAGGTTTCAAGCTTATTGAAATAGAGTTGTTGTTAAAAGTAATAGTTCAGTTAATTTAACTAAAGTCTATCATGGAATATGTTAATCAGTACATTTTGAGTCTTGTGTTGTATGAATTGTAATGTATTGAACTTTCTATGTGACCTACTATAGCTTCCTCCATCTTTGCCCTTTTGCTGTCCTGGCTCAGGCGCTGGCTCATTGATTTTCAGTCCTAATTAATTTTCCATCCTAAAAGGTTTCCTTGATGATTACAAGGCTGTCGTTCAATCTGTGAAGAGCGTGAACACATTTATAGTTGTAGCAGCGTTTTTCTTCCCAGCGATGCCACCAGTCAATAAAGAATACATGAAAATATTGCCTTTGATCCCATTGACATGCAGCTGACCCAGACTACCCTTTAAGCCCCCCATGCGAGACACCTTTTATTCATGCCTGTGGTTCCTCTTTGTGCTTTTTCAGGATTGAAAAAACGTACCAGGAAGGCCTTCGGGATACGGAAGAAAGAGAAGGACAGTGACTCTACGTAAGTCCACTTTTTGCTTTGCAGTGCTCTGACCCTCGTTCAGAGGAGGTAGCACAGTGTTGTGGATGTTAAAATGCATTGATTAATCTGATTGGTTTGTAGTATTTTAAATAATTTCACCTGGACTAATTTAGTCAATATTTCAAATAAAGAGAACAAAAAACGTTTCATATTTATTTCTCTTTTTTTCCCTTTATGTGAAACAGAGGGTCTCCAGACAGAGATGGTGGTGTAAGTAACAGTCAATGTAGTTACATTTATTTTCAAATCAGAATTTTTTTACAAGCACAAAGAGACTTTCTGAAGAGAGCTGAATCTGGTGAACACTGGATAAATTATTTATTTTTGTGTTGTTTTTGCTTGCCAGGAACCCCAAGAGGTTGAATCGGTACTGAATACAGCCTTTTAGAATAGACAAGCTTTTAGAGTAGCACTGTGTCTGGATAGAATTAGTATCAGTAAAAACACTGCAGCTTGTTATTTATTCCATCAGTCTCCCACTGAGCTTTTACTCCCTGAGCTATTATTTCATTAACAAGCTGTCAGAATCACATAGTAGATGAAAACAAGGAAACGTTCAGTGCAATGTTTGGTGCAAGACTACTTTTGTTATCATAATTAATCTTTTTTGTTCAAATATGGCTTATAAAAATGCAACATATTGGTTCTAGTGTTGTTATTTTGATAACCCAAAGCTTCAGAAAAGTGGATAAATCTGAAAACAGAAAAGATTCTGAGAAAAAAAATCTAATTGCACAAGAATCCTGCTGAGTTGTAGTTTGCAGTAGATAAAGTGGAGTCTTACATAACTCACTCTTTCTTCAGTGTCTGGAGGGATTTTAATCAAACAGCTTCTGTCTTCTCAGTCTCAGAAGAAGACAAATGGAGCCCCGAATGGCTTCTATGGAGATATCGACTGGGAAAGATACGTAAGTAAAGTTAGTTGGTTTATGTTGGTGAGGCGGTGCTTCTGCACCAAATCACATACCAAAATTTCTGCCTTCCTTAGAGTTGGTGTTGACCTTATTTTATTACTGGTTGCTTAAAGAAATTGTAGTTGGTAAATAAACTTAGGGCAGAATAAAAGTCTCATAACATTTAGCCATCAATAAAAACACATAATTTTGTGTTAAGACAAATGATTAACACTATAACCCCAAAATGATTTCATTGTTATATGCAAAACAAAAAAACCTGCTTGACCAAATTGGTATTTGGTCAAGCAGATTTTTTCATATTTAGAGGTTTCTGTGTAGTTTTAATATTCTACTTACTCGAATTAGTAAGATTCATGGGCAGCGCTCTTTAATTAACCAAATATAACCAAACAGACAAATTTATTTTTCCTGTAAATGGTAGAAGAGTATATAGTTGCCATGTTTCAACCAGCTGACTGGAAGCGTCCGGAAACAGGTCAAGGAGAGACGAGGCTTCATAATAGAACGTTTTAGCACTTTACTGTACATTAATACCAGTAACTGAGCTGTACCTATATTTGTATCAGTCAATAACAAGTACGACTTTTCCAATTTACTGTTTAGCTTCAATGAACGTCATTTGTTACGACTGGAAAGCCACTGTTAATATTTGAACTGTACTCTCATTGATAGGTTTGTACTGATTTTGTGTGTTTCAGAACTCCCCTGAGTTGGATGATGAAGGCTACAGCATCAGACCTGATGAAGAGTCAGAGGAAGGAGATATCCTCAGCACAACCTGATTTTCCATTGCTAGTCAATGACAAAATTCGTTCACATCTCTTTAAACAGATCAGTTGTTTTGTTTTCAAAGAATATCTTAAGCAGTTCATTAAAAATGATGTACGACAGTGTCTTACTAATTAGTAATTGCATTAGAGTATTCTACTTCAAATGTCTTGTAAAAACCTTATAACCTTTCTGTGAAACATCACATTAATCAAATGGCGTGTCTAGATTGGTTGTGTATTTTGTAAGCTTTCAGGCGATGTTGTTTTCTGTCACTTTTTGTGCAGAAGACTGATTGTTGTTTTTAAGTTTGACAGTAACTGAACAACTAAAGGGACAATTGTTTGAACCCCAAAAGGAAAATATGTTGATTAGGAGCAGACACTGCATCATGAAGTAGAAACAGGGCTTTTGTTTCAACTGTAATGAGATACTGTGTTAAATGTTCCATGTTTAAAATGGGATCCTAGTTAGAGGTCAAATCAGCTGGATTGTTTTACGTTTGGACTTTTTCTTTGACTTTGTGCCCTCACCTACCAAAAAGACCCATTTCTTCTCGTCTGACGAGTCTGAGGAGGAAGAGGACCACAAGAAGAAATTCAAAATCAAAATCAAACCGCTGCCAGCTGATTGTGTCATATCGGCTCCTTCGGTTGATGAGCTCAAAGCCTCCATAGGAAACATAGCCCTGTCCCCGTCTCCTATGGTGAGTAACCCCAACGGTTATGCCCTCCTTCTGCTGTCCTTCATTAGCAGACTTGATTTGTGATGTTTTAGGTCGTTGTTACATGTGTGCATAGCTAATTCTTGCTTCTTGTCTTTACTTCAACTTTTAACATGCGGAGCACAACGCAATAAATTAGAATACAATCAAAGATATAATTTAAGTCAACAGCTCCATTAAAATGTAAAACTTCTCTTATATTCATCAACTATATGCGAAGTGAAATTTTTCAAGTGACATTCTAATCACAATTTTTACAACAAGTTTCAGAGGAAAGTTAATAGTTTTGTTCCTGGCTGTATATGTATGTGGTGACTCCTAATGTATTGACACATTGTGAATCTTCCCCAATTTAATGATTAATTGAGTCCTCTCTCAAAACTGACAGTGAAAGATTATTGTGCATATGTTTCTGCCAAACCATTTTCTTCCACTCAACTTTTCATTAATGTGCTTGGAAACTGCTTTCTGTGAGCAGTAAGTTTCTTTCGCAATGACCTATTGATGCTTGCAGGGGACGTCAGTGTCTGTCTGCTGTACAATTGTTGAGTCAGCGGTCTTTCCCATGATTGTCTAGAGCACATCGCTGCACTAAACGTCCTTTTTTGAAATTCTAATTTTATAAGAAATAGAAGCATTTTTATTAGTTGTAATCTAAAAAAAAATTAAACAAGGACAAATAAATTCTTCAAATCCACTCCTCTTAGTGAAATTAGTCTAAATGAATTCCACCTTTTAACAGTATATATTTACCTTTTTGTCAATAATTTAGCAGAGCAAGCATGCATGTTCTTTGGTTTGAATACTGAACTAAAAGCTTTAAGTCATTTTGGACATTTTAGAATGTATGCAACTAATTTGTAAGGCTTTTATACTTTGTATTTTTTTTTCTTATTATTCCAAATTAATTTAATCTTATTCAGAATGTCTACATCGTGGTGGTGCAGGGGCAAAGCACAACCCATGCATTGAGGCCTTAGTCCTCATGCCGGTGGTCACAGGCTCGATTCCCGGCCTGGTGACATTTGCCACATGCCCTCCCCCTCCCACATAACCCTCCTTCCTGTCAAACTAATTTCAAATAAATGCCACTAGAGCCAACCAAACCTTAAAAAAAAAGAATGTCTACATCTTACACCACAAGTTTACAGCTGCCAGGCTGCACAACATTAAGTCCCTGTGAGAACTTAATCATCTCATACCCATCATGCTGCCTGTAATTTGCAGTGGGGTTCCTCAGGCAGCCCTCAGCTTTTCTATGCCTGTTGGTCTGCAGGCCTCCAGTCCTGTGTTTCCCCAGTCGGGACAGTTAGGTTAGGTGTCTGCTTTAAATTATTCACATAGGAAAGTGGACACAATGAACTTGTGTTTCAGTCTACAATACAAGGACAATACCTGTGGTTATTTGAGCTTCTGTCTTCAATAATTTAATCCAGCTTCACTGGGTTCACCCAGGCAACCTTATTAGGTGTGAAGGTCTTTTTATGCTCTTATTGTTTGGGTTCATGTATGGAAGAATTGGAGTAAAACACAAAATAACACATTTATTAGGATTTTTGTTCAGTTTTCAGTATTTGTGAGTGTGCTGCTGGGCAGAAAAATACTTGTGGGCATATTGCTTAGCAGCTGTATTGTCTTATTAATGTTCAATTATTAATAATTAAAAAAATAGGTTCTAAGTGTGCTTGATTGTGTGACAGGTTTGGTCTTACCACTTGCATATTAACTAAAAATGTGCCAATAGGTTGAGCAGAGAAGGGCATCTGCCAATTTCCCCTTGATGGACTTTGAATTATGATCAGCAGCTAAAATACTGAAAGATTTGAATTTCTTTCAAAACTAAACTCTCACTATTTTCAGTCATGATCTTTTCTTGAAGCTCTTAGTTTAATAATAAATCAGATTTACAGACATGCTATTCATGGCATAAAAGGGTATATTATTTTATCGTCTTACTTTTTATATTAGGTATATAATCACCACCTCTATGAAAGAACATCTAGTCCTTGTCCACATTAAAAAAATCAGAACTTGTAGGTTAGACACAAAAGAAGTACAGAAATCTTTACCAACCAAGAAATGCCCAATTGGTGCATATAAGTCTTTTTCTTTAGACTGTTGGATGGTATTTCATTGCATAAAGCCGTAACATTCTTCTGACCCCAGATTGTGAAAACGTTGTCAGAGTTACAAAGTGTTTGTGATGAAGCAATGTTGATGCAGTTTTACAGCTTATTTCACACAAAAACTTCACACAAATGATCTGTTGACAACTTATCCAGTTCTTCTCAGAGAACTGTCATCAAATATGTGTTTACGACTTGAGATCACTTTCCATGTCTGCTTTGCTTGTGTTTATAACACCCTCTCAGTCTTCTAACATTTGGTTACCTTTTTCTCTTCCTTTGAATATGTTTGCTTTGCTGCCTAAAATGACCCTAACCCCTGTAGAGGAGTCCGGTAAGACTCTGCTTTTATCTTTGTTTTATATGCATTTCTTAACTATTTGCTCTGTTAGCTCTAAAAATATGTCTTGCTTACAAATGCATGTGCTATGGTTTTGTGGCTGTTAATACGCAAACTAGATTTGGGGCAAGGTATGAAATCAGCTTGGGATGATATAATTACTAGTGTTGTGTTTGTGAGGCAAATGGCCAATGTTGACTTTTGTCTACTTAAATCTAAAGCAGATTTAGTTCATCCCACAAGTGCAGAATCTCCTTTTGTCTTCATGCTTCCTTACTTATAAAGATTAATAAAATCAGACGGATTAAAAAACATGGAAGTGATCCAACCGTATTGTGCAAAGGTATAAGTCAGGACAAGAGTACCACAAAATCCACAGCATTTTAAAACTAAACTGTGGATGTGGAGAACCTTTGTTTGGTATAGTGGACAGATCTTGCCAAGTGAAGATGTGCCATACCTCTGTTGAACTGCACAGGTTTTATATCACATTAAATATGGAAATATTTTAGGTTTTTTTTAACAGATATAGACTTTAGAGAAGCTATATGCTTCTCTAAAGTGCAAGAGCTTTTTTAAGGTGTATTTCTGCTGTCTTTGACTGATCTGATTCAATTAGTTGTGGAGCCTTTAGTCTGCTGGTTCTCAGTCCAAATACTGAGATTATATATTCTAAAGGAAACAAGTATCGGGTCATACTGAAAACTGAGATGTTATGACAATCTCTCAAAATGCACATCTATTTGATATTTTTTTATATACTTGCATTTATTCCAAAGAAAAACTTGAACTTGTTTTTCCATTTTTTTATATATTTTCCATATTTGTCATTATTTCAGTATGTTGTGGATAGTAATATTTGTCTGCTTAAAATACAGCCAACTCTCTGAGTTTAACAACTGCAATAATGTAATATTCCTTTATTGTTTTACAAATATCAAAAACAATGTAGCATTTAAAAAAATATATTTATATTTTGTCACATGCTCCATATTTGATAAACCAATAGCAGTGCTTTAAATGGACTAGGGATTTGAGCTCTGATGCACTTCCTGTTTACGTTCAGCAGAGCTGCAGCAATTGGCTAGGTCAGTCTTCACTGAGGTCTTTCCTTCCTTACTTGATCCAATTATATGAATTCCTACCACCAGCATGTCCCACCCTCTGTTACATCACTTTAATCACTCATGGCTCACTGCACAACTGGGGCAACCAAAAGAGTGAGAGAATGGAGGGAGAGATGGTTGCTGTGAGGTGGATCTGATGCGAGCAGATGGAGTGATTTCAGTAGAAATTAAAGGGTGGAAGAGGGCAGATGGGAGGATACGTAGGGAAATGAAAGGAACCTCGCTGGGATTAGGTGGCAGAGTTTCTGTTTAAACAGCAGACTGATCAGCAGTAAATGGATGCAGGCGGTAAAGAAGCAGAATTAATAAGGCAGCTCTACAAGATGTTTTGGATTTTGTCCAGTCGCAGTAGGCTGGCAAATGCATTTTCAATGCTATAGTTACAAACATACATATCCGTTTCAATAAATCACCCTGAGCTATCCTGACTAAATGTTTGAAGAGATGTTTCACTAAATTCAACAGAAAAAAGTATTACTCCTGAAATACGACAGTCAGTCAGGCCAAACAGTCTTATTCTGATGCACATGCTGTCCTCTTTACTGATTTGTCACTCTCTGATCAGGTATCTCTTCTCTCTTCCTTTATGCTGGTCACAGAGACGTAGCCCGGTAAGTGTCCTTTCCATCTGTCTAACTGGGGTGACACTAAATATATCACATGACTTCCTGTACCCTTCAGCAAGAGTTGAAATTTTCTCAGCTAAAATAAGGATTTTAAAATGTTTAATTACTAATTCTTCAGATCTCTAGTATTAAATGTGTTTTGATTTTACATCTGGAATTACTATGTTCTATTTTCTTCTCTCTGCTTGGTGATAATTTGCATTTTGACAGCTGGCTCTTTGATGTCTCACTCCAGTCTCTCTCCATCGTGTCTCTCATCTGCTCATGCGTCCTCCCCTCCTATCACACGCTCCTCTCACACACCCCAGCCTTTGATTGCTCGTGGTTTCCTCCCCACTATGAATTCATACTTCTGTTGGGATCACAGCGGGGAAAAAGAAAATAATATCTGGATTATCACCTTGTCAGCCAAATTTAAGATCCTTAGATTTTGCACACCAACTGTCAGTCTCACACTTTATGTGCTGTCACAAGCTGCTTCTTACGCCTCAGAAAGCTTATAATAAAAGGCTTTTTAAAGCTTTGATGACAATCCGCTTCTTTCTTGTTACAACAGGCAGCTTCTAAGATGCAATTTTTCTCTCATATGAAACTAATAAAGTTTTTTTTTCCTAGTAACTAGTAGGATTATGTTTTATTATACGCATATGCAGGTGGTGCTGATCGCACTGTGGGTGGTAATAATTCAAGCATGCACAGTTCCTACATGTTCGTCCAGGAGGATTTAACACTGCAATATAATTAAACTCAATTGAATTGCATCCATATTTCTTACCAACACTGTGCAGTAACAAAATCTCAAACTAACATTTTTGGCTCATTTGTTCGGTGGGTTATAGGGTCAGAAAAAGGCTGAAATAACTGCTTTTCCTAAATTCATTGATGCAGCCAATTTATTTAGAAAGACCATTGAACAGGGTTGATTTTATATTTGCAGCGTTAAAGCTATCAAAATTACTAAAAATGTGCTCAAAGAGTTCATGATGCGATGCACATCCTGAGTCGTGTTTGGTTGCTTTTCATTCTTTGTTTCCAGGTGTAACGCCAAAGTCCACACAGAGCTGCACAGTATCAGATTGCAGAAATATTACAATGTCTTCTCATTCTACTTTTCTGGGCTTACTTTTTGAACAACCAATTGGCAGGTAGATAGAGGCATTGTTACAGACACTGGGGTCCCAAAGATGCGACTCTTTGCTGCAACCAGCTTTGAAGGGAGGGTTTTTTGGTGACGAGATTAACTTAGACCCTCTTCCATCCTATAAGCCAGTTATGAAAATGGGTTTCTGCGTCTGGCCATATTTAGACTGCCAAGGAACCTAAAAGTAAAAAGAAATGCTAATTAAAAATTCCTAGGCAGTCTGAGCTAAAAGAAAAGAAAAAACACACACACATTAAAAATGGGTTGTTTTACATTTATTGTGTTGCCATAGTGAGGGGTGCTTGTAAGTTATGTGTGATTTTGTAGAAAACTAAATATTAATGGTTAGCTTTCTCTACATTTTTCACCACGGGATTATTTTACTTTAGGAAAAAAGACTATGGTGAAGGACCTTGAATTATTGCCACCTAGTCTTTGAACTAAAGCTGATTTTTTTTATGCAAGTGAAATTAGGAATTACAAATAAATATTTGCTTCTTCTGAGCAGAGGGAAAATGTAAATGTACTACTTTGTACCTCTTCTTTTTAGCATTTTTATACATTACTGTTTTTTCTTTTTTCCATGTTACAGGGTATTAAAAGGAACACATCTAGTAAGTAACATTCTTACTGCCCAGACTTGTATTTTTTTTTGAGTAAAGTACTAAAAAATGCTGTTTTCCTTCACGCTCCCAGGTGAGGAAATTGCCAGGCCAAGGCGTGCCGTTCCTGCTGCTCCCATCGTGGCCCCCACACCAGCTCCAGCATCACAACCACCCAGGTATGGAACACGGTTCTGACTTCATGCATTTTATTTCTGAAAATTCATCAATTGCTGTTTGTGTATTAAATAGTTTTGCCTTGTTGTTTTGTAAAAATCCTTCAAAGCATTATCATTAAATAAAACACTGTTTCTGTATAGCAGCTGTTTTACAGTCCTTCAAAAAAAGACTGAACTTTTTCACATTTGTGCTCTCACAAGGTTTAATATTACATAAGTTCTTTGGGATTTGATTTGATCAGCCACTTGAAAAAAGAAAATTATTCAAGAGCTTATTTAAAATCAAATGTAAATCTGAAGTGTGACAGCATTTGTATTCAGGCTTTCTAAATAATTTCTTTGAAGAATCACCCCAGTACTGCAGTGGAGCTCAGAAATGGGACATTTTTTTAGATAATTTACTCTTTGCTCTTCGAATGCAAAAGACCTCATTGCAAGACTGCCCCACTTTTACCATCTCTTAGGAATTTTGAACAACTTCTTAGGAAAACAAAAAAAAACAAACATTTTTGTTCTTCTTGTGGGAATCTGTGCACTCCATTAAGTTTGCAAAGCTGTCAGTCTACACATCAGTGATGTGTACTGAGCACCAATTCTAATATTACTCTAATAACAGTTGCTTATATTGTGAGTTCTGTGTAGGTGAATCATGCTGCAATGGTTCCAGTGGTTTACTTGAATGTCAGCCTTTTGTTGTCCAATTGCTTCAGTGTTCATTGTTTTGTCTGTTGAGTCATGAGGAGTCAGATAAGTCACATTGGCTCTTCTCTCTGCACATAGAGACAGAGATTAGTCACTGTATCTCCACATGACCAACGCAGTTATTGCAGTTTTTCTTATTCTCGATTCTGGTGCAAGAGTTTTCACAACTACTCTAAAAAGGTTCATGTATTTGTTTTTCATTCCATGGGATTTTAATAGCTTGTTGTATCCCACTATTGGTGCTACCTGCCTACTTGGAAGCAGTGCATTTATGAAACTTTCCAAATTGGTTATAATCATGTTAAAGAGGGCATTTTTTTGCCAATGGTGTACATGGTCAATGTGAGCAAAGTTTTACTGAATGACTCACACAAATTAAATTAAATGTTGGATTCCAAGTCAATCAATCAATCAATCAATCAATCAAATTTTATTTGTATAGCACATTTCAGCAGCAAGGCATTTCAAAGTGCTTTAGACAACTTAAAATAAAAATGAAAACAGAAATAGGCAGATTTTGAAAAAGATTAGAAGATAGAAACATTATTAGAAGTAAAAATTATGGTTTACATTCCTTAGTTTTCTTGCCCTTTGAGTTGGAAGACTTTAATAAAAATAATTAAAACTTTAGAGATTAGTAATTATAAATCACGTACAATACATTAATACACTTTAAAAAGTGATTAAAAGGGTTCAGATAGGCCTGATCCCTTTTTAATCCCAATAACAAAAATCTTATTTTCAGAAAATACAATTTTTTGTCTCTATTATTTGAATGCCTCCATCTTTATAAATGAAAATTCTTGTTGAGTATAAATTGATTGATCAATCCTTGCGTGCCATTAATAAAGTCTCATGGGAATGTTAATTTGTAATGACATTTTGATGACTTGCCATGCATTACCTGACTGTAATGGGTCACATCAAGCTTAAAATAGTTAACTGAATATTAGGTGAAATGACAACACTTTTCTTCTCTAATTCACTCTGTTGCCGCTGCAGCAATCAGCAAACAGCAGTCCCTGAAGACACCATGGCCTTATTTGGGCCTCCTTTAGAAACAGCCTTCGGAGAACAGAAAACTGAAGGTAACTGCTCTGTTCCTGTATCCATCATCCCTTTTTATCCTCTAAATGTGTCTATGTTTTTGTCTGGATTGATTCATGGAGGCTTTCTGAAAATACTCTTGCCGTGTCTCTTTTGCTGTCAGCTTAGTCTTACTTGAGACTGTCAACACATTTTCCTTTCGCCTTCTGCTCATGTCTTTACATAATTCTTTTTCTCTTGAACTCGCTGCAGTAGCTGTGAATTTAGTGTGTCTTTGCTAAGGTCAAAGCTGAAGATAACCCCCCAAGGTTGTGTTTATAGGTGTATTGCAGATCGGTTAATACGGAGGTTCTATTGTAACGGCTAACATTCAATCCTCTGGGTTTTCAGTTGCAGACTATCAAAAAGCAATTAGCTGTTACATAAGTTCCATCTCAGGAATAATGACCTCACGTTGATATAAAATACCACTATACATTGATTCACACAGGTGTAGCTGCTCATGTATAGTTCCATAGTAGACGTGCAGTACTTATGAGCTTTGTTTGGCAGTTTGTTTACGCTGTATCGTTGTTTTTTTTTCTTCCAGCTAACACTTTCTAACTGCTAACAGATTTCCTTACCCGATTTAAGACTTTTATTACAAGCTGATGAATGTTTTATTCCCTACAAAATATATAAAAGAATGAGAAACCCACTATTAATTTCCTTCACTTGACCTTCTGTGTCCCCTCCTGCACTTAGTGGTTCTTTCTGAGCCAGATGTGTGGGGGACTTCTTTCTCAGAGCCTGAATCCTCTTTAACGAGGTCCTTCCCCACAGGAAGTAAGTTTCATTATTCCACACTGTGCCACAGCTCCTCGTCTGCCTTGAATGACTGCACTGACCCACCAGCTCGCCCTGTGAACTCCCTCATCATCTGACTAACAAACAGACCTGGCAAACAGTCCTGATCAAACAGCCATGCGGTCATGATCCTTTCCATGTCCCATCAGACAAAGAGTTGTTACCCATTTCATTTCATCGGCCATTACACAACCACAGCATTTATTATCGGTTGACGTATGTTTTACAGCAAAGGTTCTGTACTCATGCTGCATCAACCCCTTCCTCTTTTGCTGCCCTATCCTTGCACTTGGCATGGTGGTGACTGAATTGTAAGGTTCTGTGCTGCATGTGCTCGTTAGAAGTATTGCTGTTTTTTGACAGATGTAGTAATTACTGCTAAGTCATTACAAGCTAATCTGCTGACACTCTTGTTTTGTTATTTGTACCAGAAATCTGCATCCTGTGCAACACACCCTACAGTTACAAGAATATTGGAACAGTTATAGTTTTAATCTATGAACCATTCAATAACTTTCTTAACATTTTTTTAGCTCCTCCTCCCCTTCCACCTAAAAATGTCCCAACTTCACCCCCAACAACTGAAGCTCCTTCTCCAGATGGTGCTGGTGAGAATTTATTCTGCCTTTTTTATACTTTTAAAATCGTTTAATGATAAACATATTCAACCCTTATTTGATTTTAACAACATACTGTGCATGTAATGGCTGAACTGACAGTTTTTATTCAGCTCTTTTCTTAAAATCAAATTTAACATAAAGTGCTTTACATAAGTTTTAAAAATACTGTGCAGCACTTTGGTGTAGTTAGTAGCTGCTTTATAAAAAAAATTACATTGACAAGTAAAGACAACATTTTTAAAAGGTTATCATTATATAAATATACTTATCAAATTTATAAAAATCAAAACTTTACATTCCAGAAATGTATAAATAAAGTAACATTTAATTAATCTCTGGTCACTATTCCAGAAGCATCAGCAGATGCAAATGACTCCAGCAGGAAGCCCTCCATAGCAGACCTGGACAACATTTTTGGGCCAGAGGTGGCTCCCCCTGCTGGTGAAGATACAGACGACAAATGGGTCTGCTTCAGTGAACACCCTCCCGCTGGGCCACCAGCACCAAAGGAACCTGCACCACATATGCCGTCTTCACCACCCCCTCCTGAAGAGCCAGCACTCCTCCACCACCAGCCTCCCTCCTCCCCCTGAATCCCCCGCTCCCCCTCTACCTACATCACCTCCTCCTCTCCCCATCGCTCTTTCCTCAAAAGAAGACTCGCCTCCTCCTCTTCCAACCTCCCCACCTCCGTCACAGGAGCCTTTCTTGCCTCCTATACGTTCAGGTCCCTCCACACCAGAAGACCCAAATCCACTCTACATCGCCTCTTCTCCCGCACTTGCATCAAAGGAGCATACATCACCTCCAGTTTCCTCCCCTCCCCCTCTTAGCTCACCTGCTGGTGTCCTACCAGTCTCCGCCCCCAAGGAGGGCACTCGTGAAGTGGTGACTCTGCTTTCTGAAGAACCCTCAGCTTCCTCAATCCCATCAGCCCTTGTCCTCTCTCAAGAAGAGCAGTCTATGAACACAAACACCTCTCATCCCAAAGGGGAAGGAGGTGAAACGGTCACCTCTCCCAAAGACACCAGCCAGGAAAGTCGGAGCACACCCCCACCTCCGCCTCCTCCTCCAACGTACCGTGCAGTAGTTTCATCGCCAGGGCCCACAGCTGGAGCAGAAGGGACAAATAGTGGTGAGTACTTACTTATATTGGAAGTTCTCAGATGCCATGTTATGATTTTGTATTGACTACAACATAAAACCGTTTCAGTTCATTGGTGTTGAAAGGGACAGGCTGCCAGATGGATTGTGGCTCCCTTGCTATTAAATTTGCACAGACTGAACAGATGTTTGGAGAGGAGGGACAGTGTTGTTTTGACACAGATGAATACAGAATGTTATTTTTCCACAACATGTTTGTTGAGTGATTTGTTATGTTATTAGTTTTTAAACTTAACCTATCTACAAAGTTTTTGTTTTGCAGCAAAAATAGTGTCTTATTATTTTGCCTTATCTAATGATCTTATCTGTTTGTTGTTTGTTTTTTTATTAGACAGAACTATAAACATTTGCTGTTCTTACCAGGAGAAAAATAATGCAATGTTCTATAGATGTTTTGAACTCAAAGAGACGTGTTATGGCCTGAAGCTGATGAATTAGAGAAATGAATTAGAGATGAGACAAATGACATGACGTCATGATGGATTAACTTCACATTCACTGTTTAGAAATGATGGTTGACAATAATTGTAGGTATTTAGCATAAAACAATTTCAGTATATGGGACATTTTTCCACTGAAATAATAGCCTTTTGTCAAGGTGGGATTATGCTACTGGAATAATTTGTCTTATTTTAAGGCTTTTGAAGCATATTTATTATTCCAGGAAATTTACAATGCACTGATCCTTGTCATTTTATTTGCAGTTTTTATTACTTGAGTTAAGTTGAGTAAATTTCATTAGTGAAGTAACTTGTGTTTAATCGTGCGATTGAACTACATCTGAGCCTTGCTTGGTTTCTGCGCTCATCTTCAGGTTCCTCCTCACCTGTAAGACCTTCCACCCCCTCGTCAGTCAACCCAACCCCACCCCACCTCCGCCTCGGCCCCCTTCACGACCCAAACTTCCTCCTGGGAAACCTGCTGTTGGAGATGTGGTAAGATTGACCTTGTACTTTTGTGATAAGTTTAAAATCTAACTAGGAATTTACTTTATATTCTATCTTCTGTTGTAAACAAGAAATCCTGCAGAGGTAAAACATAAGACGATATAAACACTTCTTTATATTTTTTATCCAAGCAGAACCTGATTTAAATATTGATTTAAAGGTCAATATAAACCAAATTTTTTGCCCTTTTTTTTTGTCTTGTGTGTATTTTTAGAACCGGCCGTTCAGCCCACCAATCCACTCGGCAAGTCCCCCTCCCATTGCTCCGTTGGCGCGAGCTGAGAGCACCTCCTCAATCTCCTCCACCAACTCCCTGAGTGCCGCCACCACGCCCACTGTTAGCAAGGAGTTGTGTGTGTCTGTGTCAGGTGTGTGAACCAGTTCTGACGTTCGAAGGTTCTGCTAATATAAAATGAGAAACTGAGAGAAATAGTCCATCTAAATAGACCACTGTAACACTAAATGTTTTATTCTTTTTCGAACTTGCCTTCTGCTCTTGCTCCTTGTGTTTGAATTGTTTTTTTATTTTACTTTTTCATTATTTAAATTGAAGTGTTAAAAACTTGACATTTACACAGAAGAAATTCTTGACAAAAAGTGATTTTATGTCAATTGGGCTGATTAAATTTCACGCTTGCTGAGTGTGAACAATAGGTGAGAATACGAAGTGGGGTGTTGATTCTTGAATGAATTAACGATAGAGCAGTTCATATTCCTTGACCTAAATTTAGAGTCTGTGTAAAGGAGCCTGCAGTGCAGAGTTGTGAGTGGATAAAAGCTAATCTCAGTAGGCTGTAACATGGCTGAGTCATAGCAGCATGAAAAAAATAAACACCATGGAGCAGCGGGAGTTATATAAAATCAGAAAAGTCCTCGATTGCAGGGGGATTTTATTCAAACTGATTTTTAGGACCCATTGCTTGAAGAATGTATACTTAAAAGGATCAGATGTTTACCAGGTTTCTTAATAACATAATTATTACCTCAGGTGTTTAAAAACATTCTATGCAGTCATCAGATATTATACAGAGATAATACCAAAATGGAAAAGCTATGTGTTAGAAACTAAGTACGCCAAATGCAAAACCACCTTTAGGCTAGAAAAAGAAAATGTTATTTTATTTTATCCAACTTACATCGCTGTGAAGAAATTTTGGTTCGTAGCTTTTAACTGCATTGTGGCTCACAGACTTATTTCTGCCCATGAAAGCATCCCAACGTTTCAACCAATCATGAGTTTGACCCTTGATTTAGCTCTCATTCATTTTGGTGAACCTTTGGCTAATGGCAAATCTGCTCGTATGATCATTAGGCAATTTAAGGTCATTACCTATTTTCTATTAAAATACCTACTATTTAATTGTAAGCCCCTGTAAGCTTTTCAGTTTCACTGCTTTTAATTTTGATATTTTCCGCAGCTTGATTGTACGCTTATTTTTGCACTTTTGTTTGAAATTCTTTCTTTTTTTGTTTGTTTTGCTGTTTTGTCCCTTTGTTTGCTCTTTGGCTTATCAGAAGATGATGCTTATGTAGACAAACTGCCCACCTTTGAGAGGCACTTTGATTCATTCGCAGGTAAAGTTCAACTCCAATGGAGCACTTGGGGGGAGTATGGAATGCTATAGGAGTCAATATGAAATCAATAACTTATCCATTGATAATTAATAATTTATTACCACTACAATAAGTGGTCAGTGGACAACTGCCCACTGACATTTGAAGTGTGGAGAAAAAATGTCTACATTGGACTCCATCAAATATGTGTCTTCATCATTCCAGCTGATTGCCATGTGCATGTACATGTTGATCATGTACATGCACATGGTCAACATATGTAAACTTCCTTTTGGCACTGTGAGTAGTAAGTGCTTTTTTAAAGGCGTTGGTTTCATATTGACTGCATGGCATTCTATAAAGTGTGGGTTTGGAGTGCTCTTGTGAGTTTTTCTGTTTGGTGGGTTCTGCTGAGATTGACCTTGGTTGAGGACCTTAAAGGCCATTCTGGAGTGTTATGTACGCCATCTTGATGAATGTGAAAAGTGAAGGTATTTTAACAATAAAAGCAGGCCATTTTTCCAATTCTCTCAGCTTATAACATTACATTAAGTTTTTTGGATCAAATACATGTTTCATATTGTCCAAAACGGCCATGTTTTTGCCATTGTTGAAATACCTTTTTTTTCATTCACATCAGTTTTCTTCATTCTAATGTGAAGCGATACCATAAATTCATGGCATTCCTTTTGCTTTTCAGTGAAATTTTCTCATTGTTTTGCTCTCATCTCACATATTTAAAGACATTTTAGTATTTATCTCGCTAATGTAGCTATTTTTTCTCATCCTGTTTATTTCTCAGGTCAAAAATGAAACTAATAATGAAACCTGGTTAAATCACACCAGTTAAAAGAAATATTTGTTTCTCCGTTCATCTGTTTGCCTGGGACTTTTCTCTCTGTCTTATGACTGTGCACCAGTGACTGTCTTGCCCTGTCGCCTCGATGGCCTCCTATTTCTCATATTTCAAGAGATTCCTTTCTTGTTTGGCAAAGTCTCTCCCAGATTCCCGTTGTCTCGGCATTCAACACCAGAAATATTTCTTAGTGTTGTGTGTGCTGGGTTTCTGTGTGAGCTTGTCTGAAGGGCCCCTCATATGAGGGTTCTTGAGATCATCAAACACACATACACATTCACAACACGCATTGTCGCACGCACTGTGTTAGATCAGAGCCTGGTTTGAAGTCTGGGATGAGAATCAGGTCGAATTAGACAACAGCTGTTTTGTATTCATGTCTGTCTCTCTACAACTGGAGTACAAGCCTCAAGTTTACCCAATCTCACTGAGGTGCCTTGATCTGTGACTTCCACCTTTCACACCTGCCACTCATTCACTCTGCAGGCATAGAGACCTTTGAACCCATTCAAACATATTGAAGGACATATTGTGTTATTTTGTTCCACCACTCTACATTCTTAGTCGGCTCACTCATTCATTAGTAGTGATTTGCCACAACAAATGAATGAATGATGAATGAATGAATGAATGAACAAAAACTAAGGTTTTGCCCTGCTGTTGAGCATAAGGACTGGATTAAGAAATATTATTTATTATTATTATTATTTTCCTTGCTGTTGTCGCACTAATGAAAAGAGTCTTTCCACTTATCTTTATCTTGCCCAAAAGTATTTGTTTGTTTTTAATATTGCATTGTGTTGCTAATTAAGCTTCAGAATACCTCAATACACTGTTTTCCAACCAGAACAAAGCACTATTATCCATGTTTGCCTCATTTTAATGCTCATTTTTCTGATATTTCTATTTTACTTCCATTTGGCCACCTCACCTATCCACACTTTCACTTGAAAATTACGTCATTATAAGCAAAGCTGTGAGTAAAGCTGTAATGTGGTTTGGATTTTCTAATTTCCAGATCGTGTTTTTGGCTTCCCACATTGTTTCTAAAATAAGTATTAAGATAATGTGTTGTTGTTGGCAAGTAGTGGTCTAAAGAAAAGTTTAAATGGGGACACATGTCATCATTGAGGTTTCCCTCTGTGAAGGGATTTGTTCAAGTTTAGCCACATCTTTTGGGCTTTTTAAACAGACTTTTATTCTCAGTTTTCGTTCAAATCAAGTTCCAGAGCCTGAAATGTGGGTTTCTGTTCTCTACCTTTTCTTCTTGTGGTTTGGTCTCATGATTGCCATCTGCAGCTTGTGTTGGTTCATTGCATCCATCTCTTCTGTTTCATAATGTGCAGATGGTGCTATAATGATGAGAATGCCATCAAAAAGGTGTATGCACTGATCTGTTTCAACATTATGACCACAGACAGGTGAAAGTAATTCAGACTGCCTCTTTATGTTAGTTGGTGGGAAATGCCAGACAGCATGTGGACATTTCAGTCCTCCAAGGTGACGTGTTAGAAGTAGGAAAAATGGGATCATGTAACGCTTTAGCTGAGTGTGAAAAGGTCCAAATTGTGACTACAGAATGACTGAGTCAGAGCATCTTCAAGATTTAGCTCTTGTGTAGTCTTCCCAGTAGTGATTGGTATGTTTAAATTGGAGTTCAAGGATGGAACAGCGACATGTTCATGGGCAGCTGTGACTTAATGGTGTGTGGTGAAGGCTGATCCACTAGGTCCAACCCAAAGTTGAGTTGCTGTAGCTTAAATTGCTGTAAAAGTTGCTGTTTATTCTAACATAAAGAAGTCACAATTTAAAGCATTTTATAGTTTGAATGAATGAAACTAGCCAACATGCCAATGTTGTCTCCAGTCCACCACCCACACCACTAACAATGGGTATGTGAACAATGTCAAAAGAGAGTTCTTGTTGCTTGGGGAAACGAGAACGCCTTGTTTCCCCAAGCAACAAGGCCATGGGTTTTACTAGAGAAAGAAGTCAGCTGTTGAGGGCTGGCTTCACCAGCTGGAAAATTGACCAGCTGGGACGTGACATTTGCCATCTACCGTAGTATTATTGAAAACTGCATTCCCCTGTAGCTGTAGTCTGTTTCAGCAGGTTCAGAAATGGTTTAACATTAGATCTTCAAATTCCCCTGATCTCAATTCAGTTAAGTATTTGATGGTCTGGACAAACAAAACAGATTCCTTCAGGTTCCATCTCTTAACTTAATGTCTTGAATGATCTACTGCTAAGATCCTTAGTCGTCTTCGGAGGTGATGCTTCAACAGATCAAAGTTGTTTTGTCAGCAAAAGGGAACACACAATTAAGCTTGTGATTGTAATGTAATCTGCGTAAATTTCATACATTATAAATACCACAGATGAAAATGTGTCCGCTTGCTTCATGTTTTCAGTTTTGATCATAGTGTTGATCATGTGAGACTCCACAGTCCCCTTTGCTATTTAGCTCAACTCAACATTGAAATCCATCCTGACCAACGTTCAGCAGCACAAGCCTGGCTGTCCCCTACATCTACCCAAGTCCAGCATTGTCTCAGTCACCCGATTTTTGACCAGTATGCGTCTCTCCCATCTCGTCACATGTTCTGTCCTAGCAGTGTCTCCGCGCTCCGTCTCTCCTCTCACCCGGCCCTCACCCTCCACGTTTCACTTCACCGTGACGTGTGATAGACCTTCCATGTGAGACTCATGCTTCTGTCCTTCTCTCCCCCCTCCTCACCCACCTCCCACCTTCTCATCCCTCTACCTCCTCCCCTTCACTGCCCCCCCTCCACCCAACACAGAGAATGACCAGCCATCCCTTGTTTGGTTTGACAGAGGGAAGTTTTATTTAACCTTTGAAGGTAAGTTTCCTCGGTAACAGGAAAGCGTGCACACACATAAACACTCTTCTGAGTCTCATTCGTGCAAGCTTGGCCCTACCCTCTACGCTGCCCTTTTCCTTAAGCTCCTCCCTCAAAAGATCCTCCATTTTCTAACCCTCACCATGCTAAATATGTGGCTAAGCATTCCTTATCTGTACTAAAATATATTTTTTGACATTTTTTTTCTCTCTTTTGACATTGTTCGGTCTCATTTCATCTCCACTTTCCTTCTTGAAGATTCATCTTTCTTTGTGCACTTTACTAATCTATTTATAATTACTTTTCCTCTTGGTGGTCTTCTAGTTTATTTAGTTAAATGTCATTTTCTATGATCTTGTCAAAAACACTGCAACTATAAAACACATCTGGAATAAGCATGCAAATACTTGTCTTTTTCTCAGTCTGCCTTGCTATCATCTTCTGCACCTAGCAATGCTTATTCGGGGGGAAAAAGCAAACATCGCTGTATTACGAATTGTACCAATCAATGAAACTGTACTTTGTAAAGGGAATATTTCTCAGTCAAAAAGCAGAGAGAAATGTGTCATCTTTGTGTGTAAGTTGCTGTTCAACCTTACTAACACTGGTATTTCTATTCATTATGAATGTGTGATGTTTCATTTCATGCCATTTCAATGTCATCTATAAATGTTTTGTCTTCATTCCATACTTGCACTTTTGGATTGGAAGAGTGTAAAACTCCTGGCCTGGAACTTTTTAGTTACAGTACATCTCTGCTCTCAATTTAAAAAAATGATTAAATCATCTATAATTATTTACTATAAGGTTTCAAATTCATTTGGTCATTTGTTCACTATGTTTCATGCTAGATTTAATTCTGTTTTTGTGCTGCTTTGCCCTGATTTTAGGCTGCTCCCGAGGACCTAGCCCTCTCACTATGGGGGCCCAGGACACACTTCCTGTGGCCGCGGCATTCACCGAGACTGTCAACGCCTTTTTTAAAGGAGCAGACCCCAGCAAGTATGTCTTTAATTTGAAAACATCAAAAAAAATTATTTAGTCAGTTCATGGAGTTGATATAAAGGATATTATTTACTAAATGTGGCATGTCTCTGTTTTGGCTCCAATATGACATCTACAGCTATAGAAATATCACTGGATCTTTGTAAAACAAAGGAGTTGGACTGAAGAAAGTTTGGGAAAACTATGTATTGCTATAAAGTATATGTAAAGCTGCATGTAGGATAGCTTTGCTTTGTATTTATTTTCCTCATGTGTAGACAAATAGATTTATTTTAGGCTTGGTCATGATCGTGTTTGCACTGCTTTACTGTGGGCTAAACAAAATATTTTATTTTTTAGCTTGCTACTCATGTTGTTGTTTTGATTTGTATGCAGTCAATTCAAAACAGTACTGGAAGCAATGATTATTCAGATGCATTATTAAAAGAAAATTGAAGAGGGCACAGAACATAAGAATGTTACAAATTATTTGGGTGATGTTTGCCTGCAACTTACAACTTTTCTTTCTTCCAGGTGTGTTGTGAAGGTCATAGGTGAGATGGTTTTATCGTTTCCGGCAGGAATCACGCGGCACTTTGCCAATAACCCGTCCCCTGCCGTGCTAACCTTCAGCATAACCAACTACAGCCGACTGGAGCATGTCCTGCCTAACCCCCAGCTGCTCTGCTGGTAATACCATCACCGTAAATTCACCACCTTGTTCAGACACCTTTTCACCAAGTTAGATCATAAGGCTGAGGCCCTTATAATCTAACTTTATTATTTTAGCTTAAATGTTTAACATGAGTGCAATAAGTGAACTAAACCTCACTAAACTCATATTAGACCTTTAGACACACCCTGCATTACACGTTTTGTTAACATGACCAGCATTACTTGTCGATTTAGTGAAATAAAAGCACTGGATGCTAGAAGTACCAAATGTTGCACTTACTGATGTTCAGTTTTCTATTGGATTGTTATTAACTACCCATTTGTTAACCACTGAGATCAAGATGTACCAAGGCTTTAAAAAGTTACAATTTTAAAACCTTTAAAATGTTGCTATTGTTGATCCTATAGTTTAAAGGTATTTTAAGTAAATGCCAGATAAATGTGAAAAGTGGCTGGCATTTTCTCGAGCCAGACAGAAATGTAGCACTGCCCTCTGTGCTATATGAAGGCTATTACACATTCCCCTCACTTATAAAAAAAATACATTTTAGTTACCTTTAAAACTTTTGTAGTTATTAATGTGTGATGTTAATTTTGCTTTGAAATTTTTAATGAATGATGAAGCAATGACATGAATCAATTTGACTTTGGATAGAAGTCAGTTAATCTGGTTCATAAAAATGGACTCCTTGTTAAATCTCCAATTGTGAGGCAGTTCGTGTTGGTTTTTACACATTTTTTTCTGTGCCAATTTTTGATGAAAGTAATAGGTTTCTGGGTACTTTTTTATGTCTGCCTTCAAGCTTTGTGCTTGCTTTTTTTAATTTCCTTTTTGTGTTTGAAAATCACAATTGTTCTGTTTGTTGTCTGTGTTGTGATTACTTTCTTTTACAACCAGCGACACCACCACGCAATCTAAGGCCGATTCAAAGGACTTCTGGGTGAATATGCCAAACCTGATATCCCATCTAAAGAAGGTGGCTGAGCAGAAGCCGCAGGCGACGTACTACAACGTCGACATGCTCAAGTATCAGGTTGGCTCAGCCAGAGACCAAACATTTGGTCCAATAAAAACGTATTTCTCTCAATACTTAACACTTGTCTGCGTTTAGGTATCAACAAATGGCCTCCAGTCGGCTCCTCTGAACCTGGCTGTGAGCTGGAGATGTGAGCCCACCAGCACTGACCTGAGGATAGACTACAAATACAACGGGGAGGCCATGTCGACGCCGATGGCTCTCAACAACGTCCAGTTTCTCGTCCCAATCGATGGAGGTGTTTCAAAATTACAAGCTGTCCTACCTCCTGCTGTATGGTATGCGCCAAATAATAAACTAGTTGATTATTACACTGTCTAGCTTACAACCTAAAGATGTTGACTTGTTGAAACAATGTGGTTATGTTCTTTTAGGAAGTTAGAGTGCACATGAAATGAAAAACATTAATCTTTTAAATAATAATGGAAATAAACTTTCTTTTACATGATTTAAGATTTTACTCAAATGCCATTTTGCTGAAAAAAGGTTTCTGTTTACCTTAGGTGTTACATTAATTCCAAAACGTTCTACAAGCTTCATATAAATGTCCTTTCTATGTTTCCATTTCTATCTATACAGGAATGGAGAGCAGCAAAGAATCCTATGGAAGATCCCTGATATCTCCAAGAAATCTGAAAACGGAGGTATAGTCAACAGCTTTGAGATGAATTTCTGCCCATATTCAGATTCTGTTTCAGAAGTAAAATATGCATTCATCTAAAATATTTATATAAATGTATCACTCTTGTATCTTTCGATATTTATTTTGTTGGTCCAGGTGTGGGGTCCCTATTGGCACGCTTCCAGCTAACAGAGGGTCCCAGTAAACCGGCGCCACTGGCCGTGCAGTTCACCAGTGAGGGCAGCAACCTGTCAGGATGTGACATTGAACTGGCTGGACCAGGATATCGCTTCTCTCTAGTTAAAAAGAGGTTTGCTGCAGGTAAGTTTCTCTGCATTCAAAAGTTTATCCAAACAGAAACATTTTTTAATATTTAAAAGCTTTGCTTCCATAGTTACATTTTTATTTCTTAGCAGTTCTGTCTAGCTACTTTTAGGTAACCAGGTAAATGGACACTGATATCTGTTTTTTTATTATTTAGGCTTGATCACATCAGACGTCTGACTGTCACGTGTTTTCTGGTTTTTCCATTTGAATTATTTTGTTAAAAAGGAATTTGGACAAAGTTTGAAGGTGTTTACAAAACTATCTTAATATATTAATATGATAAACAGAAACGACACAAAGACAAAACACAGTTTTGTTCATTGAAATAAATCTGATTTTGAGTGCTAAAGAAAACAAAATCTACAGTACAAAAATAAAATCAAAGGGAGAATCTGAAACCAATACTGATACTGACTTGATATTGATGCCATTAATATTTTGGGCCGATCCACCCACCTCTAGTCTTAAGCTTATATGGTTTTTTTTGTTATCATGTAAATAGGTAAGTAGTGCTCATTACATGAATGATATAACAGATTTCTTACATTTTTTAGTATAACTTGTGCACTGGGGTGTTTTTTGGATACAAACATTCTTCATGCATCTTTAATACCTCTGTCACACTATTGTTTTATCGGCATGGAAAAACCTAGCGTCATTGGACAGCAATGCTCCTTCATCACCGTATAACCAATTTACCACTGTATCATACACAGTCTGGCTGCCAGGGATCTTTCCACACTCACCCTGCAGTCTGTAGCATGACTGCACATGTGCATAACATGACTGCACATGCTGCACAACCGTGACTCAAATATCACATTAATGACCACGTAACAGCAGCAGTCTATTTGTATTTTCAGGAAAATACCTGGCTGATAATTGACCCCCACTAAGAGCAGCACTGATAAACTGAATGACTGTCATGGACCAAGGTTAGCAACGCGACCAGAGGACAGACCCAAACCAGACACTCCTGTGACCCTTTCTGAACCCACACGACAAGGTCTGCAGCCTACCCAGCAGTATTGTATAACTTGCATATAGCATTGTGGAACTGTTTCACGTCATGTAATTATAGTATTTGTACTCATCTCATACAAAACGTGTGTTGCTGCAGTCAGGCCACCTGGGTTCTTTCCTCCACTAAAGTCTGTGCCTCTGTCTCGATCCTCCTCTGGTCAGTGTTTGGTGGTGTTATTTAAAGTTTCACTGCAGCTGCCTGACAGAAAGCTTGGACAGAGCATTTTTCTTTGGTCTGTGAAGAACCTTTTCACAGTGACACATCTCAGCCCACACAGTTGAATCAGCGCGTACAGCAGTACGAAATGAGTTATGCTAAATCACAAACCTCAGAGAAAACATGCTTTTGTTAATGATTGTTGTCAATGCGTTGAAACAATCTAATTAAAACAAATTCAAGTAGCTACATAAACATAGTTTTTCAAGGATTACCTACTGGTACTACAGGGTCTTACGACTTTCAATTGCATCCTGTTTGATGCAACAATCTGATAGTTATATCTCTTTATTGCACACTTATACTGAGAAGTGTTGGGCAGCTGCATTGATGAGTCAGTTCACTGGTTGAAAATTAAAAAAATTAAATAAAAATAAGCAGGTTTTCCTGTCAGAACAAAAGAATTGTACAGTGTCATTTTAACATGTATCTCAAAGGGCGTTTGGTGTTTTCCTCGTATTGTCAGATAGCCTTTCTGTTGTTCCCAGAACAGCAGTGTTAGACACCAGAGTTACATGACAGCATTCTATTTTTATTTATTGATGATGATTTGTTGTATAAAACATGTGATTCTGTATATGAATAGAATCTGAATGGTATCAAACAACTTGGAACCCTTAAATGTATAAATATTTGAATTCTCTTGCATTTTTGTTATCTGTGTAGTTGGGTAACCTTGTGTACAGTATAAGGTATAATTTTTTGAATTTATTTCAGATATAATTTTTTAACTCAAGTTCAACAGAAGATTTGAGCTATATATGGTGGGGGGCTGTGGGGTAATTTAAAGACAATGATGAATATCTTCCTGGATGCCGGGTTATGCTTTGTGAAAGCAGTGTTATCGTAGAGTTAGAAGTCCACACTTCAACAAAGTTATATGCGTACGTTTTATTTTGAAAGTTCATGCTAACCAGCTAGTCCTTCTATACTTTCTTTAGATATTATTCACCCATTCATAGTTTTGATACAATCACTTCTATTGCACATATACCTGTATATAAGAATCTTTTGCAGTTGGCAATCGCCATTTAGTCACATTGTAAATCGAATCAGCTTAACTTTTCTGCAACTTGCTTATGAATCAGGTGGGAGTGGCTGTTAGCATGACAAGCTGCTAATGAGGGCATAACAAAAATCATGTTTCCAACATCTAGAGTAGTTTTCTGAGCCATTTATTTTTACCCACTTCTATCTTAACTTCATCTGCCAGAGTGAAAGTCTAAACCAAAGCAGGGCCTGTAGTACCCTTGATATTACCCTGTACCTTTGTAGTGATCTCTGGATTTCAAATTGGCAGAATATTTGAGCCATTTTGTTTTGGAAGTACTGTTTGTGTTTTGCATTGCCTTTACATGTAATATATTTTAATTGCAGTACATGTATGCAAACAGGGAGACCAAATCTTCTTATCATAGTACTATTTTAGTGTTTTAATTTGTTTATGTGGAAATGTTTTACATTTGTTTTGAGGCACAGTAAAAGCAATTACACCACCATAAGAATATTTATTTTTAACTAATTAGATGTTTTTAAAGATTGCATGTGTGCAATGTTATTGCACATGGTATTGATTTAATTTATCATACAGTATGTCTGATAATGTGTCATGTTTCCTCAGTGTTTTGGGAGATTGTAATATTGTGTCCAATTAAAACACCGAGAAAATATCAGACATGTTGCTTATAACAGCTGAGTACTTCTGTTTATCTCTTATCTGGCATAAATATACTTAAAGGCTTTTGCAGCTGTAGAGTATATTTGAAACTCTTTACAGTTGCACATTTAAGTGGAGATTGAAATTACTTTATATAAGACGAAGAGAAGTCGCTGTGAAATAAGAATCGGTTATAGTTCGCATTCCTGAAAAATAAGTACTTAATGAGAACATTTAGTTGTGAATCTATACCTATGAGTTGAGGACTAACGACTGAGACAAGTAACTTTTTTTCTACATAAACTGCACCGCAGGCAAAACACACAGTAAACAATCCAGGGTAGACCGGGGGTTCACAGTCAGTAGTTTTTAAGGGGATAATGGTTCAGAAAAACATAATTATGTTGATAAAACATGTAAACTCAACATTACTGTCTTTTGTCCAAGATGCTGGAGTCAGTTTCCACCTGCAGGTTGATGGTTTTGCCAGATAGCAGTTGAATGTCATGTGTCAACACCATAAGACAGGCTCTATTAAAGCTAGTTGGTTGCAGCAACTGAACTTTCAAAGAGTAAAACTTACATATACACACTGAAATGTTTGACATTTTAGAATTATCATTACCTTTTATATCTGCCCGGAGACTGTTCACTTAGCATAAAGACTGGGTTTATATTTATTTATTAAATATTTCCAAGCCAGTACCTATGAGACTCAGAGTATCGCACATTTTGTTTTCTTAACTGAAGATATCAATCTATCTTAATGAAAAAGTGTAACATGCACCTTAATAAAGCTTCAGAGGTTCCTTTATGCAGGTTAGTATAGTGCAACTGTTTTTAATCAAACCAAGATGATTTTTATCCATTTCCCTAACTGTGTCAAATGGCCCAGCTTCAGCAAATCTGTTGCAGGTTTTGGCACTGTTGCGACTCGCTCAAGCTTTTTCAGATTCAAAGTTTTAATTATGTGAATCCCCTTGGCTTACCAAATAGCTGTAGAAAATCACAAGGTTCCCCTTAATTTTACATGTCTTACTAATTGATTATGAAATAGATTACTCAGATGCAAAAATAGTGCATATTTTTTCTAACAAGCATTCATTAGCATCAGGATTGGTTACTCTTACCTCCCTACAGCCTCGTGAGACCTGTGACTTATTCACTTATGAATATAGCTACATTTGCTGTTTCCCCCCTGATTACAGTCTTTATGCTAAGATAAGCTAACAAGAAGTTTGTGGTAAATCCTATGTTTAAAGAGCAGCCCCTGACGCTGGAGTTTCCAGTTTAGAAAGTCAAACCTCCTTGAGCTATCCAGGGTGTAAATCCAATATGGCTGCCATGCATAAACAAGAACTAAAATTTGCAGTTGTAGGTTTTTGCTTTCAAATTGAATGCACTCAACTTCTAAGGCAAATGGATGGCAGTATTAACAAACCCACAATGTCAAGCAGTTTCTTTCAAATATAACATGTATGACAATAAAAAACAAAAAATCTAATTTTTTCCACCTGCAAATAAGTTTACTGGGACCAGCTTGTTTCTTGTGCCCTCCGAGTACAAGAGAAACTTTCATCCAGTAAATAAAAGTACTACTAGATACTACTAGCCTTTGGTTTTTACCAGTTATATTTTCCCCTAATACCAGTTAACTCCCAGACTAAACCTTATGCAGCACACCCAGTTGATCATGCCAGCGTTTGAATTCATGGCTTTAATTTTCATATATGTAATGGTCTCTGTGAGATGACTTGATTTGAATGAGGGTGTGAAGCAAGGTTAAGTAGACCAAAATTCTATTTTTGTTCTGTTTTTGTATTTTGTGTGTGTGCGGGTGTACGTGTGCGTGTGCGTGTGTGTGTACCCCTGACAGTCAGTCCTGTGTTGAGGATAATAAGATGAATATTTTTAAAATGCAGAAAAATATATTATTGTTTAATGTGAGAACAACAACACTGTGCTGATTATGTTCAACTTCCTGAATGCTCTGAAACATGAAGAACAAAGTCTGTGTATGAAGTGGAACTGAAAACTGTATGTGCTGTACCGTTTGTCTGCATTCTGCTAAATGTAACCAATCACAGTCTCGTGACTAACTCTAGAGGGGGAAACAAATCTGTAAATCTAATAGTTTTGACTTATGAAGTACTTTCAACTGGACATAGTTTGTATTGTAAATATATTTAGTGATTGAAGAGCTGGGCTGCACAATTAAATTCAAACGGATGTTTTATGTTCTTGTGTGCAGATCCAATATAAGGGAACATAGAAGATGAATTTTGAAGTAAGATGACTGATTGGTGCCATTTAGCTTTCAGTGAAACCTTCATCTGATAATAATAGCTTTTATGTTTAATAGATACCATGTCCAACAGGATTCTGTTATCTTTTGTACTAATTGTGAGATTGTCAGTCCAACAGTCACTACAGGATTATCTGCCAATGCCCACAATGTGCAGCACTAATCATGTAAGCATTTTGAATTATCATTACTCAATAGCTTAAGCTTTTTATAAGCTTGAAAGACACAATCAAAATCTATAATTGGTTTAAATTAAATTTGGAAAAATAAAATTGAAATATGCGAGCAATTTCCTGCTCTTCATCCCAGTGATGAATTTTTCTGCCTGTAGTTATTGCATGCAGAGCATGCAGTAAAAAGTGAGGCATCTATGGTGAGAGGTAGTACTGAAATGACATGTTGTGCTGAGTGTCATGTACCTTGGGTTATGTTGAAAAGGGAGCAAGGAGTGGCTTTTTTGTTGTGAGAAGCCGGGATGCTTCTTTTTGGTTCTGTGCAGTTAACCTCAAACTCATGTGCAAGCTGTTTGTACAGAACATAACAACGCTAAGATAAACTGAGAAAATTAGTTTGCTTCTTTCCAAAACCAATAAAAAGTATAACTGGATCCTTGTTTTTGTGTCACTTGTGTCTTTGTTGAATTATCTCTTTCTCCCTGAAGACTGTGCAGAAAAACAGCTATTGCAAATTTAAATCTAATTTCACTCAATATTCATATTCATATTATTTTGAAAATTTCAGATTTTATCCAGTTGATTTTCCTTTAGAGACCAGACTCAGGCATTAATTATTGATGTGCTGGAGGCTTTGTTGTCAGCTTGACCTTTTAAATGTCAGTGAATCTCTATTATAACTAGTTATTATAACTAGTATTAAATTGGAATGAAGAGTTGGAAACAAATATTTGCTAACACTATTTTTTTTCTCACTGTTTTAAACTAGACTATCTGTTTGCTGTTTTAGGTCTATTGGACTTTGTTTTTTTGTTTTCTTCTAGTGCCAGAATAATTTAGACCTTTTTTGGTTTCAATTCTGAAGTTTGCATAGATTTTCTCAGCATAGATGCTTGTTACAATGAAACATTTCAATTTTTATCTCATCAGACTGTAGAACACAACTCTAAAAGCAAAAAAAAATGTTTCTAGTTGCTTTTGTAATTCGTCTTTTTGCATTACTTTCAGAGCAATTCTTCTCTGAGCCAGCTGTCATCTGAGGTTCTGACAAAACTCGTTTCAGTTTGAGTAACATCGTCTTACCAAACTCAGAAACAGCTTCACAAGGTCTTTTGCTTTTGTTCTGGAGTTAACACATTTTCTAACATAAAATTTTCATTCATTTAAACAGATGAATGGAGCCTTCAAACTGTACCCAAAGATGAATCTGACTTGTGGAGATGCTCTGTTTATAGCTTGATGCATTTCTTTTTGTATTAATATGTCAAACAAGAAGGCAATATCTGAGTTGTTGCTTTAAAATACATCCAATCATGTCCCTCCAGTTACTTTTAGAGCTATAAATTATTATTTGGGTAACTTTCAAAAACAATGAGCTCATCTTCTGGACTTTACCAAATTATTTAAAAACATAATTGGGCTTTCTATAAACTTCTCACTGTCATTATTCAGGGTTTTAAGAAATACAAATAATTAGTACCACACCTAAAAGCATTTGCAAGAACATTTATTTTTCTTAAAACAATTTAAAACATAAGTGTTTATAAAAGCAGAATTGGAAGATATACAAACTTGCAACACAGTTATTTTATTCTGCACACACATATGAAACATCAGGTCTCGCATATCAGCCATCTAAGACCAAATGTCAGGTCTTAGGTGGCTGTCTTAATTGATCTGCAATTAATACACTCCTAAGCTCTAATACAAGTTCTATTTAAAATATATTCAGTCATGTATTTATTGATAAAGATATTGAGCTCAAATTCACACAAAAATTCACAGATGCACCACATTCACTATCTCATTTCTACAACGATCATAATATTAGACATCAGAGTGAAATTTAGGTTTTAAGGCAAGACGGGAGACAAGGCAGTTATTTTGGTCACTGAGAGTAAAAATAAAAGACCAAATAGTCATCAGCACAAGTAGGTGAGTTCGCTTTTCCTGCAGCCCACCTGACAGCACAAGTTTGTCAGGATGTTGTTTATGTCCCGTTTGCTCCAGTTAGATCCCGGGATGCTGAGGTTTTCCAAGCTGTTCTGCTCCCCTGCAGGCAGACCTGGAGCGACGGAACAGAGAAGGGGATGCAGAATGAGAACCAACCTGACAATAAAACTGAACCATCTGGAAAACATTAATTCATTCATTTACATATTTTCAAGAGTGTAAATAACAAGCAACTGTTTTCATAAATGTACCGTGTGATTTATATTCATATTCTCAATGAAAGGACATCCTAAATGACTGCTATTTATCTTGGACAGTGCCAGTTTCCTTCTTGTAATTACCCTGATTGGTACTCTAACCAGATTTGTCTGACAAGACAGTAAGAGAAGGACTGCCATGGGGAACAGTCGCCTACTCATTTGACATATGACCTTTTCTGGCATAATAGAGTTGAATATGCCACTGTGGGGAGACACCTGTCTCCCATCACACCCACAGCCCAATACTATATCACAAAGCTGAAAAGACAACTGAAAAACAATATATTTCCACATGCAATACACCTACTAACTTACTCATCAGGAAAACATTTTGCATCATTCCCAAACAAGTAACATTCAACTATTTCTATGACATAGACAGTAATTTTAAAGAAAATATTCTCCATAAAATTGAGTTGATTCATAGCAAGATAAAACATTAGTTTGTGTCATGAAAGCTCTCGTTCTCACCGCCCATGTCTGGTTCACTGAAGAATCTCCTCCAACGGGAGCCTCCACAGGTGTAGACCACAGCCCTCAGAAACTCCCGACCACACAGCTTCACTGCCTGCATTTCTGCTCCTGCCTGGTCCGCACACACCACTACGCAGAAGAGCAGAGCCAAAACCGCCAGCAGACGCATACTGGATGACTTCCAACCCCCCCGTAGATGCTCTGCTGTTTTCTTTTTCTTCGTCGAGTTCTTCAGGAGTCTCTCGCAGCCTGCAACTCCTTCAGCGATCTTCTGCATTCAATCCTTGTTCGTTATATACCATCCACCTGATCATCCAATGACCTCATCATCTCTCCACCCCCAACCCCCATTCCAACTTGCCCTTAGCCCATCCCAGTGACACGTAAACACATGCATACTCTTTATGTTTCCGGTTATCTTCATGATCACCATTTCCCGCCATCTGAAACAGACTTACAACCTCCAGCCTTTTATGACCCTCTGCTTAAATGATGTGCAGTCTCGTCAGGCTCCCTTGGATTACCTAATTTAAGGTCGAAATTGCACTGACCTTCGCAACACTGGCCAATCATAGGAACCCAAGCAATTCCCTCCTGGAGTCAAACAGGTGTTTTCTGTCTTTATAACTCTCTGATGGCCAGGTTGTCTTTCCCTTTACAGCTGTTTTGGTCTCATAAGAGGAAAAAATCAATGTTTACAGTTCATCATGGAGTCATTATGGTGCGGATGATGGAGAGATAAGATACTTGGTGTGACATCTCTGTCTCAATCATGAGTTCAGGTCCCACTTAGGACCTTTCTGAAAAAAATATATTTTGCTTAAAAACAAGTTATATTTAAACATTGACACAGTTCAGATTTTCCGTTGTATATCCTAGCGGTAGATGTCGTCATTACTGTAGCAGTTACCATAAGCTTTACCAAATCATGAGCCAATAAGTCTCATCTGAATCTAAGAATTTGCACAGATAAAATTAATTGAACTTTTGGTTAATAGTTGCATATGCATATCCCCTGTTTGGCAGGAAATTGAATAAAGAAACATCCTGTGTGCACATTAGAAAAAAATCATTTTACTAGATCATGTAGTGAAAATTAACACCGTTTCCTATTCATGTTGTTGAGGACTCATGTTGAACAGAGAATTTCTCTGTCTTCAGAAATTCTCCTGGGTCAGTGTTTAACTCTGTCTACTTCTGGATGAAGTTATTCACATAGATAATGCTGCCATTACCTCCTGTACCTGTACCTCCTGCTTTTAGAGAAGCAATGTTTCTATTTTTCATGGACAAAACTACTGACAGAAATTTTACCAGTGTAGTTTTCTTTCTCATCAAAAGTGTTTTTGGGTTTTCCTGTGTTTGTGTTTTGTTCTCCAAACTAGGTGTCCAGATTGTTGCTCATACTGCATTAACCCTAACTCTTGTTAAAAGGGTAGGGTCCCTTTCCACTGTCACCACGTGTTTGCTCAGGATAAGAATCTGCTGCAAATTCAAATAGTCTATGAGATTAACCGTAATTTGCATTTTGTAAATTACTGAATTTACCAGTTTAATTGCCGTGAATTGTATGTAATCAGAATTAATTCTGAATAAATGGCCTGATCAGAATGAATTGGATTGGCCTCTAAACAACTGCTTTATATCTATGGGACATGAATTAAACTTTTTTCTTTCATAAAATGACTTGAGATTACTTTTACTGTGAAATTCTGCTATACAACTAAACTGAACTCTACTGAAAATACTATTCCAACAGTTATTGCAGGTTGCCTGTTGGAAACAAACTTCACCTAATCTTGACCCTTAGTTAATGGTAAGCCAATAAAGTGATACAAAAGACAGGTGTGACCTCCCTGTTATCCTAAAAAACCACATCTGATGTTTGTGGTGGAGCTAAACTATCATCATAAGGAAAAGTAGCCTTATATGCTTTCTAGTACAATTTGGTATAACAATAACTTTAAGTCATTGTGATTGCCAAAATCTTTATACTTGCCTTGCTGCTGCTGATCAGTTTAAGACAAAACATGACAATGTAAAGTTTGGGGATAACATCTGTCCTAATGGGATTGTTCATATCTCACCGAGACATTCAGTCGCCCCTTTTGTCCTGGAACAAAATCTTTCAGAGATAGATGCAGAGCAAATGGATGGAACAGACACAAACCTAATTGGCTGAGAAGGACATCAACTTGAGTATCTTTTGTCTGAAACTCTCAGGCAGTAAGATGACTTTCATAGAGTTCACCTGGAGGAGAAATGGAGCCAGAGAGAGACACTAAGCTCTGCCATGTGAGTCCAGTGCTTGTGTGGGAGGAATAATGGTTTAAAATGGCAGACATACCATGCTGCAAAGTCAGTAAAAGTGCATTAACTCAGACCGTAGAAGGACATAATGTCAACAAGAAAAAAGATGGTATGTGAAGGTTTAGCAGCGTTCAAGAATGGAGCTTCAGGAACTGCTGATAACCGTTTACCAGTTTTACAGCATGTCTGAAAAGTATATGAAATTAAAAACGGTGGAAATTAAAAATTATGTCATTTGTTTTATTTGTACATGTTATTTGCTTGATTCTCAAATGTGGACTTTCTGTCATAAGAAAACCTTCAGAGCTGAGCATTAAAATGGTCACCAGTTATTTCCAAAGGTAAATCCAAATCCATTAACTGAGTTCATGTAAGAGTTATTGGGGATTCACAGTTAAATATGAGTTGCTTAAGTAGACTGATCTATTTTTGATTCTGTTAGACTCTTCTATGTCTTTCAATCCATCACCAGATCCTTCTGTTATTTATTGTCCCTTCCGTCCATGCCGAATTCTCTGTGCTGTAGTTGGTTCATTGTTCTAGTCTGTGTATTCTAGATCTGTTCTCATGCCTGTTTTTTTCTCTTGTTTCATTGAAAAATTACAATCCTTGTCATTAGGTATACTTATGCCATCTGCACTAAAAGTCAGCCACTGTTAAATTTAGTTTCAATATTAATTCATAGTCTTGGAGTTTTGTTAGAGAAAATGTATTTTTGAAGACAAGGACACTGGACATTTCAGAGAAAAAGCTCTGGGCCAAAACTGGGTTGGAATTAAAAAAAATCCATCTTTAAACACCTCAGAGAACATTACATAATGTCTCTCATTTTCATAAAGGTTGAATATTATTCAGAAGTAACAATAGACACACCCAGCTCTGCATAACAAGTGAAAATACTCTAAAATCTTGAAGTAAGTCAAGTAGCAGGATTCTGCTGTTTTTATAGTCACACATCATGTTCACATTGTGAAAAACATTATTTTATCAAATATCCAAGTAAAATAAACATTTCCTGACAATGCAGAAAAGCCCAGATTTTTTTATGCAACATGTGTTTATGGGTCAAAAACAAAGCAAAGTCATGTCAATACTTCCAGTGACTTGTTAAGTTTTTTACTAGAACATTGAGTCTTCATCACTTCCACTGCCTCACATCCACTCTCCTCTTTCACAATAAATGTTTCCTGTTTTCAGCTCATAAACCTAAAATTGATAGCTGACAGAATGTACCCATAAAATAAGATGGTCCACATACATTTAAGTATTTCCGTGATAAAAAGAATATAACTCTGTTGGATCTGTGGTGTTACCCTAGTCCTGCCAACTTGAAAAACCTGTAAAAAAACATTTATACTTTAATCAAAAATGCCACAAAGAGACACTTTAAATTAAGGGTAAACCCCCACCTGGTAGAGTTGCCTTTGCATTTTTAATTATAATTGAAACATTGCTCAATATATGAAAGTATATTTGCTTATACATCAAAATTTTTGATTTGATGAAAATGTTGATAGCATTTGACAAAATGTAATGTTATTGTGTGTTCCATAATTGGCTACTGTTGTAGGATTTTATTGTATAAAGCACTTTGAACTGCCTTGTTGGTGAAATGTGCTATTCAAATAAACTTGACTTGCAGTTTATGTTAGACTTTTTGTTTGATTCAGAAAAGTCTTCTGCCTGAATTTGTAATTTTGTACTTTTCTTACTTAAGTTCTAGAAAAATTCTAGAATGTGCACAAGGTTGTATATATTTAATATTTGTAAATTAATATCGTGATATATTTTTCACAGGAGCTGCTTGAAATCACGATTTGAAAGCTCGTTGAATCCCTACCTGTTATTCTGCCTGTAGTTCTCCAAGCCTCTAGGTGGCGATGTTGGTGTGTGTGAGAAGGAAGTAGACAGAAAAAGGCAGAAGGGCGTACTGACAGGGAAAGGATTTAACCCAAGGGAGAAGATTATATAAAGTGCAAAAGTCAGTATTAATTACAAATATTAATGAGAAAAACAAGGGAAGAAATAATTATGACCAGATTAAGAGTAGGTCACACCTATTTAAATGACACCTTATATTTAATAGGGAAGAAAAATAATGATAAATGTGAAGGATGAGGTGAGAAAGAAAATGTAGAACATGTATTAATGAACTGTAGAGCAAATGAATCTGAAAGGGAGAATTTGAAAAGAATGGTTAGAAGGACAGGTCAAGAATGGAGTCTTAAAGGAATATTAGGAAATGAAGGAAACATAATGGATATTTATAGACTAAGGAAAGCATTTTTTTTCTTAAAAATACAAGATTAATAAATATAATATAATAGATGTAAAGAAATGTTGCTACACACTCGTGTACAGTAGGTGGCGGTATGTACCTCAAAGTTGCTTGCAATCCGCCATAATAGAAAAAAGAGGAAGAAGAAGAAGAAGAAGAAGAAAAAAAGAAGAAGAAGAAGAAGAAGAAGAAGAAGAAGGACTGTCCTGTTTTCAGACTCATGCTGTAGAAATGCCTCTTGTTTTCCATTGCTCTTAGATTTAACGCAGAGTATCTGTCTGAAGGTGAGTCGTACTTTCTGTTCTTGAGCTTCTGAAGATATTTTAAGCTCTTTTGAGAAGCAAATGTTTGTCTTGCTAAGTTGTTACGTGGATGTAAAGAATTATAAAATAGAGCTCGGATTTCTCTTACGGATCACCTGCAAGGTTCTGCAGCATCGCTGTTGTGATTTCAAATATCATTTTAAGCACCTAATCCATATCAGAATAAAAGGTTTGGGCCAATTCTTACCCCATTTTGCCTTTACGTTGCCATTTCCTCCATCCATACTTTCAGTTCGTACCCTTAACGTCCTTTCACCTCGTAGCAATTAGTTATTTTGCAACTGACTGTATTGTACACTTGTAGTTTAGTGGTTTCTCCATAAGACATCGCATCAAAATAGGCACAGTGGTCGTTAAGAATCATTTTTTGTTTTAATCTGCTCCTGTCATTTCTCCTTTTTGCCAAGATAAGCACATTTCGTACCAATGTCTTTACCTTGGCATGAAATTTATTTGGTATTTTTTTTTTCGAATTTTGGATATTTGTGCTCATAAATATTCAGGTATTTCGTGGAAAATGTTCAATAATTTAGTAGCATGCAAGGCGAAAATATATTTTTGATACTTTTGTACTGATTCCATTAGGGCCATTTGACCTCTATGAAATATGTCAGCTCATGATCCCTGATAAGATCAAAATAACTTTTTTGAACTCGATATTGTTTACTGCAGTCAAATATTCACATTTCCTCACCACAAGCTAGTAATGAGTTATGAGCAATTCTTCTAAAACATTAGTTGTGAAATTATATATGTATATATTTTCTATTTCTAATTCTCTTCTTTGTGTTCTGAAAAGAACAAATCATGATGAAAATAATACAACTCAAATGGTTTATTTATTTTCGCTATATGTTCTTTTTTTTGTCTGAAACAGCAGTGCATGATGGAGCCAGCGGTACGTCAGATTTGGAAGAGAGGCTTCCACAATCTCCACAGACCTTTTATTCTTCATAAGAGAACCCACTCTGGTCAGCCTGAGCGTGCAGACGTCAGTCACCCCAGACACGTCAGACCGCCGCTGCTGGTGTCTCGTCTCTACCAGCCTTCCAACCTGCGAGATGTGGGGCAGGAAAGCCGGTTGCCAGGGGAGATGACCTGTAAGAGCCAGAAGCTAATGCAGCAAGCAGGGCTGATCCATCCGTCGAGTCCAGGGTGCTACTACTACCTTCCCTCCACTGTCCGCTCTATGGAAAAGCTGGTAGGTTTTTACTATTGAGATGGTGAATTACGTCAAAATGCTTTGACACCTGATTAGGGCTGTAGTGATACAATAATCTCACGATACAATACACTATATCCTGCCCACGATACAATATATATCGCGATATTCAGCAAGCAATACAATTCAATACACTTTTGCGATTTTCTGAAAGATTTTAGAGGGACAGAGTGATTTTGGTGATAGAGTTGGACTGAATTAATTTAACTGAAAACTGATTAAAAGCACCAACTACACAATACCTGGCTCTGGTTGGACACAGACTTAAAGACGACAGCTGGACAAAATGAACCAAAGAAGTGGAGAGAAAACATGTTTCTTTTAATTGAAACAGTACAAACTGCAGCTTACATGCATTTGTAAAGTAAATAAAGTGAACCAAGTACCTGCTCTGAATAGTTTGATGCCTTTTAAACCTTGACACTTAATATCTGAAGGAATCACTAAGCCTGATGACCTGGTGCAAAGCAAGCAATGAGTGAGAAAGGTGACAATTGGATGTTGCGATACTTGCAGATGAATATCGATTTTTTTTCTAGGAAAGAAAATATCGATATATATGGCGACATTGATATTATTATACAGCCCATTGTCGGATGTCAAAGTACCTGACACCACTCAACAGCTTACAACATCGTTTTAACGTTTAATTTCTGGTAAATGTTTTCCAGGGAATAAAAAAGGAAAATAAAATAATAATTAAATAAAAAATTAAAAGGTTGAAATACAAAACTCAGAGCTGTGATCTTAACATCCTGTTTGTAATTTTAAGAACCTTTTTTTTAATGAAAATGCATGGTTTCTCCCTAGTGTTCTTGTTTCTACCTGTATATGGATACTAAATCCTAAATGGATCTTAGCAAAAGTTTTTTTTCACTTCGGCTATGTATATATAAAACTGTGGTGTTAAATCAACAGATAAGGCTTATTGACCAGGAAATGCAGGCGATCGGTGGACAGAAGTTGGACATGCCCAGTTTGTGCTCAGCTGATCTCTGGAAAACCAGTGAGCGCTGGGATCTGATGGGGAAGGAGCTGTTCCGTTTGAAGGACCGTCACGGTGCAGACTATTGCTTGGGTCCCACGCATGAGGAGGCCGTAACAACTCTCGTCGCTCACCAGACCACCCTCTCCTACAGACAACTCCCTTTGCTTCTTTACCAAGTGAGCCTTCAGTGTGTAGCTGTTTCGGGTTTGTTGTTGTGTGAAGCTGCTTTTTTAAATTTTTAAAATTTTGATTTCTATTTCCAAATACTAGATCACCCGCAAGTTCAGAGACGAACCGAAGCCGAGGTTTGGTCTCCTGCGAGGGAGGGAGTTTTACATGAAGGACATGTACTCATTTGACACGAGTGAGGAAGCCGCCCATGAGACGTACGAATCCGTCTGCGAGGCATACGCTCGGCTCTTTGCCAGGTTGGGTCTGCGTTGCGTTCAAGTGCAGGCGGACACTGGAAACATCGGTGGCACGCTGTCCCACGAGTTCCAGCTGCCCGCAGACATTGGTGAGGACCGGCTTCTAGTCTGTGGGACCTGCTCATTTGCTGCTAACATGGAGACTTTGTCTCCTGACAGAACAGACTGTCCGGAGTGCAGCACTGGCGCACTGGTAGAGTCAAAGGGAATAGAAGTAGGTCACACATTTTATCTGGGTAAAAAGTACTCCCATATTTTCAATGCCACTTTTAGTAATCACCAAAACAAACCTGCTGTTGCTGAGATGGGCTGCTATGGTCTCGGAGTGACCCGCATTCTCGCTTCGGCCATTGAAGTGATGTCAGCAGAGGAGGGGATTCGCTGGCCTGGTCTTATTGCCCCATACCAGGTTTGTGTTTTACCCCCTAAGAAGGGTAGCAAAGTGGACGAAGCAGCAACCCTGGCAGAGGAGCTGGTCCACAACCTGGGACAGTTTCTGCCACATTTGAGAGGTGAAGTTGTTTTCGACGACCGCACACAGATGACCATTGGAAAGAGACTTAAGGATGCTGGCAGACTGGGCTACCCGTACGTGGTTGTTGTGGGACAAGCGGCTCTGGAGGAAATACCAAAGTTTGAGGTGATATGTCAGCAGACTGGTGAGACAATGTTTCTCAGTAAGGATGGACTGCTAGATCTACTGGGGACTGTGAAGACTGTATAGAGAAAACTCTTTAAACTGGGTGGAACTAAATGTTCAAAGTTTTTGTATTTTTCTTTATTTTTTAGTTGCTACAGATAGCAAAGCCTTTAATATCAACACTGGACGAAACTTGCTGTTAAAACTAGCTTTGTTATGGAGGGGAATATTTGAATGCATTTGATTATGACAATAAAATTTGTGTAAAAATATCTTTACTTGTTTTAAATTATTTAACTTACAGTTACTATTAAAAAAACAGTACATAAGGTAATAAAATAAGTGAGCCATGTGGGGCAAAATTGCCAAGCTGGAAGTACTCAAAGGCCACAAAAATGACTTTAAAAAGTAATTATTATTTTTGTGTTTATCTGAATTAAAATAACATTTAAATATTTGATGGAAAGGATCAAAGTAGTCTGATTGCTGGAGAAATTGAATCAATGAAAGTTATTGAAAAAAGGAATAATATGTTTCAGTTTAATTTGCCCACAAACCACACAGGATACAGCATTATAAAATAAAGCTGAGGCTGACTTTATTTCACTATGTGCAAAAATACTTTTGGTCTAACGATTTCAAAAAGAAACAGCATGATAATAAATTATACATGCATTTTTTCCCACATTCTTCTGAGTATTAATTCATCAGATGATATCCGCTCTGCCATCGGAACTAATGTATCGGCACTGCGTTGCTGTCCGGATAATAGTTGACGTAGCACCGCGTGAACACATGCATAAACAAGGCAGCTTGAAGACTGCAGTGGTAGAGCAGAAGGCTCTGCTTTAGTAAACTAGTATTCTTGTATATTAGAACATTGAGCGGAACAGAAAACTAGTTTATAATATTTTGAGCTAAAATGGCGTCAACAGATGACAGCGACGACGGAATGGACGCGTTCATGGACAAATTCAAATCGCAGAGGTATAAAAATGCTTTCACTGACAGTAACTGGGAGGAGGTAAGAATCTCTTATCTTTTAATGGCAAGTCATTTTTAATCCGTATTTAGTTACTATGTTTAAATTTGATTTGCAGGAGTTCAATAAAATCCCCATGTTCATGAAAACAGCCCCAGAAGAGATCGACCCTAAACGATACCCTGAACTGGCCTGTCTCCAATCTATAATCCACGACGAGGATCGATCTCCGGAAGGTTAGTAAAACCTCACGTTTGTGTCGCACACAGAAAGTGTTTTCAAGTGCAGTAGGTTTAAAAGTATGAGGTCTGTGTTGTTTCAGAGCAAGCAAAGAGTCTGAAAGATGAAGGAAATTCATTTTTCAAGGAAAAGAACTACAAATATGCAGTAGTGGCCTATACAGCCGCTTTGAACAAGAAATGTGGGGATCAGGAGCTGAACGCTGTGCTGCTGACAAACCGAGCAGCTTCACACTTCCACCTGGGTAAAAATATATCCTATCTGTCAAAATTTATAATACTCCACTAATATTTGGTTTTTGGTTGCCTTTTTGCAGACTTACAATGCTTTTTTTTAGTACAATTATGGGGTATTTTTTGTTTATTTTTCCTCTTACAGTCAATTCTTAGGCTTAAGAATTGACTGCGTAGTAGTAGTAATATTAATATTACTACTAATATTAACATTTAAAGCTTGAAATTAAAATGGACATGTAAAATTTACAATTAAATGCATATTCATGTCACAGGTAATATGCGTTCTGCTCTAAATGATGCTGCAGCTGCAAAGAAGATCAAACCAGACCATCTCAAAGCCTTGATCAGAGGTATGTAGTACAATTTATATTACTGTTGACTGTCCATACAATTAGATGCTGGAATATAGAAGACATTTTTATATCCTGCATATAACAATGCAAAAAATAGAATTGGGTATGACAGTTTTTGGTGTTCTGCAGGTGCTCAGTGCTGCGTGGAGCTGCGTAACTTTTCAGGCGCCATCCAGTGGTGTGATGAGGGACTGAAGTCCCACCCGACTGACAACAAACTGATGGAGCTGAGAGCATCAGCAGATAAGCATAAAGTAATTCAAGAGATCAACTTGCTTGTGTTGGGTTACATGAGGGTTGCAACAAATGAATGAATGGTGTTTTTTTTATTTCTGGGGTGTCTCAGAGAGCAGCAGAGAGAGATGCCAGGAAAGCCAAGGCAAAAGAGAAGAAGCTGCATGGTGAGAAAGAGGCTCTTCTTGGTGCTATAAAGGTAAGTATTTTAAAACTGAAACAATTGAATTAAGTTCAGATTCACATCAAATGTCATCTCAAGGCACTTTACAAAAACAAATCAAAAATGTATTCAGAAATGTTTAATCAGTTCAATCAACTTTCCACATTTCAGTTTCATCCTAGTTATCAACCAATGCAGTGACTCCCAGGTGGTTATTCAAATTAGTCAAAGGGTCTTTAGTTTGAGAGCTAGTCTACTTTCTGTGAAGAGAAATAACAGAAGGAGTATTAAGGTGATGCATAATTAGAGAGTAGTAGGAGAAAGTAGAGCGAGGAAAGTTGGTCAGTATATCACCAGTTATCATGTTAGATTGACTCAGGATGACCTAAGCCAACCGAACTATAAGCTTTGGCAAAGAGGAAAGTTTTACGCTTCATATTAAAAGTAGACAGAATGTTTGCATGACAGACAAAAACTGGGACCTTTTTCCAAATGAGAGGAGCCTGATGACTGAAATATCTGCATCACATTCTTATTTTAAGATGGTCTAGAACAGTGGTCCCCAACCCCCGGTCCGCGGACCGGTACCGGTCCGTGGACCAATTGGTACCGGTCCGCGGCGCAAGAAATAATTAAATATTTCCGTTTTACGTATTATTTGAGTCTGGAGCATCTTTTATTTTGAAAATCTTGTAACCGGATTCTCTCGGTTACTTGTGCGCCAACATTGAGCCACAAGCAGAAAAGGGGGAAAAGAGACACATTGCGGCCCGGTAGGTGAGTCCTACGTTACAATCCGCTCTGCGTAACGGCTTCTGCCTTAGCGCGCAACCCCCCCCCCCCCCCCCCCCCCCTCCCTGTCGGCAGCAAAATATTGGAGCCTCCTCCCCCCCCCCCGGTCCGCAGAAGAATTTAGAACTCTAAACCAGTCCGCGGCACAAAAAAGTTTGGAGACCACTGGTCTAGAACCAACGTGTGCAGGTATACTGGTGACCGCTGCTCTTCTATCACCCCATCTAATTCAAATTTATTTTAATTACGATTTTTCTTATCTACTTCCTGCACAGGAAAGAGGCATCAAGCTTCTCCAGCCTAAAAGGTCACGACCTGAAGGTTCAGACAGTGAGGGTGAGCATGAACGCCCATCAGCAAGAATAGCACAGCTGAGCCTGGACAGCCTGACCCCTGTGGAGGTCACAGGGGCTCAGGTCTTCCTGGATGAGCTGGGCTCCCTACACTGGCCGGTTCTGTTCCTCTACCCCGAGCATCAACAGAGCGATTTCATCTCAGCCTTCTGTGAGAACAACAGGTAGAGTAGTTACTGGAGAATTTATGTCCTTAATATACCCATAATTAATGTTTATGGTTATTGTCCTCCTAAAAAGTGTACCTCAGTCTCAAGTTACACTTGTCCTGTCAACATCTGAGAATTTCACATAACAGCTGTAAACATTTCCAAGATTCAAATACACACAGCTGTGTGCTAAAAATGTCTTAAAAAATGGACAGACGTTTTCTCAATAATATGACAACATTGAGAATATATAGTAACTTTAAACTAGCTGTGTTTTGCACAATGTCTTGGTCTTTATTCTACTTTCATATTTGAAAGGCTAAGTGATGAATTCTCACACTTTGAGAGTGATTCCTTTGAGTCATGTATTGTTAAAACTCTTACAGCTTTTCATTCTCTCTGTTTTACACTTCAGCATGTGAAGGATTGGTAGGAGTTTATTGGATTTATAACAAACAGACATGCATTCATTTCGCTGCAGATTAGCAGAATATTCAGGGTTTTGCTGGTCATAAACAACTTTAACCACCACATGGGGGCGCTGTTTAGTCAACTTTTACTTTTAACCACTTCAGTGTAAAGCCAATGTTTATTTTTTTATGACAACCATTAGTAAAGAATGTGCCACTTAATTCCACTTTATTGCATAAAAATGTTGTCTTGCAGGTCTGTTTTGAATCTCTGTCTTTTATGGATTAGCTTTACAGATCATGTTTGTGTCATGTTTGGGGAGGAACTGCCACCTTGGGACACAGACAGAAAATACCATCCACAAAACCTGCAGGTTTGTAGCTCTGCAAAAGCAAAGCTTCTGAATAAACTAAACCACAGGTTTTTTTTCTGTTTTGTTGTCTAAAATTGTTTCTTTTCTCATCACGTGTGAATTATTTTGCTGTATTTCCTCCAACAGAACGGTTTGTGTACTGTGAACTATGTCAACAGGTGTAATGGCACCAAAAGTTTGAAAAGCTCGTTTAGAACTTGTCTTGCTGCAGTTAGAGATAAAATTAAATGTTTATGTAGCGTCTAACTTTGTTTTCCAGCTGTATTTTGAAGATGAGGAGAAGGAGACTTTCTACCAAGTTGACCCAGAAATGTCACTTTTAAAAACATTGCAGCATAAGAGGTAAGTTTTTAATTATGTTTCTTGGTTTGTTGGTATGATTGTTGGTTGTTATTACAGAGAGTTACTGAACATTTAAGGAGTATTTTTTTTGGTATTTCTAATGAAAATGTGAGTTTTTATCTTTTAAGCAATCTATATTATCAGTTCTGCATTAGTGAATATAAAATGATGAACATTCTGAGTTATTTTAGTGCTTTCCCTTGTTAGAAATTGAACTTTTTTGCCATTTTATGAGGAGTGAAAATCAGTTAGATTACATACCAACTACTTTTTACAGTTGTTAAATATATTTGAGTGGTGGTGTTTGAGTTTTGAGATGAAGAACCTTCAAAAATAAAATGGATAGCAGCCAGTTAGTTTATTTTGAGAGGAAATCATTTCTTGCATCCTGCATTAATTGTTAAATCTGTCCCTTTAACAGGTTTTTTGTGAAGGCAGGCACCCCAAGCTTCATGGTTTTAGCGAAAGACTCACCATTCTGCAAGCAGTTTCTGTCTGGAAAGAAAATCAATGGATTGTAGACACGGACACATAATATGAAAAAGTAGAGGACTGTCTTGAGCGCTTTTGTTTTGAAGACTACAATTAAAAGACAACCATCTGCTTTTACGTTGTTAATGAAACAGGATCTCTTGGCAAAACTTCATTACTGTCAACATATTTGGCAGTTGATATGTGCAGGTTATTATGATTGTGATGTCTTCTTTTGATTTTTCCAAACATGCCTCTCTACATCATGGCCAAACATCTCTATTTTGATCCCATCTCTGAAATCATGTGGTTCATTCAAATGTAACTTTGTAAAAATGAGTGTTGATTCTCCATATTTTCTAGAAATAAATACTGCACGCCCTTATTATGACACCGTCATAGCTTTAATATGTAATAAGAAAATTCTTATTTAAATAAAATGACAAGTCTAAGATGAAGGTCTAGAGACTTTGGGTTTCAAAGATCAGACCCTTCCTAATATACGTAGATTACTATGCTAAAATCATTTTTGACATTAAGACAAAAAAAATAATTTGATTAATTGTGATGAATAGAATATTGAAGTAATCGAGTAATTAACTGGCTCAAAAAAGGCCCTTCACTGAAAGAGCACATTCATATCGATAATTAAGTCTGAACTGTACAAATATATATACATTTGCATTTAAGATTAAAAAAACATTTATTTGTAAATCTGTTCAGTCCAGGACTTCTCGGATGGCCCAGTTTTAACTTTACCTGGTTCAGTTTAACTTATTTGCTTATTTGCATCTTATCATGTTCTATAAAAAATGCTAAATGACAAATCTGCAGAATGTATGCATTTTATTATCCGACTAATCACCAGAATAATCAATAGAATAACCGATTATTAAAGTAGTTGCATCTTTAGTTATGCTGTCTGCCCAACTCCCAGAATTATTGATTTGCATATCTCCCTCCCTAACAGTTAATGTTATATTTACCAACACACATTCATGTGAAACATTCTAGGAAAATGTTTATTTGCTTTATGGGCATCTTTAAAAGCTGGTTCTTCCTGGCTTCCTGGCTTTACAGTCACACAGTGACTGTAAGCCTGTAAAGCCAGTTACTTGTATTTTTGGCAATGTGGTCCAGCATCAAGCCCTGCTTAAATGAAATCAAATTTTTATGTAATCTAGTTTTCTAAAAATTAAATTTCATTAGATGCAAGTCAAATGTGAAAATGATCAGTAAAAACGCAAATATGCCCCTGTATAAAGCTACATGATGTGAATTTAACACTTATGATTGAATAAATGTGAAAGATTGACTGACAGTGTTATAATTAAGGCTGGGCAATATGGATTTACAGTTTTATGGTAGTCTAATATTGTAATAATGAAACTTCTCTTGAAAAAAGAGATTAGTTATTAGCATCACTAATCTGCACACAGAAACTGAATTCAATTGTATTTTTAAATGTATTAATATTTATTTAGCAAACAATGTAGAAAATAGTAAAACTAATAATCCTGACATTATGGATAGTTTTTAGGAGTTTTAAATATCAATTAGAATTTATAATGACTGATAAATCAAAAACTCTTAAAACATTTATCATGATGAACAATATAAAAACCGGCCCCTAATTGTAACTAAAGAAAATGTCTTAGTAACTCATTTATGTTTTTTAGGTACGTTATTGGGATTATGTTTTATATTTATTTATTTGAAATGAAGGAATTAGTCAAAATGTTTCTAAGAAAATATACATATAAACTTCAAGGGCACATTTAACATTTTATTTTTATAGGAAGCATTGACTTGACTGTCAGTACTGATCTGAAGAATTTACCTTTTCACAAATGTGTACAGTTATTCTTTAAAATCAAGATTGTTTTCGTTTTGAAGTCCTGTAAGACTTTGAGCAGGGTTTTGAAAACTAACAGGAGTCTGAGAGTTTTGAAATCAACCAGGATATTTAGGAGGATTCTGAAACCAAGGTGGGGTTTGGGGAGAGTTTTGAAACCCAACAGGGCCTTGACCAGGGTTTTGAAAACCACCAGGAGGTGAAGCAGAGTTTTGATTAACCGTCATGACAGGATTAGTCTGCACGTTGACCACAGTTGGGGGCTGCAGCGTCTGGGGCTGCTGCACCACAACAACGAGAGGAGTCGTCTCCTTTAGCTCACGATGCATCTGACACCAGGAGCACCAGACGCAGCAACAGGAAGCAAGTATGTCTTCACAGAGGGAACCCTGAAAGCAAACACATATACCATTGCACCCTCACTTCTAAATAAATTCAGGTGATCGTAAATTACCACATACCTTTAATCCATGTTTGTTACGAATGGAAGCCCTCAAAGACAATGCCACAGGGGGGACAAACAGAGGAACTCCACAGGCTGGAAGCACAGCAGGAGTTACCATGTCGCATAAAGGCAAACAGTAGTTCTCTCCAAATCTTCTTGAAACAGTGCAGGCAAGGAAAGGGCAGCACCAGAAACCATAGCAGCCTGGAGAACAGAGAGATATACAGAGAAATGAAGTTGACTGAGCTCTTTAGAATACTTGTGTCATTTTATTTCAAAGAAAACATCTCTTACAAGTATTTACATCTTCAAAGCAGTCAAACAGACCACTTTTCCAGGCTTTTGGAGGAGTTTCTGACATCCTACCCTGAAGTTCAGTCACAAACTGAATTATGACCGTTATTGACCAGCAAAGACTCAATCAAATTTTCTGCAAAACAACACAATACCACAAATTATAAAAACCTAGTTTTTTGTTTAAGACCCATATGTTAATCCCCTTGTAAAAACATCTCTATGTACGTTTTGTATGTATCACTAACAAGTCCAGATTTGATAAGTTTAAGTTTCACTTACTGAAGGTGTGATCTAATATCCATAGGAAGCTCCAAACTCAAGCTAGAAAACATCAATTTAAGAAAAAAAGACTTTCTGGATTTTGAGACTTGGAGAAACTATGGACAAAAGAATTCTTTAAGAATGTGTGCTCCCTAATTTTACACAGCAAGTTAGAGGTGGACTTATTTAAGAAGTCCACATCAATAGGCACTTCTTAAATAAGGTCTTTTTCCCTCAGTTTATTTGTTGGTTTTTCATTAATAGTAAGGAAGATTTGGAGATGAACGTGAGCTGGACAATCGGCAGCAAAAGCAAATCTGAGTGAGCCTGGGAATTCCAGCTGGGAGGAATTCCCACATTAACAATCAGGAGTTAAAAACTTATAATAGCATTTGTTGGATATTTATCTACAATAAATAGATGATATACACCCAGCAAGTATTTAATTTACACTATCTTATAGAAGTAACATTATTAGTTTGATAACATCGAAATATATGAAAATAATCTGCTAACTATGCATATTGAATATTTTTACCTGGTCTTGTGGGAGACCTTCGTTATATCTCTGTAGATATGAGCGAATGTGTGGTTTACAGTAAGCTTTGCTTTTGGAACACAAATATTCCATTTTGTAATTTGATATGGAAACACACATCCTCCCTTTTCATTGTATCCTAGGAGCCCAAAGATGCTCTAAATGAAGCTCTGTCCTTTTTGTTTGCTGAAGGAGGATTCAATCAGCAGTTTGAAAAAAGCAATTTATAAAAAGGCTCCATGTCCTGAGCCAATGTGGCACAAAGCTCTTAAAATGGGATGACAAACAATAAAATAAAGACTGTTGAGTAGCTTCACAAATTTATGAGATATGAAGCTCCAGTTTGAAGCAGATAGCAAAACCTTTTAGCCATGTTTTCATTGAACTAATCAGATTTTGACATGTAGCCGACTATGAAGGGGTCATAGTCAGCTGACAATGAAAGCAAATATGTTTCACAGTTGTTAGTTCAGAGAGCACCTGGAAGGAAACACTGAAATTTAGCAGGATTTTAAAACTTGTTGGAAGTTTTAGGATACAGAGTGTTTGACTTATTCCATTGGTTGTTACACTTATTTCAGGGCAACTCCTTTATTATATTTACACTTGCATTAATTGTTTTAGGATACAGAGTGTTTGACTTATTCCATTGGTTGTTACACTTATTTCAGGGCAACTCCTTTATTATATTTACACTTGCATTAATTGTTAAAAAAGGGAAACAACTTTAATGATCTGTCTCAGGTTAAGATGTGAGTTCTTTACCTCTTGAATGATCTATATGCCACACAGATGCAAACACTGGAACCATTCAAAGAAAAATGAAATATTTATTAGCAGATTAATAATAATGTATTTGAAAGTACAGCGATGAGTTGTCCTTTATTCTTCGCTGGTTTGCCTCAGTCAGAAGCATTATCTGGACTCCTTGTCCTGACCCAATTAGGGATATATTTCATTACCACCTGATGCATAAACACATCCTGATTAGAGGAAAGAATAAACCTAGACTTTGTATTGATCTCCGTTACGACTGGCTCAGGGTCGTAACAAAAACAGTAGACCATGCTGCGGTTAAAGTGCATATAAATGAATATTTATTAACATAAACAACAATGGATTGTGGATATCAGTATCAGTAATGCAAAGGCGTGGATGTGTTGTATGAATGCATAAGGAAGTGTTGAAGTGCCAAATTAAAGGCAAACTCAAAAGTGCAAAAGGAGAGGAACTGGGGCTTGGCAACCAAACATCACAGCAGCAGAGTGGATGCTAAGGGTGACCCAGAAGATGGAGATAGCCAGGTTCAAATACTCTGTGCTCCTAATCAACCTGATCAGCAGCACCTGCAAAGGGGAGGAGCACAAAGACAGACAAGACACCTGCAACCCAGCCTACAAGGCCCAGGGCCATAACAACCTGTTGTGTAATGGGAAAGTCATTTTCTTACATAGAGGAAGTTTACAGCAGGTACAAATTTAAGAAGCAACACATTTCAAATTACACTGACCTAATTTCATTCATCACTGGTTTGCTTCAGTCAGGAGAATTACTACACATTCACAACACAAGGCTTTGTGGAGGCTTTTGAGCAGGGTGTTGTGCAGGGTTTTGAACACCAACAGAAGGTAGAGAAGAGTTTTGATTAGTCATTATGACAGGATTAGCCTGCACATTGACCACAGTTTAGGGTTGCAGTTGCTGGGCCTGTTGCACCACAACAGGAGTTTGATCCTTTTGGTCATGATGCATCCAGCACCAGAAAGCACACACCCTTTGGCGTTCCCTTCTCGGAGGGAATGCCGAAAGCAAACACAGAAACTTTTATAATATTATAAAAAGTTTATAACCCTAACCCTTTAAACATGTAGCAGGAGTCAGAATATCACAAAAAGGCAGATAGTTCTTTCGAAATATTCCTGGAACAGTGCAGGCTAGGCAAGGGCAACTCCAGGAGTCATAGCAACCCGGAGAACACAGACGTAGAGATACAGAGCAGTCAAATGGTCTTAGGTAAATCCTATTGTTTTAAATTTAAAACATAAAAAATCGCCTCTCACAAGTTTTACCAAGCAGTCAAGGGGCCAAGTTTATTTTATGCATATAGGGACGTTTCTGCAATCCTATTCTAAAGTTCAGCCACTAACTGAACTATGACTTTGTGACCAGGAAAAACTCATTAAATGACTGTAGAAGAAATCCATGTTGATATCATCTCTGTTGCCGTGTTTTTGTGTCTCTAAAACGGTGATGCATCATATTACCTATCCTGTTTCAGCCGATTATTGTTTCAGTCCGAATATTGAGATATTCAGTATCTCAATATCTTTACTGCTAGTAAAGATATTGAGATACTATGATCTATTGGCTGGTATTAATTTCAGTTGCTTAAGGCCCATCAGTTATAGCTCTTGAAAATATATCTATATGTAAATCACTTAAATGTATAGACTTCACTTACTGAATGTTTGCACCAATTGTTTCAGGAAACATCAAGTGCACCAGGAACAAACACACTTAAAAAATAGACTTCAAAGTAACAATTTTCACTTCATCAAACTATGGAAAATGAATCCATGAATGGTTCATTTTTGTCCTTGTTCTAACTTAGTCTAGCTACATTTAGAACAAGATGGTTCAACATGTCTGCAGGACATAAAATAAAACAACCAGCAGTTAAAATCTTACAGTGGAAAGTTTAAACAGATCAGTTGCTTCCTGGTTGTTTGCATTCCTGTCAGCTATTTGCCAACTTTAGAAATTTAAAGAGTACCAACATGGACTTCTCACGCAGATCCTATTGGCTACTTAACATCGCACGGCATCTATGATAAAAGACAATTTGCTCAATTTAAATTGTATAGGATTATAAAGCATCTTTTGCATTTTAATTTTCTGTGTTTGTCATGCTGTTTTATTTTTATATTATTTAAAACCCAGCAGCTTAGCTGACAGTAAGATATGTCTGATTGTCTTGCACTGTTGGACAGATTTCCTCTGGAAATGGGGAAAGATATTGGGCATATAAACATCACTTCCTCTTCATGTGTTGATGTAATCTAGTTTTCTAAAAATTAAATGTCATAAACTGCAAGCCATAAATATAAAATTGTCAGAAAAAACAAGCATATCTCTGAGTCTGATAAAGCTCCATCATATGAATTGAATTTTTTCACATTTTAGAATTTCATATTTTTAATTAATTATTTGTAATACAGTAACTGTTCAACTGTATTGTAAGTAGATGTACCTGTACATAAACAAAGACATTTGGTGTAAATTATATAAACATTCTGGTAACTTTTAATGAGTTATACAGTATAAGACATTAATTAGAGTCAAACAATAAGGTCAAGTCGCTCGGTTTTTATTCATCATTTTGTTATTGTTGTGCTTAAATCAATTTGTTTAACATTTTCCATTTCAAGTTAATAAAGTAGTCATGCAATGTTTATAATAAAGTAAATACACATATGAACTCAAACAACTCAAATTCAACATCTTTTTGGAAGTATTGGCAGTTAATTGATACTTTGGATAGAGTAAAGAATCCCATTATACACCAACATGATCAGAATGATCAGAGAAATTTATGTTTTTCACAAGTTTGTTCAGATGTTCTTAGGAATTATAAGCATTATGACTTTTAAGAGGGTTTTGTGACTGTGGAATATTGAGGAGGGTTTGGATACCCAACAGGACTTTGAGGGTTTTGATATCCACCAGGATACTGAGGAGGGTTCTGAAACCAAGAAGGGCTTTGAGCAGGGATTTGAGCAGGAGGTGGATTAGAGTTTTGATTGACCATCATGACAGGATTGGCCTGCACGTTGACCACAGTAGTGTGTTGCGTGGGCTGCTGCACCACAGTGACAGGAGCTCCATGCTTTAGCTCACGATGCATCTGACACCAGGAGCACCAGAGACAGAAACAGGAAATTGCCATGTCTTCACAGAGGGAACCCTGAAAGCCAACATAGTGAATATGTTCATAATGTAATGTACGATTTCAAAATGAGTTCAGGCGAAATGTAAAATATGTCATACCTTTATATGATATTTGTGGCGAATGGACGCCCTCAAAGATATTGCCGCAGGAGGGACAATGAAAGGAATCCCACAGGCTACAAGAGCAGCAGGAGTCAGAATGTCACATAAAGGCAGACAGTGGTTCTCACCAAATAATCCTGAAACAGAACAGGCAAGGCAAGGCCAGCACCAGAAGCCATAGCAACCTGGAAAACACAGAAACAGACAGAGACAGAGCGGTGAAATGGTCTTAGGTGATTATAAGGCATATTGTTTTAAATTTAAGTAAAAAAAGGAAATGACTCTTACAAGTATTGCAATCTACACAGCAGTCAAAAAGACTAGTTTTCCACTCTCTGAGGGGAGGTTGTGTCATCCTGTCCTGAAGTTCAGCCACAAACTCTGAACTACGACCCTGTGAGATCAGAAAAATAATGAGTCAGTTTTTGTCATAACACACAGTGACGTAATGAACGAAACCCACTGTGTCTCTAAAACTGTGATAAATTGTGTTACTTGTCCTGTTTCAGATGATTATTGTTTCAGTCTGACAAACTGTGTGATCAAATCTGTGCCTCACAATTCATAATGCATGTCACTTTGAAAGATCTATGAAGAATTTAAGTTGCAATTTCTTAAGACCAGTTATAACTCTTACATACTGTATCTATGTGCTTTGGACACATATCTCTAACAAGTCTAGACTTCACTTACTGAATGTTTCCAGCAATTATTTTGGAAAACTTATTTTGAACAAACTGAATTAAAAGAAAAACAGATTTATTGACCGACTTGAGTTGAGTCCATGAATGGCTGCTCATTCCTTTACCCCTCATTTAATTTATACAGCTAAATTTAGAACAAGATGACTCGACAGGTTTGCTGAACATACACTCAGCAAACAGGAATTCAAAACTTACAGAGTAATGTTTAAACAAGTGAATTGCTTCCTGATTTTTTGCCTACATAAAAACCAATTTGTTGACTAGTAAACTAACTTCGACTAGTAAAGAATAACAACAGACTCCTATAGGCTCTTTAAGATCTCATGGCATCTATTAAAAATATTTTGCTCAATTTAAATTTAGGATTGCAATATATCTTCTGCATTTTACTTTTCTGTCTGTCTCATGCTGTTTTATTTTTATGTAATTTGAAATCCAGCAGCTTAGACCATCAGTATGATGTGTCTGATTGTCTTGCACTGTTGGACAGATTTGCTCTGGAAATTGGGCAGTAAGCAAAAACTGAACTTTTGAGTGTTCAGTTGCAACTAAAAATGAACATTTCTTAGAATAGGTAAAGGTTTCCCAAAGTGTCATTGTCCCTCTTTTAATAAATCCATGTGAAATTTAAATTCCTGGCTTTTCACTCTGTTCAGTTCATTTCAGCTTTTTTCATTCAGGTTCAAAACCTGGTTTTCTATTTGTTTAAGCTCTTCACCAGTTGCCTGTGCATTTTCTGAGCAAGAATATTTATGACATTTTTCCACTTATTAGTTATTGACTATTACTTTGGAGTAAGGGACAACAATTAAAGTAATGGCAAGGAGGCATTTCAGCCTCAAAGACTTGGAGCTCATCACAAGAATACATTTTCGAAATAGTACCTTCGATACGTAGAGATATTGTCAGGAAGAAGGGGTTAATGACTGCTGACTGACATTGTCCCATTGATTATTGTGACAAGACATAATAATTGGTAAAGTATAACAAGAAGATATAAAAGGCAATATATTTTTGATGCCTTCCACATTATTTAATTGTCTTTTAGATAAATTTTATTTACTTCTCATCAGAGGTAAACATCTTAGTTGAGTTATTTAAATCTGATATTGTAAGAATCTAAAATATGTTTGTGAAAAGGAAAGTTAAACAAGGCAACAGAAAGTAAATGCACAACAACATCATGAAGTGAAGTAACTTTAGAAACCACAGCACTTCTTCTGTAGCTTTTCAACCATAATTTTATCAGTGTGAAGCTGCCCTGCAGCAGGGCCTTGTCCAGCATGTGTTTTGTCACTTATTATCTTCTTTCTTAAGGTGAATGTAAAGAGAGATAGTAAAAAAAACACACAATGCTTTCTGAAAAATTTTAAGCTATCTACAAAAGTGATTTTATCTTCTCTCTGATCTGCACTATTACTATAATGAATTTCTGACTTTTTATTGACCTTAGACCTTCTGACAGACACAATGATTTAAAGGAGAATAAATAGTTGAACAATTTGAAAGACCAGTTATGAATCTAAAACAATTTAATTAGAAAAACTAAAGTATTTTTTCTTGATTTTCAAGTAAATGTAACAGCGTTTGGATGTATCCAGTTATAAAACGTTGACTAAACTGTACATAAGAAAAACGTTTTACCTGCTTTTGTGGGAGATCTTCCTTGCACCTCCGCAGATATCAGCAAATGTGTGGTTTACAGTCAGGTTTGCTTTGCTTGGCCTCACACAAAATATGTTGCCAAACCTGTGACCCATCAATCATGGCAGCCAGTTTGGTACAAGCCACCTCTTCTTCCTCCTGAGCCTGACTCAGTGCTCACTATCAACATCGTAAATGATTTCACTTTGATGCTGTTCCTGTTCATCAGCATCAAATTGCTGTTGCATTTTGCTATCTTTGTTTCACTTAATGAAGCTGAAGTTTTACCGTTTGGTGACTCATGTATTAAAAGTGCAAACAATCCTTTTTGTAATTTGATTCTGAAATAAATCTTCTCCTTTTTGACTGTTTTTTGGAGAATATGGACACACACTGGGTTAAGCTCTGCTTTTTGTTAGCTGAATGAGGCGATTTCATAATCACCAGTTAGAAACAATTTGCTACTAATCTAAAGCTTCCAATCTAAGCCAAGACAAACAATAAAATAAAAACTTTCGAGTTGTTTCACAAAAGCACCACATATGAAGCTCCAATTTGAAGCTGATGGCAAAAACAAATCTAACCATGTTTGGATTTAACTATTCAGACTTTGACATAAAGCTGACTATAAAAGAAGTAACAGTGAAAATAAAAAATGCTTCAAGGTTGTGGGTTGGTTCAGAAACCACCTGGAGGGAAAACGTCAATTTTGCAGACTTTTAAAATATTGTTGTTTTAAAATATTGTTGTATTACTTTGGATACAGAGTGTAAGAGTTAGCCTTAATCCACTGTTTGTTATATTTATTTCAGAGCAATAAATATATTATTTTGCACATTTGCAGGAACACAGACTCATTTCCAGGAAACGGTTAACCTAGACTCTGATTGTATTGTTCTCTGGTGGAATGGAAATTTTTAGTTTCATTTACCAGGAAGTAATTTACTTAAAGGAAACTTAAAGCACACACAAGGAACAGGTTAAGGCAGCATAGCAACATTTAGAAAAACAAACAGTAGTGCCGGGTTTCTTCAAACTTTGCATACATTTTGCATAAATTTCAACAAATAGGGTAGTGGCGTGATTTCTTAGTCTGAATGCCATATTTACTTACAGGGCAGAAGATACTAAATTACCAAATAGGTGGCTGTGGACAGTTGTCATACAGAGTTATAACAACTGTGTAATTGAGCTTGAATGAACTGCAGCATCAGAACTTCATGACGCAAATAGCTTTTCACTATCTGAGTGGCTGCACAAAACAGGGCACTGAAAACTGCCCAACCTGTATCATCACATATCTGACATAATGAGGTCATTAGTACTGAATGCTTTTCTTTAGTCTTTTTCTTTAGTACAAAACAATAGAACTGATAAAAGTGCTGTAGGTGTGTCAGAAGGGTAGGAGCTGTGCCTTGTTATTTGCTTAGTATCACTTGGATGATAGTAAGAAATGAGGTTACTTTCAGCGTAAAAATTCTTTACATTTAAGTTAAATTTCAAAAGTGACTTGACACAAAAAAATTCACCAGTTGTAGGCCGTGCTATCAGTGATTCTTGAAAATAGGGACAAAACAGGTCCTATGGATAAAGCACAAAATTTGAATAAATACACAAAATATAATTTTTTCAAATATCTGACTAAACTAACGTGGGTCATGTGAGCACAACCATGTATATTTTCCTGGTATGTGATGAACATTTTTTTATTTTAAACATTGTAGTAGGTGGCTGGTCTTTAAAAGCCCTTCTCCAGGAGCAAAACTCAATACATTTAATAGTTTAAAACAATTAAATAAATACTAAAATTATATATTATGACAATTAGTATAAGTAGTCATATAAATAATTATAAAAGTATCAATAAATTGAATTAAAAATAATTTTTATATATTTTTCATTTGTCCCTAGTTTTTGTCAATGCCGTCAGACATGAAGAGAATGTAAAAAAAATCAGGCATTATTGGGGGCACCAGAACTTCTGAGGACCCCATGACCTCTTACTTTCTCTTCCTTTGCTAACAGGGCTAGTTAGCTCATGTTAGCTCATGTTATTCTTTAGTTTTTTCTTCTTTTTATTCCTAAGCTTTTTGTCACAACCATGATGTGTCAACACCGTAACTGACAATTTACAAAACTTTGATAAAATTTTGTGAAATAAAAGCTTAATTTTGGTATTTTATAAAGATTTTATGGACCTGATGAGCTACAATATGACCTCCTTCAGAATAACATGATATAAATTGAGGTAGTTTGGCTTTTTGTCACCTCCGTCAGAGTTTTTGTGACTCTTTCAGTGAAATTGTTGTCAAATCTCACTTAAATGTGAAATTAATTCATTTTTAAGGTATTTTACATGAATTGCATTTCTTCACATGTACCAAGTTTTTCATTTACTCATTAGTTTGTCACCACCTTCAGTTCGGTCAACTCAGTCATGCAGTGTCAACTCTGTCAGATGGACTTTTTGTTGTTTTTTGTTTTAAATATTTTTTTGTTTCTTGAGAAGCATTTGTCTGTAAAAAAAATATTACTAATCGGGTATTTTAAAAATAATTTTATATTTATTTTTGTCAGATGGTGATGACAACGTTCTGGGTCAGGTCAATTAAAAATTAAATTTTTGAAAAAATGTTGCAACTGGGAGCCTGCATCTTTACATTTCCAAAACATTATTTGTCATATTTGCATAAGGTTGAGAAATATTTTTTTTAAAAAATGAGGAAAATTAAAACCCATTTTATCCTTATTTTCAAGAATTACTGGTTATAATTATATCTGTTGTGTTATGCCTTTCAAGTCTCCATTGGTTTCTTTAATAAGTTATGCTAAATAATCTACAGAATGTTTAAATCTAAGAAATTATTTTAAGAGCTGTTTCTCTTTAAGGGAGAACATTTGCAGCTATGTAAATAACACTTGGCCAGTGATTTGTAACAAGTTTTAAATCTCATTAAATATTTTCTTGTTTAATTGAGAGAGGTCTTAACAGTGAAACAGCGACACCTGGTGGGATATTTGAGTGTCAACGAGAAGAAACGCAGAGAGAAGGAGAGTCTAACGTAGGGGTGGGCAATCCTGGTCCTCGAGGGCCAGTGTCCTGCAACTCTTAGATGTCTCCCTGGTCCAACACACTTGAATCCAGTAACTGAATCACCTCATAAGTGTAGTCAGGTTCTCCAGAGTCCTGCTATTGACCTCATTATTTGACTCAGGTGTGTTTAAGTAGAGTCACATCTAACTGTTTCAGGAGACCGGCCCTTGAGGCCTGGAGTTGCCCACCCCTGACTATAATGGAGCTCCGTCAAGCCTTTTTAAAAAGTCATAATCTGTCAGAGAAACTTATTTTGAGATCTCACTAATATACAAAATTTCTCATTTTAATGTGATATATTTTCTACTGAAATGTTTTTTTGTTAAAATGCGATACTGATTCCTGAGTTGATTAGCTCTGGTGTTTAATATAATTCCCTAAAGAGTGTGATTGTTCCTGTTTATTGTGCACATTTTACCACAGTTTTTCCATCCATTCAACTTTGTATAAATACCTTTTGGCATGACAACCTCCATCTTCTTTAACAGTGAGCTGATGTGTTTTACCCTCCCTTGTAGATGATGCCAGTGACTTTCTGCTGAAAAAGAAGCCTTTAGTACTTCCTACGATTCCATAGACAAAACTCGGCAAAACGAAACTTTTCCTGCATATATAAAAATCTTATTTTTATGTTTTCTATTTAAAAATAAAATCATTAGCCCTAAGCCATAAATATAAAAATTACCAGAAATAAATGCTTAAAGCCACTCTCTGTTACAGATTTCCCTTTTTTTAATCAAATAGCTGCCCGGGTTGCCACCTTATTTGGTGGAGGAATGTGAGTTTCCCATTGGTCCTATAAGCTATATGTTATCAGGGACCTCATGCTACGCTCCCCCATGTCAAACAGATCCTAGGTGAGGGGTCAGGCAAAGGGCAGCTCAAAGATGAGTATAGTACAATATTGTAATTAAAGGAAATGTAGTTTTAAATAATAAAAATGTTTTAGGTAATCTGGTCGATTTTAATGAGGAGCATAAGACTGCTTTACAGATACAATTAGAAACAATAAGGTTCAGTCAAATACATTGTTTTTGTTGTTGGATTTATGTTTTTTATTTCAAATTGATTAACAGTTATACAATGTTTATAAGAAAGTTAATATACATAGGAACTCAAAGTCATATTCAACTCTCTTCACTTTTATTTGAAGCACTGACAGTGAATTTACTGGATACAGTAAACATTACACCCCAACATGATCACAACTGATCTGAGAATAGTAAATGTTAACAGATGTGTTCAGTTTTTGTTAGAAATTCAAAAGAACAGGAAGGATTTTAAAATCCATCAGGGGTTTGAGGTTTTTGATTATCACCAGTTTATGGAGGAGGATTTTGAAACCCACCAGGATTTTGAGGAAAGTTTTGAAACCCACCAGGATTTTGAGGAAAGTTTTGAAACCCACCAGGATTTTGAGGAGAGTTTTGAAACCCACCAGGATTTTGAGGAAAGTTTTGAAACCCACCAGGAAGTGGAGCAGAGTTTTGATTAACCATCATGACAGGATTAGCCTGCACATTGATGACAGTTGGGGGCTGCATCGTCTGGGGCTGCTGCACCACGACAACGAGAGGAGTCGTCTCCTTTAGCTCACGATGCATCTGACACCAGGAGCACCAGATGCAGCAACATGAAGCTAAAATGTCGTCGTGGAGGGAACCCTGAAAGCAAACACAATAAAACGCTTTATATTATTACATTTCAAAATAAGGTCAGGTGAGTCTAAAATGCTTCATACCTTTAATCCACGTTTGTTACGAATGGAAGCCCTCAAAGACAACGCTACAGGGGGGATAATGAAAGGAAGCCCACACATTGGAACTGTAGCCGAAGTTAGTAAGTCACATACAGGCAGACAGGGATTCTCTCCAAATCTTCTTGAAACAGTGCAGGCAAGGAAAGGGCAGCACCAGAAGCCATAGCAGCCTGGGGAACATACAAACATAGTGATTCATAGAAATAAAATGATGCACGATGACTGGAAGACTCATTTAATTTTAAAGAAAAGAGAAAATGACTCTTACAAGTATTGGCATCTTCAAAGCAGTCACAGAGGCCGCTCTTCCATTCTTTTAGGGAGTTTCTGTCATCTTATCCTGAAGTTTTGTGTGTCCAGGAGAAACTCAGTCAGCTCTAAAGTTTCCTGTCATGTAACACTCTGTAATACAAGACAAGAAAATGTATGATTTATTTTTCAGAAGCAAATGGGGTTAATGGATGGATGGATGCATAGCGATGATCTTTTCATTTATTATTTTTCTTCCCAAGTCAAAAATGTCTTTTAATATACATTAATATACACATTATTATCTCAAGACACCTGAAATTTTAGTTAACATGCTTCAAACTGTAATAAATGTTATATTCACTGAAAATATTACTTTTAGAACATTTCTTCGTTCAACTTTGAAAAAGTGCATAATTTATTTGAATACTACCAGCACTTCTTTTTCACTCAAATACCAGGTCACCTGAGCCAAGCCCATATGTAAAGTTGACATGCAAATCTGCAAGCAAATAGGGACGGTGCTGCTGGGACGGGCGTAGGAAGGAGTCTCTCATTCGGGAGGACGCATATCGGAAACCTGACAGATCAGAAATGTTATAAACAATTGTGCCGTCAACAAGTCAGTAACGCGTTACTCTAATACAGCCCCTTGTTTCAGTAACAAGTATTGTAACACATAACTATTTAGTCCAATAATCAGATTAAAGTTATGCATCCATGTGGCATAATGACTGTCATTCCAAGACTGAACACTCACTTTATCGTTTGCCTCACAACTAGCAAGATAAATGCTCTGGCAGCACACATAGGCTACCAGATGCTGATATATTTTATTGGTCAAAAGGCATTTGATTATTAGTCAAAATGCATTGATAGAAGTTGACCGGCAACTGAACAGATTCTGCCTCGTTCTAAAACCAAAGTAAAAAAAAAAACGGCTCATAAAATAGGACTCGGCAGCTTTAAACTCAATACATCAGTTTGACCAAGAAAAATAAAAAAAAATATATAATATAATATAATATATAATATAATATAATATAATATAATATAATATAATATAATATAATATGATACACATGCTAAGTGGTGGGCTGCACAGTGGCTGGTAGAGCTGTTGCCTTGCAGCAAGGTTTGATTCCCAGCCCTGGTCTTTTTGCATGGAGTTTGCATGTTCTCCCTGTGCATACATGGGTTTTCTCCGGGTACTCCGGCTTCCTCCTACAGTCCAAAAACATGACTATCATGTTAATTGGCCTCTCCAAGTTCTCTGCAGGAGTGAGTGTGTGTGTGCCTGGCTGTTTGTCCTGTCTGTGTCTGTGTTGCCCTGCGACAGATGGCGACCTGTCCAGGGTGACCCACCTCTCGCCCGGTACTTTAGCTGGAGAGGCACCAGCAACCCTCCCGAGCCCAATAGGGTCAAGGGCACTAGCGGAACAAGTCAGCGTCGGGCCGGGGGGGGGGGGAGGGGTCAATTACTGGGGGGTTACTGTAACATTAAATACACCTTTTCTCAACAGGCGGGCACTTTCTCCGTCTATGATCAGACATTCGAGCGACTTGAAACCATTCCTCCCTCCCTGGCAGCAACTGCATGATAATGGATGGATCCATCCATGGGCAACCCCCCCCCCCCCCCCAGCCCCCTATAGCTCCGCCCCTGGACAAGGGTGTACAGAAGATGGATGTTAAGCGGTGGAGTATGATCAGTTGTTATGTAGCCATCATTGCTCACTTTAAATAACATTTTGTGCTGTTGGTTCGGTCTCATTCTGATGAAATAAAACATTGTGACTAGAGTAGCTAACTTGTTTTAGATAAAATTAAAGGTAAAATTTTGGACATGTGACTATTCCAGAATTAAAACGGCTTAACCAAAAAAATTTCACTTCCCAACAAATATAATCAATGCTTACTTTTTGTCACTCTTTTCTTATAATTATAAAATGCCATAAAAGGTTTAGTTGCAAAACTTTCTACCCTATGCAGGTATTTTGTGTAAGACTTTGACCTTATGTAAAGAATGTCACATGAACTTATGAACTACTTGTTCTTAGTCTAGATGCACAAAGACCTGCCTCAAGAACTAGACAATCAATCGAGTCAAGTCAAGTTTATTTGTATGGGACTTTTTAGAAACAAGGTAGTTCAGTGCTTTACATAATACAAACACAAAACCACAAAGTCAGAGACACAGTCAAAAATTGAACAGTTACATTTTGTCAAGTGCCACATTACACATAAGAATGTTGATTAATGGTTCATATTATGATGTTTCAAAAGGAATTCTAAACAAGTGGTTTTTCAGTGTAGACTTCAAGGAAGTCATTGTTTCAGCTGTTTTGTACTTTTCTGGAAGTTTATGCCAGATTTGTGGTGCATAGAAGCCGAATCCTGCTTCTACATGTTTGGTTCAGGTTCTGGGGATGCAGAGCAGACAATAAACAGAAGACCTGAGAGGTCTGGAAGTATTTTAAAGTCTGTTCTCTGAGCTACAGGGAGCCAGTTTAAGAACTATAGGGACTATGTGATGTGCTCTACTGGTTTTGCTGGTTGTAATGGGAACACGAGCAGCAGCGTTCTCGATCAGCTGCAGCTGTCAAAATGATCTCTTTAGACAGATCTGTAAAGACACTGTTGCAGTAATCAATGTGACCAAAGATAAACATCTGGATGAATTTCTCTATATATCTTGCTGAATCTATTTGTTCTGTCCATATTAAGATACATAAAATTAAAATATCTCACAATGGTGGTAATAATGTTAAACATTGTGATGATGATGAAAAGCAAAAGGAAGCCTGGATGGTTTCTGCTTATCTGTTGAAAACAGGCTGAGGAGGAAGTGCCATCATTGGATGAGGCTGCATGTTGACAGGAGATTGGACCTAATATTATTCTTAAAACCGATAAAACCTCAAACTCTTTTATCACCAAAGTACTGAGTAACAAAACTGATTTCTTGTCAAACGTTTGTCTAGAGATGGGAAATATACACTTAGAATTGTATCACAGCATTTTGTGATGCTATTGTGATAACTGGCTGTGTCTGCGTGGTACAACATTCATGGCGCTACAAACACAAATACGGCTCTGGAAAAAGATCCTTTTTGAGAAAGTCTTCTTTGGGAAGCCACTTCCTTAAAGATGGTTGATGTATTTCATTAAACTGCACATAATAACTGTATTTAGTCATATTTTAAATTTACTTATGTGTGTTGATGTTCTCACAAAACAAACAGCGGAGAAAACAATAAAAATTAAATTTCCATTAATACTGTCGTTTTTATTTAAACGTCATTGAAATTTATCAAAATGATAAATGCAGATTCTTATAAGAAATGTTTTCATAATAAATTATTTACAACACGATGAATGTATAGCTATTTTATAATGTTATTAATTCTACTTTAAGCTGTCAAGATTTATTTGGAAAATAGAAAAATCTTACCTGACAAACTGTTATAAGCTTTTTTCCACGTTCAGAAGTGCATATGCATATGTTTTAAAAATATATCAAACTTTCCAAAAACCAAGCAAGAGTTTACCTGAAATCTTAGTTATCCAATGTCTTGCTATCACTTTTCGGAGAGTTGACAGAATACTGGTTGTATAAAGTGTGGTCTTCCTTGACCACACCTAACTCTGACTTTTTTTATGGTGACCACATGCTAATCTGTCCTCCATATGATGAAGGGATTGTGCAAAATTTGCATACACAATCCAGTTGCAAATGTACTGCAAATGTAATCCAAAAGGCAAATGTACTGCAGCAACTTTTTTCATTTCATTTCATTTCATTTCAAAAAGTTGCTGCAGTACATTTGCCTTTTGACTTGTGTTACATGTCTCAGCTATTAGTGGACAAATGTAACAAATGATGTTTTTTGTTTTGTTTTGTTTTTTCTCTTCTTCTGATGAGTTTCTGCTTCTCCTTTGATCTTGGTGGAGAATCTGGCGGCGTCTGCCGTGAAGCGTGCGCTGTACCGGTCCGTCGTGGTGAAGAGAGAGCTGAGTCAAAAGGCGAAGCTCTCGATTTACCAGTCGATCTACGTTCCCACCCTCATCTATGGTCATGAGCTTTGGGTCATGACCAAAAGAACGAGATCACGGATACAAGCGGCCGAAATGGGTTTCCTCCGCAGGGTGGCCGGGCTCTCCCTTAGAGATAGGGTGAGAAGCTCGGTCATCTGGGAGGGACTCAAAGTAGAGCCGCTGCTCCTCCACGTCGAGAGGAGCCAGTTGAGGCTCGGGCATCTGGTCAGGATGCCTCCTGGACGCCTCCCTGGTGAGGTGTTCCGGGCACGTCCCACCGGGAGGAGGCCCCGAGGAAGACCCAGGACACGCTGGAGGGACTATGTCTCTCGGCTGGCCTGGAACGCCTTCGTGTTCCCCCGGAGGAACTGGAAGAAGTGGCTGGGGAGAGGGAAGTCTGGCCCTCCCTTCTGAAGCTGCTGCCCCCGCGACCCGATCCCGGATAAGAGGAAGAAAATGGATGGATGGATGGACGGTGTCATTATTTACCGAATGACACTTCATGACAACTCTCATAGACATTCATAAAAACTTCTTTATATTCATGACAGATGTTAGGTCATGTTTATGACAATGTTATGTCAGTCTTATGCACACCCCTTCAAATAAAGTGTTAACGAATCTCATTTTGTAACAGACAAATGCACTGGTTGAAAGATCTATATTTAAAATTTAAAGAATCTGAAATCTGTGTGTAAAGCAAGATACTCAAACAAAGCAACAGAGAATGAAATTTAATGCTCAGCAACAGGAAAAAGTAAAAATAGCACACTAATCACCAGGAACTGGAAACTCTCTTAAAGAGTAAACATTGCTCAAAGAAGCCAAAGTGATGTAAAACATTAAATGGGCTCCAAGCTAAGCAATTTAAGACATTTCTACTTTAACATTTTCATTTTGTATCACTTTCACTTATTTTCATTTAATTAACAATAACTGAAAGCAGAAATGATAATAAAAGTTGGATGGATACATATTGAAGATTATTGTGAACTACACAAATAAGCTAAAATTAAACTTAATATCTTACCTTTAATGTGTTCTATTGCTATTTAATGACCTTGTTACCCTTGACCTTATGACTTCTGACAGACACAGAGTTACAAAAAACAAAATCATTTAACAATTTGAAATACAAAATTACAGTATAAATCTAAAATAATACATTTGGAATAACCATAATAAATATATCAAGCAAGTACTTCATCTTTACTGTCTAATAAAGATAAAGTTTACATCTATATATTTAGAAGTATATGTACAAAAGGTTAGCCAGGAATGCATACTAAAATATTTGCCTGCTCTTGTGGGAAACGGTCCTTGCACTTCCGTCGATATCAATGAATGTGCAGTTCAGGGAAAAGTTTGCTTTGCTTGGTTACTCACAAAACATGCTGCAGAACCTGTGATCTATCAATCATTCAATCTAAGTCTGAAAGCATGATATTCCCAAATCAAAACAGGGAGAAAAAACAAAAAAACAAAAAACAAAAAAAAAAAATAAAAATAAAATATATAATATATATATATATATATATATATATATATATATATATATATATATATATATATATAATATATATATCAGTATATATATATATATATATATATATATATAATTCCCTTCTCACCCTCTGCGGGTGGTCTCTTTCATCCTCTGACCTCTGACCTCTACCAGAGGCCTGGGAGCTTCAGGTTCTCCTCCAGTATCTTGGCTGTGCCTAGTACTGCACATTTCTGGACTGAGATGTCTGATGTTGTTCCTGGGATCTGTTTGAGCCACTGCTCCAGTTTGGGGGTTTCTGCCCCGAGGGCCCCGATGACCACAGGCACCACTGTGGTCTTCACCTTCCAGTTCTTTTCCAGTTCCTCCCTGAGGCCCTGGTATTTCTCCAGTTTCTCATGCTCCTTTTTCCTGATGTTGTAGTCACTTGGTATAGCTACATCCACCACAACGGCTTTCCTCTGTTCTTTATCCACCACCACAATGTCCGGTTGGTTCGCCATTACCAATCTTGTCTGTCTGGATCTGGAAGTCCCACAGGATCTTAGCTCGGTCATTCTCCACCACCTTTGGGGGTGTTTCCCACTTCGATCTCGGGGCTTCCAGTCCATATTCTGCACAGATGTTCCTGTACACTATGCCCGCCACCTGGTCATGTCGTTCCATGTACGCTTTCCCTGCCAGCATCTGGCACCCTGCTGTTATGTGCTGGACTGTCTCAGGGGCCTCCTTGCACCACCTACACCTTGGGTCTTGTCTGGTGTGGTAGATCTGAGCCTCTATTGCTCTGGTGTTTAGGGCCTGTTCCTGTGCAGCCAGGATGAGCCTCTGTGCTGTCCTTGAGTCCAGCTTTGTCCAGCCATTGGTAGGATTTCCTGATATCAGCCACTTCAGTTATTTGTCGGTGGTACATCCCATGTAGGGGCTTGTTCTCCCATGATGGAACCTCTAGCCCCTCATCCTCTGTTCCCCATTGCCTGAGACATTCGCTGAGCATATCATCCGTTGAGGCTTTGTCCTTGATGTATTTATGGATCTTGGATGTTTCATCCTGGACAGTGACTCTCACACTCACTAGTCCTCTGCCTCCTTCCTTACGGTTTGTGTACAGACTCAGGGTGCTGGATTAGGGGTGGAACCCTCCATGCATGGTTAGTAACTTCCGAGTCTTAACATCCGTGGCCTTTATCTCTTCCATTGGCCAGCTGATTATTCCGGCAGGGTATCTGATTACTGGTAATGCATATATATATATATATATATATATATATATATATATATATATATATATATATATATATATATATATATATATATATATATATATATATATATATATATATATATATTATATGTCAAGAGAAGAGAAACTCAATAAGACATAGACTTTTATGCTTTTTTTATGCAACAGGAGGACTTTGCATAAAAACTTCCTCCTGGCATAAAATGTCAAAAAGGCATAAAATGTCTTTTATACCTTCATAAAAGACATTTTAGGCCTTTATAAAAGGCCTAAAATGTCTTTCTTTCATAAACATTTTATGAACATGTTTTCATCTTCATAAAACATGAACAAAGAATCTGAACAGTTTCCCAGGAAATCCTGGCATTGGTTGACAGCAGATGGTTGAATTAGGTTTCTGTTTCTATGAAAAAGGCATACCGCTGACTCTAAAATTAAATTATGTCCTTTTCCATCATTTTTTTACTGAGAGACTTGGATTGTATTAAATGCAGATGAATAATCCAAGAAGAGTGCTATTGCACATTTACTATCACGTTTATTATCACGTGGATGGTAATGATTTGAATCAGGGCCTGGTGACAACAACATCCTCTGTTCATTGTCTCTGCTTGTATGCATTGATAATAATCAGGTTTGTTCATTACAAGCTAATCTTCTGTAATGCCGTCACTAACACAGAGGTCAGAGATGAGACTTCAGGACATCTGAAGCAGGGACTTCTTTGATTTAGTACCTTTGAAGGTTTTCTTAATGACAATTCTGCCAACAGAAGAAGGTTCAGCAGTTTGAACACAATTGGTCAGATCTGGGAAAGAAAATATTCTGCTCATTTGAGAAAAATTATAAAGTTATTGTAGTTGACATGTCTCACATTTTGTTGACATTTCTCAACTGGTTACCACACCACACCTGTGGTGAGGAACCAGTTTTAAACATTTCTTCCTGTATCTTTCTATGAATCAGTTATGTTTGACCTGGTTTCATTTTCTGCAGTTTTTCCACAGTCTCTTTCAGTGTGTTTCAGGGTATGTTTTTGAAATCAACTTTCCTTCTATTTATCCCTTGTTTAATCTCTGAAAAAGTTTGACTTAATTGTAGATTTTTGTTTTTTTAATTTTGCTTATAGTAATAGTAAGATGCAGAGAAATTAATATTCTTAATTATAGCAGTCTGCCAAAGGTTTCTTTTCCATCAGATGTTACAACTGAGACATAAACTGTGAACTCCCACTCTGTAAAATTAGTGTATTCCACATTCATAATAAAGAGCCAGCAGTGCTCAGTACTGAAAATCCTACAATCTATTCTTTATTCTCCAGTTAATAATCTACTCAGCTCTTTGCCAAACCAAGACAGTTTTAATATTGGCTGCTGTGTGTTGCAGCTTGCTGGAGTAACAGATTAATTTTCAACTCACTGCCACCTATAGGTTAATAATGCAACAAAAATCCTCAGAACAACAAATGTCAAGAGTCCTGGGCTGACACCTTTTGAGTAGAGCTAATCAACACTTTGAGATGAGTATTTGTTTCTTATTGTCAAGAATAAATATTTATAACTGAAAACTGTTGGGAATGTAAACATACTGACAGTAAGATTAAATGTTTTACTGCATAAGATTAGAAGCTTCATTCTAATTTGGTTGACAATTTCTTCTTTATACTTTCTGTATGGTTACTGTTTGCCAGAGGCAAACCACATTATGACTGTCGGGAAGCAGTTAAGTGACGTGCGGTCAGGGGAGGCAGGTAAGGCAGAGCCTCAGCTGTCATCATGGAAAAATAAATGATGGTAAGATAATTATATTGCGGAAGCTGCACAGTGGCGCAGTTGGTAGAGCTGTTGCCTTGCAGCAAGAAGGCTCTGGGTTCGATTCCCAGCCCCAGCCTTTCTGCATGGAGTTTGCATGTTCTCCCTGTGCATGGTGGGCTTCCTCCAGATACTCCGGTTTCCTCCCACAGTCCAAAAACATGACTGTCAGGTTAATTGGTCTGTCTAAATTGCCCCTAGGTGTGCATGGTTGTTTGTCCTGTGTGTCTCTGTGTTGCCCTGCGACAGACTGGCGACCTGTCCAGGGCGTACCCCGCCCCCCGCCCGGAACGCCAACTGGAGATAGGCACCAGCACCTCCCGACCCCATTAAGGGACAAGGGTGTAGGAAAATGGATGGATGGATGTAGAAATTGCATTACCCTGATTTATATCTGAACGTTATCTGGCTGTTGGAGATTTTTCTTTAAACAAGAATGTATGTTCATCTATGGAAAAGTAGAAGTTATCTCAGAATTCTAAGATTAAAGTCATAATTGTGACCACCACTATTGTCCCTAAAGTCCGAATTCTGACTTTAATCTAAGAATTCTGACTTTTTTTTCTCAGAATTCTGAGATTAAAGTCAGAACTGTTTTTTTCCAGTGGCCCTAATCATCTTCCATAGAAACGTGCGTTTTGTGAGCTACAGTTTGTATGTGTAAAGAATCCAGAAAAGAAACAGCCCACGAACTGCTTTGTTAGATTAGCTAATAGCAGCGGTAGCTAATCTACTATCCTATTGATATGAGCTTCATGTCAATAGGATATTATTTAGGAAAAATAGACAGGGCATGTAAATATCGGCAGGCTCAAAATCCATATAGCCAAAAAATTAATTCCCTCTCCTCCATCCATCCATCCATTTTCTTCCGCTTATCCGGATCGGGTCACGGGGGCAGCAGCTTCAGAAGGGAGGCCCAGACTTCCCTCTCCCCAGCCACTTCTTCCAGCTCCTCCGGGGGAACCCCAAGGCGTTCCCAGGCCAGCCGAGAGACATAGTCCCTCCAGCGTGTCCTGGGTCTTCCTCGGGGCCTCCTCCCGGTGGGACGTGCCCGGAACACCTCACCAGGGAGGCGTCCAGGAGGCATCCTGACCAGATGCACGAGCCACCTCAGCTGGCTCCTCTCGACGTGGAGGAGCAGCGGCTCTACTTTGAGTCCCTCCCGGATGACCGAGCTTCTCACCCTATCTCTAAGGGAGAGCCCGGCCACCCTGCGGAGGAAACCCATTTCGGCCGCTTGTATCCGTGATCTTGTTCTTTCGGTCATGACCCAAAGCTCATGACCATAGATGAGGGTGGGAACGTAGATCGACTGGTAAATTGAGAGCTTCGCCTTTTGACTCAGCTCTCTCTTCACCACGACGGACCGGTACAGCGCACGCTTCACGGCAGACACCGCCCCAATCCGCCTGTCGATCTCCCGCTCCCTTCTTCCCTCATTCGTGAACAAGATCCCCAGATACTTAAACTCCTCCACTTGAGGCAGGACGACCCTCCTGACCCGGAGAAGGCACTCTACCCTTTTCCGGCTCAAGACCATGGCCTCGGATTTGGAGGCACTGAGCCTCATCCAGGCCGCTTCACACTCGGCCGCGAACCGTTTCAGCGAGAGCCGCAGATCACGATCTGATGAAGCCATCAGGACCACATCATCCGCAAAAAGCAGAGATGCGATCCTAAGGCCACCAAAACGGATCCCCTCAACACCTCGGCTGCGCCTAGAAATTCTGTCCATGAAAGTAATGAACAGAATCGGTGACAAAGGGCAGCCTTGGCGGAGTCCAACTCTCACCGGAAATGAGCCCGACTTACTGCCGGCAATGCGGACCAGACTCTGACACCGGTCATACAGGGACCTGACAGCCCGTATCAAAGGGCCCGGTACCCCATACTCTCGGAGAACCTCCCACAAAGCCCCCCGAGGGACACGGTCGAACGCCTTCTCCAAGTCCACAAAACACATGTAGACTGGTTGGGCGAACTCCCATGCACCCTCCAGGACCCTGCTGAGGGTGTAGAGCTGGTCCAGTGTTCCACGACCAGGACGAAAACCACACTGCTCTTCCTGAATCCGAGGTTCGACTATCCGACGGACCCTCCTCTCCAGGACCCCTGAATAGACCTTTCCAGGGAGGCTTAAGAGTGTGACCCCTCTGTAATTGGAGCACACCCTCCGGTCCCCCTTTTTAAATAGGGGGACCACCACCCCGGTCTGCCAATCCAGAGGAACTGCCCCCGATGTCCATGCGATATTGCAGAGTCGCATGAGCCAACACAACCCTACAACATCCAGAGCCTTAAGGAACTCCGGGCGGATCTCATCCACCCCCGGGGCCCTGCCACCGAGTAGTTTTTTGACCACCTCGGCGACTTCGTCCCCAGAGATTGGAGAGCCCAACCCAGAGTCCACAGGCTCAGCTTCTTCAACAGAAGGCATGTCGGTGGGATTGAGGAGGTCTTCGAAGTATTCCGCCCACCGACCCACAACATCCCGAGTCGAGGTCAGCAGCCCACCATCCCCACTATAAACAGTGTTGGTGCTGCACTGCTTCCCCCTCCTGAGACGCCGGATGGTGGACCAGAATCGCCTCGAAGCCGTACGGAAGTCTTTCTCCATGGCCTCTCCAAACTCCTCCCATGCCCGAGTTTTGGCCTCAGCGATCACCCGAGCCGCATGCCGCTTCTCCCGCCGGTACCCATCAGCTGCTTCTGGAGTCCCACAGGCCAAAAAGACCCCATAGGACTCCTTCTTCAGCTTGACAACATCCCTCACCGAAGGTGTCCACCAACGGGTTCGGGGGTTGCCGCCGCGACAGGCACCAACGACCTTGCGGCCACAGCTCCGATAAGCCGCCTCGGCCATGGAGGCACGGAACATGGTCCACTCAGACTCAATGTCCCCCACCTCCCCCGGAACGTGTTCGAAGTTCTGCCGGAGGTGGGAGTTGAAGCTCCGTCTCACAGGGGACTCCGCCAGACATTCCCAGCAGACCCTCACTACACGTTTGGGCCTGCCAGGTTTGACTGGCTTCCTCCCCCACCACCGGAGCCAACTCACCACCAGGTAGTGGTCAGTGGACAGCTCCGCCCCTCTCTTCACCCGAGTGTCCAAGACATACGGCCGCAGATCCGATGAAACGACGACAAAATCGATCATCGAACTGCGGCCTAGGGTGTCCTGGTGCCAAGTGCACGTATGGACACCCTTATGCTTGAACATGGTGTTCGTGATGGACAGACCGTGACGAGCACAGAAGTCCAACAACAGAACACCACTCGAGTTCAGATCAGGGGGGCCGTTCCTCCCAACCACGCCCCTCCAGGTCTCACTGTCATTGCCCACGTGAGCGTTGAAGTCCCCCAGCAGAACAAGGGAGTCCCCAGGAGGGGCACTCTCCAGTACCCCCTCTAAGGACTCCAAGAAGGGTGGGTAATCTGAACTGCTGTTCGGCCCGTAAGCACAGACAACAGTCAGAACCCGTCCCCCCACCCGTAGGCGGAGGGAGGCTACCCTCTCGTTCACCGGGGTAAACCCTCTCCTAGCTTGAAGAAATAAAGCGCCAAGAGAGAAATAACTTTTTCTACATAGACACACTTGTTCGATTAACTGCTGGTATGAGTTTCATATCAATAGGATAGTATTTGGGGAAAATAGACAGGATATGCAGATATTGGCAGGCTAATAATTTGTTTTGCCAAAAAATGCATTCCCCTGCTAACATGGAGAAATAAAGAGTTAAGAGGGAAATAGCCTTTTCTACATAAAGGTTATTTTCTAAATCCACACTTAATCTCTGAGCTACTGGTATAAGTTTTATACCAATAGGACAATAGACAAGGAATGCAGATATTGGCAGGCTCAGAAATTAAAATGCATCCCCTCCTACATTAATAGACTACAGTTAAGGGTGATATAAAATGAGCCTCTTTTTTGTCATGCATTAAGCTAGTATGGTGTGAAAAGAAAAAGCGGGGAATTACAAACAACAGAGAACATATTCACCAGACTCTCACTGTAAAACATTCAACTCATATGTCTCAATAAAGGTGTAAAAATCATATTTATTTCAATTAATCTGTGAAATAAGACCCACTGCGTTAGGGCTTACATGGTTAAGAAACATGATAATGTTACGAATATCTTTAAAAGTTGCCTCTTCAGTTCTGTATCAGTCCGTTTTCTCAACAATATGCAGGAATTTATAGCGATGCTCTTTCCCGCGACGGGGCATGCGATTCTCAGCAGGCATGTACTACAACACTATTCTGCATCCCATGACACATGCATTCATTTCAAATTAATGCATGCATTCCAAATACAGCTGGAATGTAATGAAGCTGTAATATATTACAGCTAGATTACATTCTAGCTGTAATCTTTGCTGAATCCATTCAGTCTAAAACTTTAGCAGCATTTCAAATAATTGGTACTTCTCTATATTATGTAAAAGCAGTTGGATCAGATAATACATTTTTGTTTATAAGTACCTTAACACTTTTATTAGGTGATAGTTCTAAACTTGCCATTATTACTGTCTTTTATTAGTGATGACATTCAATAATGTCTTCATCACTAATGAGGACAGTCAAAGCTATGCAGCAATGTTTTTTTTCTGTGTATGGAAATAGCTTTGTGTCTTGCAATACAAAAATATTATTTATGAGAAAACGGTTTCTATGTTTTAAAAATAAATCAGACTTTCCAATAATCAAATACAGCTTTACCTGATGAATCTGCAGACTGTGGTCCAAATCTTAGTTATCCAAAATCTTGCTATCACTTGGAGGTGTTTTGATAGAAGACTGGTTGTGTATGGTGTGGTCTTTCCTTACCCATTTAGAACATTGAGGAAAATGCAAACAATGTCTAAGCCCTATGTTTTGGAAATATGCTAATCTTTCCCAAATATTTTTTGGGACTGTACAACATTTGCATACACATTCCAGTTGCTACTATTCATTTGCCTTTTGACGTGCATGGTTTGCTTTCTGGAGTTTTTGCTTTAAAACTCCAAAACACAAATAAAGCTGAGACTCCTTTGTTTTAATTGATTTATGACTAGAACAAAGGAGTGTCTGTCGTGGCTCAATGGGTGGAATCTTGCAGCTCACTTGTGGTTGTGTCCAGGTGAAGGCACAATGACCCTTTCATTTACTGTTTTTCTTATCAAGAATGTCTTTTAATACACAATTTATGCTACACCTGATATAAAACAAGAAAGAGCTTAGAAGACTTTCTCAAGACACATGAAATATTAGCTACCATGCTTCAGACTGTATGAATGTTCTATTCACCAAAAATATTACATTTAGAACATTTCTCCATCCAACTTTGAACAAGTGCATAATTTATTTTAGTACTACCAGCACTTTTTTTTTCACACTAAATACTTGTTTCTGTGACAACAAACTAGGTCACCAGAGCCAAACCCATATGTAAAGCTGACATGCAAATCTGCAGGCAAATAGGGATGCTGCTGCTGGGACGCATGTTCCAATGCAACTTTTAAAATAATGTAGATATTGTATTTAGTCTGCCACAGGCACTATATTTAAGGAGTTCAAGCGAGAATTTTAGCGGCTTTGGCTTAAACTGAATTGTGTTTAAAAGAAAATGTTCACTTTCCAGCAGATAAATTCAATGCTTACTTTTTGTCAGTTGCTAAACTTACAGCTTTCTTCCCTATGTAGGTATTTTGCGTAAGACTTTGACCTTGTGTAAAGAATGTCACAAGATCTTATGAACTACTTGTTCTTAGTCCAGATGCACAAAGACCTGCCTCAAGAACTAGACAATCAATCAAGTCAAATTTATTTGTCTGAGACATTTTAGAAAAAAGGTAATTCAGTGCTTTACATCATAAAAACAAACAACTACAAAGTCAGAGACACAGTCAACAATTGAACAGTTACATCTTGTCAAGTGCCACATTGACATAAGAATGTTGATTAATGTTTCATATTATGATGTTTCAAAAGGAATTCTAAACAAGTGGGTTTTCAGTCTAGACTTCAAGGAATTTCAAATTATTATCTTCCAGACTCAGGGACTGGATGATGTGCTCTATCTATCTGGTTTTAATGGGAACATGAGCAGCAGCGTTCTCGATCAGCTGCAGCTGTCAAAATGATTTCTTTAGACAGATCTGTAAAGACACTGTTGCAGTAATCAATGTGACCAAAGATAAACATCTGGATGATTTCTCTAGATCTTGCTGAATCTATTTGTTCTGTCCAAATTAAGATACATAATATTAAAATATCTCACAATGGTGGTAATAATGTTAAATATTGAGGAGCAAAAAACTGTTCTCTGCAGGAGTGAGTGTGTGTGTGCCTGGCTGTTTGTCCTGTCTGTGTCTGTGTTGCCCTGCGACAGATGGCGACCTGTCCAGGGTGACCCACCTCTCGCCCGGTACTTTAGCTGGAGAGGCACCAGCAACCCTCCCGAGCCCAATAGGGTCAAGGGCACTAGCGGAACAAGTCAGCGTCGGGCCGGGGGGGGGGGAGGGGTCAATTACTGGGGGTTACTGTAACATTAAATACACCTTTTCTCAACAGGCGGGTACTTTCTCCGTCTATGATCAGACATTCGAGCGACTTGAAACCATTCCTCCCTCCCTGGCAGCAACTGCATGATAATGGATGGATCTATCCATGGGCAACCCCCCCCCCCCCCCCCCCCCAGCCCCCTATAGCTCCGCCCCTGGACAAGGGTGTACAGAAGATGGATGTTAAGCGGTGGAGTATGATCAGTTGTTATGTAGCCATCATTGCTCACTTTAAATAACATTTTGTGGTGTTGGTTCGGTCTCATTCTGATGAAATAAAACATTGTGACTAGAGTAGCTAACTTGTTTTAGACAAAGTTAGAGGTAAAATTTTGGACATGTGACTATTCCAGAATTAAAACGGCTTAACCAAAAAAAGATTTAGTTCTTTATATGAAAGTAAACCGACAGCAAGATGTTATAAACAAGCGATATTCATGGCAGCATTGCCGACAGACCGTTTACCTCATTCAAACGAAATTAATGGCTCCCGTTGATTCCTCCCGCTTTCACTCTGAGCTGAGGGGGGAGGGGCAGGAAGCGCTGTGGTGCGCCTTCAAAATAAAAGCACGCGAGAGGAAACATTTTTAAATGTTCGCAAATGCGGTAAAATTATTGGGGGGCCCGGATGTGACTGTCTCTAATATTGGGGGATAGTGTGTGTGTGTGTGTGTGTGTGTGTGTGTGTGTGTGTGTGTGTGTGTGTGTGTGTGTGTTTTGGGGGGGGAGGGGGGGGGCAGCTTGAATACAATATGTGGATTTTGTATTCAGGCTGCCACAGGCTTGTATTATATTAAATCAGTTCAAGAGAGAATTTGACTTGTGTTTAAAAGAAAATGTTCACTTTCCAGCAGATATATTCAATGCTTACTGTTTGTCACTCGTTTCTTATAATTATAAAATGCCATAAAAGGTTTAGTTACTAAACTTTCTACCCCATGCAGGTATTTTGTGTAAGATTTTGACCTTATGTAAAGAATGTCACATGAACTTATGAACTACTTGTTCTTAGTCCAGATTAACAAAGACCTGCCTCAAGAACTAGACAATCAATCGAGTCAAGTCAAATTTATTTGTATGGGACATTTTAGAAACAAGGTAATTCAGTGCTTTACATCATAAAAACAAACAACTACAAAGTCAGAGACACAGTCAACAATTGAACAGTTACATCTTGTCAAGTGCCACATTGACATAAGAATGTTGATTAATGTTTCATATTATGATGTTTCAAAAGGAATTCTAAACAAGTGGGTTTTCAGTCTAGACTTCAAGGAATTTCAAATTATTATCTTCCAGACTCAGGGACTGGATGATGTGCTCTATCTATCTGGTTTTAATGGGAACATGAGCAGCAGCGTTCTCGATCAGCTGCAGCTGTCAAAATGATTTCTTTAGACAGATCTGTAAAGACACTGTTGCAGTAATCAATGTGACCAAAGATAAACATCTGGATGATTTCTCTAGATCTTGCTGAATCTATTTGTTCTGTCCAAATTAAGATACATAATATTAAAATATCTCACAATGGTGGTAATAATGTTAAATATTGAGGAGCAAAAAACTGCTTTACAGATACAATTAGAAACAATAAGGTTCAGTCAAATACATTGTTTTTGTTGTTGGATTTATGTTTTTTATTTCAAATTGATTAACAGTTATACAATGTTTATAAGAAAGTTAATATACATAGGAACTCAAAGTCATAGGAACTCAAAGTCATATTCAACTCTCTTCACTTTTATTTGAAGCACTGACAGTGAATTTACTGGATACAGTAAACATTACACCCCAACATGATCACAACTGATCTGAGAATAGTAAATGTTAACAGATGTGTTCAGTTTTTGTTAGAAATTCAAAAGAACAGGAAGGATTTTAAAATCCATCAGGGGTTTGAGGTTTTTGATTATCACCAGGATATGGAGGAGGATTTTGAAACCCACCAGGATTTTGAGGAAAGTTTTGAAACCCACCAGGATTTTGAGGAAAGTTTTGAAACCCACCAGGATTTTGAGGAAAGTTTTGAAACCCACCAGGATTTTGAGGAAAGTTTTGAAACCCACCAGGATTTTGAGGAAAGTTTTGAAACCCACCAGGATTTTGAGGAAAGTTTTGATTAACCATCATGACAGGATTAGCCTGCACGTTGATGACAGTTGGGGGCTGCATCGTCTGGGGCTGCTGCACCACGACAACGAGAGGAGTCGTCTCCTTTAGCTCACGATGCATCTGACACCAGGAGCACCAGATGCAGCAACATGAAGCTAAAATGTCGTCGTGGAGGGAACCCTGAAAGCAAACACAATAAAACACTTTATATTATTACATTTCAAAATAAGGTCAGGTGAGTCTAAAATGCTTCATACCTTTAATCCACGTTTGTTACGAATGGAAGCCCTCAAAGACAACGCTACAGGGGGGATAATGAAAGGAAACCCACACATTGGAACTGCAGCCGAAGTCAGTAAGTCACATACAGGCAGACAGGGATTCTCTCCAAATCTTCTTGAAACAGAGCAGGCAAGGAAAGGGCAGCACCAGAAGCCGTAGCAACCTGGAGAACATACAAACATAGTGATTCATAGAAATAAAATGATGCACGATGACTGGAAGACTCATTTAATTTTAAAGAAAAGAGAAAATGACTCTTACAAGTATTGGCATCTTCAAAGCAGTCACAGAGGCCGCTCTTCCATTCTTTTAGGGGAGTTTCTGTCATCTTATCCTGAAGTTTTGTGTGTCCAGGAGAAACTCAGTCAGCTCTAAAGTTTCCTGTCATGCAACACTCTGTAATACAAGACAAGAAAATGTATGATTTATTTTTCAGAAGCAAATGGGGTTAATAGTTTTGTTTAGAAGTATGAATTAGAGTTTGGTTAGTGTTGGGTATATACTAGTATTGGTTACATTTAGAGAAAATGTTTGGCTTAGGCATAAGTGCAGTTACTAAAATGAATGAAAGTCAGTATAAAGTCCTAATATGGATGTAAATAAAAATGTGTGTGTGAAATGTCAATTACCGGCATAGGCAGCCTTAAAATACCTATGATCCATCCAGGTATAACCCAAATCCCTTGGCCCCAAAACCTATTCCTTCCCACCCAGAACCACATACAACAGCCCACTAAGCCTCAGCCACCAGACCCCTGGCCAACCCACCAGGACAGGGATGCAACCTTCCTTTCTTCTGGGAGACCACTGGTAAGATAATGCTCTCAAAAAATGTCCACATGCGTGCATGATAATGGATGGATGGATGCATAGCAATGATCTTTTCATTTATTGTTTTTCTTCCCATGTCAAAAATGTATTTTAATACACATTAATATACACATTATTATCTCAAGACACCTGAAATTTTAGTTAACATGCTTCAAACTATAATAAATGTTATATTCACTGAAAATATTATTTTTAGAACATTTCTTCGTTCAACTTTGAAAAAGTGCATAATTTATTTGAATACTACCAGCACTTCTTTTTCACTCTAAATACCAGGTCACCTGAGCCAAGCCCATATGTAAAGTTGACATGCAAATCTGCAAGCAAATAGGGACGGTGCTGCTGGGACGGGCGTAGGAAGGAGTCTCTCATTGGGGAGGACGCATATCGGAAACCTGACAGATCAGAAATGTCATAAACAATTGTGCCGTCAACAAGTCAGTAACGCGTTACTCTAATACAGCCCCTTGTTTCAGTAACAAGTATTGTAACACATAACTATTTAGTCCAATAATCAGATTAAAGTTATGCATCCATGTGGCATAATGACTGTCATTCCAAGACTGAACACTCACTTTATCGTTTGCCTCACAACTAGCAAGATAAATGCTCTGGCAGCACACACAGGCTACCAGATGCTGATATATTTTATTGGTCAAAAGACATTTGATTATTAGTCAAAATGTATTGATAGAAGTTGACCGGCAACTGAACAGATTCTGCCTCGTTCTAAAACCAAAGTAAAAAAAAAAAAAACAGCTCATAAAATAGGACTCGGCAGCTTTAAACTCAATACATCAGTTTGACCAAGAAAAATAAAAAACATATAATATAATATAATATAATATAATATAATATAATATAATATACGTAATATAATATAATATAATATAATATAATATAATATGATACACATGCTAAGTGGTGGGCTGCACAGTGGCTGGTAGAGCTGTTGCCTTGCAGCAAGGTTCGATTCCCGGCCCCAGCCTTTCTGCATGAAGTTTGCATGTTCTCCCTGTGCATACATGGGTTTTCTCCGGGTACTCCGGCTTCCTCCTACAGTCCAAAAACATGACTATCATGTTAATTGGCCTCTCCAAGTTCTCTGCAGGAGTGAGTGTGTGTGTGCCTGGCTGTTTGTCCTGTCTGTGTCTGTGTTGCCCTGCGACAGATGGCGACCTGTCCAGGGTGACCCACCTCTCGCCCGGTACTTTAGCTGGAGAGGCACCAGCAACCCTCCCGAGCCCAATAGGGTCAAGGGCACTAGCGGAACAAGTCAGCGTCGGGCCGGGGGGGGGGAGGGGTCAATTACTGGGGGGTTACTGTAACATTAAATACACCTTTTCTCAACAGGCGGGTACTTTCTCCGTCTATGATCAGACATTCGAGCGACTTGAAACCATTCCTCCCTCCCTGGCAGCAACTGCATGATAATGGATGGATCTATCCATGGGCAACCCCCCCCCCCCCCAGCCCCCTATAGCTCCGCCCCTGGACAAGGGTGTACAGAAGATGGATGTTAAGCGGTGGAGTATGATCAGTTGTTATGTAGCCATCATTGCTCACTTTAAATAACATTTTGTGGTGTTGGTTCGGTCTCATTCTGATGAAATAAAACATTGTGACTAGAGTAGCTAACTTGTTTTAGACAAAGTTAGAGGTAAAATTTTGGACATGTGACTATTCCAGAATTAAAACGGCTTAACCAAAAAAAGATTTAGTTCTTTATATGAAAGTAAACTGACAGCAAGATGTTATAAACAAGCGATATTCATGGCAGCATTGCCGACAGACCGTTTACCTCATTCAAACGAAATTAATGGCTCCCGTTGATTCCTCCCGCTTTCACTCTGAGCTGAGGGGGGAGGGGCAGGAAGCGCTGTGGTGCGCCTTCAAAATAAAAGCACGCGAGAGGAAACATTTTTAAATGTTCGCAAATGCGGTAAAATTATTGGGGGGCCCGGATGTGACTGTCTCTAATATTGGGGGATAGTGTGTGTTGTGTGTGTGTGTGTGTGTGTGTGTGTGTGTGTGTGTGTGTGTGTGTGTGTGTGTGTGTTTTGGGGGGGAGGGAGGGGGCAGCTTGAATACAATATGTGGATTTTGTATTCAGGCTGCCACAGGCTTGTATTATATTAAATCAGTTCAAGAGAGAATTTGACTTGTGTTTAAAAGAAAATGTTCACTTTCCAGCAGATATATTCAATGCTTACTGTTTGTCACTCGTTTCTTATAATTATAAAATGCCATAAAAGGTTTAGTTACTAAACTTTCTACCCCATGCAGGTATTTTGTGTAAGATTTTGACCTTATGTAAAGAATGTCACATGAACTTATGAACTACTTGTTCTTAGTCCAGATTAACAAAGACCTGCCTCAAGAACTAGACAATCAATCGAGTCAAGTCAAATTTATTTGTATGGGACATTTTAGAAACAAGGTAATTCAGTGCTTTACATCATAAAAACAAACAACTACAAAAGTCAGAGACACAGTCAACAATTGAACAGTTACATCTTGTCAAGTGCCACATTGACATAAGAATGTTGATTAATGTTTCATATTATGATGTTTCAAAAGGAATTCTAAACAAGTGGGTTTTCAGTCTAGACTTCAAGGAATTTCAAATTATTATCTTCCAGACTCAGGGACTGGATGATGTGCTCTATCTATCTGGTTTTAATGGGAACATGAGCAGCAGCGTTCTCGATCCAGCTGCAGCTGTCAAAATGATTTCTTTAGACAGATCTGTAAAGACACTGTTGCAGTAATCAATGTGACCAAAGATAAACATCTGGATGAATTTCTCTAGATCTTGCTGAATCTATTTGTTCTGTCCAAATTAAGATACATAATATTAAAATATCTCACAATGGTGGTAATAATGTTAAATATTGTGATGATGATGAAAAGCGAAAGGAAGCCTGGATGGTTTCTGCTTATCTGTTGAAAACAGGCTGAGGAGGAAGTGCCATCATTGGATGAGGCTGCATGTTGACAGGAGATTGGACCTGCATGTTGATGACGACTGGGGACTTTTTGCGATATTTTAACTCGCGGTACATCTGACACCAGACACACGTTGGGCAGCACCAGGTTGCAACAATATCCTTGCAAATGGAACCCTATACAAAGGAAGACAATGAATCAGTTTTATTGTTTTGAATGTATTGTCATTCATATCTCATCTGCCATACCTTGATACCATATTTGTATCTCATGGCGACTCTTAGAGACAGGGCTGCTGGAGAGATCATTTTATCAACACACATGTCACATAAGAGGAGCCAGCGGCTCTCTCCAAATCTGCCTGAAACAGTGCAGGCCAGGCATGGCCCGCACCAGAAACCATAGCAACCTGAAGAACATGTGAGCACACAGAAACACATCATGGGATATTATAAGCATTTAGCCCTTGTAGTTTTCTAAAGACTTTCATAAGAAACAAGGATGGACCCTTACAAGTCTGTGCATCCTCACAGCAGTCACAGAGACCACTGTCCCAGTCAGTCAGGGGTTGGTCTGCCATCAGAGAAGAGAACCTAAAATGAAGAACATTTAAATTTTTAATTGAGATTTAACTAGAGATGGATAAATTGTATTCAAGGAAGAGTAACACTACTTACACATATTTTTACTCAAGTAAAAGTAAGAAGCCGTGTAAGAAATTACTCAAGTAAGAGTAAAAAAAGTATTTTCAAGTATTAAGTAACTAATCAGAACATTTATGCCATCAAACAGACAAAATGTGTAAAGTTATGTGCAAAGTTTGTTATTTTAAAACAGATTTAAAAATACATAATTACAAAATAACAAATTAAGGTAGAAGAAACTTTTCCAAGTAATCTTTTTCAATATAAAATATATTAATACTGTAGGTACTGCATAGTGTCAAAACTTCCAGTGATGATACACTGCATCTTTTCGACCTTCAAATGTTTCAGCAGGCTGAGCTGATCGAAACTAACTTTAGATTAACAAGAGCTGTTGTTCAAACAAGTTTCACTTCAACATAAACTGTTGTGTGTCTGTATCTGCTGCAAATTTGTTCTTCATTTACTGCATTTAGTAGGCCAGTTGGGAGTGTATCCAGACATTTTACTCAGGAGAGGTAGTGATATTAATTAAGTAAAAGTAAAGTACAGCGTAGCAAAAGTATTTGGAAAAGTATGTTTTTTGTAAAAAAAAAAATTAATCAGGTAAATGTACCTGAGAATAAGTAAATTATTCTTAAACAGCTATACTGTTGTCCAAGCACAACAGTATAGCTCACCCGTTTAAATCACAAAAGGTTGAGTCTTTAAACGGTTTGTTTTTACACGATAATTGTTAGTGCAAAATGTAATGTAGAATCTTGATAGACTTTCAAATTAAAATATTTTAGTGTCATAGTTTGACTTTGTGTGTGAGGAAACAACAGGGCATTAAATAAACTTTGTTTATTTAACTTATTAATGTTCACCCAGTAGGTGAACTTTGACAATTTTAATAAAATTTTAATAAAAATGACTTATTAGGGAGTTCAACTGATGGGGAACTTTCTAAAGTTCACCAATAGGGACTGAACTTTATGAGAAATGTTATTCAAATGTTATTAAAACTTTACTCTGAACTTTTCTATCCTTCCTATTTGGTTGCAATACCTCTTTATTTCTTAAAATTAAATTATTACGATTTTACTGATTCAAATGTTTCTATTCGTTCTGCTACTAATATTATTCTTAAAACCGATAAAACCTCAAACTCTTTTATCACCAAAGGAAGTACTGAGTAACAAAACTGATCCCTTGTCAGACATTTGTCTAGAGATGGGAAATATACACTTAGAATTATATCACAGCATTTTGTGATGCTATTGTGATAACGAAAAGGATCATTTAAAACTATTTTATACTTCATGTTTTAGTTAACTGGCTGTGTCTGCGTGGGACAACATTCATGGCGCTACAAACACAAATACTGCTCTGGAAAAAAATCCTTTTTTTAAGAAAGTCTTCTTTGGAAAGCCACTTCCTTAAAGATGGTTGATGTATTTCACTAAACTGAACACAGTAACTGTATTTAGTCGATTTTAAATGTACTTATGTTTGTTGATATTCTCACAAATCAAACAGCAGAGAAAACAATAAAAATTAAATTTCTATTAATACTGTCGTTTTTATTTAAACTTCATTAAAATGTATCAAAATGATAAATGCAAATTCTTATAAGAAATGTTTTCGTAATTATAAACAGCACGATGAATGTATAGCTATTTTATAATTTTATGAATTCTACTTAAAGCTGTCAAAATTTATTTACAAAATAGAAAAATTTTACCTGACAAACTGTTATAAGCTTTCGTCCACGTTCAAAAGTCTGGCAATCAGAATGCTGCCACAGAATGTGTTTTAGATATGATGAGATGCTTTTTAACAGTCAAGTTTGGTAAAAAAAGAAAAAAAGAAAAAAAAAAACTTTAACAACCACAGCAATACTGGGATGTATTGTCGGTACAATTTTTTCAGAATAGTGTATTGATTTACATATGACATAGCTATAATTTTCCCAATATTTGTTTCCTGTTCCACGTTGAAATTGCTGTTTTTTTGCAACATATACACCTTCCTGTTCCTGCTCCTGGTTAGGATTATATTTTTGTTTTTACTCTTTCCACATTAGTATATAATATAATATAATATGTGTTTTGTTTTCTTGTTTAAATTTAAAGGCTTAAATGCATTCAATACATGTAGCGATCACTGTTTTTTAAAACGGTATGTAGATTTTTTTTGCATAAAAATCTTAGTTAATAAGATTTTTATTTCTCTGATAACTAATTGATTATACTTAAAAGAATTAACACTAATATCTGTATCAGTGATGAGTACTTACCAAGGAGTTTCCAAGTGTCAGTATTTTACACAAAACAAGCTGGAGTAGGTTGTGTCATTGTGCCAGGAGGATTCTGGATGAGAACAGTTTGCGACTGCACATTGATGAGAACATCAGTTAGTTTGCGATATTTTAGCTCTCGATGCATTTGACAGCAGGTCCACCAAATGCAGAAACAGAAAACAGCAATGACTTTACAAAGAGAACCTTGAAAAATGAGCACACTAAATGGTATTTCATTTATAATTGTGTATCTGCTTAAGTGTAAAAGGCTTCTTTGCAACTGAACTGAAGCCCTTGGAGGCAGTGCTGCTGGGGGAACCACAGCGTTATCCCACAGCCTGTGAATTCAGCAGGACTTGAAATGCCAAATAAAGGGAGACAGTTGCTTTCTCCAAATCATCCAGAAACAGTGCAGGCGAGGCAGAGACAGGACCAGAATCCATAGCAACATAAAAACCAAAATGAAGAAAAATAAATTAATTTCTGGTCACTGCATGGCACTTTCAATTACCGTAAATCAATAAAAACAACATCTTATAAGAGCTTGCATCCTCAAAGCAGTCAAATTGACTAGTTTCCCGAACAGATGCTAAAGTTCAGCCACAAACTGTAAACACTTCAATAGATTGATTACAGTTCCAAAGAAAACTCTGTCAACTAGCAAAAATGCAATAAAATATGTCATAGTACAGGAAACTGTTTCTTTGATCTTTAGTAGAAATATCTCATATCTATGAGAGATGACGTCATGCACCAAAAAAGGGACTATTTTTGCAGTAAATCTCATATTTTTCTGTATGTCTACATCTGTGCTGATGATCTGACTAGAAATTTGTAAAAATTCTTTTTAAAAACATTCAACATTGATACAGGATGTTAGGAAGAGTGACAGAGTAATTTTCATTTTGGGCCATGTCAATATCATGAATGTCCTAAAAGGGCTTGTTGTAGCAGAATTGATAAAATGACCCATTAATAAACTGTTAAAATATAAAAGGCATACATACTTATGCTATGTTAAAATATATAGTGTCTACATTCAATGTGTACTTCTTAAAGTTGAATAATATTGAGCATATTTTCAAATTATTGTAACTGGTCAGTGTATAGACAAAACATGCTGCTTTGATTTGATAATATTTATATCTTGAAGACTATTTATGTGTCTCTCTAGAGTCTAAATGGTCACACATAAAAAGTTGTGGCAGATCACATTTTGCCCTCAAGCTTTGACTTTGACACATTTTACATTGTGCTTCCTCAAAAAAGAAAAAAAGATACCAATGTTAACAGGAAACTAAAGTAAAAATATTGTCTCTCCATCTTCTTGAAGATAATCTATTTAGATTATCGTGCTCAGTGTCCCAAAACACCTTTCTTTAACTCCTGTCACAGCACAGCAAATTGTGAATCTGTGAATCGGCATTTTTTTGGGGGGTGATGTAAGACTGTACAATGCTGAGGTAAATAAGACCTCAGCAACATCTTCATTTAATACTGTAACACAGATCATTTAATCACTGAGATAGCCTTGAATGTAATGTAAGCTGCTAATTGTTTTGTCAGACCTAAATTGCATGCTTGTTTGAGCTTCTAGATGCCATGTTTATTAGGTTTTAAAAGAAACACTTTGTTCATGTAAAAACTTTTTCAAATTAAAATCGTTTTCTGAAATCCTTCATTTGTTTGGAGGATTGCCACATAATCTAAGTAATGTTAAGGAAGAAAATATATATCTGGCTAAATTTAGAAAAACAACTTGGCTCTGGTTTCTTCCCTGTCCCAGATTCTTTCCGCGTCTTGAGGCCGCGTGCGGAGACAGAACCACAACAGTGCGTGTTGACGTCACAGAAGTACAAATTTAATCCAATCAGAAGAAAGTATAACATAAAACAGAAAATTTAAAGAAACACAGAGACATACATTAGTTACCTGAGAAGAGTAGATAGAAACAATAACAAAGGCGTCTTTGGAGAAAGAGCCAGCCCAAAAGGAGCTAAAAAATCGGCTATTTCTGCCTTATTCTCCTTTTGTATAGGTTTTATACCAGTAGGTGTGTTTTTCTCTGTAATATATTCAAATAAGGTGCAACTCTGCTCGACCAACTGGAAGCTGTTTCTGACCCTTTTCAAATTCAGAAATTCCCTCGAATTCATTCCACAGACAAAAGATCGGCTTCTCCTTTGTGTTTTAGATAAGTTGGAAGCAGGATGTCTCTGAACCCCTGTTGGTTTATGGTTTTCACAGAGTGGTGGCAAACAGCTGGAACTTCCACTGTTGGTGTCCCATAAGACAAAAAAACTAATTTGAGATCTTATAAAACAATTCACTTTAAACTAAAAGTAAGGTCAATAAACGAGAATAAGTTTCTAAATTTCACAACTATTATTAGACTATTTCCATCAAGTCAGGTTAAATTTTAAAACTAACTTATTTTAAATATATTTTCTTACTGGTATTCAGCTTCCAGCCATCTGGGCAAAGAGAAACAGATTAAGGAATTTCACAGTTAGCTGTGAAATTCAGGTTTTCTGTCCTGATCAGGAACAAACCTTTTACTTCAATATAAAATTATCTCCAAAAATACTATGTTATTGTGGACAGCCTCTCCAAAATCCGTCCTGATATTAAACTAAAAAACAATATTTATACATCAACCAAAAATAATAAGGTACAATTGCTGTTTTTTCTAATCTAATATTCAAGTAAACATTGAACAATCTTAATCAATTCTCTCATACAGAACCCAACATTTTCAAATACATTCATCATCCGCTAAATTAATTCTAAACTAAATATCACAATTTTCAGTCAGAGCATGCAATAACTAAAATAAATTACTACTTTGTGGTTTAATTAATTTTTTTTTATTGCTAGATCTATTAGAAGTATTTAAAATGTCAAGAAGGCATCACACCATTTCTTAAATCGGGTTGGAACTGTTTGGTCTCAAACATCAGTCTGAAGTCTTGATCATTTCTGTTTGGCTCACAGAACCACCTAGTTTTCAAATTAGGTTCAACATTCAGAGACAACTTGTGTCATTAACCCTTTAACTGGGTTAGGGTTAGGGTTAGGGCAACTGAACTGAAGCCCTAACCCATATACACTCCCATGCTTTGGAGTGTATAGAAAACACTGCCACCTCGTGTTCATTAGGCAAAATTACAACTCTTGCTTCAGAAAACTCTTCCTATGTTAATTGAATTTCCCAACAGTACAACTTTATTATTATATACAAGAACGAAGATTTGAAATTTTCTATAATTACTATTACTACTGTTGTTATTATTATCATCATACTTTTGTATTAATTGTTTATGTTTTGATAAGAAATAGTTATTTTAAAATACAAAAAAATGAGAAGTGTATTATGTAAACGTATATATATTTCCTAGTTTTACAGTAATGCAGATTAATTTATTTTAAACACATAACCATGTGCAAATAATTCTCAATAAGTAATTTATCATTTTGCAATATACTGTAGGTTTGTAAGCACATTCAATCAAGTCTGATCTATAATCAATCTACAACTGAACCCCTGGATAAAAAGGATATGTTTTAAGCATTGAGTAGATGCTTCATAATGATAAACAAACTGTATCTAGACTGTTGCAGATTTCTGCCCAGGTCCCTCTTGAAAATGATATCTAGATCCCAATGGTGTTTACCTGGTTAAATAAAGGAAATAAAATAATAATAAAAAAAATCTATAGAACACATTATTTAAGTTAAAAATTTCACAGCCTCTCATTATAAGCTTAAAGTCAGAAAATTGAGGAGCCAAAAAATGCACCAGACACAGTTGCATTATTTTGCTATGCACCATATTAATGTTTATTTTCATTGATAAGTTAATATTCAGTACATAGTATGTCTCTGTATATAATTTACACTGTTGTAACACACATTTTCTACTACAAGTATTAGTTTAAAAAAGTTTGTTTAAAAATTATTATGAATACCAGGTATAGAAATATGTTTATGTATGAATTTGTAGAATTTTGTAATAATAGAGAAATTCTACTATCTATCTATCTATATCTATCTATCTATCTATCTATCTATCTATCTATCTATCTATCTATCTATCTATCTATCTATCTATCTATCTATCTATCTATCTATCTATCTATCTATCTTCCTCTAAATGTCCTTATTTTCAAATAATTTTATATTTCTGTCAGATTAGATGATCATTTTCACAAATTAGATCACAAATGATAAACACACAATGACAGTTTTCAAGAATCCCTTTTACAAAAATTTTTTTTTAGTCTTACTTGAATACATGTTATAAAATATAATTAATTAATACTAATCTTACTGGAGTACTTTTTTTTAACCAAGATTGTAGGCATCCTAAATTAAATTTTAAGTTACACAAACTTTCAGTAATACAAAATTTTATGATATACTTTTTGCATAACAACACATAGGTATTAAACAAGATGAAGGAAACCTTTTATTGTGAATCTTAAAATTACACAGGAATTGTTTCTAAATGTGAACTGAATTGAATTAAAACCAGGAGATTGTGATTGTTGCTGTTTGACAGGGATAATTATTTATTGGCAATAATTACGCCAAGAAATGAAATTTGAATTATAGACAGATAATAATCAAATATAGATATGTATCATTTAAATGTGTTGAAAAACCACACATTTAAAAACATTCATTTTCATATTAATATTATGTCAATTACATATATTTAAAAAGTTGCATTTAAATCATGAACAGAAACATGAACACACCACCATTAAAAAGTAAAAAAAAAAAAAATTCCATCCTTCATCTCAGTATTAAATTACTTATCAAAAAAATTAAGTTTGCTAAGACTTTAACACAGGGCAAAGTGGATCATATCCTAAACTGAGCTGAGCAAATCCTGATGTTCAAAAACCCAAGACTGTTTATATTTAAATCATATGCCACAACAAAGCTAAAAACAAATTCTGTTTAGCTATTTAGACATGATTAAACTAAAGACGATCACCAAATTTTGGAGCAGCAGTTATAAAACCTTTGTAGTTTTTCATTTTTTAGGTTGGTTCACGACAGCAGGGGTGTGGTTGCGATACTTCAACTCCCGATGCAACTGGCACCAGGAGCACCACACACAGACGCAGGACGTGGCAATGTCCTTACAAAGAGAACCCTGTGGGGGAAAGAAAACACTTGCTGTTTTACTCTTTGTTTTATGTGAAACTGCTTCAGGTGAATTTTCTTAAGCTGTTGGTCAAAGGGAAAACTTTAAAATCATCATTAATATGGAATAAGAAGCTCATTGGCTCCTTTTTTATTTTATTTTTACCTTAATTTCATACTTCTGCCGAATCCCGACTCGCAGGGCTAAACCTGCAGGGGGGACAAACAAAGGTATCCCAAAAGCAGACATCACAGCAGGGCTGCAAATATCACACAGTGGAAGGCAGCGGTTCTGTCCAAAAAGTCCTGACACGGTGCAGGCAAGACAGGGCAGCACCAGAGACCATAGCAGCCTGAAAAAAAAAAAAAGTTAAAGGCAAATTTTCTTAAGGAGATTTATTTGCTAAAACAATGGAGAAAATTAGGGTAATAAAAAGATAAATGTAAAGCTGGATTAAAACTGATTAATATTTACAAGATTGCATGTCATCACAGCAGCTGAGGAGGCCAGAGTTCCAGTTTACACTCATCTTTCACTAAACGTTAGCTAAAAAAGGAAAGGAGAAAAGTAAAAGCCAGAGCATGTCAAAAAAATGTTAAATGCAACATAAATTTGTTATTAGATACAAACATTGCATAAGATGTTGACTATGATCAATCAGCAAATTTTCAAATCAGGATCTGAGTATCTAACTATACTCATCCTCTAGCTGGTGTATCATTTTTGAGCCTGTGTACGCCACATTCTCAGCAAATCTATCCCCACCAAGTTTTTAAAAATCACACTGAGCCAAAGAGCAAAACAAGCAAGGAAAAATACAATAATGACCCTCAGCAAACAGGTCAGAAATGAGGAATGTTAAGAGATTTTGAGGAATATACAGCTCTGTCACGTTTTGTGTGTGACCATTTTTAAGAGTCTGGAAATTAAATCTCCATGTTCCATGAGTTCCCCCAAGGAGTCAGATAATAAATACTCAGATTTCAGTTTCAAACATCCAGCATGTTGAGATGTTCTCATCAGGAGATAGCATAGAGTTGGATCAGATTAGGTGGTGTTATCACTTCATCGCATCCTGCTTCATTGGAATTAATTGTTTAAAAATGTGTGAGTCATGCTGTTCATGAGTCATTTGGTTAGCATGGCAGATAGTGACATGTACAAACTAGACCATAGGTAAATTGAAGGCCCAGAGATCTGCAATGTTACATGCAGTAAACTTTTCAGTTTTTCCTGAAAAAGTGGGCAGTGAAAGGTAAATGAGGAAGGCTAGCTTTAAATTTATGAGCTAACTTGGTAATATAAGTTACTGGGGATTTTATTACTCGCTAAATTGTACATATGTAGCTCAAAAGGTCCAATAGTTTTGAGAGTTTTAGTTTTTCCAAAATGAATAAGGCAAGATCCTAACTTTAATAACTTTTTGTTCAGTTGAAAAGTATTTCCAGAGAAAATCTTCCTCTTGTAAAAAAAAAAAAGTAAATAAATTCTACAATGTAAGAAAAGCTTAAAATGTGTTATTTAATGTCCACCAAGAAATTGGCTGTGAAATAATGCAGGGAACAAGAACTCTATTTGATATGAGTTAAATTTTTGTTTTTTAAAATACCTGAATAGAGGATTATTTGTGAAACTCTATAAATACACTTGAATTCAATAGAAGCAAACAAGTCATGATTGCAAGAATGTATGACACACCCTACATGTCCATGGAGATAAGATACTGTGTTCCTCCATCAGTCATATTACAAGACAATTAAACAAAAAATTAAGTTACATTAAATGGATCTTAATTAAGATAACATAAAAATCAAGGAGAAACCATTTTTTTCCGTTTGTTTTTTCCATGATTGAACTTCATGACCAATCTAATTCCTTTCTATTTTGAGAAATTGAAAATATTCACTTTGGTGAAATAAACCCACAACCACTATACAATAAAAGTAACACTGATTGTATTTTAACAACCAAAATAAAAAAAAATTAAAAAATAAATACATATACTTTTAGAGCATATGTTTTTCTGGGTTTAAACATATTTGATCAACAAAGCAAAAGTTTTTAATTATTTTGTTTCAAAAATTTCACAAATAGGTGTAGTTCTAAAATTGTTTCTAATGTTACTGCTAATCAACAGTAATTTTTGTCCTGGGTTTTAACATTTTACAAACCTATTTTATAGGCAAATTTTGTTTTCCTTGGCAAAAAAAGAACGAAATAAAAAAAGAGGCATTGGATATTTTCACAAAGACATAACATTTTACCTGATGATTGTGGAAGCCTTGCTGTGACCCAGGAGTGCTGAAAGGACTGATTGTGTGGGGTGTGGCGTCTCAGGAGTTATTCAGAACCTTGAGGGGGGAAAAAACAACACAATGCTGCAGAACCAGAATTCTTGCGCAAAGCAAAGCGGGGCTTAAATGACAAGCCACGTCCAGTGGTTTATATTTCTGCAGGTGTGGTCGATCTGTCAGCAAGATGAACAGAATCTAAAGAATGTTATCCTTTACAAAGAAACTCACAATCAGCCACATCACAATCAGAGGCAGTAACTGTGTTCTACCTTTCACATGTAAGTTTCTGTAACAATAATTTGCCTTTCACACTAGATATTTGTTTCTACTACTTCTGTAATCTTTTGTTTTCTAAAAATCAACAGTTCACTCCTGCCAAGACATTCAAAGAAAGTTTTGATGGTGACGATCATCATAGAACTTGTCCTAAATATTAAGAATAGTTTAGGAGACTTTGTGCTGCAAAGCAAAGTCAGGGCTGGTTTATCAAGAATGGTAGCCAAACATGTCATTATGAAGCACACATGACACAAGAGAAATGTGTTCATGTACAGTTGAGGAAGTAAATATTGAGAACATCAGTGTTAGTAAATATATCTCTACTGGCCTAATTAGTAAAAAGAATCACATCAAATATGGGTAACAACCCTGGTAGAAACACAAAAAGACATCTTTGGTTCTTCACAAAGTTCTTGTTAATAGAGGTTACAGAGAATGTTCATGAGAGCTCTGTTGGGCCATAATTATTTTGTAGGAGAAACATAATTTTATTATAACCAGTCATGGAAAAAATGGTCTTTACAATATTTCTAACAAAGAATTCACATGAATATACAAGAGAAGTCCAAGAGCCCAATGACAACTCAGAGAACAATGTTCAAACCAAAGGATGGGTCGCCATCAGGGGTTTAGTATATTCCTTCCTAATTCCGTGATATAATGCCACCTGTGCAATAAAATATTTTGCAATAAAATTTCCTCAGTGCTAAATCTCTGTCAACTCTTAGTAACATTGTAAAAAAGTGGAAGTGATTGGGAAGAACACCAGCTGAACTTCAAAGTTGTTGGCCAACTTAAACCACAAAGTGGGGTCAGTGGATTCTGAGGCCATTTTCAGAGGTCACAAACTTTTAGCGGTCACTAAACACCTGTTAGTGTGTTGAGGAAAGAAAAATATCCCATGGTTTCACATGAATTTATGCACATGCTTCTAAAAACTCTGACTCTGCTTCCATGAAAAAGTTTTTTTTGTTTTTTCTAGCTGTCATAATGATTGGCTGACCTTAGCGTGGCACAAAGTACTTTCTCTTTGAGGAAATAAGAGATCAAATTGGAGATAAAATAACGCTAGGACTACTCAAACAGGTCAGTTGGAAAAGCTTCTTGTCTGATCAACTTTATGTTGAAACTGTTTTTTCCCCCAGCCAACCCATTTTCCACTGACTTCTTGTGACTAAAAGCCATTTATGTTTCAAATAGGAGGTGTGAGGAATTTTGTTGTGACTTTGGAGCTGCAGAGTTTAAAGAATTATCGAGTTAAGATCCAGGATCTATTACTATTTGTGATATATATATATATATATATTTGTAAGAATGTATAGTGAAAATCGGAGAGGACTAATGTTAGGTAAATTGTATTATTATCAACTATTTGTCTTTATTTTCTTAGTTTAGGTACTCTTATGTACTCTTATTAGTTTAGTCATATATTTTAAGAACATGTTTCTGTATTGATAATCGTTCTGATTTCCTTTCTCAGAGGGCCTCTCTGAAGAAGAGCAGTGACCGCAACTTTTCACAGAACGCCCTGTTTTGACCTCTTAGATTGTGATTGTTAGTGATAATCTTGGTGCTGTAACTGTGTGAAAGTGTTCTTCCCCCCTCCCTTTAGAGTTACAGGCTCTCTGTGATAAGGGATCCTAAACACAATAAAAGGAGAGGGGCAGGCAAATGTGCTTTCAGAGCAGTAGGAGATTTGTAACTGAAAGCACATCTCTGTCTGTTCTCCTCGCGAGTTTTCAGAATCTAACTCTCTTGTCTTTCCTGTGTTATTTGCTGTGTTTAATAGGTGTCAACTCTGACAACTAACTTTTGAGTTGCTGATGTGCTTTTCTGGTCACTGGTTACTAATCTGGTTGTTTGTATAAACAAAATCTTAAATAATGGGACAGGTGTAGCCCAGAAAGCAGTTGGATAAAATCACAACTTTTATTCTTGCTGACAAAACTAGTTTAACTGGATCAGGTGTGTACGCTGCTGTGCTTTCACACATCTTGTCCCCTCTGACCACACATTTTCTATAAGACTAGGCTCAAGGACTCTGACATTGAGACATTTCCACCTTTCATCAAATATGATTTATTTTATTGAATTACAGTGAAAATCAACAAGAAAAATGACGCTACTTATTCCTGGAAACTCATTTTTTGTTCTGGTATTTATTTCCATTTTTTGCACCAAAACCCATTTACATCTGCAACACTGGTCCTATCTCTTTCCCGAGCAATATGCTAGTCACTTGGCGTTATTAGCACCACGCTCTGACCTGCTGAGCGTGGTGCTGTTGAGTTTCCATCGGTTTAAGAACAACTCACATGATCATAACATAACAAAATCAACATTTATAAAAGTGGCGCAACTACACATTATTCAGGTGGATGCAAAAGCCCCCCCCCCCCCCCCCGCCCCTAGGGAAGAAGCGACGCTCACTGGATCACCCTCCGCCCCCAAGGGCGACAACATGTGAATGGGTAAAACTCGCTACATTTACCTCATTATGTGCGGGAGGTGAAGGAGTGAAGGAAGCGCTGAAGTGTGTAGGAAAACGTCGTCGGCGCGTCGCCCCCTCCAGACGATGTTTTGGCGCCCCCTCTGGTGCTGCGTCCCTATGCGTTGCATACGCTGCATACCCACTTTTTGCACCACTGGTCACAGGTTCTCTGGTTTGCAAAAGTATTTTGAACCAATGAACGGGGCACATTGAGGCATAAAGAAATTATACCCATTGTACAAAATGATACTTGTTCATCATGGAAGTCTTTTATTTAGTTAATTTTCCATGATGTCCCACAACAAATAGTGTGTTTGAGGTGTGGCTTACAACATCTCCACACACAGACATACAATCACGTGCCTCACATGTTGTAAATAAACTCTTCAGAACTTTATATAGGATTTACATTCTTTTAAAGGTGCTGTAATCCTAGTGTATTAAAACTTATCACTAAAAGAAATTTTAAAAATCACTCTTTTTTCCTGTATAAATAATTTTGATCATCCCAACTCACCTAAAGCACAAAAATTTTGTTTATAAACTCAGTCTATTGTTGCCAAGTCACTGACGACACTGCTCTTTGCTCCCTGTTTTGCAAATTGCAAGGACCTTTTTCTCATTACTGGAATTTAGACACAGATAGGAGGGCCAGGACAAGAACAGTGATTGTTACAGTTATGCATTACAAATAGAGCTGATAGCTCTGTTTGCAAAATTGATTACACTTTGTGCATTTTGGTTTTTTGACTGTGCAGTTTGTTTGCATGACAAAAAAATGGAGGTGAACTTGGCTGTCGATAACTGAATTGTTTGTCAAGCCTTTTGGAATGTAGATTTTCAGGTTTTAATGTTTTTCAGTTGTTAGATATGTACTCTGCAGTTATGTGAAATGATTTTCAGTTTTTAGCTTGTAAATACCTATTGAAAGACTTTAGATTCACCTTTTGGAACATTGATATCTACCTATTCAACTGTTAAAGGGTAATTATTCATGATATCTGAACAGAAAGGGACGTAAATGTGATCTCAGCCAAATAAATAGACTATTGAGTTGAGCTGATTGTTTGTTGCAAGGGCACTGAAAATCAGGGAAGAGGTGAAGGGTGTGACAGGTGAGTTGTAACAGAAATAGCAGTGTAGGTGTTTAAAGCTTTAACATTTCTGAAGAAATTTAAACAGGGCCTGCCAAAGTGTGCCCATTTTTTTGGAACCCAGTATAAAAGAGAGAAAAATGTGTGTGTATATGGATAGAATGATTGAATTTTACCCAAAATGGTAATGGTGATGTGAGTTTATAGTGAGATTTTTGTTGACGCATATGTTTGGAGCCACCTAGTGGTATGAGGATAAATTGCATGCAACAGGTCCTTCAAGCGCTCTCACAGCTTCTCCCTCCAGAATGCTGAGGAATGCAGATGGATGGCACACATGCAAAATGCACTATGAGGCACATCATCCTGAGAACACTGCTATTGTAATAAATTACAATAGCAATTGTAATCTATTGCTATTGTAATAGAGTACAAGAGCATCATCATTATGATGCTGTTGATGCATCCCAACAGCATCCTGCTTTTGGGATGCTTTTCTTCTGCTTTGAAGGAAGTAGTTGACAGGAAGATTAATGGACCTAAATATTAATACAAGCCAGACTTTATAGAAACATTTTTAGGTAAACAAAGTTGTGGATATGCATTTTTACCTTTTTTTCTGGAAAGTAGATGGAGCAAGACATGAAAATGTTTGTGGACTGATAATTTCCATCCCACATGACTGAGAGAGAGGTATTTTGCAAAGAAGAATGTGGTTCTACAAAATGTTGATTCATGTGGGTTAAATATGTTTCATTCTTCAGATCTTTATTTTCTAAAAAGATTGAAACAATGCTTCTTTTTCATTCAATGAACAATCCTATATTACGCTGGTTTAGGACATAAGATACCAGTAAATCCGTAAAAAAAAAGCTTTTTTTACGGATGTAAAAAGATGAAGTTGAAGGGGCTATGAATACTTTTGCTTGGCACGGTACATACAGGTTTCTAAGAATCACATTCAAAATATATTTTTCTTGTTTTTATCCTTTTAATGAGATTAACAAACATAATAGTTAAAACGCTTACTGAGGACTGTAAATTTTCTGAAATTCTTGATTACTTTTTGCCTTTTGTGTTTTCTTAATTAGTCATGGTAAAATAATACTATTGTTTCAAGTTAATGAAAAAGACCGACTCAGAGGTTTTCTCTCGGCAAGCTGTCTGGGAACGACGGTTTCCAGCAGCCTTTTCACCAGGCCCAAGCGTCCTGTCCTGATCAGAGTCTTGGACAACTCTGTGACCTCTTCTGTGTGTGTTCTGTAGAGAGCCCGGAGTTCTGCTTTTACAGTATCCTGAGGATATCGCTCCTCTGCCTTGTTTACCCACATCTCCAGCTGAGTGATGACAGAACTAGGGTCAGAACCTTCTTGCATAAATAGATTGAGGAGCGTCACCAGGAGGCAGTGCAGGGCTGTGGTGTCAGTGCTCCCTGGCCTCTCTAACTCCATTGCCTGCTTGAAGCACTCTGCAGCATTCTGCTCTTCGCCTTTTATTAAAAGGCAGCGTCCTCTGAGCACATGGAGGTCCGGTAAGCTGTCTCCTGGCTTGAACTGTAGGGCTTTGGACAGACTCACCAAAGCATGTTTTATTGAGCTTTCGTCCACCATAAGGCTCTCTTGGAGTGCATCGACTCCCATGTAATAGAATACCTAAAAAGAAGAGCGTGAAGCTGTAAGTCTGTTTCCAGCCTATGTCCCGGACCCTAGTCGTCATGGTTTTTGCTTTACCTGTGCCATTTCTAGATGAGTCCTCAAACACGGACGTACTGTCAGCACCCTGTCCAAGTCTTTTCTAGCTTCAGCTAGCTTCTGGCGATCTGGAGCTCCTCCTATTCCGAGTTTTGCATTCTCAAGTTCGTTGACATATAGGATCACGTTAATCTAAACAGAGAATATACAGCCATATTCAGAAAATGACAAGGCGTACGCTGATGATGCTCATTTGTCAGATTAAAAGTACCTTCTTAAAATAACAACCTTTAATGAGAGACTTTTTTTACCAAAATCACAATCAAAGTTTTTTTATTTGTTTGATACTAACATCCATCCATTTTCTTACACCCTTGTCCCTTAATGGGGTCAGGAGATGCTGGTGCCAATCTCCAGCTGGGGTTCTGGGCGAGAGGCAGGGTCACCCTGGACAGGTTGCCAATCAGTTGCAGGGCAACACAAACAACCATGCACACACACACACACCTAGGGCCAATTTAGACAGACCACTGTGCAGCCTCCTAACATTTTATATATATATAATACTAACACAATATAATAATTATAATATAATAATGAACATTTTTTTTAAAATTACAAGAATAAAGAGTACGAGAAAAAAATCATAATACTGTGAGAATAAAGTTGAATTAGTACAAGAATAAAGTCATAATGTTACCAGAATAAAGTTGTAAAAAGATTTTTTTTTTCTTAAGGTGGTCCTAGTTTACCAGCGCTGCCAATAATTTTGGAGGGTATAGATAAACCACATAGATACACCTATTTTACACTCCATTATTATGTACAAAGAATACACTAATACACCTTTTACTCACGACTTTATATGAAGTATATCATAAAATACTTAATGTGTCTCAGATGCAATACCTTTGCCCGTGTGCAGTAGGCCTGCCAATTGAGCTCTGGATCTGGCAGAACATTTAGTGCCATGTTGCAGATCCCTGTGGCCATTTCATGTTTGCCCAGCAAAAAGATGATCTTGGCAAGAAGATTCAGGATGATTGTATCGTCACTAGCCAAATCCAGGGCCTGAAGAGAAAGACAGATCTGTTATTCGGCACATAGGTGGCAGCAGCAAATGCTAATGTCTGAATTGTACTATAACTTGGCTAGAATACATATAGTATATTGAAATCATATTATTATTAATTGAGGTTAACAACAATATAACTAATTCATTTTTAAGTGAATTGTTCAGTTAAAAATCTGAACAATTCACCCTTCATAAACATTGACAGTATGAAAAAAGTTTTTTTTTGCTTCAGATTGAGATAATCCTTAAAGTTAAACAATGTAGTTAATTAAATTACTTCCTTTGCATTATGTCACATCAAAATACTAAAAATGAAGAGGATTTTGATCTCAGAACATCTTATTTTTATAAGACATAAAGGTAATGAACTTTATTTAGTGGATAATATTTCCCTGACCTTTCTCTGATGGATATTTTTGTTATTTTGTATGATTTATTGGTTCATTTCGTATCTGATATATAGCTTTATAAGACTCCTATGTCTTAGTAAAATGTCAGCATGTGGATTTCTGTTACAGCTGTTTTCACTCATTGATGTCTAAACCAAAACTCTGTCAGAATATATGTTGTACATAAAGATAACAGGTTGAAAAGATATTAATGTAGGAAAAATAATAAGTGTAAGACATGTGGAATAACTAGTTGAAATTACAACATGCCTACATGCATACAACATGTTTACTTACGGTTCCATAGCAGGACAAGGGATCAGTGGCTGAGAAACCGCAGTCATGTATTGACATGGGGATAGAGGAAAATTCATCCTTTCTTTCCAACATGATGCCAACGTAACACCAGGCTAAAGCTAACAAGAGACATCACAATTAAGAGCGTTTCCTCACGTTCTATGGAACTATTTTGGTGGGGAAAAAAAACAAGAATCATGCCATCTCTAAAGACCAAATGTACAAAACATGTAAGTTACAGAAACACATTGATTCACCAATGCATATGTTTTATATATAAAAAAAAAAAAAAAAAAAAATATATATATATATATATATATATATATATATATAGTTAAGCATATGATCTCAGAATTTTAGGCCATACATACATATAAACTTCCAGATACATAAATTAATTTGCTTTAGAAACGTCTTTTTGCAAAAACATTAATTTTCATACAAAATATAATTTTATTTACCTACACATAATTTACTTCTGTTTATCTTAGACTAGCAGTTATCATCTTGGAAAGGTAGCTCAACTGAATCAATTTGATGACATGCGATGGCAAATGTAGCTGTAATTAGTACAGTCAGACCATGATGAAGGACTAGAGTTTTTAATGGAGCACCGATTTGAACAATTATTTTAAAATGTAATACCAGATTAGAGTTCAAATCTTTCTCTCTTCTGAATTTTCATCAGTAGACAGACTCATGTTTACCTTTGTGCTGCTTTGTCTCAGATTCCAGTGTTTCCTTTAGGAGCCTCAGTCCCTTATTGTAGTGGAAGAGTCTTGAGTATTCAGAATCATCTTTGGTTCTTATGATCTGGTCCAGTCTTCAAGAGACATGAAGACTGGACATTTTAACATTTAGACACTTTGTTGTAAAAAAATATATAGATATTAGATGTTTTTTTTCCATACCTTACATAAATAGCTGCCATTTTAAAATACCAGCTTTGTTTTTCCCCGGTTGGTATCTAAAAAAAAAAGAGAATCAGCTCAACACAGGGAGGGGAGAATTTGGATCTGTACTCTACAAAGAGTTGATTAATATAACATTTGATCATTTTTACAGTATTGTATCTTGTATCTCTTACCAGGTGAGCCCCATAATGCAAAGCTTTGCTGTAAAGCGACAGCGCTGACATCAGCTTCTCTATCAAGTTGCCGTCGCTGTCCAGCTCCACGTCATATGGATAGACGTACGCCTGCTCAGCCAGACATCGTGCTGCTAGTAGCCTGGTCTCCTCCTGGGAATCGTCTCCAGAGTTCATTCCCATGAGACAGGAGACCTTGTCCACACATTCCTCTGCATCCACCTCTCTCCCTTGTGTGTCATACACAAAGCCCAGGTTGGCCCAGGCATTGAGATTCCCAGGGTCCTCCTTGCAGATGCTCCTAAAAAGCCAGAAATTCAACGGGTTAAAAGAGACATATTTTAGAGCAAACCTGAGTCACTTAAAATGAATCAGTTTCAATGATTCATTTTGAGCAAATGACAATAACTGTACATTTAAGTCACATTTAGATTCCTTGAAATCTTCTTGCTCCCAAAGTATTGCTGCAATATTCCAATGTTCAAGTCTGTGATTTGGCTACGTTTACCTATGAGAATTGATTTTAGGATGCAGTGCATTCTATATTTATCTACATTTATTGTAGAATTCATTCAGTTCTCTTGTGTACTCTAAAAGTGCCAAGGTCATCATTGTCTGTTTATGACCCTCACTTGTGGAACAGCATTGTTGCAGACCTGACGCAGTGTTTTCAAACAAGTTTTTTTTTAATTGAGTCTTTTAATTTGCTATGCTTCTTAAAATGTTATAGCTTTATTTCCTCATCATCCCCATAGATTTAACCCAACACCCTCTCTGTTGATTAAATCTACGAGAAGCGATGCATAGTTTAGATAAATGAAGAATAGCTTGCTCTGTTGTTTGCACCACTATCGATTGAATGTATTATTGAACAAAAGAATGCTTGAGCCTCAAATTTATAATTGCTTCTGATGGGAAATAGTCAAAAGTGTCCTGTAACCCTTTGTCAGCAACATGAAATTGAATTTGTGAGGTAAAGCCAACTCTCAAATGGCTGTTGAATTCTGCTGTATTCACTCTAAAAAGTGTTTTTTGGGCTTACGTTCATCTTATGGACTTATTTAAATTAATTTAACTTAATTCTTTTGCTTTTGCTATGCCAACTTACTTTTTTGTGTTCATTTAACTCAAAACTTACACTAAATAGTTGAACCAACTTAATTGAATTGGTTCCATAGGTAACAAGCAATTCATTTAAGTTTATCCAACTTAATTTATTAAGTTGAACCAATTCAATATATTCTAATCATCCAACTTATCATCCATAAACTTAATTGAAATGCTTCTTACCCATAGAAGCAATTCAATTAAGTTTATCCAACTTTTTCTTTTTAGAGCGTACATGTGCCGTATTTAGTCATTTTAAGTCTCTACTGTTTACTATGTCCATTACAGCTTGGGCCTGTCGAAACAGAGCAGTCAGAATGATACGGGTTCACTGTTCTGTCATATCATTCTGAAAACCTTCAATTTTTGAAAAGCCTAAAGTTATAAAATGTATTGCACACACTTCAGAGACATGCTTTTAAAAACATGATGGTCCAAACTATGCCCAGAAACCTCTCTCTGCATTAGCTTTCTTAGCTCACACATCCTTCCAGAAGAAGTTAGTCTTCTACCTGAATATTTCCTCAGCTCTGTCCAGCTGTTCCAGGTGAAACGCCAGCAGCCCCAGCAGATTTCGAACAGCGTACTGCAGGTATCCCACTTCAACCTCCAGCTCAGCTTGCAGGCTTTCCTGTTTCAAGTAAGTGTCTCTGAATCGCAGATTTGCAGGCCCAACAGGATCACCGTTAAGATTTAGCTCCAGGTGGAAGTGGCCAGGGATGTACTGCATGTCCTCAATCAGGGACTCAATGTCCTCGGAGTTGTCTGTTTCCATGTCCTCCTTCTTTGTTTCCATGTCCTCCTTCTTTGCTCCTGTTGGAAAAGCTGAGAAGATTCTGGCTGTGTGTATTTTGACTGGTGATCCTCCACACCTCGTCTTCCTTAGATCTGGTTGAGGCAAGATATCAGCAGGTTGAACAGGTTAGACGTAGGAGTGACCAGGGAGGGAGCTGCTAGTTATGTTAAGCAATTAAAACTGAATTTCTTTTTATTTCAGTTTTGCCTCCCTCAGTTTTTTTAAACATATGAAAGGATATTTTAGCAATCATTTTGTCTTACTTAGATTAGGATCTGTAATAGATGAACCACTCTAAAGTTTAGAGTGTTATAATTATAACTTTTGCCATCTGTACATTCTGGACCTAAGCCTTCATCTCAGGAAATTTGAGCTGGTTTTATCCTCCTTATAGATTGAATATGTTTGTGTTTGTTTTGTTGAGTTTTCAAACCTTCTTTGACTTTGTTACTTATACTTTGGAATTCCTTCATAATAGAGCAGTCCTGCTCCAGGTCTGTTACAATAGTTGACTAGTCCTCTCTGAAAGCTTTACTTTTTTTTCTACTAAGTGCCTTTTTGTGTGTTTCTTTGTGTACATGACTTATGTCATATGATGTAGTTTTAGATTTATCTTTTACCGGACTCTTTACCCATACTAGCTTGGTATTTCACAGGCCTTTATAGTCTTATCTACGCCTCTGTCAGCTGTGCCCAAGAATGTGACCAATCAGGCTCTGTGTGACTCACGAAAACTCTGAGAAAAGAAAACTCTATGAACTCTCTCAACAAGTGCTCTCCTTAGTTCGTGATTGAATAGAATAGATTAATGTATTTATAATCATTCCAAATGATTTAATGTATTGAGATTTGGATAAACGACACGAAAACAAATGTTCATTGAGAAGTATGAAAACAAATAAATATTAATTCATCATAAGGTATTACAATTAAATAGTTAAAACTTTAGGCTAAAAAGCATCTGATACTGACTGGATATTTGACCTCTTACTGAAACTCTGCTTTTTTTATTTATAATTACCTTTATTATGATTTTGGTGTTTTTTGCTAACTGCTCCACTTGGTGGCATCATTGTACTATATCACATATTGGCTATCAAAAGTACTGAAGAAAAAAGTCACCAATAAATTATGTTAGCTTCTAATCATGTATTGCACATACATCTTGGTGGTTCCTCAAGAAATTCAAAACAATTTAAATTTGGCACACAGGTAGCAACAGTAAATGCTAATGTCTGAATTGTAATGTACCTTGGCTAGAATTCATTTAGTAGATTGTAACTCATGTGACAGAGAATACACCAAAATTAAACTAAAACATGCTTTTGAGGTGTAAATAACTCAAACTTAAATCAACTGCGTCAATAAAATAAGAGAACAATTCTGTAGAGAAGGATTTTAACATGACAACTGTAAAAATTAATAGAAAATATAAAGTAAATCAGTCTTTCCAGTTTTATTTTTTTCTTTTCCTTTTGTGTGGTTTAAAAAGACAAAAAAAAACCCATAAATCAAGCATCAATTCATCATCAGGATTTACATTATAAATTAAGTTCTGTGTAATCAAAACATGTTGTGGATGACACCTGAGGATTTGCATGAGAACATACTTGGTTTTGTAGTGGGACCAAATCAAATAACTTTTACATTTTTTTCTAATTTAATGTGACAAATGTTCTGCAATAAAACAAAACAATCTCTAAGGAAAGTAAAGGAAAAAATAGTTTGCCAAAAGGCTGAGATCAGTCTTACTGTGCCAACAATAACCTGGATTTGTGAAACCAAAAGTAGGGCTTTAAGATGGAATGATTTTCTTCAAAATAAACATTGAAATCTTGGGGAAAATAAAAATCCTAAACCTGCATGGGAGAATTGTGATATGAGATGAAGGAGTAAACAGTTGGGCAATGGAAAAATGTTTTAACAGTCTCTAAGTTTGGCTAAACATTATGCTTTAGGTTGTTTTTATTTCTACACTGGAATTAGGTGTATGGGAAACTACACAGATTTTAAGATCCTTTACTTAGGCACAGCTTCCAAATATAGCCAAGGCAAGTTTTTAAATTTTGAAAGACTTTTGTCAGATTAGATATTAATTGAGACAAATTGCTTTCACCATGTTTTTTTTTTTGTAAGTTTTCCTTTTGACTGTTTTACACAAAACCAGCTGCAGCTTTCCTTGGTAATATAAAGCATTTGATTTGTGTAATATTCCCTGTTACAGCAGCAGGACTACTGTAAAATGAGTTTTCTCTCCTGCTGCATTTAAACCTTTCCTTTAGGCCAGAATGAAACTCTTCTAGTTTCACATAGCTGCATGTGAAAAATGAACAACTGGACAGTCTATTCTTTTTAATTTAGACAGGAGAAACATACAGATCAATAACAGAAGCATTTCTTGAATATGCAGGTTGAAACTAGATCACCCTGGCCAAACCCACGCAAATATAAAGCCACAATGCAAAACCCACACACAAATGCTTGAGTTAAGTTTGAATAAGGCTGCCGATTCTGCAGCACAGTGCCGGATGCATTTGCAAACCGGATGCACTGCATAATGTGGATACTGTAGCCCGGCCTCAGCATGTGGGAGTGCAAAAAGCTGAAAATGTTCTCCTTCACGACACTGTTGCCATGGTGGTCATTATGGATACCGGGCTAATTGCATAGTAACATAATCATTTACAGGCACATGTTTGTGCTCTTTTAAGGTCAAAGACAGAATTTTATTTCGCTTTTGTTCAGATTTACTCATATTTAAAAGGGAAATTTTACATTACAGCAGCTGGCAGACTGAACAAAGGCATTATCGGATGGAGTCTGGATAATCACTGGAGTTACTTTTCTGTAATGTGGGATTATAACATGTGCTCCACATATTATAGTCTTTTCACAAAGGTCCTTTGGCTTTTAAACTAAGCCATTGTTCACATATTTACTGTTTTGGTGAATGGCTACTGTAGCAAACAGCATTCAGTGTAATTTATGATGGAGAGTTAAGACGTTGATAATAGAACTAGCATTAACTTTCTGAGATGTGTGATCTTTTGAGAGTTAGTGCAAACTCCTCCGTCTTCTTTTACATTTTCCCATGTTAAAATATAATGAGAACACCTTCACTGTATGGGGGTTTAGACTGATTTCAAAAAATTGCTGAAACTCATTGGATAAAAACTCTGAGATAAAAAAAATGTGTCTTGTCTTTGTTATCTGAAAGTACAATATCCTCCTTCAAATCCAGCTTTGGTCATTATTGTGTCAGTGGTAAAGATACACATTTATGGCTTTTCATCTTCTACTGCAGCGTCCTACATCCATTTGGTGCATTTAAAACTGCAGCTGTCGGCTGTTGGGGGAAGAAGAAGATAATCGCAACTTCACCCTGATGTTCCCTGGGGGGGGGGGGGGGGCGCCGATATATGTTTTTGCATCCACCTGAAAAATGTGTAGTTGCGCCACTGTTCTTATCCTTGATCTTTATTGTGTAATTCATTGTATTTTTCAAATAAAATTCCTCTTTGGCCCACCACTAACTTTAAATTAACCTGTGGACAAAAACTAATCTCCACATATGGTTCTGCTTCTCCTTTTAAGCTACAAGAAAGAAAAAAACATCCCAGTAGGAAAATGATGCTTCTCATTCACACTAATTTTTTTGACCATTTTTGTTAATGTCTGCTGCCATTGCTAGGGAGGGGGGGAATATTTGATTTCTTTTGCCATGAAAACTTTCCAGGAAATCAGTCCTCTAGTCTCACAGCCACATGGCTTTAACCTGACACATTCCCACAACTGTTCAGGCCTGTTAGGGGGGGAATCTGTGTGTGTGTAGGCAGGGAAAAAAGTTGTCAATTGTGTAAGTGTGAGTCAGACTGCAGAGTGGTGTGATCATCATTTGTAACACCTCATTCATCACACTCCTAACACCTTTTAGACCAAAATGAGATCCTGAATCTGCGAAAGATGCTCATCCAAAAATTTAATAAAACTGTAAAATTACTCTGCCCACACCATGATGCAGTTATTTCAAAATAAGCAGCATTTTAGTCTTGGTTGTATGCAGCAAAAACATGTATTTTACTTGTATCTACATACAAGTGATTTGTTAATATTACTTGTAAAAGTTACATTTTATGGAGCTGCATAGATTACAGCAAATATACACACCTGCTAAATTTATAAGTAGCAATTAGTTTTTTAGTAAACCTGTTTATTTCACCAAATGTTACCTTTTTCCATGTTCTACCTCTTCTAAAAAAACAGTAAGCAATAATTTTCCACAGGTAGTGGAATGTATTACTGTATAGATACAAAAAATAAATACATTCCTTGAGGACAACTTGGAGAGACAGACAGAAAGACAGTTTTTATTTTATCAGTTGCATAACAAGTCGGTTTCCTGTATGTATATTTTATTTTGAAAGTCAGCCCGGATGCAGATCCGCGTTGTGCGGCCTGACTTGTCTCTTCTTCTCTCTCCCTCTCTTGCTCTGCGGCTGCTGGTCGCTGTCATCATGCAGGTGGAATCTGCGCAGTGAAGCTTCACAATAAACATCTTTGACAGGGACGCCACGACTCCTCTGAGCTGCCAATCAGATGGACTCCTGACATCCAACCGCCGTGGAGGAAGAAGCAACAAGAAGAGACAAATTTGATTTATTTTTTTTTACCCCCTTGCGCCTTTTACCTGCCTAACTTAGAAATATGCTTAAATTTGGATTAAGATCTCGTTAAATTATTGCTCTTCGCGAGATAATAAAACGCTGTTGTGTTGTTGCAAAGTGTTTTCCTCTCTTGGCGCAGCGGGAGTCGCAGAGGATGCCGTCCAGTCCTAAAGGAAATGAAAGTCCCAAACTGACCAGAAGGACGTAAATCTTTTGGGAATATCTTCTCTCTGTGCGCCCGGTGCGATGGATGAAGGCGCTGCCAGCGACACCATCCCAGATCTGAAAGACATAGAGACAAAAATCGGCCGGAAGACTCCCGAGGGTTTGCTCAGGTGGATGAGAGAAGATGCGTCCTCAATCCGGGGGAAACCAAACTGGCAACCCCTCAGGACACCAGTAAGGACACTGGGAGGAAGAGTTTGGATGACAAGATTAGGAAGCTCAGGATGGAGATGGTAAGATGTCATGTGTGTGTGTGTGTGTGTGTGTGTGTGTGTGTGTGTGTGTGTGTGTGTGTGTGTTTTTTTTCTGTGTCCGCCAGTGTCAGTCAGTGCAGTTGAGCTGTCACACTGACGCAGCTCTCTTCCAGCTGGAGAAGGTTGCTGTGAATAGCTGGACACATTTAAGAAAAATGAATCAGACCATGCAGGAGCAATGATTTAAAATTAATACAGAATGTTCAGGAAAAGAGCAAACAGTGCAGGGTCCTCTACAGGCCACCGTAGATTCATCAGGTTGGATTGCAAAATGTTGGCTGTGGAGAAAGTTATTTGGCTAAATCCCATTTTACCTTTTGCCCCTCATTTGGCATTTACACTGGAGGGAAGGGACTCCTACTGGTTTCTGTGGGTCAGGAGAAAATCAAATTGGTTTTCCAAGCTGTTAAAAACTGATTTTTCAGGAGCTACGCTTGGAAGCAAAGGGCTTGGAGGCAGTAGGGCAAACCTAAAATCAAATTCAGCGTACATTTGAGGTAGTTCTATTAAAAAATGATAAATTAAAGACAGAAACCAAATTGTATTTAATTGCATATTATTAAATAGCATGTCAAAAATTATTTATAGGCCTTTTGTAATCTGAGGATTCTCCTTCCCCCATTTTATTTTGGCTTTACTGCAAACATCCCATACTTTTGCTTCCCGCTCATTATTCATCATCTTTCATAAAGCCTTTCAAGTAAAAAGCCCTCTTGCCATCACCCTAATCTGTAGGTCCCTTTATCGATACTCAATCACATTCAAGTCAGGACTTTGACTGGGCCACTAGTCAGAAGATGATGAGGAAGGTGAAAGAGGAAGGGAGGAACAAATTCATGAATAAATGAGGTTGGAGGTTGAAACAACCTGACAGATGGTGCCAAACAGGATCACTATGTACGGTTTGAGTGTTGAGCTTTCGAGTGTTGGGGTTTTTCTGGCTTTATGGAGCATGGACCCTCCTCTACCCGGTGCTTCACAATGCGATCAGTTGACTACAAGAAAACTCATTAACCCCTTTACTTAAAGAGGATTTTTAAAAAATGGCTGTTTGGAAATATTGCTGGTCGTGAAACTAAATGTTAGTGCCATCCATTAAAGGAGTGCCATCTGAAAACTACAATCAGCTTAGAGTGGCGTGTCTGTTAGCAAACTGCAGGCTAGCAGATCCAACTCCAATTGCTGAGCTATTGTGCTCTTTTATGCTTGTCATAAGAAATAGAAGAGTAAACATATATTTTCCATTTTGATGCCATTTACTTGAAAACTATTAAAGACTTTACTTTGTGTTGTTCAGTTATATCTTTAAGAAATCTGAGTACAAATAATAACAAAAGCAATAAAAGTTATAGATTTGACATCTGTCTAAAGCTACACAACAGTGGATAATGATAATTGTTTCTTTTGCGTTTTAAAATAATAATAATCAGATCATTTTTACAAAACCATTTGTCAATACTGTAACCAGTTTACTCACAAAGGTTAAACATTTAGTTACTATGATATTGTTTTCTTTCTACAGTGATTGCTTAAATGTTTCACTCACTTTTTTTATCAAGACTCTGATGTTATTTAAGCAGATTATTCCCCAACAAGCAGCTGCTGATTTCTCTGTCATCTTGTTTACAAGGATCCAATCCTCCTCCAAGCAGCAGAGTAAATCCTCTGCCCCACAGTTGATTTTTCCCCCCTCAGTGAACATGCATGTTATTCATTCCTGCGGCAGATTGAGGCGCTTACGCAGCCTGTGGTTCTGACACGGAGCACAAAACGAGCCGTTATCCGACGATGTTTCTGGTTAGTTCTGAAACATCCAAAAACAGACCCAACAGTTGGTCACTTGTTGGACAGCCAAGTTTATTACACCTCAGGACTGCAGCTCAAAGCAGTGCTGCAGTTTTAAGGTGCAGTAGTTTCATTATTACGGTAAAAATTGAGCAATCGTGTGGACAAATATGCCAAAATATGTCCTGAGTGAAACTGTCCAGGACAGATGTAGATTACATTTACCTGTTACTGCAGAGTACAAGCAGAACTTGCTGCAGCTGACAGGCTACTAAATGTGTTCAACATAACATTATTTAGTTAAAGTTATATTGTGAAATACCTTTCTGATAAGAATTAAAAGATCAGATAAAAGCTTCATCTGAAGCATCTTGTTCTTCACAGTCATTTCAGACTGACAGCGATGGAGCTCCGGCAGATTTTAGGAACAACTGCAGATGGAGGGCAGGATCACTGTTTATATCCTGTGAATATTTATTTTTAACCCAAAGCATGAGAAAAGAGCACCAACCAGTTATGCACATCATTTCATTCTGTTTTGTTTCTTCTTTTGGGAGTTGCTGCAGCAGCTGCTGCTCGTTGGGCACTGCTGATGCTGCCTCTGTGCAGGACCAGCCCTGTTTCAAGGTTTTTGTAATTCCTCTGAATCTATCAGGTGTCATCAATCCTCTCTGCTGGGAAGAAAGAGGGACCGACAATATAGTTGTGGTGATAAACAGCAACTTCCTACCCCGCAGGCGGTCAAATGTACCACAAATACACCCTCCTGCATGCGAGTGTGTGTGTGTTTCATTCATCTCACAGAGTGGTATAGTGTAATGGGAGTGCAGAGGAGTAGATGTGAGCACTGCACTTTCATCAGCTATCTGCTTAGTAAGATTTACAGTAATGCATGTGAGAAGAGTCTGATGCCAAATGGGAGAGCAGAGACACACACATGGCTGTACACACAGTCTAGCAAAGACACAGAATGTGTTTCTGTATTTTTAACACCTTACCACATGCAAATAAAGTCATTAGAACAGCTTTATGAGGCAGGGTGTTAATGAGAAAAGTAAAATCAGCAGATTTTCATGGAATAGTTTGCAATAGTTTAAATCCTTATCTTATTTATCTGTCACTGGGGAAGCACAGCATGGGGACAAGGGATTCAGCATCTGTCTCGAGTCTCAAGTGCTCAACTGTGTGGTGTGTGTGTGTGTGTGTGTGTGTGTGTGTGTGTGTGTGTGTGTGTGTGTGTGTGTGTGTGTGTGTGTGTTGCTTATTGATGGAATAATTTTGAAGTATGAGGACAACTTTAAAACTCCTGGACTTTTTTGGTAGAAATTTAGACACCTAGGGATTCCAATAGCTGCTTGTGAAATGGCTGATTTTGGAAAGGCTAAAGCTAGTTTTGGGATGACTTTAGCTATATACTCGCTAAAACTTCTGCAATTCGTAGCACAATTGAAAAGGTATGTATAAAGGACAATTAAGCTCCACAGATCTGAAACAGATTTACTGTACAGAGACACTCATTCACAACAACGAAAGATGAACAGCAAGCCGGACACTCACAACTCTGATGTTTATGTTTTGTTGACGAGAATATGATGTTGGTCATTTTTCTTGTATTACATGTCTCATATTGCCCCCCTTTATGTTTTCTGTAAATTACCACAAAGTGATAATTTAGGACTTATTTGTCCCAAGTTTCCCTCTGACAACTAAGTCATTGCAAAATGAGCACTGAACACTCAAAACTACCATGTGAAAAATCTTTATCTTGTCATCTATTTATAGATGTCCCAGTCAATGTGTGGTTGTGTCAAACTAAATTATTACCAAATGAATATTCTTTTTATTTATTTTTTTTATCATAGCACCCTGTTTACCAAAGCTTATACAGCCACCCCTGTGTTGAAATTTTCCGTCTAGTTTATTTGCTCCAAACCAAACCAAACCCAACAGCTTGGAATTCAAATTAGAATACAATTAGTGAAACCATGATCATATTTTATATTTAATTATCTTTTTAAAAAAAGAGAAGAAAAATCCAATCAAATTGTATTTAGCTTCATAGTCATGAATGCTGCATTATGAGGCATCACCTTAGATTTATAGCTTAATGTTGCTTCTAATTCAAAACTGCAGTTTCACTTTTTGTTTATTCATAACCAGAATGCTAAATATTTTCGTTGGCTATGACAGTTGAGTAGAATATGGCACAAAATAAATTTCAGGGGCTGGACTGCAGACAGATGGTCTATCTCAGGGTGACGGGACACTGCAAGGACACAGTCTGTCTGCAGATGACCTGAGAGACGGGGAAGGGGGAAAAGCAGACAATGACTCGAGAGGATATAAGAGACTTTGTGCGTGTTTGTTGCTAAATGAGAGAACTGGTGTCCCAGCTGGCAGTGATTCAGCAGTCTGTGTGGAAGCTGTGTGACATTGGCAAGATGTTTTTTTTTGCCATACGGGTGGGCCTGCGTCCTGCCTTATGCTTCAGCTGACTGTGCTTTCAGCTAAATTTTGCTCTCCGTCTTTTTAAATCTCCATTCTTGCTGTTTCAATGCAAGAGCTGCACCCCTCCCTTTCCTTTCCACAATTGTATTTATTACAGCATTTTTACAGGGGGAAAAATGCTTGATATTTTTTCTCAAAGAAATGCTATAGTCAGCTTAAAGAAAAATCCTGAAGAATAATCAATTTCCCACTGATTAATTATGCTTTTGGGGACAAATCAAAGCTGCTCCCGGATTGTTTGTGCTTTTGCTTCAGAGAGGGCAGAATTCGTCAAACTCACTCGACAGATAAACCAATAATGGGAATCTGTAGCAATTAATTAAGGACAGTCAGTCATTTTGATGTGTTGTTAAAGATCATCTGACATTTTTCTGATCTTAGCCATGTTGAAATAAGCCTATAAGGAGTTCGGACACTAGTTTTTCTGTATATCAATTTATTTAAAAAATAAACAAGGAGTGTGGATTTTTTCTAATGTAATATACCCAGAACTGTACATACAGACTCGAATACATATACACCCTGTTTCTGTTTATTTTGTCATGTATGATGTCATGTTGAAAAACATTTACATTTGACTTTTTATATTAGTGCCCCCCAAAATGATCACATTATTAGGAAAATTAATCATAAAGTAGATCGAGCTGTCAGTTTAAGTTTCAGTTTCAATATCCGGAATGCTAGGTGATTGTAGAACAGTAGCATCATGTCATTGGTGGAATAACTGATCTACTGTTTAGCAGTACTTTGGTACTCATGCCAAAGTACACCATGTACTTTGGAAAGGTGTACATGGGTACACCCTGCCAAATATCACCCATGCAGCCAAAATAATTAGCTGCATGGCTGGTCTTGTGATAAAATTGTGCATGATATAGTGCAAGTCATTTTTGTCTTCTTCTGTCTTTTGAAACAAATAATAAATTCACAATAGTGTAATGGCGATATGCAGAGAATTATTTTTGCAGCCATCAATGACTTTTTGGTACAACCCCAGCTGGATGCTCGGCCACAAATGGAAGAGTTCCTTAAAACTAATTGATCTCCTGACACAGACTTTACTTTAAGCTTTGCCTTGGATTTTCAACAGGCTTTAGGGAAGGGACATACCAGAAGCTTAATAGTATACCAGAATAAGCCTACTTTATCTATTGCTAAATTATTTTTGATTTGTGTTTGGATCATTGTCCTGAATCATATCCATTTGTCAAAGATTTAATTCAAGAGGAGTTAAACAATTTGGATGTTGTTCTCTTTCTACATTATCCCAGCCGCTGCATTCACCAGGATGTCTGATAGCAAAACAACCTCACAGCATGAGGCCACCTGAAATAAAATCAAGGGAGCCAACAGTACACATTTCCCAAGGACATAAAAACTGCTCTGACCTATACCATATTAAACATTAGTGGACTACACTTCAGATGAAACGAAGGACACCAATCTGTTTGAATCAACTCGAATCAAATGTCTCTTCTAAAAGGAAAGATATGTTGTAATGTAGACAATATGTGCAGCAGGAAAATGAGCTTTCCAGAATCATATGGATAAACCAGACGGTGCATCATGCCTGAGTTTTTGGCTGCCCTGTGCTGATGTCTTCAAAAACATGAAAAGATCATTAGTGATGATTTAGTTCCGTCTCCTCCCTGAAGTCTGGGTTCCACTTCCATCCTGTCTGGATCACAGAAAAACATTTAAAGCTCCACTTTTACCTTTCCCGTCTGACAGTGGCCTTTCTGTAATGAGCGAGTTTGAATTCAATGTGCAGTTAAAAAAAAGGAACTAAACAACAACAATGGTAGGGATGAAAGAAATTCTTCCTGGGTCAGCAATATAAGCAACGCTAAGCAACATCGACAGAGCAGCAAATTGCATGGATTCCACTGCTGCCACAAAGAAGAGCTTGTTCTGTTTATTTATTTGTTTTACATACATTAAGCTATTCACAAGTTTGCATTTCAGGAAGATCCAAAAGCAAATTCATCCCAAGTTGTAAGTCAAGCATTTTTCTGTGGTAATTTAAACACCAGCCAACCAATAAAGTACCTTTCCCCCCTGTCCTCACCTCAGTTTAACACTCGGTAATTTACTGAGACTTGACAGCACCATAAATCCAGTCAATCTCCGCAGGGAAAGAATTCAGCAGCTGAGCTTTGCATGCAGCCTCCGTTAGCATTATGCCACCTCAGCGCTGACAGGCATGGAGCTACTTTTATCACCACCCTCATTAGGCAGTCGGACGCTGCCAGACAGAATCTGCCTGTGCCAGCCTGCCAGCAGGTTAAGAGCCACGCGTGCAGGGAGCAGCAGTTGCTGATCTCCAGATCGCGTCCATGCAGTGATCCACCCTATTAAACCGACAACGTTCGTTTTATTTCATTCACGTCACGTCTACAAACGTCAGCAGAAGTGGTTTGTAAGCAGACATATGCATGTTAGAATTTCATCATGAAGTTACGGTATCTTGTATAAAACAGTTCAATGGCTTATTTGGGTTAGCTAGTTGAAAAGCAAATTTCTATTTTCTTGAATTATTTGAGCATTACGTCACCAATGACAAATATTTCATACTAAAATATGTTATGCCTTACACAATCATCGGAAAAAATGCTGACTTGATGGGTCAATGCTAAAGACGCTGACTGTGGATGGAGTTCTGTGTCCAACCACAACAATGAAAAGTTTCATGGAGGGAAAATGTGTGGTAGAAAACAATGCAGCCGGGAAATATGACACCATTTAAACACCGGGCAGTCCAAAATACTTTACTCAAAATCAAGGCAGAAACATTCAAATTAAAACTGCTGAGAAAATACTATATGTCAAATTTAAATCTCATGCTTTAATCATTCCTCAGTGAATAGGCAAATGGTTTTTCATCTGCTCTGTAAGCTGCAGTAAATCTCATGTTTTCAGTCCTGATTTAAAGGATCCAACAGCTTCCGCAGGTCCCAGGTTTTCAGGGTGTTTTTCACCTGCACTGAGGAGCATAAAAACTAAGAAATGTTTTTTTAGTCCAAGAATATTTAGTGCCTCTGGCTGCCACATTTTGGATGAGCTTCAGCTGTCTGAAATTTTACGAAAAAACAAAAACAAAACATTGTGAATAAACTATTATAACCATCCAACTTACTAAAACTGAAAGCATGCAAGAGGTTTACAGATTCTGTTTAACATAATACCCTTTAATTTGGAAACATTTCTATGATTATAAAGTTTATTAACCTGATTATGAAGTAACAGACTTTATGCGGTTGTTAAAATTTAGATCTGTGTCCAAGAAAACACCAAGCTACCCTGTGGTTTAATTAAGACTAGTTGAGCTTTGATCCCTATCCTCGTACAAAAAAGTTTGATAAAATGTGTGTGTCACTGAAATGCATCATAATCACAATCACACCTGGTTCCAGCTACGCATCCAAACAGACATTCCTGCAGAAACTGCAGTAGATGCTCCACTTTGCTTTGCTTTTAATGGTACTCTTCTTTTTTTTCTTAGCTTCCTTTGTCTTATGATCTTGTGATAATACTGATGACTCTCATTCAAATAAAATGAAAAATGAATGCCTAGCGGTGAGGCAACAGTTGTGATGAGAATATAATTTGGCTCAACTTTAAATATAGGTGCCATATATCACCTGCTGGTTTGCTCCTCACTGACAGACCTCTGCAAATCTATAAGGAGCAATTTTTCCATAACCACAAAAACAGTTTTGTTTCTTCTGAAGTTAGCTGGACATTTTGCAGTTGATTACAGTGTGTAATTTTGTGTAATTATTGCTTTTTTAACCAAAACAAAGCTATTCAAGACCACAACTGTGCCACATTTTCCACTCTGTGCAATTTTGATCTCAGTTTCTTCTACAGGGCAGTTTTAGTCATATTTTCCTTTTGCTTTCCTGTTTCTTCCCTAATTTGTTTCCCATTTATAGTATCAGACCTCCACCTGCTTGTGTCTGTTAAACATTTCTTCCAATTATGGTAATCTGTAAAACTTTAATAGCCTTATAATAGTGTTAGCACATGTGTCTTGAGCCAATGGCTGACTGTTTTAAATGCTTTCCAGGCATATCCTGTGGATTCCCCTTATAGAAGATTTTTTTTCTTTTGGTGTCAGTAAACGTTCTCCTTTTTTGGCGATAATTATTTAGTGGATATACCCAACGTTTTACTTTTAATGTTTTTCATGTGAATGAAACAGTATTGCATGTTTCTAAAACTCAAACCCACCTCACAAGCTTTCCAGTAAAGTTAATTAATGTTAAAATGAATTCTCTTTCCAGGGAGTAAAAACTGTACAAATAAAGCAAGATGCCTTTTATCTATTGAAGGAATACATTTGGTGGAGAACAGCTAAACTAAAGATCAAAGAGCAAAATATGTCCAATAATTATACAAATATCCTACATGCAAAAACACTAAATTATACAAAGTATTTTTGGTCTAGTTTCTAGTGCAAATGTCTTAGTTCACTTGCCATAAGACAAAACTAAAACAAAAAATGATTGTTTTAAGTCAATAATTCATTAACACTGATGAAAAAGTGCTACTTATATGTGAAATAATCTGCTGATGGAACTACTACTTTTTCATTAATATTAAAGATATGACTTAAAGACATGCATGGGAAACATGGGAAAAAGAGTATGAAGTCAATTTTAGAAGGCAAAATTGCAAAAGATTTAATACTGCTTGACTAATGTAAAACTACTAATTAAAATTCACAGCCATCTGCAGTATTTTTGAAGATGTCTCCTTTGCTGTGTTCACAGGCTCATCTTCGCTCAGTGGATGTCAAGATTTTGCAACAGTTACTGGCGGTGCATGAGGGCATCGAGGCAGTGAAATGGCTGATGGAGGAGCGCAGCACACTAACCAGTCACTGCAGCAGCCTGACCAGCAGTCAGTACAGTTTGGGTGAGGGCCCCGACACGTCTTGGAGGGGTTCCTGGAGCAGCCTGCAGGACCCCACTAATGACAAGCTGGACAACATCTCTATAGGCAGCTACCTGGACACTCTGGCTGATGACATGGATGAGTACTGCCCCTCCAGCTCAGAGTCTGTCATTTGCTCCACCACGCCACTGGTTTCAGAAGCTGCACTCGAGAACGACACAACCGGAGCCCCGAGAGTGTGTGGAGCAGGAGCTGCTGTGGGAGCTAGGTCGAGTAATGGAGATGGGAATCAGATTCGGACTGGGACAGGTGACAAAGAAATGTTAGGGGGACTTGGGGTTAGCGGTGCCGTCACTGGGCCTGGAGGTGGTGAAGCTGGAGTATTAGGAGCTCCCATCAGGTTTCCCCAAGTCAAGTCAAACAGCTCCAAGGAAAACTCTCCAGTCCGAACCAAGCCTGCGGAAATGGATAAGGCAGCCCCGTTTTAAAAGACGATGCCAAAACGCAAATGCTTAAGGTCAATGGTGTTCTGGAAAAAACAGTAACGCAGACAGGCAGTCCGACTCGCAAAGGCGTCCCTGACAAACTGGGAACCAGGCAGAGCCCCAAAGCCAAACAGTACAAAAATGGAAAGATCGACTTGGAGACGTGCAAAATGAATGGCAAAATGCACCTGGAGTACGATGCTCACTGGCGATGGGTGCAGTCACAGGAAGATGTGACGTTTTTGTAAAAAAGGACCATCACATTGAGGGTGAACAACCATTATTAAATGACAATAACATTCTTCCCTCTGCACTGGCTTTTCTAGAGAACATTGATGTCACCATTTTACAGGATTTTGCCCAATTTTTTTTTCGACAAAGGGAGATGCCTCACTCAAATATAGGAAAATTACTTTGAAACTTCAGTACCATAGTCTGTCTCAGGATATTTTTAGCAGGCCCTAATTTTAATTTGAGATGTATATTTTTAATTTTTCTGTAGAAAAAAAAGCACAGTGACATGATTTGCCAGAGAGCTGAAACATTATTGCAGATTCTGTGATATGGCAGTGGTTTCAAAATGTTCTTGTTTATAAATTTGGCTCCCTTTAATTGTTCCTCAATAATGTTATTGAGACTCAACTGCTGACCTTGATATTTTTTTTTAAAACCAGGTTTAGGTTGCGGGTCATGAAAATCTTCCTTCAGATTCTTCTCATGACCATTTGCCAGGATCCAATCCCTTGAGACTGGACATTTCAAAACAATGGCACTAGTGTAGTTAAATGTACTAGATTTAAAAAGGATAAAAATCCAACATAAATTGGCCTCTTTTCATACAGTAGACTTACACAAAATATGCTGTACAAATGTATTTATGCATAACTGGCCTTGTCCAGTAATTATACACCACATTAGTGCATTTTACCAAAATGTGCAGTGCAAGTGATTATTATGAAATTTGTGCGCATGTTACTACCTAAAACATTCCTCTAACCAACAGTAACTTTTAATGTTAAAAAAAATTCACCAAGGTTTGAAAAAGTTTAAAGAAAATAATATACCACAGATAGTTTTGTCATTGTACAGTCTTGCTTCAGTGCAGCCATCTACAATAATGTAAATTCACAATACAGCTACTCTGAACATCTGTGTTTAGTGGTGTCTGACTCTGTGAAAATCCTGAATATAGCCTTTGTTCAGTTTTATGCAATGAAGAAGTTGTGCCTCTTTAGTGTGAAGTTTAACTGCAAAATCCTGTATTTTTCCTAAGATGATTGCACTGTCGTCATGACAGCTTGAATGCCTTGGTTTGTTTTGTTTCTTTAGCCACGCCTTTGCCTCTGCTAGTGTGTCCAGATATACTGTAGCTAGACCAGGAGTCTGTGCTTTTGAGTGTCGATTGGTGAATGTGTTATGCCGACTGCGTAGATGTTGCATGCCAGGTGCTGAAAGCTTTAGCAGTTGATTTGTGGGGATGGCGTGGAAAATCGAACAATCAGGAGAAGCAATATATTTTTAAACTCTTATTCAGCAAAAGAAATCCAATAACACAATCTTTCTTGGATGGCAATGTCACTTATGAGCCAGAAGGAAACCGATGAGTCCCAAAGTTTTGAAAAAGCTTTTTGATCATCCACCACATTGTTGCTATTCCTCCAGTCAGTCAGCAGTTAAACATCCTGATGATACAGGGTTGGTGGACAGAGCTGGGCATCTTTCATTATGTAAGCATAACATTTAGTTTAATCAGTAAAAATATTTTACCACACTGCCCTCTTGGTAATCAGTTAACCTAAAGTCTTATTTTTATCTATGCTGTCGGAGGAAGCTGGAGTACCCAGCGAGAATCCACACATTCACTGGGGACATACAAACGGTTACTAAAAGATGGGATTTGAAACCAATACCTTATTGCTGGAAGGCTGAAAGCTCATGATAGTTTTTTAATAAGATAAATGTAAAATAAGACACAGCTCAAGACGAAGGAAAGCTCAGAATCCCGTGTTGTTACTCTGCTCCCCGAAATAAGAGGATGTTTTTCTCCCAACAACTGAATCACTGGAATACCCCATGTTATATTAGTAAATCTTGCAGTGGCAGTCTCTCTTTTCTATTTATTGAGTATGTGCTTCAGTACTTATAGATCCCACAACAACCTATGTAGCCCTAAAATCCATATATTTAAACATCTGGTGGCAGGAATGAAAGCTAAAATATTGACATACAGTCAACAGTTCTTTCCTAAATTTGGAATTGTTCTTATATACTTATGGGAGTTACTGGACTTTATTCAATATCACTATTGAAATTCTGATGGACCATTGAACTGTCCAGGGTTTATACCACCATCAGCAACCTTTGCTTAAAAAGACTAGAACAAAGGTGTCATCTAAAAAGTATCATCCAGCAAAAACATTCCAAAGTTGTCACTGTTATAAGAAAAAAACATTAGGCAAATGTTTTAAAACTTATAATAATAGAAACTTATAATCTTTTCATCTGAACCACTGAAGTGTTTTCTCTCCTCCTCACTTTCTTTTTGTCCCACTTTCCCCCCTACCCATAGTAGTAGGATGGAAATGTTTAGTCTGTGCCAACAAACATTATATACACACAATGGTCTCTCATTGGAGACAGCTCCATAAAGCCAGTAGAGACGAGTAAGAAAAAGTGTGCTCAGACTCGACCCTGAACTCTTAAACAAATAACCCTAAAAGAACCCCACTTCCCCCTCTTTTCTCTTTAAATACAATACACACAACTTACAACCCCGGTGATGTTTTTGTTCACATTACAAAGATGAAGTCGTATGAAACGTTAGTTCCTTTTAACATATGTGCTGGATGAAAAGCAATAAAAACAAGGGATGTCTGTGCGACTTCTTTGTGGTTTTGTTTCCATATGAGCTGAGGTTTGAGTTAAAAAAAATAGCACAGTGAACCAAGCTGTAAAACTCATTACATCACTACATAGTGTGTCTTTAAGTGGATACACTGCAGCCCACGATGGGTTTAATGTGTTTTCTCTAGTCAGATCCAGTTTAGATTTGAAAAATTGGCATCATTTTAGTTGAACTCATGGCAGAGATTTAATGAGTTCAAATGATGCAAGGAGGAGCTACTTGTGCTCTTGTTATTTTAGGAGGGAAAATGACTGCTGTGAGTTGTTTCTTCAGGCAAATCTGAAATAAACCTGAGATCTTATTTCTTTTAGAATATATTATCGCCAGATTTTTTAAATGCTCACTTTCATGGATCTGACCAGGCTTCAGGTACCAGCACCCTCAGGCTATTCTGGGAACAAGATAAATAGCACGATTACGTAGATGAGTTGATGTGCATTGAAACGCGGTTGCCATGACAATGAGGCCGAGCAGGCTGCCGCTCGAGTGTCTATATAAAAACACACAGTGTACAGCAGAGGCAGCGGCAGTGGAGCCGTACGCTTTGGATATCAGATTACATAAGAGCTTTACTGACTCAAAGTCAGAATGAGGCTTTTAATGTGACATTTTAAAGATGACACCTAAATCAAGATACATGTCTTTTAAAATAAGTTTTGAGAGGTCAGATAATTCCATTAAAAGAGACCCAACAACGGTCAGTTTAACACGTTTAAAGATTAACACCAAATATCACTCGTAAATGTCACGACACAAATAGATTATTGATAAAATTAAAGGAAGAAACTGGTGAATGCTGCTCATTTAAGCCTACTAGTTTGATCATTTGCATATGAATGTTAAGTATTTTTATTGTATTTTTATTATTCTTTGATTTTCTTTTAACCTAAAATCACTGGGATTTCTACAACTGAGTGGCTCATGTTAAGTTGTGTTCAGTTTTTCAGCTCAGTGTAGCCATATCCATTTCCAGACCCAACATTAAGAAATATATTTAAAAAAAATAAAAAGTGAAACAAAAGACAGCTGAGAATGTAGTCAAAATTTGCCAGAGTCATGTTGTTAAATTGGAAAGCTTAGCCCAGGGGAAATTAAGACATTATCAACCTAATTAGTGATAGCAAAATCTCATGCTCAAATTTATAAAGTGAATATTAATATGACCATTTCATCTTCTTTTTTATTAAAAGAAATTTTGAAGAGACCTGAAAAACACTCCTAAACGTGCCTATTTTGTTTGAATGCATCAGTATGGCTTATTGTTTCACTTTTAGCTCATCCAGGCTTCCAGCTCAGACCATTTTTATTGCAAAAGTGCTCACTCTGTCCTTTTTCAGGAATCCGCTCAACATATTTGGTATTTTTAAGTAAAAAATCCCAAAAGTGTAGCCTTGGCACAATAACAATCATAGGGGATTCATAACTTCCAGAACTTACTGGTTTCCTGGCACTTGCTATTTTATATAGTTGTTTGTTTTTATAGTTGCTATCATGCTCAATTTCTGAAAGCAGTAGAAAAGTTCAAATGGAGTGATGCCATTTTGTTAATTTAGAAAAGCTGAAAATAAACATAGTAAACACGAGTCCCTGTTTTGTGTTGGGACAAGATACTTTTCAGATTTATTTTTCCACTACTTTGTTGATTTAATTGGATGGAGAACAACAAAATCCTATAAAGCTATGGCAGTGTCTTATTTTGTGTAGTAGTATTTAAGCTACAATACTCCTGTGCATGTAAACAAAAAAAATTGGAATTTAACTTTGAATTACATTGACTCCACAAAACATTAATAAAGTGAAATAAATAAATATATATGCACACATGTCCTGTCATTACTTATCTCTGCTTATCTTGACAGTTGTTAAAATATGTGCACCTTGTGTAGAATTTCCCCACATGTGAAGGAGCATGCTTTAAAACATTACTGTAATATTTTAAACTGGACAGGCGCAGGGTTTATATTGCACAGACTGAAATAAGAAAAGTCAAAAGAAAGTTAAACTCCATGTGTCTGATGACTGTGGTTCCTTCCTCTAAGATGACTCAGTTTTTTTTCTGGCATCTTATTTATATTTTATGCTTCTCTCCGTCTTTGTTCACATGTCAGACTGCAAAAAGAAATCCAAGTGAACCCCACTGACTGCACAATGAGGTCTGACATGGATCCAAAACTAAACTTTGCCAAATCTGAGCAAAGAAAATTAAAAGACTAATAAAGGCCCACAATAACAGTTATCTGGATGAGCTGAATATTTATGTTGATTTATTGAGTGAATTTCTATGTGATCACAATTCTTTTTTTTCTCCTTGTTATGCAATGGAAAAAGTTGATTTTACATTTTACATTTGTAAACTAGAAGTATTCAATCATTGACTTTGTTGATGTGCAGAATATATATTCAGAATGTAAATAATACAAGCTTATCCAACAATTAAAGACATTTATGTATTTTAACTTTGATCCTGTCATGTAAATATCCTATTTATTCTTACTTCTTACTTAATTTTCAGGCTCAGTTTAAGACTCCTGTGATTTTTTGTCTAGAGAATTGATCATTGAAGTGGGCTTTCTGAAGCTTAAGATCACAACTTTGCCAACTCAAGATGTTTTCCTTCTCTTAATGCAAATTACTTTGAACACTTTCATTGAGATTCCTGATCAATATTTGGCCTTTCCACAAATGTTTAGCGAAACGGATCCGTTATCGATCAATGGTCGTTCACACACACCCACACACACACATGCACGCACGCACGCACACACACACACTGTTGTACTTTGTCAATGTTAACATAGGCACAGTACAGCTTTTACAAAGCTAATGAAAACCAAAGGTTGGGCTTCCCAGAAAATTACACTATTATACAAGACAAAAAGTATTTTTAATACAAAAATGTGACAGTACGGTCATGTTGTGGACTAAACAATCATCGTAAAGCTGTCTAGACAGTTTTTCTGCAGAAGACCTCCACAAAGTAAGTCACAAAAAATCAGTGTTAGAGAAGCGGATGTTCACAGATTGCTCTAAACAAGCTTAAATAATAAACATCTGAATGGAAAGAAAAAACTTGGTAAAGAAAAAATTACAATATTGTGCAGACTGAAGTTTGTAGACAACCGCCATTCAGATTTTGGGGAAAATTCACAAAGCTTGGGAAGAGCTACCACATTCACCACTTGAGCCATTTTATTAAGCTTGGAACTGGGATGACAAGGACTGTCCACACAGACAAAATCACCAACACCTGGTTTAATCACCACGGTAACACCAGGTTTGATTTAACAGTAAATTGGCCTAAGCTAAATTGAATAAAAAAGCAATTGAACAGATATACTGTAAAGTATATAAATATTTTTTGACAAAAATTGTTTTCTGACAAATTGAATTTAGAAATTAGATGTGCTTACAGAAAAGGATGGGGGTGGGGGGAATCTCAACATAAATAGAAATTTCAAATATTGTATTAAATATTACCACCTTCCTAAAATAATGGTCCAAGTTATTTTTTCCCAAAAGTGATTTTCTTTGCTTAAAGAGGAGGAAGTGTTGATTTTTTTCAGCAAAATTATTGGTGTGTCAGAAGGTCATATGAAGATGGAAGTGAAGACGCCCTGAAGCTCTGCTGGAGCCAGAGCATGTCTGTGAAGAATCAGATGAAATGGTTACAGAACCTTACTGTAAAACTATGTTTGTTTGCTATGATTAACAACGACCCCAGAGCAACCATCATGAGTCTGTAGGTCAAATAAATTTAAAGTATTAAACTGCTCTTGGGGTTTCAAACATTGGTGTAAATTTGATTGAAACTGGTTTATACAACCAAAGCAAACTCATTAACAAAATCTTAAAACTACTGGTTTTGTTTTAAAACAGTTATAGACGAATAAAAACTGGAATATTTGAGAGCCTGAACAATGCTGTGCTCTGCAAAGTGGGAGACGTTCTGGTTTAAATGCCATGGGGAGTTTTCTGTAGCAGCGCACATCTCTGTTAAATGAACCAGGAAAAGTGTTTGCAGCTGCTGAACACGCCTGAGTCAGCAAACATTTTCTTTTTACAATCAGAATCCACGCGGAGCCTCCACACACAGACGGGATGGAAGCAGCAATTTCTTAACACTAGTTGACCATTTTTGTGAATTTCAGTGTTTTCACCTGTTATATTCTGAGCCTGGGTAGAATGGCTCTGCACTCATTTTCTGAGTCTTGAGTAAGTAACCTTAAATTCAGACCAGTTTTAACATAGTTAGGTAATATTTACTTACAAGAATAAACCAGTAAATTTGATGTTAATGAATGTAACCTTGTTGTGACAGAATAAAATTTGATGCTTAATGTCTATCAAATGTAGTCATAATGCTTGAACTTTTCATAATTTACGTGATTGAACATGAAAGGACATTATTGTAAAACAGAGGGAAAGGTTTGCATTTGTATTTAATCCCAGATGTGAAAAGTGCAGAGATTTCTTCAGGTATAGTCGTTCTGCACATGGATTAAAGATTTAGTGGTTCAGACACCTGGCCTGAACTGGTGGCCAGAGGGAGGTTGAACTTTCAAACACTAAACCAGACATCGTGTGCAAAGCCTGGTCTAAACATGACTAACTAGCACAATTAAATATTCTCAGTAAAAGTCATTTGAACTTTCAAATGCTTTTTAATGAGCTTTTAATGTCAGTCTGCATCTAGATGCCCAACATTCATTAGTGTGTGCAGGCAGTGAATAAAAAGAGAGGAATACAAATATGCTTCATGAAATAATGGAACTTTACGGTTGTCCATTTGCATGTTGACATGTGGTGAAGGATTTTGGATTCAAGATGCTAACAGAACCACATCAACAACAAATATTAGGCAAGACAGAAAATATTTTTTGGAGAATTTGGTTAGCAAGGTAACAAATGTTCCCATTTAAATAAGCCCTTCAGTTACTCTGAACATGAGCTCTCGCATTTAGATGGCTGGTCTCCGTTTGTGTCCAGTGAAAACATAGCCACTGACGGCTGTTTTGTCAGCCATCCAGTGGCGTTACGGTTCCTACTATAATGAACCACAGACTCCAAGCCACACTGCACCGCTAATGTCTTTTAGTACTGCTCCATATCATGACAGCAACTGGTCAAAATACTTTGGGTCTTCTAAAATTGCACAGGAAACCACCACAGGCTGCAGTGCCAATGCACTTGAGCTGTCTTTTACCTTAATGTCTTTTGTGTTGCTTTATTTTTCCTGCTTGTACTTTGGTGGTCCATCCCCGGGTTCAGCAGTCAGGAAACAAAATAGAGAAAGTCGGTGCTTTCTGTTTTGAGTAGTTGAATAGCTCAAGTCAAGATTTTTAATGTTATTGAAGCAGATAGATAGAATTTGGATTTTTTTTTTTAAATAAGTTCACTTGTTAATTATTTTAGCCTTTTTTGTATTTTCAAGGTTCCTTATAGATTTCCTGATATTTCATCTTTCTCCTTACAACAACAACAACATGATTCCTCCAACAGTCTACCAGAACTTTCCCAGAGGATGGAGCATCCCATGTCTTTGATAGCACTGAGTGTTTTTGATGCAGAGGGCTTCAGACTGTGGGACACATAGAGAAAACAAACAAAAAGGGCAGAACTGGGCCGCAGCGTTCCCACCAAGTGACATGATCCAGTGTGGGTCAAGGTCAGTAGAGGTCAGCATTTCGGGAAATGATTTAGCTCCTATACGGTGACACAGTGGTGGGGTCTAAATGAAGCCATCTGTTTTGTGCCTTTGTGACTGTGTTCAGACTTGCAGGGGTTGTTGTAATGACATCAACCCTACAGGTTGTTGTCATTGCAACTATTTAGTGCTTACTTCTTTGAGACATTTATGAATGGAAAAACGCTGGAAAGTTAAGGTAAACAGACAAATCTGTCCAGAAGGGGGATCAGTGACAGCAGTGAGAGAAGTGGGTGACACTACCTCTTTTGCTATATTTTACTGGTGTCCTCTATAAGGTCAGTGTTGCATTTCAATTAAATAATCTCATTTTCCACTCAAAATGGAGGCACAAACCATAAATACAAAGCAGAAAAAATGTAGACTATTTTTACAAAACTAAATTACAATGAATAAATCCGATTACAGTTTTATGACAAACTCATCTAAAAATATACGATACCACAGCAGCTTGCAGAACTAGATTTTTCTTTATTTCATTTAAGTTTACATTCTTTGGAAACTTTGTTTAAAGGAATTTATCTGGTTTTATTGAAGACAACTCCAGGGATCACTGCTAATGCTTCACCAACAACCCTCTGGTCTCCAATACTGCCTACGCAGCGTATGGGAATGTTTTTTCCTTCCATTTGCACATATGTGGATCCATAGTTCTCATGGTGATGGATCCATACCACCACTCTCCTCTGTCCCAAGGTACATTAGCAGTAGATTTGTACATCTTAGATGAAGAGTAAATCAAATGATTATCTTCAAATAGATAAAAAACGATCAGCCTCTTGGCATTAAAGCTACTTTGGTTGTCAGGATCAATGGAATACATCCTGAAGCAGCAGCCAGAAAACGACGCAGGAGTGCACAAAGGGATGGGCTTCCGCTTTGCCACATTTTAGCAGTGGACCCCACACCAATTAGGCTTAACCGAGTGTCAGAGTAAACAGGGTGGGCATTCAGCTGACCGCCTTTCACTGTGTTAGCCGGAGACAAGTGAGCTTTGTGGCACACATACTGACTGATCCGGAGGCATTTCATACATTTGACCTACTTACAACTAACTAGGTTGCCCTGGGTTGTTTTAAAAGACTCAAATTTTCTCTAAGAACAAATGGACAAATCAGGTTTTCCTTGAGGGCTGAGGGAAATTTTCACTCTTGCAGATAAGCAGAACAACAGATGAAGGTCAAAGATGAGCTCTAATAAGAAACATTCACTGTTACAACATTACCGATTCCAGGAATGTCATTTATGAAGTGCAATGTTTTTTCTTGATATTTGTGCAATGCAATCACTAAGAATAAAACATAAAAATAAAACAATGCACTTAATCACCTGTTCTAATTTAAAAACCTTATAATGACCATGGATCGGGTCAATATAGAGGTAAATGCATTCAGGATATTGGATTGCTTGAGGAATAATGCAGTGTTATGCTGGAAGATTCCGCTAGAAAAAAATAAATAAATAAAAAGGGAATGATTCAGGAGACAGATTGTATATTTACAATCCTCTCAGAGTTGTGGAGTGAGATGACAACATGGAGTTCTATTAAAAAAATAAAAACTGGGTAGCCCCCAGTAGAGAAACAGCCCCAGGAAAAGGTCTCACAGGTCAGTAGAACCTCTATTGATATGGTTTTTATCCAGTAAAAGACCTTGATCCCTGTTGCTCTGTTTACTCAGGTCTGCTCCACCTGCAGCAACTGATAACTTTTATGTATTTTTTTACTGTGGATTCAGATTTTTCTCTTCTTGCACTAAACTCTCCGTTAAATGATAAACGCTCCTTCAACTAAGCTGACCAAGAATGACAAATTAGAGGAACATCACATTCCTGTAAAACCTAAATCTAACCAAGTACAACCAAACAATCCACCCCAGCCCCACACCCCTTCCTCTCCTTTTGACTGAAAGCGTAAATCCAGATGTGGCTCTGAATCGAGCACAAGGAGATTTTTCTCATTTCCCTTTGCTTGAGGTTTGGAGTGAACAAGCTCACAACCTGACCTTGACCCCAGTTGTTAAGGCCTTCAAAGCCAACATGGATCAGCATCTGTAGCTGCGACCCCTCATGGCTGCTGCACCCATGATCTCCTGGCATCCCTCACTGATGCCAGGAGATCAGTGAGGGATCAGCAGCATCAAGCTTCTTGTTTGCTTGATGAAAGAGGCTCCATGGAAAGAGAGTCAGATTATAAATCTGAATCGTTTTAAACTGAATTGGTGAGTTTTACTTCATCCAGCCAAGTGGATTTGTTTACAAAAATAAAAAATATGTAATCATTAAATTCATCTTCCAGAACACTTTAAATTACATTTGCATAATATTGCCATAACCAATTTTCTTGAGAAGGTTTACCCATTTATGCTTTGTTCTGTGCTGCACTGAGTTCCTACAAGCAATTTTTAGTCTGGTCAAATACAAATGTACATACAGTATGTCTTACAAAAACATTTCTAAGCATCTTTCAGCTCAATGTTTTGATTGCCTTTCCTGCAGCTTTATTAGCTCTCACACACACTAAGGTCAGAGAGTCTTTGAAGACCGAACAGACAATTACAAGTGACATTTGCTCTTTTGCAGCAGTGAATTCAATTATTCAGATATGTAACTACAACTTTAGATGCAAAGTGTACAGCTGTAGTAAGGATTGAAAATGTATGTTTTATTTTTATTTGTGAAGTATTTGCTTAACCAGGCAGAATAAATTAATTTACAACATGGTAATAGGCATTGCCTCTTGAGGGAAAAGGAAAATGGATTTATAAAAAGAAAACTTTGAATAAGGAAACAAAAACATCATAAACAGAAAAGTAGGGTACTAAACAAAACCAAAATGTTACACATGTTAAAAGCATGGATAAATAAACAGACACATGCTACTGTAATTACCGAAATGGCTGCAGGTTTGATTCTCCATCAAATCTGATGGAATGTGAACTATTCCGCAAAATGTCACTTTCTGGACAGATCTCAGTGAACAGAAATCCCAAAGGAGGAGAGACGTCCACAAAATGTCTCTTTGCCAGGTTAGTCATGAGAAATCATCCCTGGCCTCTTCAGGGAATATGGCCTGAAGTGAGTTTTTCTATCATTAAATCTTGAGCTAAAAACAACAATACTAAAATGTTCTCATCATGGAAGACATATCAGCACATTAGTAAAAACATAACCTCCCTTTTCTCTGTTGTATCTGATTCTGCAGCTTTCTGTCAGGCATCCAGCCTCTGTGATTTGTAGCTTCTCTTTGCCAAAGGCAGCAACACTTCTCACCACCATGTCCTTCTATGGCAAACACAAGCCAGAGCCTGGAAGCACCGTCCTCCCCTGACATCATTGAAATGACGCTTACAAACTCGGCTGGTGATGCTTTTCTGCCCCCTTGTGGCTGAGGAGAGCAACTGAAGACACGTGTTATCTGTTGTGGCTAATAGATTTTACTAGAGATGTGCCGATCGATCGGCCACCGATCATAATCAGCCAATTTCCATGAAAAAGTGTATGATCGGTTATCACGGTCTCTTGTTGCCGATCACACAAACCGATCACCTGCTTCTCATTTCGCAGCTTTCGTGTCCAGCTGGTCTCGTCTTTCCTTCACTGCGCAAACGCGCGGCAACAAATCCTAAGCGATGTGTTTCACTAACGCACTGAGTGAATGAGGACGTTTGCGTGTTGCGGCGGAAAATTGAAGCAGGTCAAAATGCATCAACACGACGAATCTAATATGGGATAAAAACAATGCTTGGTTACATCGAGGTTCACTGCAGTAAAAAAGACATATGGAGGATCAGACAGCAGGTAAAGCAGCGCAGCTACAAACACTCACCTGGATTAGCATGACCGTCAGAAAGCTGAACAAATAAACCGCAAAATGATTCACTTCCTCGAGCTGCGATGTAAGACGCTGGTTCTGCTCTCCTGTTGAACCGCTGCTCTGCTACAGGTAGTAATATTTAATATTTAGTCATATTAGACAGACGGAGCTGCTTCTGCTCCACCTGGTAGAGACTCTCACACCGAACCTGTTTAAAGCTGCAGCATCTAACTAAAAAAATACATTTTACATACCTATTAAAACTTTCGCTGTCCTAACATGAGACAGATAATCTCTGAAAAAAATAATCGATCTTCTCCCTGCTCTGCATAATTATTCCGCTCAGTCAGAAACAGCCAATCAGAACTAGCAGTAACCTGCTAGCCGCCATGCTAACAGGAAGTTAATAAGTGTGTGTGGTGTGTGTGTGTGTGTGTGTGTGTGTGTTAAACATTGTTAAAATGGTTCAGGTTAAATCCTGCTAAAGTGCACCATCTGCTGGTAAAAAGTTGTATTGCATTCACCCTAGAAAGAGTGGGGTGTTATGGGTAATCCTCAGAGCCATGAGGATCACCGACGAGGTAACGAGTCTGTTATGTGGTAAAGAAATATTATTTATGCATTTTGTGAAGTGTGTTTATGGTTTTCGTTTTTGCATATTGTTGAAATATGTTCGGTTTGAGTTACGCTAGTTCTATAATTATGTCGTTTTTGTCGTGTTTGAGAATGTTTAGTTCTTGGGAAAGTGCAGTGGGAATTTCCCACGCGGTCTTTCCATTTCTGACCACAAAACTCGATTGTTGTAACAGTAGTTCACAGATATTTTAAGTTTTGCATCTTTTTCATGGTACAGAACTTGCAGCTGTTGAAAAGGAATAATTTATCTAAATTAGAAAATACAATTCTGTTCTTTTCCTTTCCCGGTCCTGGATTCTCGCTACCTTCATGGAGCCCACGTGAGGAGACAGAGGCGTACGCAGCGTGTTGGCGTCACAGAAGTGCAGAATTTAATCCAATCAGAAACAAAGTATCAGACATAACAGAGCATGACAGAAAAACAAAGAGACTTACATTTCGTTACCTGAGATACTAGCAGACAAACATACAAAGACGTCTTTGGGAAAAGAGCCAGAGCAAAAGCAACAAAGATCGGCTAGTTTCTGAATTATTTCTTCCTCTGCCTCAGATTATATTCTTGTGGGAGTGTTCTCGCTTCAAACAAGGCGTCCCTTGCCTCGACCAATTAGAAGTTGTCTCCGACCGCCTTCAAAAACGGCACCTCCCTTCAATTCTGTTCGAGCGATCAAAGAAAAGTTTCTTTAGTGAAGTTAAACAGATCCCTCAAGTCCTGCTAAGTTTTATGACTTTTGGATATCTCAAGGAACGTATTTGGAATTCCCTGTTAATCCACCCAGACAGATAAAGGCACATTTGTAAGCTTTTAAACAAATATTTTTCGGGTAAACTGCAGGTCAATGTGCCGTAATAGGTTATAAATTTTAAGATATATTCAGGTTTATTTCACTAAATGATGTTATCTCCTGAATCCTGCAGAGTTTCCTCCAGGATCTGGCTCCTTCCTGAGCCAAGAGCATCAAAGCATTTCACAGGTCTCTGTGAAACTCTGGTTTTCTCCTATTCTCCCAAAACAAACCCTTAATCCTATATTTGATTCAATAAGAGTTATCTCTGAACTTAATATGCTTTTGCTCTGTTATTCCTCCCAAAGCCTCCCTGATATTAAACTCATACAAAACTACAAGAAGTAATTAGATACAGTTCCTGTTTCCTAATACTAAACAAAACATTTTCAATTGCATTCATCATTGACTGGTTTTAATTCTACAACTAACTAATACAATATTCAAATAAAATATTCAGTGAAAGCATGCAATATTAAAATATTTTATATGATAACAGTCTGAAAGTTTAAAAGTTCAGAAGTCTATAGGTCAATAGTTTACCATGCCAATGTTCACTGAAGGCTCCTTATCTCCTGAGACCTGAGTATCTCCTGTCCTCCCAAGATGTCTGAAAAGATAGGAGCCTATAGCTCCACAGATATATTGTTTAACGTCTTAAAAGGTTTTCTCCATCCATCACTTGTTCTTTGATATTTTGAACCCAGCCATGGCTCTTCCTGCCAATTGAACTCACCCACACAAACTTCAAAATTTAAGTAAAAGATTCAGCTAACTAAACACAAAAAGATGGTTATATTTTCTAAATGCTAGAAACGATTATATTTCCTCAACATAGCTTTGGCCAAGAACGAATAGGAGCAAGCAGGACCCGGAACCAATCTTTGTGGCATAAATTCAAACGGAAATACGTCACCACCTCTCCTGGCATATACCCTATTAGCGTTAGTACATCGGATCAATATGGCGCAGAGCGACGTAAACGTCATACACTGTGACGTCAGCTCCAAAGCTCCATATTCCGGTTAGCGGTGGAAGTCGCGCCCATAAATCACCCAAAGCCTCATGGGGGCTAGGAATAAATAAAGTGGATACAACAGTAAATGTCACTATTTATTTTAGTATTACACAGAGGTGGGTAGAGTACTCAAGAATTTTAATAATAGCTGTAATGTACTTATGTTGTTTATAAATTAGGCAGGAACAGGCGAGAGCTCCGCTTATGGCTTGTTTATTGTTGTCATAGCAACTCCTTAGCAGCTGCCTAGTTACAAAGTTCATGGAAGTGTCACATAACATGACAGCCATACCAGTGTCTGCATCCTTCAAAAGCCGAGTTTGTGAAAAAAAGAAAAAAAAAATCGTAAGCGAATTACATCATAGCGTTGCTTGTATTCCTGTGCTGATGTATCACAGTTTGTGATGTCACGTCCCGCCCTGTTGCGTCACAGGTGGACGGGGCTTATATGACTCCTTAAGCTGCAATTCTCCCACATTCGAAATCGGTTCTAGTGATAGCAGATTTGAGTGTAAACCAGCAAACATGAGTTCCTCAATTGCACTGAGAAATGCGCTCCAGGATATAGTGGACAACTCTGTGATTCCTGCAATCGACGAGTTTATCAATTATATTCCAGAAGAAAAGTGGGACGATCTGGCATCTGGATGTCCTGATCAAAGCATCAGAAATAGTGTAGCAGATCTGTTGAACTACATGACACAGGTCTGTTCAGAAGTGGTTTTGGACATAATCAAGAACTGCCAATCATACAACGACTTGAAAGTCATAGTGGGCAACATAATGTCTCAGGCTTTTGCTCGAGTCATGGGTGTCGAAGAGCACTTCCAGTCAGAGAGTACAGAGATGTTTAACATGCTTTTTTTAAAGCATGTAGTATCGGCGGCCGTATCTCCTGTGGACAGGGAAGATCCCACACAGCAGCTCCAGGTGGCTGTAAGATTCAATTTTTTGATCCAACACGTCCCATTATGATCCAGGAACTTACAGCAATGAGGAGTGAGATCGAAAAGCTGAGAAGGTCAAAACTTTCTTCAAAGAAATTCTCAGAGATTCCAGATGATGGGGTGTCTGAGGAAATCAAGAAAGACACAGTTCGGATTTTCGTGAAACTATTGATATCTAGAAGCATCAAGAAGGCAAAGATAGGTTTCTTTCCTGAGCACCTGGAAGCCATGGAAGAACGAGTTGTGGGGAAAATCTGGGCAAAAGTTGTGAGACAGGAGTTTCAGATTAAGCAAAAGTGCATTCCTAGTCTGTGCCAGAAAGTTTTCAAGAACATCACTGAAACTTTAGGCTACTCTTCTGAAAGGATGCTGGCCTTTATTGAAAATAATTCAATTGACAATGTAATTGTGTCATGTTTTGAAAACGAACTGAAGAAGCACCAGAAAAAGAAAGACAATTTTTTCAGAAGATACTTTTCTCGTGCTATGAAAACATTGGCACACATTTTCAATAAATAAGAGACCTGGAGACCACCAAGAGGAGGTTGTTCCTCTGAAAATAGCAGTGAAAGTAGAAATGATTACACATTTCAAGGCTATAGTGCTAAAAAGTCAGAGGTAAAAAACAGAAGACATGTCTCTGGGATGAAAGGATGAAAGTGGATCCAAGCAGCAGGAGCTTTCTCGAGCATAGATAAAGAAGAAGAAGAAGAAAGGAAGAAGGACCGGGATCTCTACGAAAAGGTCCCGGGCCAGATGGTAAGGTGCCAGATCATAAGGTCATGTGAGGCTGTGTAGAAAACGCCGAAGGATTTGAAGACTGATGATCGGAAGAGATGAGGAAGATGATGAAGGGTCTTCCATTTGAATCTGCGCCTTGGATTCATTCAACTGCGTGAAATAGATCAATTTGGTTACAGTTTGAAGCAACTACAATTATTTTTTTAAATCCAATTATGTTTTTTATTGTTTTTGTTAAGCTGTGTGAAGTATTCATTTTAAGATATAAAGAAAAAAATGCAAGGAGGAGTTTGCCTGTTCTCCCTGTGCATGCGTGGGTTTTTCCGGGTACTCCGGTTTCCTCCCAAAGTCCAAAAACATGACTATTAGGTTAATTGCAGGTGCAGATCTAGAAAAAATATCTATGGGGTGGGAAGAGGGGGGGGCAGAATGTTTTTCAAGGGTGGCATATACACATATATATATATATATATATATATATATATATATATATATATATATATATATATATATACACACACACACACAGTGGGGAGAACAAGTATTTGATACACTGTTGATTTTTCAGGTTTTCCCACTTGCAAAGCATGTAGAAGACTGTAATTAGGTACTCTTCAACTGTGAGTGATGGAATCTAAAACAAAAATCCAGAAAAATACAATGTATGATTTTTAAATAATTAATTTCCATTTTATTGTGTGAAATAAGTATTTGATACACCAGAAAAAAGAAACTTAATATTTAGTACAGAAACCTTTGTTTGCAATTACAGAGATCAGACGTTTCCTGTAGTTCTTGACCAGGTTTGCACACACTGCAGCAGGGATTTTGGCCCACTCCTCCATATAGATCTCCTCCAGAGCCTTCAGGTTTCGGGGCTGTCGCTGGGCCACACGGACTTTAAGCTCCCTCCAAAGATTTTCTATTTTATTCAGGTCTGGAGACTGGCGAGGGAGCTTAAAGTCCGTGTGGCCCAGCGACAGCCCCGAAACCTGAAGGCTCTGGAGGAGATCTGTATGGAAGAGTGGGGCAAAATCCCTGCTGCAGTGTGTGCAAACCTGCTCAAACCTGCAGTGAGGCAACTGCGTCATGTGTCACGGGCAAAAGGTCAAAGGTAACCGGAGGGTTTATGTTGTAAAAAAAAAACAAACAGCAAAACAAAAAAAATAATTTTAGTACATGTTATGTGTCAGAATAGGGCTTAGAAAAATAATACAAAAAAAAAGTTCAAAAGGCCAGTTGGGGGCAAGGAGCAAAAGGGGCAGGTGCTCAAGCCCCCCAGCCCCCCTCCACCCCCTCTGCACGTGCCTGGCAAATATTATGTTTTTATGATCTAATTTGATGATCTTCGTTGATAAGATGTAATGTTTATTGTTTGTTTCATAACTGGTGACTTTTTGACTTTTTATGGTGTAAAGCACTAAACTACCTTGTTGCTGAAAAGTGTTATACAAAAAATTGAATGTAAAAAAATTATTTCCTAGATAATTTGAATAGTTTCTCTATGTTTGATGACACTTAACATTCCCACTGCATCACCCTTATGTGAAGTTAAATGGGAATCAGAAACCTGAATTGAAATGAGGTGTAAAATTTGGTGGAGTGTCGTTTTCTTGCCACTCAATGCTACGATTTACAGTTTCATTTTTAAGTCAATGATTGTCTAAGTTCAACAAATTCTTTGAAACAACAAAAATACAAACCCAAACATAGCTCCATAAATCATAATTCATTGCCGTCTGTGTGGTTTTGTTTTGTGGAATTTTGTGATTCAAAAATAGATGCTAAAAGGGTGTTTATAATTTAGGTATATTATTTAGTGTCTGTATTTTGCTGAACACGCCTTGCACAGATACTGATGCCTTTCAGGTATATTAACTAACTGCAGCCACAAGGTGGCGGTACATCTTTGCTGCTGGGAGAAACTTGCTGCAAAAATGACTAATGGTTTTGTTCTGAACACGTTCAAAGTCTGTATACCTTCTGCACATGTTTTTGTGATCATTCCAACTAGTGAATTTTATCACAATTTCTATAAGTTAACTCAGCACTGTGGTGTTCATAATAAAATACACAGTCCAGTCACATTAATGTGACCACCACGTACTTTCCACTTCAGAGTTAAATAACCAATCACAGAAGGCAGGTGGCAGCACAGTGCAGTTGAGCGTATATAAAGGGTGTGTGTGGGCTTCGGAAAACATTTCAATCGTTGGCGTAATGCAGAAACGAAGCGATTTATCCGACGTCCAAAAGGGCATGATCATTGGCTTTCGGGCCAAGGGTGGAAGCATTTCCGAAACGGCTGAGTTTGTGAACTGTTCGCGTGCCGCCGTGGTAAAAGTGTACCGTGCATGGCAAAATGGGACTGTCCAAAATCAACGACGTGGCAAATGTGGTGCACCACGGGCCATAGATGACAGAGGCGAACGACGGTTGCGGAGATGCGTTCGGGCAGATAGACGGGCTACCGTTGAGCAACTGACCACTAAAATGAACCAAGGGGCTACCACAAGTGTCTCCCAAACCACTATTCAGCGAACATTGCTGCGTCTGGGCCTCCGAAGCAGACGCCTGGTTCGTGCACCTATGCTGACTGGTGTTCATCGACGACGAAGGCTAGAATTTGCACGCCAGTACAGCAGCTGGACGTCCACTGAGTGGCGACAGGTAGCGTTTTCAGATGAATCGCGTTTTATGCTCCATCGGACAGATGGACGTTGGCGTATAAGGCGTGAAACCTCTGAAAGGAACCACCCTGCAACCATTGCAGGAACGGTCCAAGCTGGAGGCGGGAGCATTATGGTCTGGGGAATGTTTTCCTGGCATTCTCTGGGTTCACTGATTATTGTGGAAGGCACGATGGATCAATACAAGTACGCATCTGTCCTTGCGGACCATGTCCACCCCTACATGCGCATTGTTTTTCCTCAGGATGATGGCATCTTCCAGCAGGACAATGCGAGGTGCCATACAGCTGCCAGTGTACGTGCGTGGTTCGAAGAGCACCAGGATGAGTTTACCGTCCTCCCCTGGCCAGCAAACTCACCTGACTTAAACCCAATCGAGCATCTGTGGGACCATCTCGATCGAGTTGTTCGCGCCATGGATCCTCAACCGCGTAATCTAGCGCAGCTGGCCACGGCATTAGAGTCGGCATGGCTCAACATCCCAGAGAAGACCTTCAGGGACCTAAGTGACTCTCTTCCTGCACGTCTCGTAGCAGTTCGCTCTGCGAAAGGTGGTTATTCTGGCTTTTGACAGATGGTCACATTAATGTGACTGGACTGTGTACTTTCTTGGTACAAGCAATTTGACAAAATGGTTGAGTATGTATTTATTCACCACTTGTCCCTTACACATATTCATAATTCATTCCATCTAATTTTATAATTATTCATAATTGCAACTATAAATTTGCTGCACAAAATATCCATGGGTTGCTGCTTTTGATAGCATTTTGTTACAGTTCAAGTCCAAGCACATGTTTTCTTTAAATTTAACACTCTCTGAATCATCAGTTAATTTGAAAATGCCTAATGTTAAAGATTTATTTTTGGTGAAAAATTTCTTTGGTAACATTTCTGGTATAAACTCACCATAGTTTGTCCTTTACTTCCCATATCTAGGACAAGTAGGAAGTATGACAGCACTTCCTGCTTGTTCATGATGTAATTGATTACATCACTGGGTACCAATGGAAGGGTCCTCAAAGGCCAGAGCCATGCATGTTTTAGTTCTCTCCCTGGTTCAACACACCTGGATCAAATGACGGCTCGTTAGCAGGATTTTGTAGACCATTGACATTCTGAGGAGGTAGTGACTACAATCAGGACTGAGAACTAAAGCATGCAGAACTTCTGCTCTTGAGGACCAACTCTGTTATAAAACATGTTCTTTACATTTTGTGCACAAAATCACTCCTAGCTAATGAGATTTTAGTCCACTCAGTTCTACCTTCTTTGAGCTCCTTTCAGAGAGAGCTGTTTGGGGCCCCTTGTTCCTTTAAATCCAAATAAGTTGCTGCTTGTCCAACTCAACATTTCCATGGCTGGAAACAGATGTGCAATTATACAGCCGTTCATCTTTGAAAAACAGAAGGAGAACCTCCTGCACAACCAACAAGAATGCAGGAAGTTGTTATTGAATGATAAGTCAACAAAACACTTCTCCTTTCCAGCAGTCATTGTACAGCAAATACAGTGGTAAAAGCAGCTGGCCAAGCATCCTGGGGCTCAGCTTGGGTTGCTGGGTGACAGCCTGGGCTTCATTAGTGTTGCTAGGTGAGGGGCAGTGCCTGATTATTTGTGACATTACATTTTGTGAGTTTTTGAAATCGGTCATTTCCAGACACCAAAAAAATTTCACCTTATTGCCAAAAAACACCTGGGTGCTTTTTTAAGAGCTTGGGCTTTTTTAGAAGCAGTAGAAGCCCAAATGGATTTATAAAAGCCAGACTCTGGGGTGGTCTCACTGTTTATGCATCAGATTTATACTTGGCTGTCTCTAGAAGATTTTTTTTAATCGGTTTTCCACTTTTTTTGAGTTGACAGTATTTTAAGTGTCTTTTTTTAGCTCAAATAAGTTGAGAAGACCCATAAGTATAGTTTCCCCCAAATACATAAAAAAAGTAATAGTTTACTTTAGTCTCTGCTGAACAAACCACTCAGATGCACAATACATTCTTTATTGTCACAATGAAAAATAGACAGAACATCTCCGTAAAGATTTACAGTGATTCAGTTTTTTATATTTACAATATTTTTATAGCCATCTTAAGTAGATCAAAACATTCGTTTATCTTTAACAAATTTCATTGCAACGTTCAAGAGAAATGTTACATTGTTCACATATTTAAACCAAACCCCAAATACATTACGACACAAAATACACAAATAGTTAAACTTAACATGTGGTTCAGTCGATATGGGGAATAAATGCATAAGCTGCCAATAACTGAACAAAAATGACCTGTAGTAACTCACATTTTCAAGATTTTGGATGTTTTTTTCCTTTTCGGTGTCAAATGTGCTTTAAGGAAGCCAAAAGACGCACAACATGGACTTTCTATGGCTCTGTGCAGCTCTTTCTGAAGCAAACTTTAAGTTGAACAAATTGAAAAGGATAAGAAAAAAAATCAACACAGACTGTAAAAAACTGCCGATCACTTTATTTCAGACTGTTAGTAAATTACTGTAAACTTTGTAACCAAACGTAAGCCCCTTCTATCTGAAACCTTTCTTTTACAACCGATTTACTAAACCTAAGATTTTTTTTTAGAAACACTTCAGTCACCAATATTGATCAACTTTGATTTACAGACAGAGGAATATCCAATTTAAACCCCGGTAGAGAAGGAAATAGATGAAGAAATTCTTTGTTTCCATGAGAAGTGTGCCGTTTTGGCATCTTTTGTTGCACCACAAATATCAACTTTCTTTGCTTACAAAGTGCAGACAGGATGAATGACTGGCTTTGATAACAGGATTCCTACTCATTTTTCACAGCCTGTTGCAAAGTAGAAACCCTGAGTTAAATGGCAAAGCATGACTCTCTTCACAACAATGGCACATGTTTTGATGAGAGCTAAGGTTTGCTGTCATGTGTGTGGGATGTGATTTACGTCAGGCTTCCTGTACTGAGGCATGTACAGAGAGGCAAAACTACAAGTCGACACTTGCACCAGCGTCTTGGGATTCATCGACTCATCTGGGTTGAGCAAAGGATACAACTCTACGGAACAGTTCTCTCTGATCAAATGTGCGCTTTTCAGAAGCTCAGTCTGTGACTCCTCCTCCTCATTTTCCTCGTCCTCTGGTGGATGTCCAATGTCGAGATAGTGCAAGGCCTTCTTTTGACCCACATCTACATCGTCTTCTTGCTCCGACGCTTCATAAAGCTCTTTTTCAGAGTTGTAGGAGTAGGATCGCCTTGGGTCATCCGATCCTGTACCATGATAGCTGTCAACTTCCCACAGTCCACCGGGGAAAGTTTCAGAGGTATCTGAGTTGTTGGCTGAGAAGTTTCCCTCATCACTGTAGCTGCTCCTACTTCCCTCCTTGTTGTGGAGATGAAGAGGTGGATGATCTGGATTTGTATCATTGTGCAGGACCTTGGAGTATGTGACCGAAGACTGGGTTGAGCTGTTAGTGGTTCCTGAACTCTGCTCCACCAAGGCATTGGCTGGTTGTAGCTTATTTATGGTTATATCTGAAGTAATTAAGGGATCTGGACAAGTGTCACCACCAAGGGCCATTTCCAACTGGCCAGTCCTTGGGTCCAAACAAGGCAGGAAGGAGTTAGCTGAAGCAACAACAGAGGGAGGAGCCAAGAGTGTTGGGGTTTGGACAAAGGCCTTTGTCAGAGTTTTATTCACAACAGTAACTTTTGAGATCTTCTCAGGGGGCAGTGGAGAGGCTTGAAGACCCTCTGGAGGTCGGAACAGGTACTCAAAGCCGTCCATCTGGAGAAGTAAGAAGTGCACTTTAGGAAGAGAAAGATATTTTGCGTTTCATAACTAAACTTGTTTGAGATGTAAACAGTATTACAACAAAATCCATGCTACTCGGGTGTGGTAAGCTTCAGCAACTGAGAACGATGTGTGTTTTCTATCACACTGTTCTCCCCAATGATAGAAACAGTTGCTTTAAAACCTGGACACACATAAAGACATGCAATAAAAATTTGGAGACACATTCTAACCAGTAAGGAAGATATAAAATTGTCAATTATAAGTATTTTAGGTGGAAGTAAAGAAGAAATACTTAGAAATGCAAAAATATAAATGCTTATTTCTCTCTCTCTCTCTCTTTCTCACTCACAACAATGGTGAAGAAGCAGGTTTCATAAAGATAAATCATTTGAATTGTGACGAGAACATTGTTGGTCAAGTCAGTGTGGGACGTCTGTTTTGGAGGTGCCAGGCGAGCAGGATGGTGGCTGTGTTCCTAAACTGAACCTTTTAAGGAACGTCAGTCTGTCCAGACTTCTGGTCAAGCTGATTTTCTCTCTGCTTGCAGCTTCTTCTTCACCTCTGACCACACATCTTGTATATTGTTCAGATGGAAATGCTCCTCCATGCATGCTGTCTTTAATTTTTATCATAATTTGCTTTTGAATGCTCTTCAAAGATTCCCCACCTTCCTTGGTAACCATTTCCTTTGGGTCACTGGTGACCCAAGGTTTGTTACTGAGGAAGCATTTCAATGTTTAGCTATGCGTTATAGAGTTTTATGTTAAATAGGGCGAGGAGAACTGAATCATTTTGTCTTTGAGAGTTTTATTAAATCTTGTTATAACAGGGAATGTTCTTCAGACCTCTGGCTGCTTGCAGGCAGGCACAAAATTTATACACTGTTTTTGAAACCACTCATCATTTTCCCACCACTTAAGATGACCTCAACATACCAACAACTGAAGCAAGGCTCCAAGTTACACCACTTTGGTAATGTCTAACAGATACACTCTGTTCTATTTTACCTAGTAATTAACTTTTAAGTGCATATAAGGAACTACAAAGTTAAATTTTCCACTACTGTAGGGATGGCATCGTCCACAGAGAAGTTTACAAGCACACCCAGTCACAACATTGGCTCCATGTGGCTGGCAGAACTCATCCTAGTTTGCGGCATCAAAACAACCAAGCAGAACTTTGTCAACTTCCTGTGACCATCTTTTCACAGGAAGTGAAAAAATGACAAAAATCTAAATGACAGGTTTATACATCAAGCTTAGAAACATGAGTTCATGGAATGCTTTATCAATAAGTCATTTTTCAACCAAGACAAACGGATCGTGAAAATGTTCAAAAAGGAAATTCATTTCATTTTCCCTAGTGGAGCAGTTAAAGTGTCAACAGGGGCAAGCAATAGTTCAGATCTTCAGATATTGCTACAAATGTATGATGGTGTTGTGTCTCTTTCTTAAAAACCCAGAGCTGATGACGTCACATGCAGAATTGGCATTGTATACTGTTGCTAACACAATCCTAGCAAATGCACTTGGAATTTTATAATTGATGAAAATCAAAAGTTAACAATTCAATATCCGTCCTGCATAAACAATATTATACAGTAGATTTCACAACTTGTTGTTGACAAGCATTGCTAATACCAGTCCTTTGCTTTTACTACCACTACTCAGCCATCGAGAGACAGAGATGTGGTCATCAACCATCTATTGCTGCTTCCATGATACGTTGTGTGTCTAAACCTTTTAAGATGTCAATACGTATCCTCCTGTTATAAAACGTACCTCATTGCTATGGTAATGAATCAGAACAATTGCCCAAAAGTAACTCCAAAAATTCTTCCAACTGGATAGCATAAAATAAAAAATAAAAATGTCATTCTTAGCAGCAGTTTCAGCTACAGGAATGAAGAAACTTAGAATTAAACAAACTGCAAGGGATATGGCAGAGCTGCTCACCTTGTGCATCTTATTCTAGGACTCTAAATCATAATAACACTTATATTAATGGTAACAGTGATGATAATATTATGATTTAAAAGCGTTTTTATCTTTATAAGCCACTTATCAGCAAGTGCACAAAAGGATGTGATTTTTTAAAGGGGTTCAGTCTGCCAAGTCCAAGCAGATCTCTTTTTATGCTGCTGCTGGCTATTCAAAGGAGACCATGTTTGGTGACCTTTTCAGAGGAGCTGGAAGCAGAATGATTGACCAGAATTGGTCATTAAAATATGCTGACCCTTACACAGGATTAAATGGCTAATCTTGGAAAGTGGTAATGGATTCATCATTTGACAGTTTATATAGCGGTTGTTCTGATGATTTAATCTTATCTAGACATCTACAACACGTACAAATTAAATCTTATTCAGTCATTTATTTTTTAGAATTCTTTATAATCCCTTCAAAACTTTGTAGAATCTGGTAAGGCAAGAGATTTACTTCCTCAGATGGTTCCTTTACCGTTTTAAAGTCTAGTCCTTTTGCCCATGAGCACCGGTTCGGGTTTGGAACATCTTTCCACACAAATTTTTTCATCCTGCAAACACAAAAAGCAAACATTTAGGTGGATCCCCGCATCAATCGACTTCTTCTCCATTCCACTCACCTGCCTGACTCCTTCTCCTCTGATCAGTAAACATCAAATGTAATTACACCCCTTAACCTCTTAAATGTCACGCTTCTAAATTTTCCTATACAGTCTGTCGGGGACCTCTATTAGACCACACAGCACAAATTAACAACATTTATCATTTCTTACAGGTGACTGCCAGAGAGAGAGATTCTGTTTACACTGATCTGTAATTAACACCCACATCAGAACATAGATATTTTCAAAGATCGCTGTTACTAAAACAAGCTCTTACTGGTTTTGGGAGAGAACCAGGGTCACAAACACGGCAATGCAGAGGAGGGAGATGAACATCAGCATCATGTAAGCTGGAGGGTTTCCTGTCTTAACTGTGATCAAATGAAAACTTACATCAGTTACTAAATAATACAAATTTCCATGCAGGCATTTGATGTTGCATTCAATACCGAAGTGGAAACAAAGAATATACCTATTGTAACAACTGGTTCTCCTTCTCCATCAGCAAAGACAGGGTACAAGTGGAAGGCGTACTCCTCTGAGCTAAAGAAATCTCCTGTAAATCAAACATTAAAACAGCAGATTACAAGTCAGTGAGCAAACAGAGCCGACGGTCACAGATTTCAGACAATGGGTCACCTCGTAACTGGGTAGGAGGTTCGGTGTAGGACAGTTTGGCCCACGTTTTTTTACTTAGACCAAAGTCTTCAAAGTCCTGCTGCTTCCTTGGGAACCACTGAACCACCATGAAGAGAGGGACAGAGCTGATATGCAACAGGCTCCAGGACAGAGATACACAAGTGCTGTTTATAACCAAAACGTGGAATGAATGGAGACAGCGGCCTGCAGTAGAGGAAGGAAACAATGCGTTCATATGACATTCGTGGACACATTCAACAAGGTAAATAAACTTCAGATAGTTTATTTCTGATATGGTTCACTTGATATGGTAAACTTGGATCAATTCTTGTAAATTGACTCAGGCTTACTTGAGGATTGCCATTTAAAGTCAGAAGTTTTCTTAGTGTGTTTTTTGCAGTAAAAGAATAATTTTTACAACAGTTGAGTCAAATGTCACTCTTTTATCCATCTGATTATTATTCATAAGGGCATCTCAATATCATAGAAAAAAAATATTTAATTTACTATTGTTGGAAATTGAAAGAGCTATATAAATTATGATTCCAGTACATTTTCATAACAATTTTATTTTACAATCACCACACCCCTTTTCATGAGCTTTAGCATCTCAGCCACTAAAGATACACATTAAGTGTGAGCATTAATGGCTGTTAGAATCCATCTGACTTGTCAATATTAATGATGTACAGAGCATGAATGCCTGACATCTATCTTTGTAATAGCAATATTGCACACAGTGAAATTTAGAAGACGATTGTGATTCTGTATTTTGTCCAGATCTATTATTTGTAGTATTGATTTACTTAACCATCTTCCCAGGAGTTTAGAATCTATGCTCTGTAGCATTTTCCAGTCTACCACTAGTGTTTTATCACTTTCATGTCCAAAATTGCATTTCCTTAGTTCTTCAAAAACACAATTTCTTGTTTTCTTTACATTTCTGTTTTTAGCCCTGTCATTATTTTTAATTACTTCCTGTTTTTATGTTATGTAAAGCTTTATCTTTTGGCTTTTTGAGAGAAAAGTGCTGTATGAATAAAGGCACATTGGTTTATGAAACAAACAAGGAACATGTGTTCTTTGGAACTTGTTGCTAATGGACTCGTTTATAACAGTGTTTCCAATAATTTTGTCATTTTCAGGGAAAATGAAAAATTCTTTCTATGCAGCAAGCACTTATTCATCATGGAGGCAACCGACGCAGAGGACTGTTATTAAAATGCACCCTGGTACTTCACCTCTGTAATATTACCTAAAGTACTGACATTACTAATGCTATTAGCCGCTAGGCATCAATAAAGGCTTATGAATAGGATCCGTACAGGTAAATATTTTGATGTTGTTTTTGTTGTATTTGTAAAATGTATTTCCTGATGTGTACTTCTGAATATAGGAGTGATGTAAACATGTTATAGAGAAACAGATAAAAACATATTTGTTAATGTAACAGGATTTTCAACATAAATGAAATCTCACTATTCTGTTTATCTGGAAATGTTCAGGCCGGCTATGTTACTCAAAATATCATTTCTAAACCACAGAACATGTTTTCTTTCCAGTAAATATCCATGTTTTTCCACTTATGCCTGTTAGCTCTGAATGGGACTAAATGTATGTCCACACATCATTTCTGCTCATAATGTAAAGAACAAAACATAAGTGAAATCTTTTAAGTTTTGGTTTTCACAAAACATTTTTGAATCTTTCCTCTTTTACGCAGATGCCAACAGTGAAACAGCAGTAAAACAAGGACCATACTGGTCATCTCCATCTTCTTCTTTGTCTGTGATCCAGCATGCTCAAGGTTCAGTGCTTTATTGACTTATGTAGTCTCAAAAGCACGAGAACTACCTCAACTCTCACATATGAGTAACAAGAACCGCAAGAAAACATGTTGTATAGCAAAATTATCAGCAAGTCACATCACAACAGAGAGGAAGAAAGCTAGCATTTGCAACTCCTTCTGCAAAGATCCTCAGTCAAAGCAAGATGTGCATTCACAGACAACCTCAGGTATATGTGTCCTGTCAGAATTCTTCGAAAAAATACATGGTAAAGCTACATATTTTAGCTGAAGTGACATGAGAAGACTTTAGAATTTTAACATGTTCTTTAAATACTTTCTCTAGTTTCATGAAACAAGAGCTACTGTTTTTACTGTTTATTATTTAGCATAAAATTGGGGAATGAAAGCTTTAACAGCTTAAAAAAACATTAAGTTAGAAATATTCTCTTTAAATGTTGTTTTTGCTTAATAACAAGTTTTGAAATTGTTTGTACTCGCCCTATAGAAAATTTATTTGGTGAAACAATGTTTTTAGAATTCAGAAGAATTAAAACCTAAACAAGAAATTCCATAAATAAATCAGCTGTTATAAAGCTTTTTGCAAGGTACATACGTAACATGCATATATCTAAATGTGCCTTTACATTCAGTTTATATTTAATCTGTATTTATTCACATCATTCAATTATTTAAATCAATCGGATTTCAGCATTCGAGTATTGTGTTCACCAACACAGACTCATACGATAAAGTATTTTTTTTTCACACCACATCCTGATCACATATTAAACTAACCTTGAAATTTGTAGTTATTCATAAACTACAGAAGAACACGAAGCCCAGCCATTATGTAAATTATTTTCAAGAGCCTTACTGAAAATGCAGTCGACATGATCCTCTGATATGATCTCATCTAAAAACAAAATTAGAATTTGTATTGTTCCAGTAGTTCCAGTGAAACAGTGACTAAATATTTCTCAGGAACAGACCCACATCTCAGCAGTTCAGCCTCTCATTGTCGTATACTAAGTAGATTACATTCTCTCAGGGATTGCTGAGGGAATGATCCTGTTAATTCCTTTTTTCTTACGTTTAGGTTGTTTCTCCAGCGTCATGTTGACGTTGTTAGCAGAGCTCCCCAGACTATTGTAGGCTTCCACAGTCACAATGTGGAGCTCCTGGTTCCACTCAAAGCTGTAGGAGGACACCATATCGATCTGCCTCCTCAGCACAGATCCATTTGACGCCTGGTGCTGGACAATAAATCCATCCACACAGTAGGTATTCCAATTGGCTGAGAAAGACTGGAAAACAAAGGAAAAGACTCATTCTGCTGCTCACTATTACACTCTAATCAATATTTTTAATGAGAAGCTCAAACATCTGAGGCCTCCAACTTTTTGACCTTGTCAATGATTATCAATACCTTCATAGGCAAAACTATGTGCAGCAACGTTCTCCAATCATACAGTCGTAAAATCAACAATTGTGGCCTTTGTTGGCCTAAAGAATAGATATGTTTGATAAAAAATTTACCAGACAGGAAAACTATTAACTGTGATTCCAGAAAATGATTGCCCAATAATAATCAGGGAGGGGTTTTGAGATCCATTTACAAACAAAGGAATAAAAAAGATTATTCAAATGCTGAAGAAAAATGTAAGCCTTTCTTCATAGTATGTGAGCCAAATTTAGAAAGTAAAACGGTAAAGCTCACAATAAGACAGGTTGATCTCAGGTTTTATACATAGACAAACAATCAAGCCCCTTTATTACATTTTAAACTGTGCTGGTCTAGTCTTAAGCCAGTATTGTGTACCATCCTGTCTCATGAGCTGAATGCATGTTTACATCCCAGTCTGTATGCGTTGTTTACCTCAAACAGCAGAGTGATGTTGGACTGGTTTCTGTCTGGGTCATCTTGACGTATTCTCCAGAAATCAGGCCCTCGTTCAGGAGCTGAGGAAGAGAAGCATCAGCCTAACATAAGACACTTTTTATTTTAGATGCACCAAGAAATTAGACTGAACTTGGACTTTTCCAGTCACTGGCGAGCTTTTGCTCTTGATGAGCCTTGATTGAGTGGCTGGAAACTAAACATGTAATCTTTTTTCAACAACAACATCCCTTGTTTACTACAGTCATATGTTGTCAGTGAAAAAAAGAAGGAAGAAAAATGACGGTAATGTTGCCATGTCAGCAAATGATGGAAAGCTGGACATTTTACTACAAAGTTGTTCTGTTTTTGTCAAAATACTCAGTACTCAAATATTCAGGATAGAAGACCAGGCCAAGATAGATGGTAGGAGAAAATTTTATCAGGGAATGTGGAAGGACTGTCCCAGCTTTGTCTCTCCACTCTCAACCAGACTCTGACATTCATTCAAAAATGAGAACATCAATAGCCAGGTCGCATTTCTTTGAATAATCTTATTGAATAAAAAGTTATTAACCAGAAAGATCTTCTTCTCTCTTCAGAATCTCTCCTCCTGTGGGAGGTCCGAAACTCTGGTTCTCTCGAGGTCAGAGAGTTTATTGATGATGTAGTGGGAAGATTGGTGCCGAGAGGCGGAATACAAAAGTTTGAATAGAGATCTGGTTGCTTTGTCAAACATAGAGAAGACAGGGCAGGGAATGCACTTGGGGATTAAACAAGGAAGTATGAAGGGACAAGAGGTCCAGGATCAGGAACACACAGCAAACTTGATCTGACGAGGGGCAAGCAGAAATCAAAGCTGAAAGAGACTCAGTCATATACTGGGTCATGGAAATACTGTTGGAACGACCTTGGCAAGGTAAATAAGACAATCTGGCACTTTAGGAGAGACTGATGGGGGCATAAACACTGATGGAAAGGGTGACTCATAATGAGATGATTGAGCCCAAACGAGTTACACTGCACATCACAAACCATAACTGTTTTAATTCTCTGCATGGATGTGGAGATGTTGGTAAAGTAAACATACTTTGTAACAAAACAACATTTAGCGCACTAATCATTCTGAATGGTAATATAAGAGCCTAAGCCTTGACCACAGATTCCACAGACTCCTGTCAACCTCTCTTGTTAAGTATAACAACATTTGGAGCCTGTGTATGACCTTCGCCACAACTTTCCAACTGTGGATTTAATTGTGGAGTTTGTAAGTGTCTGACCTACATAGAGTAGGAACACACAAACTGAAACGTTGAGTTACACTTCACTCTTAGGAAACAATTCAACATTTTAGCAACGTTTTATGCCACACTGTTATTTCCATTTGGGCAAAAAAAAAAAAGTGAAGAAAAAAGTTACAGAGCTATAACTAGGCTTTAAAAATTAGTCAATTGGGAATATAGGAGTTTCTGGAGGACTTTACTGTGTTTTTAGATTTTCTGTTTATCCAGAAAATAAAGATACTCTTTTGTTACTTCTAGAGAATCGCCTACAACAGCAATAGCAGTTTTTCTCTCTTTTTGTTGTTCAATCCTTTGCTTGTGCTGATTCATTTGAATCCTATTTTATCTTCAAATGCTATTACATTAAAATGGAAATATTACGTAGAGTTGAGTTCAGCAGTGAAGCGGGTTTACCTCTGCTGTTTTGAGCGGTGGAGTGGACAGACTCACTCCATTCACTCCAGTATCCGATCCCACTGGTGTGCATGCAGCGTACTTGAACCACGTAGACATGGCACATGTCTGGTACCTCAACCTCGACCCAGGGAACCCACACAGGCTTCTCAAACTGCACAGATGTATATAAATGTATATTTTTTCATTGGGGGAAAACCAGAAACATTTCTAAGAACTGGAAAAGATGCTTGCTCATTGATTAAATTTATATCAGGTTATACAAATCAGTACCAAAAGGATTTTTGTACATTCCCACAAAGATCCATCATGTCTTTCTGAGCTGTTAGTCTGCTGACTGACTGCTGGACAAACAAAACATAATTGCTTTAGCTGCTCTGGTCTTAGGAATGAAATTTTCAATTGAAAGTTGTCATCTGGTTCTTCTGTCTACGTACTCCTTCTGTTTCCCAAAGGTATGAGAGGAAATGAGTGTAAATCAGGAAGAGAGCACAATTCATGGCATGTGTCCAATTTCCAGGAAGAATTTTCAATCGCTTAACTGGAAAGAGGTTTCATCAAAATGATGGTGACAAATAACTGAAGAACGCCAAAGCATGCTTTGTCATTTGATGAAATTTAGGGATTACTTAATAAATTTGTTTTTTTTTTTCCAGCTTTAAAATTATTGGTTGGATCTAAAATTTGCTTCCACAGTAAAAAAGTGGTAACACGATTTTTCCAATCAGGTGTCTCTAACCATATTTGTATTTAATAATACATTTTTAAGAACTGTAAACAACAAGACACCATATCAAATATTATGCAAAGGTTTTGTTGGTGAAACAGTACAAGAAGCTCACCTTCCATTTCTCCAAAACGCCGAGTAAGTAGTACCGAAACTGACACTGAAGGCCTTCGACTGGTAGAGAAGGCGGTTTCCAAGTCACCCTCAGGATCCCAGCGGTCCGGCTCACCGCCGTCACATCAGTGGGAGGGTGAGGTTTTACTGCAGACCGAGTGGGAAGAAGCAAACAGATACTCAATCTTGTAAAACTGAAAAAAAAATCATAAATTTATATTGTAGGATAGGTAGAACAAGGTATCAAATAAAACCAGCTTTGCATAAAATCAAAGTGAAAATGTAAAACCATTAAGCTATTTATGAACATTTTACAATGGACATTTTATAGCTCAAACAGGTGTTTTCATTCATATTTTTCATGTCAAAATGTCATGCTTTTCTATATTTAAAATTTTGAAGTGAATAGTAATTTTAATTTTCCAATTTAATAGGCACTGATGGCAAAAGTCCACCATCAATGTGAGGCAGTAGTCAGGCTTTGAATTAGGAAAAATATCAAGGGAGGGATACATGCAAGGATGGATGCGTTTCATATTCAACTCCTCCTTTTTGCTGGTTTGGCAATTTGTTGCTCAGAGCAAATTGCTGTAATAGCTTTTAGTGTTTTCCACATATTACAAAAAAACTAAACTTAGAAAATTTCATTCTAAAATATTACTAAAATGTTGTGATAATGTAAAATATTTAATTATTACAAGCTCACAACTTTACAGTGATATTGAATAGGCCTTTACAAAACTTCTCCCTTACCATGATTTATGGGTGACACATAGACAGGTTTGCACCTGATGACACCTAGGCGGGTATGCAATTCAAGCCACAGTTTGTAGCAATTCATCTTCAAAGGGTGGAACGTGCAGAATTTCTCTGTAGTTTTGATTGGCATGCATTCATGTCCCATCTCACCAACGTCCTCGCCACCTCTCACCCTTTCCTCCATCTCGTCACATGACATCTCGGCACTCCTGTGCCATAAACAAAGACACACAACAGAGAAATAAGACTTGACTTTATTTCATGCAGCTTAGTGATATGATTTTGTTTCTAAGCAAACTTTATTAGTACAAGAGCAGCAAGATGGATTGCAAGTGACACCAGTGCGATGCACCAGAGGTGTATCGGGTGTGACATTTTTGCAGGAAATTTCAAAGTAAAATAATAACATATTTGTATGGGATAAAAATTCTGTGCTATAAATTGTCTGATTCCAGTTAGACTATTTCTTCCACATGTGGTGGTGGATCAACAACTAGGGCGCCAAACAGGTTAGGACTGCCTCTGTCCACCACTGCCACTTGTAAAAACAAAGGTCACTGCAGAGAACATGGAGCGTTTTAAAATGCATCAGTACTTGGATCGCAATTTGACTATTTCCCACTCTTTATTCTCCCATCTGCAGGTCATAGTGTCAATGTCACCGTTGGTTACACATGTGATGCTGATGAATCCTCCTGAAACACACAGCAGCAGATTAATTCACAGACAAATGTGCTGCATTTACTTTAATTAGGTTGTTCAACTACCAAATGCTTTCCTTGTGCTTCTGCAGATCACTGCCTTCTACTAACAGGTTATAGGCAGTGTCCAAAGTCAGTCCTTAAGGGCCTCTATCCTGCATGTTTCAGTTCTTTCTCTCGTTAAACATCTGAATTAAATGATATTTCATTAGCTGACCACTGTGACTGTTATCATATGATAAGAAGGACCATTTAAATCAGCTGTACTGGAACAGACACACATCTAAAGCTGGCAGGACATTAACCCTAACATTTTGAAGACTGGAACAAGACACCCGCGATTCAGGGTAGAATAAGTCAATATAATTCAGTTCAGCTTGTTATTATAGTAGCAAAACTCACCTTCCACATAGATCTTGCTATAAGGAATATTCCACTCCTGTGTGCAGGTCAGCAGGTCAGACAACCCAGTCTCTGAAGCTGTGAATGTGATCTGGCTGACCTAGGTTAGATTTAAAATATGTAAAACAATACATGTCCAGAGAGATACAGAGAGACTGTGTTGTTTAAATAGTAAAAAACAGATAAGTAAATCCAACCCTTAAAGAATTTGACACCGAGTGCGTTTTCTTACCCGCTGGTTGACAGGATGATACAAACTGGGATCAAGCCGCACCCTTCGGTTGAGGGACCACATGGCCGTATTTGCGTTGGCGCTCTGGCCATTTAGCACACAATAAACTGTTACATTATCACCGGCTCGCGCCACTACTTTTTGAGGGATGTAGCTCACTTCTGCACACAGGGAAACATGTGAAATATATTTTAAGCTTTTTATACATGCAATTTTGACTGAAAATGTGAACTAATACAAGATGTAATAAGGATTAATTGGTGAATTCAAGAACTACATAGGTTTTAGAACTTTTTTAAAAGGTTTTATTGGCTCTAGTGGCCTTTATTTGATAGTGAATTGACAAGAAAGTGGCTAATGAGAGAAGGGGGAGGACATGCAGGAATGGTCACCATTTGGTCATTTCCTGGCCTGGTCACCAGGCCAGGAATTGAACCTACAACAACCACGTCAAGAACTAAGACCTACATATGTGGGTTGTGCTTAACCCTTGTGCCACCACATCACCCCAGAGAACTTTTGACAAATGTCAGGACACTTTATAAGAAAGGCAAACGATCAAATTAGCTCCATATGCATGAGATTCAGTTACATCCAGTTGATAACAAAAGAGCTTAATTTGCTCCTATCTCCTGTCAGTCAGTGGTTCTAGTGGGAACAAACTGAGCTTCTCCAGTCATTGTAGTAAGGATGAACAGAGTTTGGGGAGGACTTGCTGTAATACGATCCCAGACCAGTTTTTTAAAACACTTCATCGCCTCTGATTTGTAGTCGTTGAATCCAGAAATGTTTAGTTTATTAGGTAAGGAATCAGTGTAGGATTTCAGGCATTACTAATGCCTGAAAAATGGCCATTGACAATGTGCTCATCTCATCTCATCTCATCTCTTCTACAACAAGGGTCCTGTTGCTGAGGCTTGTTCAATGTTGTATAGCCTTTGTTAGCTTTTCCTCAGAAAAAGTTAAAGAAGATGTTCAGCGTAGGCAGGCTGCAGCTGCTAGGTTGGCCTGGCAATTAGTGAAGTACTGGATTCCTGCCACACCTGTCTGTGGTTGTTGTTCTATAGGCAACTGAATCCGATCTGTCATCACATTGTCAGACTTCTGTTTCGTACTGAATGAGACTGATTTGCATGAAACACCTGCTGTTTCTGTTGCTATTCTTTAAGTGTTGTCAAACATTTGTTGAGCCAAGTGGCAGTAAACATGAAATAATGATGCAAAACATAACTAAGTTGCATAGCAACTCAGCATGGGGTGCATAGAGTTCTGAGTCTACATGAATCAGGTTCATTTGCTGCACTGAAGCACAAGGCAGTAGTTTTCCTAGGGTTAAAACATATGTAGTACTGGTGTGTTTTATGTTTATGGCTCTTGAGCCATTGAGTTAAACAGTTACATTCACCACTTTACCTACTGTCTCCACTTCCAGTAATATAATTGATTGCACAACATCAACCAGGTATGTGCACCGCAACATTGATGCAACATAAATACAAATGCCATGATAGATCTATTATACATGGAATAGAGTGCATTATACTGTGAAATGCTTCTGAATGATTTAAATATTTCTTAAAATGCTCCAGGTAATAATCAATAGTTCAGAATGACATAATAAATGATGACATATGGTCAATTGATGCATTTTGACTTCTTCACTTGGACTTGAGCGAATCTTTTTTTTTTTTTTTTTTAGTTTTAAAAAGCAAGTTCAAGTCACACCAAAAGCCTTTAGTCAAATGGCCTGTACCTAAAAGTTATTTCTTTAAATGACAGAAACAGAATTGGAAACAAAGTGCAGCCATTTCAGAGCCCAACAGTCAGAATTACTAGTTTGGGTTCCACCATGACGCATGATGAATGCTTAAAGAAAACATATAATAACAAATATTTTAAAATGAAACTAATCTATAGAAAAAAACTAGCAGTCCTCACTGTTCAGGGTGATATGGTAGGGGTCGCTCCAGTCGCTCCACACCTCAGGCTGCGTTTGGGTGGTGCAGCGAACCTGGATGGTGTACTTCAGTAAGGGTTTCAAATCCAGCGACACATTGGGCTTTTCAAGTGCAGACACCACCTGGAAAAAAGTAGAGAGTTTGATCACGGATATACATCCATGTAAAACTAGATTTCACCAAACTACTACCCACCTGCCAGTTTTTATGGGTGTTCTTGTTGGTATTTTCGTGGGAATATCGGATTTCATAGGCCAGCAAATTATCACTAAAGTCTAATGGCTCTTTCCAGCTGAGAATGAGATCTCCCTCTATAGTCTGAAAGTGTGAGAGGTTGAATGGGGGACTTGGTTTCACTGTAAAATAAATAAATAAATATACAGAACATAATGTTGAAAAGTCTATGAAAGAGTATCTGTACAAAGATGTCATAATTGTTGCCAAATTACATTCATAATTATATTTGACAATATAGAAAAAAGAACAAAAGCATTAAGTTTTCTTTTAAGATTTGAAAAGTAGAATAAAGTATAAAAACACGGAATAAGCTCTACTAATTACAGATGTTTATGGTTATTCATGAGCAGTGAAAAAATATCTTATTTGTAGTAAAAGCGGTTCTTGGAAAATAAAGATGAAAGCATCTGTAAAAAATTGAGTTTTATCTAAAATTTAAGTATGTAGGTTACAGTTAATTATATTTACTTAAAAGATGGCTCTGAAAATATAAATATAAATGAAAAGTCAGAAGCCTAGACAACAATAATGTTGAAAGAATACACAAATATATTTTATGCAAGGCTTGATCAACTTTGCATAAATTCAAATCTTTAAATGTTGATGTATAGTTATGTAGGGCTAGATAAAAAGTCAAATTAGTGCTGTCTTGAAATCCAAACAAAAATGCTGGCAGTATCCTATACTGCTGTACTAACAAGAAAGACTTGCTATTATCTTTTAACATTTAAGAATCAGCGCACGCACGCTTAACACAGTGCTTTGAATAAACAAAATAATGAGGGCGAATAATTCAGCATCACATTATTCAAAGGTTAGGTTGGAATTTGGAGAACAACAAGTGCCTCGTATTTCCACACTCACAGTTCTGCATAAATAATAAATAAAAATATAGAGCAGATGAGCACATCAACAATATTCAAATATTCAACAGAAAAAACATTCCTTAATACTGCATTGACAATATCAATTACATTTAAATTAACATATTCCAGACACATTGCTATTAAAGACATATAAACACATAATCACATATGATCCTATTCAAAGCCAAAACTATTTTTCACTGTATATATTTGCTGGTTACATAAACTATCACAAAAAAACCCCAATTTATTTCATTTCCATTTGTTTTCCCCCATCTTTTATATAAAATTTTAGTTGATTATAAAATATATTTGTCACATTCATAGTAGAAAATGTTTCACATCACAAAAACCTATCAATAAATGGTTGCTAGGTGTTTACACATTTGAGACTTACTGTAGATCCACATGGACCTTGAGCTTAACACATAACTAGTGTGTCTTCTCCAGACAACGCAAACATTAGTGATGGGAAAGCCCTTTTTCACGCAACATGTTCATTTTTACCTGCAATCTTAGTAGATGTGATATTATTGTCTTATTATTGCCACGTGAGACTTAAAACATTTCCGTGTCCCTCATATCCCATCCATCCAACTGCGCCACTGTGCAGCTCGCCCTTCATATTCTAATGATCTTAATTTCTCAGCATCTGCAAGCTTTTGCCATGCAGCAATTGTTTGTCTCATTTATTCTGCTGTAGTAATAGCTAATTCAACAGGCTTCTCATAAGGCACAGGGAAAAAAATCACTCATGCACAGGCCTAAGCTAAGCATTTGTTTCCATGACAACATTACACATATATTTAAAAGGCATGATGGGGGTTTTCAGCAGAGGGCATGTTGATAAAAACAAAAGTGGTAAAATGGTGGGAGTGAGAAATGTGTTTTGTTTACTAATGGTACTTTTCTGCACTTTAATCAAGTGATATTTATTAGAAAGCTGAAGAAAAGAATTGTCACAGACAATGAGAAGTAGTCAAATATCACAGAGGCAATAGAATACACACACCAGCAATAGATCTGCAAAACATTAGCAAAACATGCAATATGCAATACAGAAAGCCCAATTTGTTCAAAAACATATACCATTCTTCTTTTTATAGAAAGATATATCCAGATTGAGATAGACACCAGCACCTGGAAGGATAGACATCCAGATTGTTTTAATTCTCAATCTAGTTTGCTGCAGCTGCAAATACTTAAGTTACAAAGTAGAAAGATGAAGGTTGTATTGTGATATTCAGTCCAGAGTGAATTAGTGTTTGGCGCATCAACTACCTGTAAGGTAGTTGAATGTTGAACTAAGACTTGCTGCATTAGTCAGTGGTATGTCAGGTTTAACAAAAGTGCACAATTTTGGTTTATCTATCAAATAAATAAATAAGTAATAGACAGACAGGCAGAATATATACAAGATTGAAGCTGACTACTTCAACAAACAGTGCATGTTAAGTCCTTGTTTATCACTGTGTAGATCTCACCGCGTCATTGTGGCCATGCACTTGAAAATGCTCACCAGGCAGCTGTAAGCTGTATTCCATTCACTCCTGCAACTTTATCTGTCCAGATTCAGTGAGTATAGGGTGAATGCTCCACAAGAACAAACATCAGCAGTCCAAACACAGAAGGCTTAAGCTCGGAACATAACCTTGAAGCTCTTGACCTTTGAAAAAGGATCATTGCTGGGAACATCCCGCTTTGATCCTTTACAGTAATGAACATAAAGAAACATGGTTGTACATTCAAAATAGCAAGAATGAGCTTTAGTTTATAAGTAAGCTTCTGCTTCAAGGCAAGATTTCTCAACTCATCCATTATACAAAGAGTCTATTCAGTACATCAAAACCTTCAGATAAAATAAGTCCCGTGAAAACTTTAATAATTACCAATTAGTGAAGTGATTCAAATGTTGCAATTGTCAGGTTAGACAAACACACAAGCACTGTGCAGCTCCATTTGATTAAAACTATTATTTATGATGCATGGCTAAGTGGTAAAGAGATAAAATTCACAATCCACATACTTAGATCACCAAGGCTTTTTATCGTCTTCTGAAGTCCCTGAAACTTTACTGTGAATAACACTGATTATCCCTCCTTCAAGTGGAAGAACTTAATCCTGATTGATTGTTTTTGTTCTCAAAGTTGATGTGTTAGAAGCAAGAAAAAATAGTTGCGGCTCATTTCCATGCTCAGGACCGGAGGTGTGACCTAATCAAAAAGACAAGCTGCTGCAGCCCAAAATGCCAAAGAAGTGGAGTCCATCCATTGACGTGTTTGTGCTATTCTGGCAGCAAAACAGTGAACTATCGAAATATTAAGCCAGGGGTCATAATGTTTACCTCATTGGTGTGGTTTAGTGTATTATTTTGTTTACTGATTCAAAAAACAAAACTTATCCCATTCACTGGATCTAAAGCAGTATTAGTTAACTCTTCTAGACCGGAACGTGTTGCCGACATGGCCAAATTTGCTTGCAGTACCGTAATTCCGCCACATGTAGCGCTATCTGAAAAATTCCAACAGGTTCTGAAAGGGGAGACATTGCACTTTCCAGCCAATATCGGGTTATTACGATAATTTCACAGCTGCAGCTGCAGAGAGTGGGGCACTCGCTTAATAGACGGTAAATTGCAAAAATAACTTGCTGGATATAGAAAGTCCCATTTGTTATGGATACATGAATAAATATATAATTTCTCAGAACATTTAAAGAACTACTTACAATTAAAATAAGGAAGATTTATATAGGCAGACATTTGAAACTTATAGGCGTAAAAGGGTTAAATAACATTTATCTGTCAAACAAATGAAACAACACACTTTCTGTATCATTCTTTCTTACCAGATCTGGGAGAAATTCTCAGCAAAACCGGTGGAGCCAAAACATTGGAGACGTTGACCGTTAGCCGAACGGCAGAGATTCTTGTTGAATTGAGATGAATTGAGCACATGAGTGAATCCTCTGCATCACACACAACCTGATGTTCAGACGCATGGTAATCTGTGTCATTTTCTGGAGAGCTGGAGAAAGGAGCACATTTTATTATAAGGACTTTGATCAAAGATGTTGAACGTGTTACAAACTAAATGTTCTCGTAAGCCTGCAAACACGTGAAAAAAAGTTACTTTTGAAAGGAACATTTCAAATCATGTGACGATAAAAAAAGTTTCCTTGCTGTGAATAATTTGAAATGTTCTAAAAATGAAAATAAATAAATAAAAAATTGCATTCTTAGCAGCTGTGCATCATATCCCACGCTGTATGAGGTTGGTTAACTGTGCGGTGATTTAGTTTCTGTGTTCTCGCCGCTATAGAAACTTGAAACCAGTGTTATACCTCACATCTTCCCCACCATTGACCAAAGTAAACAGCTGTGAGCAGTCATGAAACACTCAACCACGGACAAGTACACATTCAGGCACTTTCAAAAACCAGAACACAAGTTTATACTTACATCTGCTGGAGGCTGACTGCCATACGAATGGGCTTCATTAAACCAGATGACAGGCCACTGGTCTTAAGATCACATGTGAAATTTGACCAGGATTCATCAAATCTGCACAGAACATCCAAACAGGTGCCTGACAAGAAACCACATTTGCATATTACCCCTTTGGGACCTGCAGCTGAAGATCTCAGATGTGGAAATCAGAGAAGAAATGAGAAGCTACTCAACGTATTAGCTGTGGTTAAGTAACTTGTTGTCAGCTGAATGATAATTGCAGATTCAGAAAATATCCAAGAGGAGCCTCAGTCAGGTGGTGACTCAATACTGTGATGTTTTGACTGATTTTAAGCCAAAAATATTTGCATGTTTACAATAACAAGCTGTACATGGTAATCCTATCCTGATAAAAATTGGTGTATTTGTCCAATTTGTAATGCATTTGAAAATTAGATATAAATATGGGTGTTTTCTCACACTAAATATAAGTACAAGTCTTTCATATAGTGCAGCTGGGACACTAACATCATAACTAAGATAAAGTCAACTCCTTTGAATGAAGTGCTTAAAAGCAAAGAGATGTCAAGACATGCCGGACCACAGAAATGTTTTTCTTTTCAGCTTTTAGCCTCTGTTATTAGACATGCAGGATTTGGAAACATTGGAAAGGATCTACATTCTCCAGGAAACACAGATGGGAACGTTCAATTTTCAACCAGCCGTAACATTGATCACATCTGAGATTTCATTGCTGCCTAGATGTAAATTACGTAAACATGGGATCTTGACTCCTGGTAAATCCTCTCCTGTGATTTCTGTTCCTGGTGTGGTAGATCAGCTGTTTACGGGTATGAGGAAGCAGTTAGACACACAATGAGTGGCTTTAATCGTTCGCCATTAACTCCGAGATCTTGTGCATCACAGCTTTTTGCAGATCGATCTGAAGAAAACCCACAAGCTTCTCCACCACCACATGTGCAAAATGAGCTGAGTATTTCATAATTATGACTCAACTGAATGGATTCCTGTCTCCTGTGTAAACTCACTGAACCTTCCTATCTCCTCTACACCGCAAGCAATCAAACAGTGCTTGCAGTGTAAATTTATTTATTTTATTTTACGTATTTATTTATTTTTTTTGTTTTTACTACAGACCTAAAGAAAGAACAAGTACCGTATTTTCCACACTATAAGGTGCACCGGCAGGGGCGGAACTATAGGGGGGGCTAGGGGGCGGTTGCCCCCCCGAACCAGGCCAGTGGGGGCCCGGGTCTGGAGGAGCCAGGGAGGGAGGAATGGATTCAAGTCGCTCGAATGTCGGACTATAGACCGAGAAAGTGCGCCCCTGCCTGTTGAGAAAGGTGTATCAATGTCAGTAGTTGTCCGTCCGCCCCCCCCCCCCCGCTCAACGGTTTCCAGCTGCTGCACGTGAGGGGCCCGGTGATTGGTCAGAGGGCCCGGAAATTTGCCCCGCCCCCGGCCCGACGCCGACTTGTTCCGCCACTGTGCACCGGATTATAAGGCACATAGAATAGACGCTACAGTAGAGGCTGGAGTTACGTTATGCATCCACTAGATGGAGCTGCACTAAAGGATGAATGTCTAAAGCCACTTTGTTGACATAAGGAATGTCAACAAAACAGTCCGACTCCGGTCAGCGAGGAGAGCTTTCCGCGACTGGACTGGGGCGTGGCCGGACGATGGTCACACTTCTCCGTTCGCGCACAGCATGTTCGTGTTGAACGTGGTGCTAAATGACCTGATTATCAGGTCAATAGGTAGATAGTTCAGTCAAACTTTATTAACAAACCAGAGTTCTGACAACTATCCCAGCATGCACCGCGCTCTTCTTCTTCTTCGGGGGAAAATGAAGTCGGCGGCTGCTTACCGTAGTTGCTAGACCTGTTGTGGCTCAATATTGGTCAATATACACAGTCCAGTCACATTAATGTGACCATCTGTCAAAAGCCAGAATAACCACCTTTCGCAGAGCGAACTGCTACGAGACGTGCAGGAAGAGAGTCACTTAGGTCCCTGAAGGTCTTCTCTGGGATGTTGAGCCATGCCGACTCTAATGCCGTGGCCAGCTGCGCTAGATTACGCGGTTGAGGATCCATGGCGCGAACAACTCGATCGAGATGGTCCCACAGATGCTCGATTGGGTTTAAGTCAGGTGAGTTTGCTGGCCAGGGAAGGACGGTAAACTCATCCTGGTGCTCTTCGAACCACGCACGTACACTGGCAGCTGTATGGCACCTCGCATTGTCCTGCTGGAAGATGCCATCATCCTGAGGAAAAACAATGCGCATGTAGGGGTGGACATGGTCCGCAAGGACAGATGCGTACTTGTATTGATCCATCGTGCCTTCCACAATAATCAGTGAACCCAGAGAATGCCAGGAAAACATTCCCCAGACCATAATGCTCCCGCCTCCAGCTTGGACCGTTCCTGCAATGGTTGCAGGGTGGTTCCTTTCAGAGGTTTCACGCCTTATACGCCAACGTCCATCTGTCCGATGGAGCATAAAACGCGATTCATCTGAAAACGCTACCTGTCGCCACTCAGTGGACGTCCAGCTGCTGTACTGGCGTGCAAATTCTAGCCTTCGTCGTCGATGAACACCAGTCAGCATAGGTGCACGAACCAGGCGTCCGCTTCGGAGGCCCAGACGCAGCAATGTTCGCTGAATAGTGGTTTGGGAGACACTTGTGGTAGCCCCTTGGTTCATTTTAGTGGTCAGTTGCTCAACGGTAGCCCGTCTATCTGCCCGAACGCATCTCCGCAACCGTCGTTCGCCTCTGTCATCTATGGCCCGTGGTGCACCACATTTGCCACGTCGTTGATTTTGGACAGTCCCATTTTGCCATGCACGGTACACTTTTACCACGGCGGCACGCGAACAGTTCACAAACTCAGCCGTTTCGGAAATGCTTCCACCCTTGGCCCGAAAGCCAATGATCATGCCCTTTTGGACGTCGGATAAATCGCTTCGTTTCTGCATTACGCCAACGATTGAAATGTTTTCCGAAGCCCACACACACCCTTTATATACGCTCAACTGCACTGTGCTGCCACCTGCCTTCTGTGATTGGTTATTTAACTCTGAAGTGGAAAGTACGTGGTGGACACATTAATGTGACTGCGCCTTATAATAATTACCGTATTATAAGGCGCACTGTCGGCTTTTGAGGAAATTGAAGGTTTTTAGGTGCGCCTTATAGTGCGGAAAATACGGTAATCCTCCAGAGAGGTCATGTCAGGTTGATGTTTAGAACATTTCAATCAAAGACAAAAAAAGAGTCATTTGACTTGCTAGTTAAGTCCGTTCAACATGTAATCATCCAAAACCTGCCTGTGCCTGCCAGCACAGCATGTTGATCACACCAGACTTTGATGTTGCAGTCAGAAACAGAACAACAAGATGGTTTCTCTTCATAAGGTAAGTTATTTTCAAATTGTGAACTCACTTAAAGCATTTTTCTGCACTTTCTTACAGCCTTGGCACAAACTTTGCAATAAATGCATTTTTATAGCAGTGGTAAAATGTTCCACTGAGAATATTTTTACTAATCCACACAAACTATTGGGGAGGCATGCCTTTTATTGTCCTACTATCACAAATAGAAAGATGTGGACTTTATTAAATGCTACTGGGGCTTTAACTGAAACGTATTCTTTGGTCAGATCAGATTAAAATTGAGCTTTTTAGTAATTTTATGAGAGTTTACATAAATAAAGAATGAACGTGTATAAACATTAACATTACTTGTAGTTATTTGTGTTTCTGTTCACGGAGGAGTGTACCTACAACTGTGTGCTGTGGCCAGATGAGATTAAAATAACACCTGAGGTAGGTTTGGTGTTGAACAGTCAAAAGAAAAAAAATACTTCAAGCCTACTGTTATGCACAGTGGAGACCCTGATGCCGTGGGCCTTGTTAAGTGTATGGCATCATAACCTCTTACTGGAACGTTTCACTCACTGCCACACAAGCACAATATTTTGAACGTAAACTCTTACCGCCTAGAGACACCGGAAGTTTTGATTCAGCTGAGGAGCTCCTAAATTTGCAGCTTGGGAGGTTAAAATCAGACTGGCTCATCCCTTCTTCTATATAAGTGTAAGCAGTAGGTGAGTCACAGCACAGCTCATCCTGCCAGGGGACGTCCAGGGCGCCTGAATGAACGGGAGCTCCGGGTCGCAAACACTGAACAGCTAAACACAGAGAGAAAGGAGAGAAAGGGTCAACAGTTTCAAAAAATAATAGTTGGTGGCTTATTATATTTTAAAAGATTAGGTCATTTCCAAAGGTCAATATGTATACACAACATATTTACAAATATTGTATTTCTGTCATGCCATACATATAAGCTTGCATTCTAAATAATTAGGGAGTGGCCTGTATTTTTAGAGCGTTTTATCCAGGCCAGAGAACTTTACGCTTTTTTCAGTCATTCATATGCTGATGTTGAGAAGATAAATTGTAGCCACAGCTGCCCTGGGGCAGAGTGAGAAGTGTCTAGTCCAAGGACTGAGTCCAACAGCAAGAGGATTCAAACCGGCAAAACACAGGTGAGTCCTTATTTTGAAGAACAATGTGAGATGCTTTTTTCATCCTGACAATTTAATAAAAACCATTACTACCTATTCTGTTCTGTTTTACCTGACAATGAATGATTGGTAAAATCTAGTCTCATATCGATCTTTAACCATAAGACCACATCTTTATAAGATGTAGCAGAGGTAGGACCCTGTTACTAAGGGTTCTGATGTGAAAAACACATGGTTATTTTAGACGCAATGTTTCAATATAAGATGAAATCTTAAAAATGGTGAATGTCGGTTCTGACTTCTGTACTCCACATATAAAAAAGCAGAGTTCTTCATTCAAAAAACACAAATAAGATTTAAGAAAACATCCAACAACAAAACACTGCAAACTGGAAACTCACCAAGCAGTATCAGGAGCACGTGAACCAGGACTGTCAACATTACGGACCAAGTCCTGGAAAGACACACACAAGCTGGAACAGTTACTAAAAACAATCCGTAACAGTAAAACAGACAAATAGGTGTGGCACTGTGATCAAAGTTGTACCAGGAAACCTGCATTTTTTCAGGTATTGTAATGATTCATTTTAAGTCAAGTATATGCTTGTAAACTCCTGCTAATACAGGCAGTAATTTAAAGTGTAAGATTCCTCTGTGATCGGGTGCCAAGTTCAGTCATCTTCAGACTTTGGTACATTTAGAAATCAAGGCTGACCACCAAAAAATAAATTAATTAATTGCAGTCTTTACAATTCAACTTCCTTTATGAGGAAAGTATCACAAGACTTCAAAACAGATTTAGTTACGTTTCTTCTTCAGCTGAAGAGATGCCTGCCTAGCATGTTCAGCTCCTGGTGCCGCAGGAAAGGAACTTATCACAACACTTCAGTAAACTTTGAAATTACAACATTTATGACAAGTCTTGTTCATTAAGGACCACCAACTGAGATACAGCTTGCATGTTTTTTTTGTAGACCTCTGAATTTCACTGTGTTGTTATGATAAGAAGGATAATGTTGAGCCAACAGCTTATTATTAACATTGATCTCAAACGCAAACTTGGTATCTCGACGTGGCTAAAAGAAAACCCAGCATCATAAAGAAGTTGGTTGAGTGGATGAGCTGTAACTTTGGAATGTGATGCGTTATGATTTTAGGAAGGTAAATTATCCCCCCCCCAAAAAAAATTAAAATGTGTCTGGTCAACTTATCGGCATTCAAATTCCTGGAGTTATATGCTGCAGAAAAATATGTGTTCTGTTCAGAAGTGAAAACAGCATGTTCGTACCTGTCATGGTTTTTTCAAGTTTAAATTTTAACTGCTATAACTTTGTAGGAAAGAATATAATCTAGTGATCAGAGCATCATACCAGAACATCTCATTCAAATGATTGCATAATTTTCTGTACATGCTACCAAGTGCTGGTAGATAGGTAAACACCTGTTAACCACCCACTTATTCAACTTAGGTGTGTTTGTAGAAGAGACACGCCTAAAACAGTCAGGCAAATGGTTTCTGAGGACCGGAAATGAGAAATATGTACTGTGTTGAAGTTTAATCTTTCTGGTCAAAGTTGCCACAGAAAATCTGGATTTTTGATAATGTCTGTGCCACATCTCAAGCACCAATCAGAGAAGAAATCAAAGCAGAGAACCAGCAGGGCTCTAATTTTGATATCTGCTAGACATTCTGCATAAGAAAGCATAATCCAGATAAAAACTATACATAATGTATTAATTGAGAATAATGTATTAATTGAGAAAAACTTTCACATACACAAGTACGTGTAAGTATAATTATTTTGAATTGTGTGAAAATAACACAATTCAATGCACGTTTAAGCGGTTGTGCCAAACGCATTACATTTTTTCACATTGCATCATGGTTTTCCATTTTGTTTTTAGAAATAAAAATATGATGAAATCCTTCACAATTAAAGCTATGGGTTATGTCTCAACCTTTGAACTTCTGAAAGCTGTCATTTTTTACAGCAGTTTGTAAAACTGCTCACATTCAGTCAGGTTGGATGCCAGATTCAAAACTGGACTCACTTTGACTGAGCCACGATGTGAATATACTTTAATTTATGCGGTTTCATCATAGCTCTGGCTGTTAGTTTGGGGTTGTTGTAATCTTGGAAAGAGAACCTCCACCCCAGTCTATAACAAGCTATTTTTCAACATTGCCCTGTATTTAGTTCTATTGATCCTCCTATAAACTCTGCCCAGATTTCCTGTCCTGGCTGGGGAAACTAAGCAAGTGCGTAAACTTTATGTAGAACCTTTCACATGTCAAAACCCACAAAGCTTTACAATAAAAACAAACACAAAAAACAGAAGATAAAACACTAAAAGAAAAGATGAAACAGCAAGTGTATCGTTATATCGCCTAAAGCTAGCAAAAAGCCTGTCTGTATTAAAGAATCTTCAGCTGAAGGAAACAATCTGGAGCTCACAGTTCAAAAGGATTCATTTTCTTTGGTCCTAAAATGCATTTGTGGGACCATTAATCACCCCAGTTTTTGGGGGGACGGTGTGTTCAGGGTGAAGTGCAGCAATAGCTTTCAGTCACACAAAGCATCCAAGCCATGAAGTTACATTTTGGTCTCATCTAACCAGATGACTTTTTAGCATGTTTACTGTGTCCCCTACATGGCCTATGGCAAACTGCAAACAAACAAACAAACAAAACAAAGGTTAATTAACGACTTGAATAATCTGTCCTTTCCTATTCTCCGTACAACACTTTGGTCAAACTTAAGCGTTGTCTTGTCACTTTGTTATAAGTCAGATTTATGACTTGCTTGACTAGCAGTTGTGTCAACAGATTCTTCAGTCTGAGCTATGGGTCTCTACTGGACTCCTGGATGCATTACTGATTAATTGCACACCCTGTCAGGTTAGGTGGACGATCATATCTTGGCAGGTTTGCAGTTGCACTCTACTTTTGCTATTTTTAGATGATGGATTAGACAGATCTCTTTGAGATGTCCACAGCTTGTCAGAACATAAAAGATGGGAACTTAATTAGGGTAACAAGTTTCGCCTTATAGAGACAATTTACATAGATCAGTGTATAGCCAGCAGACAGTTAGGTCTGGTCTGGAGCAAATTTTTAAAGTATTTCCAAATCATATTGTTCTGACAGGTAAACGTTTGGGTGCCTCCAAATGGTTTATTGACTTTTCCTATTAATTTTGGTTTGGGTAAATTGAATTTGACCCAATAGATATGAACTTGTGCAGGAATCTACTCAGAGGCTTACGTAAACATCATAATTCATATGACTCATCCTGAAACAGACTGGTAAACTTTCTCACACTGTTGAGATTGGAATTTGACTCTGGTGTTATAACATTCCTAGCTGATTTTCAACACTTCCTACACAGGTTTAATCTGATCACAGTAAGAGTCACGGCATAAACAGGAGTACAAAATCCTGCCAAACAGATCAAATACCACTGGGTCTTAATTAAGTAACAGAATATAATTTATGGAACATAGCTGCAGATTGAATTTAGTGTAAGAAACGTATGTGAGTAATAAGAAAAACAGCTTTTTAAGAGAGCAAATGTACAAACTTTGACACTGTTAGAATGCAATAGTCATTATTGTTATTATAGATTATTATTAGTATTATTTCTTTTATCTTTTGTTATTTTGGAGGCACAACAAAATTGAGTGTTCTCCCACCAAGCCTTCATACGTTGTCACCAAAATCCCAATAACAGAAAACGGTCAAAAGATTTCTTGCTACCATTTTCATAAATAAATGCATAAAACAGCAGCATTTATTTTAATTTTACTTTTTAAGTTGTAAAACAAAAAAAATACAACCACAAAAAAAAACTAAAGAAAAAAACAAATAAAGCTTAGTTAAACATAAATTTTGTATGGGGATATTTTTGTATCCCCCATGCATAGGTTGGGGACAAAATTTAGAAAAATAGACATGTAGAAATTGTAAACTTTGGTCAGATGCTGTTCTTACCAAAAAAAATGTAATGTACAAAGTGATGTGCTTAGTTTATAAAAACGGGAAGACAATCCTTTATTAGTTTTCTCCACCTGTGACTAACTAATGAGTCACATTATCAACAAGTCATATCACAACAGAAAGGAGTGTGTTGATTTTATCCTATCATCTCAGTAAACCCTCTCTTTGTGCAGAGGTCCACAACAGATAAAGATCTGCATTTATTCATGAGGGTTGAAGCTGTAATCGTTGAGTCAGATAGTTGTTTAGAAATGAAATACAAACACACACCCATTCACATTTACACACCGGTTGAAAAGTCCAATACAAGCACAGGTTCAATCCAACCACAGGTTCTTATCTCAAAGTAACAACTCTACTTTGATGCCAGATTCAATCCTAGTTTATTAAAGGGAATAAGGCAATTAAGACACCTTCAATGTAGGACAAAGTTGCCTTTGCAGATGCAGGCAACCAGCTTATATATCTAAGAACATAAATGTGTGTTATAACACAATTTCCCCCGGCTTGTTGAAAGGTCTGTCACTGCGTCTAAAGAAAAAAAGCATCTCTGTGCATCCAGCTGCTGCAGATCATTCACTGCTGATCACATGCGGTTTCAAACGCAGCGCGTGGCAGCGCCAACTGCTCAGTTGTCACAAAACAACACACAGTTCATTTTCTCCTCCGGAACAACTACAGACCAACATGCTTTTTACAACCAAAACAGTAACTATTCTCCAGTTTCACAGGAGGCTCTGCCCCCCCTGGTGTGCGCTGCCATTTCTCATCTACACGCCGAGTCTGTCTGACGCCTGGCAGCTACTTTAGCTTTTTGACAGTCCGCTGACTCGTTTCACATGGAACAAGACGACGTGAGGGAGAATTCTGACTTTCACGCAACCAAAAACGAAAAGGAAGTTAAGCTGATAGGCTAGGCTGATTTGGCACGACAAAGCAGTATAAAAATATTGAAATATACCGAAAAGTTCTGAGAATTTTTAAAATTCCATAAAATATAACTTCAAATGACTGTATTTGTCCCCCACGGGGCAATTCCAAAGCACATAATAGCGATACCTAAAACAATGGGATTCATAAAATTCACCAATACTAATAAACACGTAAATATAAGTATGTAATAAAAAAAATGCACTGTGATTTATGCACGCAGTGTGAAGTTAAAAAAAAAAAAAAAGAAAGACTGTGTGTACAGAAACAGCAGGGAGACAAAATACACTCAAACTGTAATTACATGTTAATTAAATAGTCCGGGTTCTTACGTCTTAATTGCCGGGAAGCTTCATGAAGGTTTTTCCTTCTGCCAAGTTGAGCCGGGTGAGTTAAATCCGCCGCGCTGCTGCCACAGCTCACGCCCCGCTGACTGATAAGGAGCTCAGAGAGAAAAGGAACCAGGCAGCAGATGCTGCTTGGTTGTCGTTTTGCAGAGAGACTGGAGACTGGAGCACTGAGGGGAGGAGGAAGAGCGAGAGGGGATCCTTTTATGCAGTGGTGCGTTCAGGAAGCCTCCGAAATTACACTAACTTCATGGATGTACGTAAACCGAGCACAGTATATTTCTTGGGAGGACTCGGAACTACATCAAGCATCTCTCTTTATGAAAGATGTGTTTAATTTGAATCAAATCGCAAGAAAGCATCTGTCTTTAAATGACTTAGAATGAGGGGAATATTATGTGTTTTGAGATCTTTTGGCCTACTTCATGTTGTCAGACAGGTTCTATAAGTGATCTCTTGATTCATCATATCGGTCTGTGGCTTGGGTCAGTTTTTGTTATTAATCACAATGCATCCCCTGAACCCGAGGCTTCTAGTTGTAGCTTCCAATACGGCAAAAATATGGCTGAAAAGCAATGACCCCTAATTTTTAACTCCTTAAGAAACTCTAGTTGAAAAAAAACTGCAACATCAAAGCTGGATTAGATCATTCTACACTAATTGGAAAATATTTGGCACTCAGTTTGTGATTTGTGAACCTTTTATTTGATTGCTGGGATTCAAACTGACCATGCGTGCACTTTTACAAGTTTTTATTTATTTAAATTTCATGGTATTGGAAACTGCTGAAATAATGGAACAATCCTGTCACCTTCCTATCTGCCTCACTTTTCCTGAGTGTCGATCTGGGACTGCTTGAGGATTAAATGAAGCATTTAAACATTTATAGACATTGACATACTTCATGGTACATTTAATTGTTTAATGATGTATTTATTTATTTCATTTTGTCCCTTAAAGTCCTACATACATTTCTAAAGAGGTGGTGCTGCAGCATGAGTGTGTTGAAAAGTAGTCTGGTGGCTAAATCCATCAAGGTTCCTATTTTAAACTCTCTCTGCATTTATTTTCTTCTGACTGTGAAAACTTGGCACTTATACAAACACATGCAGAACCGGATCTCTGTGTTCCAGATGGTTGCTATTAAAATTGTTGTTGTAGTTCTTTGACAGCATGGACTGTGCATTACAAAAAATTTCCATAATCAGTTATCTGTACACTGTCTCTCACCCAATGACTTCTGGAGATGTGCAATTTTTTTTTGTATTTCCCAATATTATTCATAATATGAAATAACTGGAACTTTTGGGAATGCACCAAGTGATTCATTTCATTGTTGGGTTTTATTAGACTCTAGCATATGTTTGTAGAGCTACACAACAACAGGGTTTGCATACAATTGACTCTTTTGAGGATTTCATAAAAGGGGATTTAAAAAGTAAGGAACAAAAGTTAAACATTTTAATAATTATCATTTGGTATGATTTGAAAGTGAGCTAAGATCTTTGTGTGTGTGTTTAATCTGGGTGTGTGTGCCGGAATGAAATAGTGACTGCAGTCACTATCTGACCATATGACGTAGAAAAGAATGCGTCATTGTGTGCCTCAGTGAAGGGGAGGAGAGTCATTTGCAAGTGGATTTAATCTGTCTGCCTCACAATGAGGGGCATCACATCCATTTTCCAACCCGCTTATCTTTATTTGAATAGATTTGCCTCATCTGTTTTCAGCGCCCCCTCATCCCCCTACTGACTGAAAACTGCAGTGACAGTCAGAGCCTGGCAGGCTATGCTTTTACACGCATTTAAAACAAAAGCAAATGTCAGGGAATAATCTCTCTCTTTTTTTTATCAAATTAATATTTTGTTTGTGGCTGTGGAAGGCAAAAGTGTTAGCTACAGTCACCCCACGTCTCACCTGTTGATTGCTGAACACAACAGGATTAGGGTGGCATACAAAATGGATAACTATCGTTATTGAAAATTATCGTTATTGGAAAGTACATTTTAGAAAGCTGTCCACATGAAATCCTACACAAGCTGTAAAATCCTCCTCTGTTCACCTCAGTCATTTCACCTCACAACATTAAAAGAGGAGAGATTTCAGACTTACACACCTGCTACATACATTTTAAATCACTTTAAGGTTTGAGTCCTTGTCAAATGCCGGTTTGACTAAAGAAGTTTTAAATGTTAAAGTTTTTATTTTTACTTTTTAATTTCTTTTTATTTCTCTTTCTCACTGTTTTTTACTCTCTTTCTCTTTCTCACTGTTTATCCACTGTCACATGCTGTTTTTATTTTAATTATGTGAAGCACTTTGAAATGCCTTGCTGCTGAAATGTGCTATACAAATAAAATTTGATTGATTGATTGATTTTGAATTTAGGTCACATTTTTAGTTTCACTGACCAGTGTGAGCAAAGACAGTGCTGCAACAGAAGCATGAACTTAAATTGAAGAGACTCTCCTCTCTACTGACATCATCCCAACCTGTGAACAGAATGACCTCATTGTTTCGAAACAAGATTAATTCCTCAGGGAGAAAACATCGTTTTTTTGAGAGATGTACAAAAAAATGTTTTCATCTCATTCCACATTTTGTATGGAACATAATAATGTTTTGAGGTTCAAACAATGAAGCAGCTAAAATATTGCCTTTATCCATCTCTTTAGAAAACACTGTTTACACTGCTGTGTTGGAGTCACCATTTTTAGTAACTCAAACTGATTTACTCAAACAGTTTAGTGTTGGTACACTCTCATTAGTTGCACCATATGATACCAATCAGCAACCACAGCTCATTACTTTATATTTTGTCTCAAATTAAACACATTTTCTTTTATTAATTGTTTAAAATAGTCAGTAGAAATGACACTCTGTGCTTTCAGAGGCTCCTTCTTCCTTGGTCACATGCTGCTTTTCACTTTCTAACATCCAAATGACTGGACTGCTGAGTTGCCCATGTCTAAAATAACAGTAAATGAGCCATGTCTCAAATAGGAGAGTCGACTGTTGAATAATTAAATCACAAGATGGGGAGGAAACACCTTCAGAGGGGCCTACACGCTGACATCATCCACACACTGAGATCATGATCTCACGCTTCAATGACAACACTAAGGCGTGATGATGTCATCTCCTTTCAATGGCTCTGCTGGGATGCGATTTTGACATTCTCTTGTTTTTAGACAGTCCCACAGCATTCTGGTTAATTTTGTATTTAATTTAAATTTAAATATAGATAGTAAGAAATAGAAATGTTTTGTTACTCTAACATTTCCATCCATCCATCCATCCATTTTCCTACACCCTTGTCCCTTAATGGGGTCGGGAGGTGCTGGTGCCTATCTCCAGCTGGCGTTCCGGGCGAGACTCTAACATTTCTATTTATTTAATATTTATCAAGAATTATATTTTTGGGTCAACTGGTAATGTGGGATCATCCATATGTAAACTGTTTTTGAAGTGTAAGTTGATAAATACAAAACATCAGAGAACGGAAAAAAAAAAAAAATCCACATGGAGCTCCTAAATGTTTTTTATAATAATCACACAGACATCTGCACACACTGTTCTGCTGATGTTAAATTATGGGTTATTTTGCTAGATCTCATGTTTCAGGGGCTGCACGATACAGTCAGCAGGAGAAAAAGGCCGGGCTAGGCAGCAGAACTGTTTACAACACTAATTATTTGTTTACAAGACTGATAAGCTGTTGATTTGTTATTTTCCTGCCTGGGACACATCCAAAACATTTTATAAATATTTAACACATGCTAATTGTGACATGATTTTGAGATCTCAACAGAATTTACACATTTTGTTACATTATAACTACAAAGTAAAATCTCTTTTATTGTGATTATCATTATAACAGATCCATAATATCCAAGCCTTTCAGCTTCAGACCTAAAGAAATAAAAGTCAGTTTACAATGAGATAACACAAACAGCAAACCCTTCTCTTTCTAAGTGTGGATTTGGTTTCTCCTCTGAGAATGAGCGTTCTCAGACTAACCTTGGTCTGTCTGCAGAAGTCGCTGTCATTTGCCACACTGACATTGCCACCCAGATTTCCCGGGTCAGCTTGAATGCATTTTAGTGCTTAGAAAAGCAATTGTAAAAGCTTCTGTTTGCAATCACACTAACTACTAGCATGTGTTAACATGTTCACAACAACAGAAAGCTTTGCATAGTGACTAAAATCAATGTGACAATTTCACCAGATCAGAGACCAACTGTGTCTGGAATTCAGTGCTTTTGCTGTAGTTAAGTGTTCTGGATAATGCATCCATTTTCTGTTGTATGAAAATGAAATAGGCCAGTAGTTCGGAGCTGTCATCTAGGAAACACATCTTGATGATGTAAAATTGAAAGATGGAATGGTGTTTTGTGTGAAAACAAAGTAGTTTTTCTGCCAAAGGTTCAGCTGGCAGCTCTTTAAAACATCAGCACAGTGCTTTGCCTGGTGCCGCTGACAGACTTATGCTGAATCATGTCAAAAAATGTAACCAACGCTGAATGCAATCCCAAAGGTCCTATATTAAATGCATTGTCAGAAATTACCATCAAACAAGAGACAAGATACATTTTAAAATGGCAACAAAGCAAATGAAAATTGAAAGCATGAGTCAAGGTACTGCCTACATGAAAGGATCAGAGTAGAAACCTGCATCTCCATTATAAATGTGCTCAAATCTTTGTCTTTATTCTGCTAATGTAAAAAAAAACAAAAAAAAGAAACAATTTTGCATTAGCGATATTTCCATTAAATAAGAAATGAAATGAAAATCACATGTGAATAAGTCATCAGAGATCATGGTGGTGACTAACAAACAGTTACATAAGGTATATTTATAATTCAGCCATTGCTCTCACACTCAGTATCTACCAGTCGTCAGAGGAGACGCTGACAACTTATTCAGGTGTTGGTTTTACAAACCCTTCATTCTGAGGAGCAGCTGCACATGCAGTGGTTTGTCGAACCTGTAAGTTGGCGATTGTACAGAAGACCTTCGGATCCAACACGTTCAAATGACAGACAACTTTATGACCTGTGTGATGCTGTGACAGCTCTGGTGGAGCCAGATGCACATTGTCTGAAAAGCATATTTTAAAAATTCTTCTACTGCATCATATGGTCTTCTTTGTTATTTTCACCAGCAGCAACATCTGGATGTTGATCATGTGACTGATTAGAAAAAAAAGTGATCCCATTGCAGTTTTCTGAAATAAATCTATTTCGATATTTCTGGAAAAACTACCTCATCCTACCAAAAAATGTATTTCTTCTAAATTGACGTGTTCACGTTAATCAGATTTGTTTTCTGAATTTCAAGTTGTGCAATTGTATGGTTAATGTTCTTTGCCTAGTTTGAGGATGAAAGAGCAGCACTACAACCATTGAATACTCACTCTCCTGTCCTACCAGGATGAGCAAAAACTTCACATCTTCAACAGTTGTAAGGCAGCTGTCCCAGACGGTGTTCCACAGGATGTCTACTTAAACCATGAACCGCCTTCTGGAGGCTGGTGATGGCACAGATTCAAACCTGCATTTCTCTTGGTTTTAACCAAAACCATTACATGTACAGATGATACCATCTCTGTACCACTACAAGCAGCTCTCAGTCTCCCAGAAAAACCAACACCAACATGTTGGGATACTGGATGCTGCTTTTAGCTCAGCCTTCAACTACAGCAGTATAAATAGGCTGGTTGACAAAGGGTGCATATTTTTGTCTCTGGGTCAAGGATTCCCTCCCAAATAAATGTCACTATGTCAGTCTGTGTAATCACATCTTACTGGTTTCCCCAAGATTATGTTCTCTGCCCACCTTGTACACCCACAACTGCACTACAACCTACATTTCAAACTCTATTATTAAATTTGCAAATGTTGTTCAATGACAATCGCAGTTAACCACAGGATCAGCAAAGAAGAGATAAAATGTCCCAACAAATTTCACACACAGAAGACCTGAACTGCAGCAATGTGAATTCTTTCTAAAGACACAGAAATGCAACAAACTCAAAGAAGACACTATGAAAAACATTTACTCCTGCAATGTAGAAAGCACATACATAACACTGCATAAAGACAAACATTTAAGGAGGATTTACGGTTTCTTTGCATCTTTCAGTAACAAAGAGGACAATAAGAAGATTTTTCTGTGTTGCAAAAAGTTAGAACAGCACCGACAATTTTTTAATAAGATAGAACAGCAAAGTAGCGTGCCCACATACTGTGTTTGTAGAGAGGGTAACATAGTGAGAGAACAGCATTCAGATCTCACAGGAATGAAGGACATGTCTGCAAATAATTCAGTTTACAAGTGGCATTAGATGAAGCATTCATCAGAATACATAAACACCGATCTAGAGGATACTAGGAGCCGTGTTAGGATTCTTCTGTGTGTTTTGTGAAAAAACAAATTTCTTCCAGATTTTTGTGGATAATTCTGGCTGGGACACCAGGAGACTTTACACACCACAGCAAAGGGCCTGAGGGGGGATGGTGTGATTTCTCTAATGATGTGTGGCTCAGTTCTCTGTCTTGCAGCCCTCCCAGCCCGTCATTCTGTTGTTTCGACAGAGCAGAACCATATATACTCTCAGCTTGTACCCTGCACTACTACAACCGTTTCATCACTGCCTGATTGAGCCACTAATAAAACCGCACTCTTTCCCACAGGCTTAGTGCCCAGCTCTGGTTTACTCACCCACACCTGCTGACACATCCAGCTTCTCCGTCACATATCCTGCACTAAGCAGATTAGATGCTATCCTCTGAAGGACAAGCAAGATTATGAAAAAGTGCATATCATTTTTTGTTGGTTTTTTCTTTCCCATGAAAGAACAACACCATTAAAAGGAGTTGAAGCCTGTTGGGGGGGAAAAGAAATAGGAGGTGGCACAGTGCAAAGCTTGTGCGTCACCAGATTTTATTGTGTTGAACCTGGTGAAATGTCCCTTTTCAATCAAGACAATAAACACAACCAAATAATTGAAAATGAGATTATATATTGATATTGCCTTTGTGTTGCCCTACAAATGCATATAGCATTTGTAGCTGCATTTTAAATGGGAAAAAAAGGTTTATGTGGCTTATTTAATTTCTGCTGCTCGAATCTTCAGACTCAGAAATTCATAATTCCAACAGATTTTTTTAGAAAGTTTGTTTTTTCTTTCATATGTTGATTTCTAATTATTTCTACTCTGAATTTAAAGTGGAAAACTGTATTCTGATGTAATTTTCAGATGACACTTGAAAGATAATTTAGTCTACCATAAATTTAACAAGAATTGTGTTTAGACCAAAATAGATATTTTCACATTTGTTTGCTATATCAGTTGTGCCATCTGTGAGTTCCAACATGACATATTACACTGAAATTAGCATTTTATGTGTGGCCACAAAAGTTGAAATAATACTCAATACATGTATGTTGGCTGAAGGGTACATATCTTAAATATTAAATCAAGTTTCTACATTTACAATCATATTCAATAAATTAAAATATATGTCCGAATGAGATTTGTTTGTCAGACTAAAAGTACCTTTTGAAAATGAACATTAAGCAGGTATTAAATAGTTTTATTTTGTTGCTGGTCTGAAGTATTTTTCAAATTTTAAATGTCATGTTTTTCTGTAACTAAATGTAGAAACTTCTGCATTAACAGAAATAAAGGCTTTCAAACATCCATCTGTGTTTAATCCATATAATATGTTTCACTTAAAATTAAATGGGCTTTTCAATGTATTGAATGAATCTGTATTTGATTGCAGAGTTGACATCAAGTCTTGTATACATGAGCGCAGAAAAGTAGAACCACCACTGATGAGAGAGCAACAGATAGATGGAGCAGCAGCAAAGTATGAAAGAATAGACAGAATGATATTAACATTTCTCATAGCAGATAATGTACTTTTGAAAAAGACAGGCTATGGTGAACAAGCAGAAGCTAACAAGATTTTCTCAGATGTCATGGAGTCTTAACTTCCCAAACATATGAAGAAAGAAGCTATGATTCTAGAATAAGTATTCAGTTCTAGCACTTTCTTTCCTAATGTTAATGTTGGCTTCCACGCCCACTCAAAACATCCTGCTTCAATGGGAAACAGTGACTTATTTGGGGAAGGAGATGATCAAGTGAGTGTTGGGGTCGAGTCGGACGGAGGACGGAGTTTGTGTGTGTGTGTGCGTGTTCAGGTATAATACCCACACCCTGTGTAACTTCTAGCATGTACTTCATATTAGAAGTTATGCTTAGACTCGTGATTATTTGAAGGGATGCACAACATATTCCAGAAAGGGATGCATAAGTTAGTGACCAAACTAAGATTGTCTTCATGTAGTGATCCTAAATATGGAAAATGCCTCATCTTGCCCCAGTGGCATTTTACAACATGATTAAGTAGTTTTCTTAACTTCAGTTCTTATAAAATGTTGTATACATCCCTAGAAGAAATTTGACTTCACAATTTAGACCTTAAAATTGGTCTCTGTCTCTTTAAAAAACGTCTACTTTTTCCAACACTGCCTTCTGCACACCATCACAACTCTGCTCCCCCATTAAACTGTTTACATCTGCAACAACTCAAGATATCAACCAGGAAGTAAAAGCTTGAGCGAAAATGGGTCTTCCAAATAGACAATGACCCAAAGTGCTAGAGCTGAATACCAAAATGGTTACAAAGTGGCTCAAGGATAGAAAAGTCAATGTTTTGGAGTAGCTGTCACAAAACACCTGATTTCAATCCCACCGAACATTATGCAAATGAGGGACTTACAAACATTGCTCAGATACACCAGTTCTGTCAGGATGAATGGGTCAAAATTCCTGCCAATTTTTGTGAGAAGCTTGTGGAAGGAAACCCAAAACGTTTCATACAACTGAAGGAAATGCTACCAAATAGTTAAACTTTTGACTTTGAAGAAAGTAATAAAAATTCCCTTAAAAACTATCCCTTTCATTATTCTGGCAGTTAGCAAATAGAAAATTTCACATCAGACAGTGTGAAAAAATGTATGTGTCCTTTCACAGTGCATGTAAACTTCTGGTTTTAACTGTAAATGTACCATCCACAGCTCTGTAATGATGAAACTGGTTCTGGTTGATGCACTTTTGCTTCTAGGTGCTACAAAGCAGCTTGCATTATCCAAGCAGCAGAGGACATTACACACACATGCACACGCATGCACATGCACATGCACATGCCCACACACACACGCACACACACTCACACACAGGTGGTTCTGGGTTGGAGTCATCTGAGCTTTAATGTCTTCCAGCATCTTCACAGCAGGTTGGAAACCACCATTTTGGGACCCATTGAGCAGGTGAAATAGGTTTCATTCCCATTTATATAATATTGCCACCACCCAAAAACAGTCACTCTTGACTTTTAGGTTTTTTTCTCTGCCTCTACTGTTGCAAAAGTGACTCAGTGCTTGAGTCATCTCTACTTTAATGTGTTCTGTCTACAGTTTAGAGTCCATCACCTGTTTGGCTTCTGGGAAGTTTGGCTTTCAGGCAAATTCTACATTATTAAAACTGTCTTGTATTTCATTTCCTGCTTAGAATAAAAGCTGCTGTAACTATAAATTGCTTCAGCCTTAAGCAATAGGTAACCTTTAGTTATTTTATAATCCATCAGTTTAGCATTGATTTTTACCTGCTTAGTCATCTAAGCAGGTAAATGTGTGTTTCTGGTATAGACTGTGTGCCTGATCAAAAAATAAGGCGAAGAAAAGATGAACTACACAACAAAACAAATGCATCTACAGGTAGAGATGATTTAGAATGAGAGGAACAGGAACCATTTGAAATGAATTGACAGAAACACAGAACAATAAAACGGAAAGCAAAGACAGCAAAAAAAGAAAAAGAGGAAACAAAATGGTGATTTTTTTTTCTGCCAGAAGTCCAATTTTCCCAAAACTGCAAATTGGGTCCTGCCTTCCTTCCCAGAACACTTCTTGAAATAAATTACCTAAAGGAATTACGTTTTTTGAGTATACAGAAAAAAATAGGTTAGATATTTATGATACTCAGTATATGAAGGATGAAGCTGATAACTCACAACCGAGAAGACAAATAAATAAGTAAATAAATAAATAACACTTACAAATTTTAAAGGAAACTTCAACACAAAACATTCATGTCTGATCATTGTGTGTTCATAAATTATCACAAAAGTCTGTCCCTCAATATAAAACTGAGCATATATACTTCATAAAACAATACTAAATAAACTCCTGGTCAAAATCGCACTACTGCATCATAGCCAGGTTGAAAATTTAGCTTCAAAATGTGAAGAGAAGAAATGAGAGCAAGGGACCAAGCCAATAAAGCAAACAGCTAAGCCCAAGAAACCCAACAAGGGGAACCAGAAGCATAAAAAAGGACCCCATAGTTAGTAGCCACAGTGTTCTTGTTATACTGACATACAAAAATTTGCTTAGACATGTGGGAATGTCACTCAATGTGGTGAAAGTGGCTTCATTATAGGGTTCCATGGTCTGAAACATATACAGCCCGTAATCTCAAAGAAATGTTAAGAATGTGGGCGGGTCTCAATAAGTGTGTATAGGCCAAAAAGCCCGACTCAGTTCCGCCATTAGGACTTGAGCTAAAATTTCAGCAAACTGCAGTGAACAGCTTTTGGTAAATTGGAAAAAACTTTGGAAAAACTGCAGTAAACAGAAATAATTTAATGTGGTCATCCCAACTGACCGAAAAGAGTAAATGTTTAGTGTGATCTAATATCAATATCAGACAGCAAGAATCGTTTTTCTTTTTCTTTTGTACAGTGCATGTAAACTTCTCGTTTCAGCTGTAATTACTGCTTACCATCTTTTGTGCTTTTAAGCGCTTGTATTTTGTAGGGTTATACAGTATTAATGGCTGAAACCCATCTGCCAAATGAAAATGTGACTAAGCCCTGATTAAAACCTGTGACTACAATCTGATGACATGTTCAATGTAAAATAGTACAACAGAGATTAATAACCATGCTGTTTGCTGTGACACTTGAAGTAAAACTCAAAGAGGGAACGATGTAAATCAAAGTAGAGTTGATTCTGCTGCAGTCTCATCTAAAAAAGAGTTCTGTTTGTCTTTGGAAATAACTATGTATGACAGAGCCATACATAATTACATCTAAGGATGAAGGCTGTCTGAACGCAAAAGAAAAAACAAAAACAATAAACCCTCAAACTCATATTGTTTTAAAAACAGAAAACTCTAAAACAGGGATACTTTAAAGACACACAAAAATCCAGTATTTGCAGACAGGCTGAATCACTTGGTGTGATGTCAGTAACTCAAACAAAGCATTGAGGCAATAGAAAGTAAATGTCCAACCCTGAAAACATTCATAAGCCCCTGCAGCTGCTTAAAATGTCACAATAAACCTGAAAAAAATGACAGAACTGTTGTTTGAGTTCCTGGTCTTCATGAGTGTCTTGTCTAGAAAATGTGTGGACAAAAGAATCATTTGAAAGAGATCCGTGATGAACTCATCAAGTCTCTATTTCTGTGTCCTTCATGTATCCAAATCAACAATGTGGAGGCAAGGAACTGAAAAAAATTTCCCCCACAACTAAAAGTTTGAACAAGTTACTCGGAAACAGAGGAGGCAGAAATGAACATGGAGAGATGATGCTGAGAGACTGAGGAGGAGGAGAGTTAAAACAAAGACCTGCGCTGACCTTGTAAGGTTTGAGTGTTATTTTTCGAGTAGGAATTTGTCATGCATACCAAAAAAAAAAAAGTACGTCTGCCTTGGAGAGTATTTGCAGCACCACGGAGAACTAGGCATACCCATTGAACTTTCTTAACTCTTCTTACTTACAAATAACAAACAATATTTACTTATAATTATGTGAAAGACCAAAGTGTAAAGTGGAAGAAATCTGATTATATATAGATATATATAAAAAAAAAAAATTCCCTTCTCACCCTCCTCGGTGGTCTCTTTCATCCTCTGAGCTCGGGTCCTCTACCAGAGGCCTGGGAGCTTGAGGGTTCTGCGCAGTATCTTGGCTGTGCCTAGTACTGCACATTTCTGGACTGAGATGGACTGAGATATATATATATATATATATATATATATATATATATATATATATATATTATATATATATATATATATATATATATATAATATTATATATATATATATATATATACTGTATATACTGTATATAAAACTGAAAGTATATGTCCATCGGAGATTAGTCTGGAAACGTTTTTGCCCATTCTTCTTTGCAAAGCAGCTCAAATTCTGACTGGATGTTATAAATGGGCATGTTTTACCACATTTAGGTCTAGACTATTACCGGTTGTTGGGGGACACAAATGTTTTTGTTATTATTTAAACCTTACCACAACTTCATCTTTCACCTGTTTGCTGTGTTCATTGGTCATTGTTATGCAATTTCTCCACTTACACAGTAAAAATGCCAGTGTTGAATTAACACCCCAAAGTGTCTATATGTGTCCAAGTCAGCTGGTGTTAAAGTAACACTTTTGAAAGTGTTAAAAGATTGACTCCTGTTTTTGTGTTAAATTAACATTGGTCTATAACTCTGAAATGGGTTTAAGAAAAGTTAAACTTTCCATTTCTGTGTATTGTTTTGAATATTTTCCACTGGATTTGATATATAGACACTATTGGGTGTTAATTCAACACTGGCATTTTTACTGTGTATAATCTTTAAAAAACAGGCTATATACAGTATAAACTACATATATATATATATATATATATATATATATATATATGTATATATATAATAGATTTGATTGAAAATCTCTTTTTCAAGAGGGACCTGGCAAGATAGCGACACTAACTAGATTACTTATTATATTAATCGGCTTAGATTTTATTTCAGAACATCAATGAGAACAAAATACAGACATATGTAATAGTTGAAAACAATGCATCACATTCACTTTCTTGCTTCATTGTTATGAGCTACTTTGTGTGGATCTCACATAAAATCCCTCATTATTGAAATGTAATCACACTGAGTACATTTGGGGAAAAAAGATGTGGGACAATTTATTAAATAAAGGAAAACTTAGACATGCAACAAGGCCAACAACCAGCAAAGCAAAAATCAACAAGCAAGACAGAAGAATGATTGAAAGTAAGAGTCTTAAATACTGCAGAAAGGAAGACAAGAAGGCTGGACACAAGGCGGCTGCAATTTAGCTGATGAGCAAAGAAAAAAACCCCAGAAGGAGCAGAGTGACAACAGTCTGAACACAACAGAAGAGCATGAGGAAGGCAAAGGAGAAAATTAAATGTAAGAAACATAAACTAAGAAACAAATGTTAAGGAATTAATAAATGTGGCAAAAAAAAATAAAATACTGTAAAGAATAATGGATACAATGAACAGGATACAGCAAACCTAAATGGCATCAATGAGCCCAGAAAATGTTTCAAAAATAATAAACTGAAGAAATAAAAACACAAACACTTGAGGATTGTTTTTAAGAATCTAAAGGGAAAAATAAAAACTATATAGGAAGCAGAAAAGGAGAATAAATCACCAACCTACCCTGAAGGAAAGGGCAAATAAATGAATGATCAAAGATAAAGCCAAAACCTAAACATCTAGAGAATGTGACAAAACTAATTTTTCATCACTTTCTCTACTTTGTAATAACAGTAACATTACTCTTAACATACTGGTGAAACAAACTAAATCACTGTTCAGTCACTGAGCTATAACAGTATGAACTCCTGTGACTCTGACAACGACATGCATTGAAAACCATGTGAAAGTCACTGACCTGCTGCCGTAGGTCTGAAGAACTGCTACAGTGTTTCATGGAGGAGCAAGTTTCCTTCCAGGCGGCATCTTCAGTGTTTGAAGCCCCACACCTGTCATGATTGAATGTATTGAAGAGACAAACGAGGAGCAGTTTGTGTGTCTCTGGGCATTAGGGTCTATTTTTGATTTGGTGTCAGAATACTCACCACACACATGGCATGCGTTTACTATGCGTGGCCATTTTGGATGGCACGGATATCAGATTTTACTGGGTGACAGTCACGTGTCACTCTGTGCCCATGCTGATGGGTACAAAGGGGGTTTTACGGAGACACATTCTGGATCCGGAAGAGCTTACCGTTAGAGTCCCACTCAGATTTTCCTGTCCACATCAATCGCAATGCTATTTTAACATCATGTTACAAGTGATACTCGACCCCATTATTTTTCCAGTAAAGGCTCCCGGTGAAATGTGATGCCAGGTCATTTAAAGTAGAACTCTAATTGATTCACACTGAGTCAGTACAGAAACATTTGCTGGAAATAAACCAGCTTTATTTATCAGCAGGATCTCTGAGTGAATCTAAGTGATAAAATCCTTCTGTTTGTTATGAATGGTCTTTGAATTAATTTAAAAATAATGCTTTTTCACATATATATATATATATATATATATATATATATATATATATATATATATATATTTTATATATATATATATATATATATATAAATATTAGCATTTTCAAACAACGGTCAATAAATCCCACCCAAATGAAGAAATATATATATATATATATATATATATATATATATATATAATATATATATATATATATATATATAAATATTAGCATTTTCAAACAACGGTCAATAAATCCCACCCAAATGAAGAAACGGTACTAATGAAGTGATATCGCTACCAGAGAATGTATGTGTTATCAGTAATGGTCTCCAGTCTTATGATTCATGGTCTGTAAAGCTACTTTTAAGTACACTTCCAGAGATCGCCATGGTAACTTGTCCAGAATCTATTATCCTGCTTCTTGCTATTGAGTAATTTTTGGCTATTTGACAGGTTATTCTGACAGGATCTTCCAGGGAATTTGATTCCTTTTCACCAAATATTTGGGAATGTTATTCTGAACCATGTGTCAAACTCATGTCCCGGGGGCCAAATCGTTTTATGTGACTCTAAAAGGAACCTTCAAAAAAGAATGTGTGCTTAAATATTATTTTATCAGTCAAATCAAAGCGGTTTGTATCTGTATACTGCCAAACCTCATTAATGTGAATCAATGTTTTTCTATTGAACTTTCAAAGGTACTCATCTCATGCAGAGACACCTGTTTACTAATATTTTCAGTTTGTTAATGGGTTTGTTACCCGGGAGGATATTTATGATCTTGATGTGACGCAAAATGAACAGTAATTTAATTTTCCACCACCATACACATTTTTTGTGTTCTTTTTTAACACATATTTTTTTAGAGTGTAAGATTACAGAAGATCTGTGATGTTGAGTCTGATGAATTATATCTAAGTAGCTTAGATTTATGTTTTGGTTAGCTATGGACAATACCAACCAAGCCCTTTTTTCTAGATTTTCTGGAAGAGAAGCAGACCTTCCTCAATGCAAGAGATGTTTTGCTAAAGTTTAATGCTTTGTTTCGTGCGAGACCCACCAGAAGTGTTTGCAGAACAGCTCAATCATAGAGTTTTCTGACCAAAGGAGTCAGGATCTTAGTGTGTGAGTCTGTTTTGTTTGAGTGAGGCTCTTTCCTGGCTGCAGTTATCTCACCCATCTGTAAGGGATTTAAGGACTTGTCATTATCTGATGGTAAACCTTTCTTGAGTATTTTTAAGAAAGTTATATAGTCTGAAAATCTTCTAGCTTACCTTTCTTTGACTCATTCGCTGTACACTCTGTATCTTCCAGGGTGAAGTTGTTGCTGTGTTCTCTCACCAAACTCCAGATTTTAACTCCAGAAACCTTCGAGTCAGTCATCCTCCGATGTTTGGTCATTCCACGATCTCCACAACTGCTCTATTGTCTTTGGCTGTCATCTGCCTGCCTGTACTCCAACTGTACTCAACACCATCTGGGTCTCAGAATCCTCCTGGAACAATAATCCTCATCAAACTCCACCATCTGCCAACCACTTCCTGGAACATCTCCCCTCCGCAGGGTCGGCTTCCAATCCTAGAAGCGAGAGTCCACTTTCCTTCATCATTACAAAAAATTAACTAAACACCTGTTTTGCTGTTCCAATCACTCCTCTCCTTCCCTGATGTCCCAGATACCGGAACCCTGAATTCCCAAATTTATTTTTGGAAATAAATTCCTCAGTTTATGCATTTATGAAAACTACCAGGAAACATGACGAAAGCACACAGTTCCAATAAAAAAAACTGAGGTTCTGTTGTTTGGGCCGAGCAACGGTTCTAAACCCAATGTTAACCTGGACTCACTCTATCAGTACCTCAGTGTAAGACTGGATGTGATGCACAGGTTACCTGAGACAACTATCCAGAATAAAGCCTTTGAAATGTTAATACAAAGTGCTTAGATTACTGTTGGTCGCCTCAGTCACAGGACACTTTCTAGATTCCAGTTGGTTTTTAAGGCAAGAGAGTATTGCTTCTGTTTTAGCATCACCTCTCCAGCTTTCAGTATGTTTTAGAATAGATTTTAAAATCCTTCTTTTTGTTTTCAAATGTTTTTTATGACCTTGCCCCATGGTATCTGTTTACCTGCTTCAGCCTTATGTTCCCCAACTCACTCTTAGTAAGCAGATCAGTTGTTGTTATTCATCCTGAAAATGAAGAGGAAGTTGAGAGGCGACCTGAAGCTGTGGAATGGTTTACCTTTTCATATCAGACAAATTCAGTCTCTTCATGTTTTTAAGTCTTTAAGGCTTTTAACTCAGTCTGAAGTGTTGGCTTTTACAGTTATTGTCATTGTATTTGTATTGTTTGCTTTTTTATGTTATGTTATGGTGTGCAGTACTTTGGTCGGCTCTGCTGTATTATTAATCAAATGTTCCTAAACATTCCCATCAGCCTTAAAAGTAAAGACTAAGTAAAGGAGTAAAGGATTCAGTTACAACCCAATCTACAGTTTTAGGGGTGGAAATTAATGTGGTGCCAATGTTTTGATTCAAGCAATAATTATTTCCTAATACCATGATTTTGTTTAAAAAAATATATTTTCATCCATGATTATCTATTTGTTTAGTGGCTAATAAGCGCTAAAGGTTATTGTCCATCAGACTTTCCAGAAAGTCACTCTTGGTTACAGCAGCCTGTACTTTCATAATTAGATTGACCCCAAGAAGTAACCGGCAGGCCAAAATGCTGCAAGCCCCAACAACAGTCTGCTGTTTTATAACAGTGTTGTGTCATTGGTAAAGGCATTATTATACAGTAGTTCCATTGTTTCTGCCTCCCATCACAGGTGCAGCTGTTTTCAATCCATGATTGCGAGGCAGCAACACCAAAAAGGAAGGCGCTATTTTTAAACTACCAGTAAGGTACCGAAACTCTGCTGACAACAGCAGGGATGAGAGGTTTGTTCCTGAAATCTGGACCACAGAGGGATCATCTGTGTGCTTCACTAGAACAAGTTTTTAAAATTTGATTGAATATTAACGGCTCATTCTGCTTAGAGGTACAATACGTGTAACACACCAAGCTCACAACTCTCTACACAACATGTAAACTGCTGAGTAAGGTGTTAGAAAACAGGAACTTCCTGAACATTGTGGGGATTGTTTTAAGACTGTGGCCTCGCATAGACAGGCCGCACATTTACTGTCACATGTTGCTCCTTATCAAAGCAGTAAAAGGAGGTCAGGAAATGAAAATAGTTCTGATTCTGAGGAAACTGCACACTCCTGTTGAAACATCTCTGCATGTCGGAATGCAAACTATGCCTTCCTGTAGACCACACACACACACACACACGCACACACACAGACCACACATTTGTCTTGAATCATCCAGAACATGTTGCAATTTCTGAACAAGTGAATGCATGTAGTGAGGAGAATTTGAACTTTCCAAAGTTGAAAATATTAGTCAAATGAGGCGCCTACAGATTGAGGTTAACAGGAGACGGTGTCAGTCTTATCTGCCCATTCAAACAACGAGCAAATATTTATTTAAATGGGTTCTCTAGAAAACACTAACACAGATTTCAACAAAATTCCCTACAAAGGTGGCTAATTGGTTTAGATGGCACCATTTCAAGGTCCCTTTTGGGGTTAGGGTGTGAGCTCAACTACTGGCATCCCAGTAGTTTAGCTCACTTAAATATGTCTGGTGTTTCATGGCTGTACTGTGGGCTGCACAGTGGCACAGTGGGTGGCACTGTTTACTTACAGCAAGAAGGTCCTGGGTTTGAATCCAGGTCTGGAGTTTGCATGGTCACAAATCAGCCAAAAATCTACTAAAGTCAATATCACTGGCAGATGGTAAAGATATAATATGCTGCTGTTACATTGAGATTTTAATCTACAAATATTATATATACTGTATACTGTATAGATTGTTATATATACTGTATAACAATGTACACATGCAGCTTTTTAATGCACCAAACATAAACATTTCAAAAGTTGACAAATTTGATTTAGCAGCTGTTCTTCCAAAACCGTGGAATGAATACTTACTAATGGGAATAAAATCAGTAGATTAACTTTAATATTTTGGATCTGTCATCTGAATTTTAATCACCAGAAATAAATTGACTTATGGGTCATTAAATACAAAGTCATTAAGAAGAGAAAGAAGCCAAAGAGTTTCAATTTGGTCACTTAAAATATTGACAGAAAAAAATGTCGGGAACAAACTTCTTCTCATATGGTGTTTGAAGAAGTTAAAAACTAAATACAGTTTTTTTTGGCAAGGTTTTATCTCCACTCTTAAGATGCACTGAGGGATGCTTTTAAAAAATGTATAAATCTATTTCTTCATGTCCTGGTCAAGACTTTTCTCTGAATGCAAACTGATAAGAAAAACAACAGACCATTTCCAGAAACAACTTCAGATCTGGATGGCTAAAAATAACATTCTCAGGAGCTTTTTGTTTTCCCATACATGACAGTTAAGAAAAAAAGCGACATGTTTAATGATGTTCTTTTCCAGTTCTGTCCTACACGTATTTACAAATGTCAACATTCATTATCAAGGTGATAGACTTTGAATCTACATCCAACAATTATGTCTAATGGACCAAAACTGTTCATTAAAAACCTGCAGGTATTTATTTTAATGACCACTCAGTCAAGAGGCCATGTGAAAACATACTTTCTGGGCTCCTAATGAGTTCCTAGTTCCTAGACCGAAGCAGAAGCATCTCTTGAGACTTGAACATTTTCCAGCTGAGAGAACTGCAACAGTAAATGTTGTCTGCATACTGTACTGTTTAGGTTATACTTATGTCTTCTGGGAAAAAAAAAAATCAGACAGAAACATTGTTTCTCAGATATGTCAGCAGTAGGATGGATGTGTGTAAACAGAAACATTTAAGTGTCCATATGCTTTTCCCATATAAACTAAAATCAAAGCAAAATGAACCCTCGTAGAGTGAATTTTGAGGTAATTTAGTAACAAGGTTAACATAATGTAATTTATTAAGTTTTAAATGTCTAGGATATTTTATGAGAATTCTGCTTAACAGTTTTACATGTTTATGCGACTTGGTTTACCTGTACCAATACATATTTGGGGGAAGAGGTTCCCCCCCTAAACATGGGGGGCAAACTAGGTCGTCCTAATTTTGGGACAACCCCCTATTTTTTTTCCCTCGACTTTGCAGAAACAGAGAAAACATCCAAGCAACCCTTTAGAATATGGTGTTGCATAATTTATGGTTATAGAGTTTTATGAATTGTACCAATTACTACTTAAATATTCAGATAAACATTTTCAGTATGCATGGTCAAACTGTGGAAGTGTAACTGTGTGTTGAATTTCACTTACTGACCGCAGAGGAAACAAATAGGGACATTTGAATTTGTGTGTCAGAATTATCCTCACATCTTTTGGGATGCAGGACATAAAATATCAGCTTTTGCTAATTGTTAATGTCCTTAAACACTTACCCAGCATAAGAAGTGCGTCGGCGATGTCAGGAGAGAGTAGGATGGAAAAGAAAGAAGGAAAAACTGAACTGAGCTGTGCATCACTGATCCTTTTTTACAACGATACAGTCATTTTCCAATTTACCCAATTTCCTTAAGACAGCAGCGCCGAAGTCCTGTTTCTCCCAAATGTGATGCCCAAAGGAGAAACTTTTCCACCTGTTACTCATCATATGACTCACAAATGGTAAGCAGCAGAACTGAAATGCATTAACTTTTCATTTCAGGTAGATAAAATGCTCTATAAATATTAATTCCATAGTACAAATATATATGCTTACAGTATGCTGCAAAGCTTGAATCCATCAAGTCGTATTATCTTTTTTTGTCAGATAAATTTGTTTATGAACTGTAAAAAAACAATACATATGAATATGATAAAATATGGTATTTGCCATGTTTATGGTTGCTGCATTGTTCTGCTTTAAATAAATTACTTGCATGTAGGATCTGGATTACATTTTTTATTATTTTTCTGTGATTTTTATTCATTTCAATAGTTTCTTTGATCTTTTTAAAATAATTTTCACTAGGAGGTACAGTGCACAGCACAGACAACAGTTTGTGTCACTTTTGCTGCCATCTTGCGTTTAAAAATGAGAATTGCAATCAGGGGGGGAAAACGAGGAAAACTGATGTTTCTCTCTGTTTACTGTTTATTTTTGTGCACTGCACATGTTCATTATAGACATCCTGTAACAGTAAACAGAACCTAAAAAGAAAAACACATTAACAAAAATTTTACACAATTAATTAATACTTGAACAGCAGACAGGCAAACACGTGACATAAAGTAGTCAAATCTGACTCAGACATACCACAGCTCCAGACAACACACATGGACTGATTACAGTACAGAGGTTAGCTGTAAGATTGCACTATCAGTCAGCGGTGGGGTTAACAAGGGTCGTTTCACATTTAGGTCCTCGGTGTAAATAGGTAACAGACAGCTCTCTTCATCAGGACTGCTCAAATAAAAGAAAACACAGAACATCAGCTTCAAGTTTAGTTTCAGTCTGAGACCTGCTATCTTTCAAGGACTACAAACAAAACTTTTCCTCCTGAATGAAAGTTCTCTATGGGTGAAGCAAACCTTTCCCTGCAGTCGCTGTTAATTCTACAGTGGGAATCTTGAGCGATTTGAAACTGACTGGAAAACATAAAGTCTAATTCTCACCCAACCGCTCAATTACATCAAGACAACATGAGTGTTAAGAATGGTATCTATTTATGAAGACATGAATGCAAATGTAATGCTTTTACAGTTTTGAACAGTTGCATGATTTCCAATTACCGGGTTGTTAACCTGGGAATAAAGTAAAGCTTATAGCTTGTTTTACATAAACAAAACAATTCCTTTGCATTTGCATGTCAAAAACCATATTTTTCCAGACATTTGCAATTAATGTTTTTAGCATAAATTGGAAAAAAAAAACTTTACTGTGAATCCATTAGAGCAGTGGTGCCCAAAGTTGGTCCTGGAGGGCTGGCATCCTGCATGTTTTAGTTCTCTCCCTGCTGGTAATAACAACCTTTTAAGCATATCAATGCTCTTCTTAGGCCTTCTGATGAACCATCATTTGATCCAGGTGCATTAAACCAGGGAGAGAACTAAAACAAGCAGGATGGTGGCCCTCCAGGACCCACTTTGGGCAGCGCTGCATTAGAGATTTTATTTCTGCAACAGTCAGACTGTAAATGTAAACTGTAAAACCCGCAGAAGGAAATTCAATCTGGGATCAGAATGGAAGTACATATGTTCTTCCTACCCTACCTGGAAAATAAAAAAACTCAAAATCCAATATTAACACATTTTAACCAGAACGTTAAACGTCAAATATTGCAGGAACATATTGACATTTCATTGGATTGGTTAAACGTTCCAATGTGTAAAAAACAAATGCAAAAACAGTGTTGCTGTGCTCCTGGTTGAATGAAGTAATAACTGGACCATGCAGAGGCTGAAACTCAGCATAAAAGGTTTGCTGCGTCTCAAAATCATGGAGCTGATTCCAGGAAACAGCCAGTGAGTCCAGGAATCTCCGGTCCTAGTCCTTGAAAGTTGCTGTCCTGCAGGTTTTAGATAGATCCCTGACCCAACACATTTGAAACAAATGATTGGATTACCTCTTCAGAGTGGTAATCAAGTTTAGCAAAGGCCTGGTACTGAGTCATTCATTTGATTCAGGTGTGTGGAGAAGTGATACATCCAAAACCTGGAGGACGGCAGCTCTTGAGAACTAGGGTTGGAGACTCCTGGTCTAGTCATTACAGAGCTGAGCGGGGCTGCAGAAGGTCCAATGATGGGACTCTGACCTCTATCAGACGACCATTAGATATCAGACGAAGAATGTACACTGGTGCATTGGGTCCTGGGTTTCTCCTGGTGTGCGAAATTGCCAGGCCTCATGTAGCAAGATTATCTAGACAGTTCCTGGAGCCCAAACACACCTGACCTAAATCCAACTCAGCTTCTCTGTGGTGCCGTGTCCACCCAACTCCATCAGGTCTCACCTCAGTTTGGCCAAAAGTTCTGGTTTGCCCTGGTATAAATCTGCCTCATAATATTTTAAGTTTTCATGGACATTATTATAATTATGAAACAATTTCCATATGAAGAAACAGTATCATAAGTAAAATTAGCTCCAAAACAAACTGAAGAACAACTGTAGCTGATATTAATGGAACAAAGCTCACACAAGTTAGGTTGGAATGAAACAATTTCAAACACTTCCCTAAGTCAGGCCTCCTGCACTCTACTGTTGATATGAAACTGTGCCAAGTGGAAACAAATGTCTCATCCAAGTAAACAAACACATACAAAGTGAAAATGCAATTTTTAAAATTCAGTTCCTCGTTGTTTTGAAGACGAGTTATTAAGGGTAAAATCCAATTTCAAGAGGTGATGGAGTAATATCAAAATAATGAACAAAACAAACAAAATCAGTAAATATGTGTAAAATGTTTCACATCTTTGCTTTAATTTTTTTGACTGATGGTGTAATAAACCAAGATTTATCTGATAAAATCTATTTAGGTTTGCTTCTTTCTCCTGATTAACATCTGGTTGCTCACATGGAGCAACCAGATGCTCTAGGTAAATGCAATCATTGTGTGGGATTATCAGTTTAGTGAAACAAATATGTCTTGTGTTGATATGAGCAAATTTTGCCTGTCTGGCTGAAGTCAAACTGAACTCGAACAGCCTGGCTGATATGATAAAACCATAAACCTAAGATTAATTGTTCCACAACTCATTTAGCAAACATACAGATGTATTTATGTCATTCAGGCGTATTGCTTTGTAATTTGATCAAACGTGTGCATCAGCTGCTTTTTTAAAAATGTTTGTGCTTTCTCAGGTTTTCAATTGAAAATTGATATTACTTTATGAGGTGCTTTACAGTCCTACAACATACAAATCCCAGCTTTCAGAAAGAATCAGTAGTCAGAAAAAAGTGTTATTTCTTTTCACATATTTTTGATCTAACAACCAATTATTTTAAACATACACACCTATTATTATGTAATTAGCAGAAATGAAAGCCCATCAGAATTCACAGTCAAAAAGCTCTGAGAAGTTGTTTTCACTAAGTATTCAGGTACTGTCTTAAAGAAAACCAATTACTGCAAATTTAATAATAATAAAAAAGAACAAACTCATGATGTGTTATAGTTCTGCCACAAAAATGATTCAGTGATTTCATAATCAGCTCAGAGCAAAGCGTTAACGAGGACCAGCAGACGGCTCTCTGATTGAATTAGAAAAACACAATAGTTGCTTTAAAAGTGAGTGTTGCTCTAAATCTTATTTTGCCAGTGATGATCATCTTCACTGAAATACAGGCCATCATCATGTGAATAGCCTCACATATTAAGAATGCACACAAACAAACAATGTGTCAAATAATCAACAAATTCAAGGAGAAGACATTGCCATGAGTGCAGAGCTTACTCAGGGACGGCAGCAGGGAGGCGAACACAAACATCAAAGAAAGACCCACGTTTTACATGAAGTACCAGGAATGGGCTGGAGGAATTAAGCAAAGTTATCTCATCGACTGAAGCCTCATTTGAAACCACTTGAGACATCTGGAAAAGTAACTTTTCCAAAAAGAGATGGTGGAAGCTGCTTTAAGTAAAGCATTCATGGGCGGGGTTCTCTCTAGTCCACTCACAATTTTGCCTGGGAACACCATCATGAAATAAAGAATGGCATCAACACATCCTCCAGGAATGTCTTTACACCACATTAACTTGACAAGGCAAAAGTGATAAAAAACAAAAAAAGAAATCTCATCAAATCTTAATTCTGCTGAACACATATTGATGGAATTTCAAAGAACAAAAAATGTTTGGTGGAATAAAAACCTACCTTCAGATAATTTTACAGTAACTTGATGTTGCTGCCTTTTAATTTACCCTTCCTATGGATTGGATTTCACAACAGACCCTGAATGCATTTTCACACAGATCAAAGAGCAAACTCTACATTCTAGCTAACATAAATGCATATAAATGCTTGTTGTGCCTTACAGTAAGAGCGTCTGCTATCTCTGTAGCTCTGACAAGGAGCAGTCGATGAAATGTTTGCTGAACATGCTCCCTGATTTGTTTTTCTCTTATCCGGCGATATCCTGTTTCCAAACAGCTCCGTGTCCCAGACGTCTCTGTTGGTTTGATTGAGCTGATCTGAGGGGTCAGGGAAGGGGTCAGTGAGCTTTGTCGCTGTTGCACCACATACTGTACGTACAGAGAGCATACGTCTGTTTCAGAAGCTTCTTTTGTCTGTTTGGTCGTCTGTTGGCGTCACCGATGTTAGGAGTTTTGGGCAAAAGAAGCAAACTGAGTAAAACTGCAGGTATAAAGGCAGATGATCTTACATGGTGAGTCATTTCCGAGGTGGTGACACTTTTAGGGGTTAGAACAGAGAACTGGAAGGAACATCCTGACGTTGCTCACTTCTTTTCACTTGCTTTTAGGAGTAGAGAGGCTTTTGTCCTTGGCTCTCAAATTCTGACCAGGCATCGTTCAGTTCCATGAAAATCATCTTGGCATATTGTTCATACGGTTGCCCTGTTGCCTGTGAAGCAGGAGCAAAGGAATATAGCTGTTATATCTTGAAGTCTGAATTAGTACTTCTCTTCTTTTTTTGGCACACAAACATGGTGCTTTAATATTAAATATGAAAGCTTGGACACACGAGATAAATCTAAAAGGTGAGCAAGACAGGGAAGCATTTTACTTCATTTACTACACATATAAGTTGTACATTTATTCCAATGTACAGTGTTATTATCATTCTTATTCATTCCCGGCATATATTGCTTCATATATGTTTCCCATTTCATACCATTTCCAGTGCTTGAAAAATAAGTTTATCTTTAAATTCCTTTCAATTCACACACAAACTCGAGCATTTTAAGCCTCTATGCATAAATAGAACAAATATATATCCTACAACTAATCGCACACTAAGGATTATATTTTGAAAACAGTTGTAAAAATTGGTGAGTAGATAATAGAAAGGGTTTGTGAACTACTGTTGTATAACAGACATGTTCATACCATATGGCCTGAAGCAGTCACTAACACTTTAGAACAATCCTGATATCCTGATTTCCTCCAGTGATCAATTAGGGGTCTTGTGACTGCTTCACTACCCACCTCTGATTGGGAACACTTAGTCTTTTGTTTCTGCTTTTGTCCAATAGAAAAAAAGGGCAGATAAGATAAAGGCAGGTATTGCGTTTTGTCCTCGATGTAAGCATGACGGAGCAGTTACTTTGCAGGTACTTACTCTGCAGGTAAAGACAGATTTCTGTACATTTACTTTGTTCATTCCTAAGATGTAACTCAGTTTATTCCAAGAATAAACTGAGTTACTGTGAATTATTCTTTTTATTATTATCTTACAGGTATCATCTGTCTTTTTTTGGTGGCACTAATGTTCAACTTTCTCCAGGTTCTTGCTTTTATATGAAAATCTTCAAGATACAGAGGAGGACTTTTGCTTCCACAACAAAAATGTATTTTTTCTTTGAGCTCCTGATTCTGATGCTGGTGGTAACTCCCACCAGAGCTCTGCAGCACGTAAAATTCCCAGACATAAAAAGAGACGACAGAAACATTTTCCTGACCATGGCGTGGCAAGTGGCCAACCACCTGCGCCCAAACTCCAGCTGCTACGTCTGCGGCCTGATGCCCTACACAGCTGGCGAGGGTTTACCTCTCATGGTCCTGCCCGCCTCGGACTGCGACACGTGCCACCTGATGCACATTCACCAGTCCAGCTCCTACTCTCACCCCGACTGCCCGAGTTTGAAAATGAGGCCGCTTGACTGTGCGAAAGGACGTGGAAACTGCAACAGATGTCTCCAAACCCCCAAACCGGTTCCCATCTTCGTCCTCCCTCAGAGGTTCACTTGGTGTTTGGAGAACAACGGCCACGTTCCAGTGGGACAATCGGACTGCCTTCGCACGTTTAAGTGGGGCTCAGGATGGAGGGAAACTGACTGGAAAGCTTTTAATGCCGCTCCCCATCAGTGTCTGGATGCAGCAGGAGCGACTCACATGGATGCTTTGGCCTACCGCACAGCCACCTGCTCCATCTCCTCTCCTGTTGGCATGTACTGGGTGTGTGGGACCTTCGCTTACCCTTATCTTCCGGTGGACTACAATGGACGCTGCGGGCTGGGATATGTGGTCCCAGCAATGAGGGTGACGCGCTCCCTGCCGCAGAAAACCTTTCTCAAGCGAGCACGCCGTGGAATTTCAGATTTTCTCGGAACACACAACCAGTCGCCTTTTAAAAATGCTCTTGGCACACTTCTTCCTTTTTACGGAGTCATGTCTGCTTTAGATCAGATTGCTGCTCTGTCCAAGGCTGTAGAAGTGATAGCTAACGAAACTGGTAAGGCCCTCACTCTCGTGTCGAATGAGCTCGCCTCCGTTCGACTTCTAGCTTTGCAGAACCGAGCCGCACTGGACTTCCTTTTAGCCGCTCAGGGAGGAACTTGTGCCGTCATCGGGTCTGAATGCTGCACTTTTGTTCCTGATTACAACATCACAATCCATGAAATAGTCAACCACCTTCAAGAAACAGCGAAATCCGTCCATCAGGAAGGAAGCTCCATGTTTGACTTTTTAAAACAAGTCTTTGAATCCCTCAGCCATAATGTCATTCAGGTACTTCTTGTTGTGGTTGTTTGTATTGTCTTGTTGTCGCTCTTTGTGTCATGTATGAAAAAGTTCTTGTGCAGGTAAAGGAAAAGCATAATACAATTCTCACTGTCTTGTGAAAAGAAGTAAATAGTAATTTGTCTTAGAAACCCATTTTGTTGTTGATATCTATGTAACTCTTGCACATACAGGGTGTGATGGATGGGGCCTCTGCTTCTGAGGTTTAGAGACATGTAATCCTGAAAAATGTAATTATTTAAGATGTTTAATAAGTATCACAATTAAACATGTGAATTTTCAATATTTACACTTTTTATTTGTATTAAGATTGAAGTATATAGCAATTTAGTTGCAACTTATATTGCTTTATGGTACTTTTTGTATGTAGTTGACTTGTCACAGTCAGGTTTCCTGATTGGTTCCTGTATGAATTTTAATAATGTAAAATATGAAAAATGTCATCTACAATCAAATATCCAGCAAAGTAAAGGGAGAGAGGGGAAAAACAGCAAATTACATATTGATAAAAATCCACTGGCAATACACCTTCACATTAAAGTTGTTTTTTCTGCTGGACATGGAAATAACTGATTTTACTTTTCTAAATTAGCATATATCACCATGAAATTATGATTCTATGTCAACTTTTGTTTGCAAACTTGGCTTATCAAGCTGAAAAAGGACCAAAATTCAACTTGATTTTATATAAAGAAAGTAAAAGTAGTTTTTTTTTTCATATATCCAAAATAAGACATTATTGTAAAACAGCTTAACAGGGAAACAATTTGGCCTAAGCTAAATTTTAAAAGGTTTTCATGTACACACAGGGTCTTTCCTGTTAATCATGTTCCTCACCTTATCAGGGTGAACAACCAGCACTGCTTTGCGGTAAACCTTCTTGACCTGTTCTGGGGTAACCAGGTCAGCCATGCCCACTGGCTTCCAGCGTGTCTCCCCCTCCCAAAGCACCGTGTGCATGGTGGACAGCAGGGCGCGGATGTTACGCTCCTTCCCCTCGATCCAGTCCAAAATCTGGGTCACAAGTTGGAGGGAGTGCAGAGATGGAGGCGCCATTGGCCAGTAAGGACCAAAGTTGAAACAATTATTGACAAAACCTCTTTCAGCAGTTCTGGCTCTGGTGGATCTCAAAAGGAGTAATTAGATGAACCAAAAGTTTGGCAGCAGAAAACCAACACTGACTGCTTCATTAATTCTGGAAAAAACAGCCAAATGCTTTGTAAACTTACCAACTCACTTCTAAGTTAATGGGTTTAAAAATATCAAACCTTAAAGGAAATGAAATGGCGTAAGAATATTTTTATGTTTGTTGGTGTTCGTACCTTAATTTTCTCTGGGTCCATCTCTTTGGCCATTTCCTCCTTCCTCATCTCTGCTATTGTCCTGGGGCCTTTTTTCTCTTTGGTCCCTGCAAATCCCTGACCGGACAGCAGGTCATCAAAGTTAGCATCCGAGGCTCTGGGCTTACAACCTGGAACACAAAAGCATGGAATAAAGCTTTTAAACACCTGCAATTACAATAACACAACCTGTTGTCATGTAGTAACCAGAAGTAAAAAATATGAATCTTACTTAATTAAAACTCTGAAATCTATATGTTAAAAACATCACAAAGACTAACATATCTCAGTTTATTACAATTGTTGACTGTCTAAATACACTTACAAATAACATTTATGTCAGGTGGAGTGAACCTGTGGGACTGGTAGTGGATAATTATACATTTTCATTACAAATCTTATTTACTTTGTGAGTACCACAGGGCTCAATGTTTGTTATTATAACACAGAGCAGTCAAATGTACTGTATTTTAAATGCCAGCTGGTGAAAAGTTCTTTGTCAGCTTGGTTTTGTTTTGCATCTCAAGCGAAACCGTTTATAACTTATATTTTGAAAGTTTTCTAGAAATAAATATTTAATTACAACCTCTCACTCTAACAACGCCATGTACAGCTCAAGAGTCAACATGATTTATTTACCCGTTCCCGCCTGTGGTTTGCCCCCCGCGCTCGGTGAGCCGCCCCCCATTGCCGAGAAGCTAACATTGTAGTTGGGCCGATTCTGAGGCGATGTGTGAGGAATGGAGGCGTGGCTGGGGCTGGGCTTTGGTTGGGCAGTCGGACCCTGTCCTTGGGCTTGCCAGCCTCCGCCACCTCCAGCGCTGGGCTGCCAGGAGGAGAAGTTGGCTCCTGTGTGGGGCTGCCAGCCTCCTGTGTGCTGGGGGGACGGCTGCGGCCGCGACGGGGAACCCATGGGTGGGAAGGACGGCGTTGTTCCTGTTGGAGTGGTGGGCTTGCTGGAGAATCCAGAAGCACCTGAGGGTAAAGACAGAAATGGTGGTAAACTGACCAGAATAAAATGTAACAAAAAATTTTAAGTAAATCTTTGGCGTCAGACCTCCAAGGCTTCCGGACAGGTTTCCAATGTCGGCGAATGGATCCAAGTTGTTTGGCTTAGTTTGGTGGGTGGGCGTGCTGTGGACTGAACCTGTGGGACTGGTAGTGGCTGATCGACTGCCAATACCAAAACCTCCCCCTACATCAGAAAATTGTAAAATAAATAAAATAAAAAATAGAATTCAGGAGTGAATTCAGGAAACTGTGCAACCTTAATTCCCTCCGACTGCATATCTCTTCTTCTCAGACTCATGCACAGGAATTGTGGAAGCGATTAGTGAGGTTAAAAAAAAAAAATTAATTAACAGAAATCCACCGTCCTGTACTTGAGGAGCGAACAACATCTGACTTCAGGAAGCATGTTGTGATGCTGTTTCTAAACCAGTGAGTGATTTATTATTTAAAATAAAAGAAGAGCAAAGATTCCAAGACTGATTTACTGTTTGGAGAAATATTAAAATCCTCCAGAAAAAAGGATCGACACTCCAGATCTTTTCAGTAGACAATCTATGCCACAATTAAGCTTTCAACAGGTGGCAGCAAACAGTGCTGCTCTTGGAGATTGAAAAGCCATTTGCTCCAGCTTTAATTCACATATTTAGAGGCACACTTCCCACTAATTCAGCATGATGTCACATGTAAATGTAGACAAATGTCTCAGTGCACATATATGCTAGTTGTTTGAGTGGTTGTGTGTGTACCTGTGCTTGTGGTGGCAGGTCTGTTCCAGTCCCAACCTCCCATGGCATTTTGCTGCTGAATGTTGACGGTAGGTGTGGCGGGTGGGACAGGAGAGCTTCTGCCTGTATGGTCACATAAAGGTTGGCCGGAGAAAGAGCACACAGTGAACCCAGAATGCAAAATGATTCAAATGACATGTGTTGCTATAAGGCTTTTGCACACTTTTTTTTTCTTTGTAATCTAATTTAATAATTAGCAATATCACAAAATGTAAATACATTCAGGTCGAGCTGTTATGCAGAATGGAATGTGCTGGAAATAAAATAGTTAAATATGTATGAACTCTAAGTAGTCATGCAAACTATTTAGTGCAGAACATAAACTGCATAAATATTGAAACCAGACGTCTTGCATAAGGCAACAAAAAAAAAACTAGAAAGGCGTTGCAGTCCAACAATGCATAACTTTTAACGCTAAATAGAGCAAATGAACAAAAACAATCAGCGCAGCAATACTATAAAACATGCCTAACCTGACTTGTGTGTGAGACAAGGCAGCAAAGCAGCAGAAGCATGCCTTACCCAGGCTTGTAGGCTGCAGGGTGGGTGATGGAGAACGAGCAGCATGCACAAAGGGGTCTGGCTGCCCCACATTACCTGGTCCGAGGAATGAGCCCATCATCTCCTGAGGCTTAGGCATAGGAGCTGTTCCAAAAGGATGAAATGCTGCAGGATACAACCCGAATCATTAACCCATTTCTGTGACAAATGATTAATTTAAAGTTAGAATCTGTTCCATTGGGACTTAAGTAACTTTTTAAAAACGTAATAATAAGTAATTTAAAAAACAACAAAGTATTATAAGAACTAAACTTTTTTCATGTTTTCATGTTATCAAGGAGAATTAGAACAACTGGAAGAACTAAACCAGATAAACCAAATAAATTTAGAATCATCCAAAAATTCTATTAGTATTTAAACCAGATCAGTGGATTTAGCTTGAAATACTCTTTTAAGAGGCCAACAAAAATATGAATATTTAATTTCATGTTTTATTGAGACAAAAAATAAAATGATCAAAATGTTAAACCGCCATAATGTTAAATATTTAAAGGATGCAACTTAAAAATGTTTCCTTACATTTTTCATTCTTAATTATTCAGACTTTGAAAATTGTTAAATCAAGTTTCACAGTTTCCTACTTTGTTCAAGTAAGAACAAGGTTATTAATGGCAAATTACCAACAGAATCAAAACATTCACCTAACATCCAGATCTGTGTTCCAATCATTTTTTAAATTAAAAATTATAACTGTGGTTTTTATGGTTTTTTTTCCCCTAAAATTAGTTTATAAGTTGAATGTATTTTCAAGTGTTTCACCTGGTGGAGCAGGGGACGGACCCGGTGAGGCAGTATTGGGGGCCACTTTGTGCGGAGTGGACTGAATGGATGAAGGCGCACTGGCCGGCTGCGGCGGAGCCCCGAACAAATCTCCCAGGAGGTCAGTGGCTGCAGCCGCTGCAGGCTGAGAAGAGGGACATGGGCGGTTCATGTCTTCCCCACTCAGGCCAAGAAGGTCCACTTCCTCAGTGGGTGCCGGTGCGGCAGGAACTGGAGCTGCGGGTTCTGGTTTCTGAGAGGCAGCGCTGATGCTGCTTCGTTGGCTCGACAGCGACAACATTTCATCATCGGAGGGCTCGCTCTCCTCACAATGGGCCCGACCTTCTCCGTGTTGCCGACTTGGTTCTTCGGTGGGAATTGATAGAAACAAAACGCTTTAGGTAGGAAGCCCTAAGAAAAATCTGTTTAAGTTAGACAATGAACAAGAGAGAAGCAGATACACGGGGAATAACTCCACACAAAGCGGACGGAGACAAAAAGCAGGCTAAGAGGAACTGAAGCAGAAATAAACTGGAGAACCGTGGGAGCTTACAAAGGTTATAGCTGCTACAAGCAACAGCTAATCTACTGTGCACTTAAACAGTTGTACAAAAAGGTCTGATTGAACAGTAAGTGTTGTTTTATAGAGGAGAGATTCTGATTGAGGACCCTTAAGGTTTCTTCTGTAGAATTAAGCTGCTGGATAACATGGAGGCATATTTCAGTCTTAGAGATAAGACAAGGAGCTCTATCCTCCGCTTAGAGCAGAGCCATTGCTCGGTCCCACTGAAAACCCTCTGTGATGCGTCATCATGGACCTGTTACCACTCAAGTCCAATACTCTGATAAGAGGAAAGAAAGGGGCCGACTGAGGGTTATCTAACTGCTAACCTAATAAAGGAAGACGACATGTTTTACTTTGGAATAATTGAATGTATTCAATCTATTTGCTTTTAGCTGGGTTTGGGGCGTTCATTTAGTCGACCTGAGCTGGTGTAAACCAAGAGCAATATTTCACCTTGGTAGAATAACAAACAGATTTTTTTTTTTGCTTTCATAGGAGACTTTTAGAGGGAACCTATGTAGTTTTAGGGCTTCTGACTTTAGATACAAGCTAAAAATACTGTCTGCTGTCGTCACAAAGGCTTTCAGTGGACGGATTTTACTGTTTCTCATTATCCATTTAAGTCCCTGGTGGCTGAACATTTCTACCAAAGTGATATATTACTTAATACCAACATGGGCTTAATTTCAATTCAATCAATGTACATCATAAAAGTAAAGAGCCAAACAGAGTTTCCATAAGCACAAAATGTATGTGTCGATATTTTAATCTAGTTCCTGGATGAGTGGGATTGAATTGAACCAGGCCCTCGTTAACTATGACCACTGTGTGTTTCCTTTAATAGATCCACAAACTGCTTCCTTCTTACCCTCCAGATCCAAGCCCTCCATCTCATCTTGCAAGGACAAAAATTGGCCACATCAGTTTATTTTTGTTAAAAGAAGAAGGCACTAATACGTTGTTGAAAGTGCACAGCAAATAACAAATGTAGAATTTTTGAAAATGAGTTAATTTAGAAAACTTTGGAAGATTAATTTAGACTTTATCTAATCATTATTTACTCCTTTCTGGATCAAATTCAGGTTTGCATTAAACTAGCTTAAGATAAGAAATTGGTAATAATTAGCTGTAGTGACATAAGCCAGTTGTTTTTGCATTTTTGCTCGATGTTACAGTTGAGTCGACACAGAAATGCAAAATGAAAAAGACAAAAACATAAAAGAATTTACTTTAAAAGTACGCCATAAACGTTTGAAAACACAAGCTAAAAGAAGCCTGTGATATGCTGGCAACAAGCATATCACTGTAAGCTGCAGCTTTAGACAAATCTTTTCATATTATTTTGTAAAATAAGATAGGTTATTTTATTTTGTAGCAGGGGTAATGTTTGTAATTTTATGTAATTTCAAAGTCAAAACAAATGAGTTCATTTGAAAGTGCACTAAAATCATGTCAAATGATACCAAAATAATTATTAGAAAGTAGGGAAAAAATGGAAGAAAAAATTTTTTCAATTAAATCTAATTTATTTACTGTGTGCAGCATATTTAAGAACATAGAGCAGCTTCTGAAAAAACAATATTGTATAAATTCAAATTAAAAAAAGTAAGTAATTTTACTTATTTTCAACTTTCCTGCTCTAAAAGGTTATCAGATTAATTAGTTGCCCGAGTAGTTATTGTCTCAGTTTTGTTATTAATCCACATGTAGCATGAATTAATTACTAGTATTTGAATACCTGCAATAGCCAGTGCGTCCTGATGCTCCTGGTGGCCGGAGAAAAGCACACTGGGACTCAGGTCTTTACAGGGAAACTGCTCCCACGGTGGAGTCAAGTCTTTCTGCTTGTCCACTCCTTCTACCTCCACATCAAGGATCACATGGAACAGCTGAGGATATTTCTCCGGGGAGTCACAGGCATCGAGCTCCGGTCTACGGAGAATTATAAGGCGTGTGCAAAGGAAATGAGTAGTTACACTTATTTTTCCAAATAATAAAAATGATGATTTTTATTTATTTTTTACTAAATTATTTCATAGAAGTGGGACAAATACGAAGCTTCTTTCTCACTTGTTAAACTTCAACATGGTGGTTCCAGGAGCAATAAAGCCAGTGTGGAACTGGATCTGGAAGATCTGAGTGTTGGACACCTAACAAAAAAAAAACAAGACAAGGATTATTTTTCATCCAGCTCCATATTGTTGAGACAAGAATAATTTAAAAAGTCATTGCAGACTCTTTTGACAAATAAGTTTAAGGGTTATTACTGTATGTCATTGCATGCAGTCAGAGCACTACAAACACAAATACTGCTCCTAAAAACAGAACTAACAACTGATTAGATTGTTGAAGTAGCAGACATGATGAAGATGTTACACTCTTTAGTGTTCTTCACTTTACTATGATTATTAGTTTCCTATGATAGATCTTGCTGCAGGAATATAAGGAACATTACCTTGGCCTGCAGACGTCCTCCAATTGTTGACCTCATGTGGTAGACAGAAACCACAACATCTCCATGAACACTTACACCGAGGGGGAAAACAACTTTCCCCTCCTGGATCCTGTGCTCTCTGATGAAATAGGAACCAGGAACAGTTTGGGGATAGTATAGATGGTACAGTATAGCATACTTAGACAATGAAAACCATTTTTAGTCAAATAAAATACATTTTTAGCAACAACACAAAAGCACTTACATGTGATGACATTATTCTTAAAAAATCGATTTCATTATGATTTATCAGCTTGTAGAAAGTAAGACTTTTGTTTTCTTACCTCATCCTCTCGTATTCCTGCGCTGTGGTAAAGATCTTTGTCTCTCCAATCAGAACGTCACAGAAGGGCCGACAGCCGCTGCGCTGCTTGTTGAAACAGGGGATTGGACTCATAGTGAGGCCTTTGATCACCAAGGGCTTGGAGTGCGGCAGAGTGGGCTTCTCTGATACCATGCTACATACATAACCTATGTACCTGTATGGGAATAAAAGTCACAGAAAAATGTAGTTTGATTTACAGTGTAAAAACTTAGAATCATTCAAATTATTTGTTCCTAAATAATTTAGGAACAAATTCACGTAATAACAGATTTATTAGACTGAAAGTGATTTATTTTGGTTATTTTAAAGATCATGTTATTATATAGACAATAATGGTGGTGTCTGCTAACTTGTAAGTTGTCTGGTAGACAGTTATTAACAACCTACAAAGAAGGTTGAGCAAAAACAGCCATGCTAAAGAAGCTATGGCCTTTACCCTTGCATACAGAGTTATATATGCAAGGATAAAAATAGAAAATTGTGTGGAAGAAGAAGCTGTGGTAACAAAAGATGTATGATAAGCAAATGAGTTTTACTGAAACAACATAACTTTTTGTTGATCTTGTAATTTATACAAATTTACCAACAGAAGAACAGTGTCAGAAACCCCCCCCAGCAACACTGGACCTGAGAGATGGATTATCCTTCAACTGATGTTACCGCAGCCAAAAGGTTTGACAACATCATCTCTACCGTACATCAGGTATTCAGCCGTGGTCTGAAGGGACATGTGTTTATATGATGGTCAAACTTTTTGTTTGAGCGTAGAAATAACTTTGCCTTGTTATTCCTGACTGATTCAAAGATTAGGTTTGCCTAAACAGCAGCAAAAACATTCCTTTCAAAATGGTCGGGGGAACAAACTTAAATTGTGTGTGAAAAAAAAATCTGTCTCAGAGCTCATGGATCCAAACCTGCGGTGTGAGGGCCAGAGTCCGGATCCTGGTCTCTTGGCGCTGAGCAGCTGAACGGCAGGAACTGGGTGGCTGAAGAGATGGCAGAAGCAGAACATGGCACAGACCAAAACGCCGGAGGGAGCGCGGCCATCCTGTGTGCACACAGAGCAGATGCTCAAACGGCTTCCACAATTATTGCCCCTTACAACTGACTTTTACTTATTTGGAGAGGGCAAGACTTTTAGCATATAACAGGAAGTCTGAAAGGACAGCAGTACATTTCTATCGTTTGGAGCCACTTTTTTTCTACGTTTAAGCACTTTGTATTGCCTTGTTGCTGAAAATGTACTATATAAAAAAAATTACCTTACCTTACTTTACGTTTAACTTTTTGTTAGAATAAAGAAGGTTAAACAATATAGAGTTTTTGGTTATGTAGTCTAACAGCTGAGGGGTGGAAGGATCTCTTGTAACACTACTTTGTGTACTTAGTATGCAGCAATCTGTCACTGAAAGATCTCTATAGTTCTACAACAGATTTATGCATGGATGGGAGAAGTTTTCATATTAACTAAAGTTCTTCTGTCTCCTAAGACAGCGCTGACCTTCTTGATGTTGCAATGTTAAAGGGCTATTTCACAGTTTTCGATGAGTCTGGAGTCTGTTGACTATCTCAAATTAAAAATCCAAAAACACTTTGAATCTACATTGGACAGAGATTCTTTAAGAAAGTTTGTAATTCTGAAGCATTTTATTTATTTGTATAGAATAAAATGTAAAAAAAAAACAAGATGAGAAAAAGTATTTCCTCATCTTGTAAGCTGAATGCATTATTACATCCCTACCTAATACAATATTGACATATGTTTTAAATTCTTGACTGTTTTCTTTCCAGTATAACTTGCTTGCAGTTTATTTTAGGTTGCAGTGAAGCACAAACCTCCTGGGGACTGGAAGCAGTGGGAAATGTTTTCAAAGAGAAACAAATTCAGTGGAGATTATGCAAGAGGGAGAAGTTTGCCAAGCCACTGCCCAACCACAGCAGTTTGGCAATAACATCTCCCCCCACATGCCAGTGTTTCTAATGTCACTAAATAAGAGCAGAGACAGTTTGCACACTCTGAACCAACACACATCAGTGTGTGTGTGATAGTATGAGAAATTAGCAGAGTGGAAAGTGATTTTCAGAGTTACTCTTGTGCACAATGGAAGTAAAAACTTTACTTAGTATTACTCAAAACTACATCTGAAGCTCTGGTTGTACATAGAGATTTGAGCATCTTACCGAACAGGTGATGACACACACATTCTTTGGGTTCTGTTTGAGCCAGTTGTGCATGTTCTTGCACACAGCAAACAGGTTGTGAAGGCTGGGAGCTTGGCGAGAAGGCCAGTTGCACTCTGACACCTGGAAAAGGGTTCGACAAAATGGGGGGTGAAACGAGCAGTAAAGAGTGAGAGAGATTAGAAGACAAGGAGAAAAAGGGTTGATGAAATCAAGCAAAACAAAAAGGGAGGCAGAAGGGAGATGAACAGTTTGGGAAAATGAAAAGATGGAGGTCAGAAAACTGCAGCACAGAGCAAAACAACACAACAGTTGCCATGATGAGTCATCTGCTACAAGTATTTATGCTCCACAGCGTTTCGATTTTTATGTGCCGCAGGGTGGCAGTATTTTATTAAGAGAGCTCCCATGTAGGCTTCAACTTTTAATTCAAACCCAGCTGTGCAAAATGCTGCATGCCATTAGGAAAGACACCATGGAGAGAGGCGAGAAACCTACAAAACATATTAAAATGTTTCAGTTGTCGTATTTGGATGTCATCTATAGCACAAGTTATTTAGAAAAAATGCTGTGGTGAATTCACCTTAAAAATAATCAATAATCTTCTCTTATTATTATCAATGAAGCAACAGAAAGTATAAATATCAAGTTTTTTTTATTAACAAATGTCATTTTTAGGAGTCTTGCACAGCTTTGTGCAAATAAAGGTCAATTTATTTTACTAAAAGTGTGCTGTGACAATAGAACAGGAATTAATCAGGTAATATTAATTTTGAGACCTGAATCACCTGCATTTTTGGAGGCAGAAAGCATGTCCCCGGGTAACAGCAGGTCATTTGCTGGTCATCTTCACATCAATTTCACAAATCAGAAGAAAGGAGGCGACAACGTTCTCACCTCAGAGGTGTAAAAAACTAATGCTCTGTCACATGCCCTTTGATTCTAGTAACATATGACATATTAGTATATCAATATATAATATTAATATATGAATACATCACAGTATAACTCAGAAAAAACATCTCCACTGCCACAAATTCATATTTAACAGTTGAAGCATAATAATGCACAGAGAAATATAAAATAAATCCAGTGTTTAATTTCAGCATATTTATCAAATTTAGAAAAAAAGTTTCATGTTAAGAAATAATCTGTGAAAATAATACAAGTTACAAGGATGTCCTATACTTCAGTAACATGTACATATTCATTGTTATTTTAAATTTTATACATAAACTTTGGGAAGAAAATCTAGACTAAAAACTTGGTAACACCTATATGCCATTTTGCTCTTTAGTGGGAGTCTAACAAGCGGAATTGCAGCAAAGACTGTCTTTTTATTTATTTGTTTATTCAAATGTTTTTGAACCTTTCTTTCCTGAAGTGCCAATTATTGTGAGGAACCTGTATTGATACGGAGAAATTAACAGGCTTGAACAGCTGGTCCTTCGGGCGTCACTCTGCCACCATCCAGAAAGCAACTTAATCTGCTTATAATCAAAAAAACTCGGTGCCACAGCAACCAATAACCAAAACACACAAGCATCTAAAACATACGAGACATAATCACACTAACCCTGTTTGAGAATTTGGCGCCACGGTAGTTTCGTTGTGAAAGGTTGAAAACTGTGTAGTGGTCGGCATGACGACTGTCGAGGAACGAGCGAATGTCCTCAACATGGTTCTGGTAGCCAATCTGGACTGACTCAGCAGGGTACGTCATGACTGGAAGGAAAAGAGATGCTCAGAACATTTTTACTTTAGGATTTTCCATAATTACAGTTAAAACTTGGAATATAAAAAAGGTCACCATTAGAGAATAATTATCAGTGGTATGTTGATGTATGTTTAGACACAATACATTTTCTGCTGACTACGTTCCGAGCTCCATCGTCTTACTAATGATTATGAAAGCTTTGAGTAAATCATTATTACAAAGGAAGGTCAAACAAAGACAAAGAGAAAGTTAATTAAAAACCAGTTTTATCTTACCTATGATCCTTGATGTAATATACGCAATGTCCAGCTCTCCTTTAGTGTATCTGAAACAGACAAAGGCTTTAAAATCATTTTTTAAACTTCTAATTAGAATTTCACAATGTATTATGAATATACATAGACATTGCAAAATATGTGTGTGCAATATAAATATTGCAAATGTTTTGCAGTTCTACCTGTAATGCAGTAAAAATCAACAATCTTCATAGGGAGACAAAAATCTTTCTTTACCTGAAAACCAATTAAAATCCTAAAATACATGTATTTTCATGGCAAACACTTTTTAAAATTGCATTGTTTTCCTCTTCATAAATAGACCATTATTTTCAGAGTAATTCTGTTGTTTGTGTTGGTCTACCAAATAACAATCCAATAATATCCAATAATAAAAATGGGGTGTGAATTATTTTGCATATGACTGCATTCTATATCATCTTAATTGAATGAATTGTCATATTCCTGTGTTTCTGAACATGATCAGACTTTGAGTGTGAGATGGTCATATACAGTAATAAAACATGATAACCGATTCCATAAATCCATAGACTAAGTCAAATGTCACATCTACAAACTGGCAAGTACACAAAGACAAGGTCAGGAATTAAACTTCAAGCATTCAGTAAGTTTATCTGGTTGCCTGAAATTCAAATCTTAACGTTCAGATTTGATAGGTTTATGAGCAGCAGAGGTACATGTGAGTCTGGGTGAAGAAAAGTTGACTTTTTCTAGTATTACAACAGTTGACCGGGCTACTCAGCATCAAAGGGACGCCATGAGGGAATTCTTTAAATAAACACCATTGCCTTTCATTTTAGTTCTTCAATGTAAGATTTTTTTTTGTAATTGGGAGTAGCTGCACTGTTTACACACAGATAATCCACCACTGCAGCATTAGAGAAATTGCAGTAAACAGCATGGACCCAATAATAATGAATAAGACATAATTGACATTTCTTTGATACTATAGTGCTTTAACTTCAGCGGATGACACCAGGACAGTAATGCAAATTTTGAGTGCCAACTATGTGCATAACTGAGTCATTTGTAGCATAATGAGAAGATCCTGTGGAGATGAATGACTGCGAACAAACACCTCTGTTTTCATGGGGCTGTGACACATGGACCCAGTGGAAACATCTGCATGATGTCATGACAAGCTGTATTATCACATTATATACTATATTGAATTTCCACTTTTAAAAACTTTTTTTCCACAAACTTCAGATGTATATTCAAAGTTTAAACTTTTTCTCATTTTTAAGATTACATGTTTTTTTTTGAAGGACTAATGGAAAAATAGTTGTAAGACTGAATTGATGGAAGGATCTATGTATGTATGAATGGATGTATGTACAGGTGAATGGATGGATGTGAACTTTCTCTAAGACACCATTTGAAAAATGATTCCACTCATACAGCAGTTGTAATTTGTATTTTATGATTAGGAAGTAAACATAGAAGCATGAAACAGTTTTAGAACAAATTGCACATTTGGAATAAAGAGTGATGAAAAACACAAATTCAGCAGAATTTGATCTGGGTTTCTTCATTCTACTCCGCTCCAAAAATGTCTATTTCTTGTTGGTTTTTTTCTGTTTTTTTTTTTTTGTTGCAAGTGTAATGCGTCAACAACTAAACACTGTTTGAATATTTGCACTCCGAGTCTGTGACCCAATTTCTATTTACAAAACATGGAGTGCAAAAGAAATAGACAGCTCCACTCTTTCAAAACTAACCTTGGTTCAAGTCAACTCGGTTCTATTTTTAGCTTCAAATGATCTGTTTTACAACACTTTTTTTTGAAAACCCAAAGCATTCAAACAGCTTATGTTGGACGAGTTAAAAGAAAAACAAGACAATAAAACCAGGATGATTAGAAACAAGTTAAAACTAAATAAAAGAATAACAGCATGAATGTAGAAGAAGATTGATGCGTTTCTGTCTGGTGGGATGAACGTGTTCCATCACAACTCATTTGAAGTTTCCTCAAAATGATACTGTTTAATACTTGCCCCGGATTGAGTCTACAGCAGATTCTCTGTTCCTGCAGGTACATAAACAAAGAGGCTATGTTGCTTCGAATATAGATGAGACTCGGGTCCACAGCAACCTAAAGAGCGTCACTGGGGCGTCGAATGAGAGCCAAACTAAGAACTGCAGTCTGAAAAGTTTAACTTTATTCACGACTTCTCTCTGAACAGTTGTAGGGATGTTATTTTTGAAAATTGGCACAGGCAGAGTTCGTGAGGAGGTACAAAAATAAAAAAAGCACCTGAAACAGACAGTGACTAGAAAATATTTCTAGAATCCCAAGTGCTGAAAAAACAGGATAGATGTCTAACAGAGGTGTGTGGACATAACTTGCCAGAGAGAGGTTTTTAAACTTTTACTAAAATTAGTGACACAGTCAGCTATATAAATAGCTATGTTTTATTGTGCTTTTTTGAATTTTATTTGTATTTCATTTCAACATCTTTTTTTAATTTCCTGTGCTTTCAGCTGCATTGACGACTAAATGAGTCGTCTGTACAGGGTACAGGCAACGGCTCCACTGCTGACCCATAGAGCGCCAATCAACAAAAAAACAGGTTTATGATTCCTAACGAGAAATACAGAAGGAAATATCATATTACATATACAACAGATACTCCATAGTGTAAGATGAGAGGAGAGACATTGCTGAAGTGTCATTTATTGGGTATATTTTATACACAAGCAAGGCCGATGCACAATAATGTTACAGGAGTGTAACAAACACTCTGTATAGTAGAAGATGGCCAATTATTTCATAAATTAAAATTTTAGGAACAGTATGCAAATGTCCTACATTTTAATGGCTTGTAATGCAAACTGTTACCAAAGGGAGAAGCGAATGCAGCAATATGTTTGCCAACTGTCATGAAGAAACTGAAAACTAAAAAGCACAGCAAAAACGTACCCTGGATGCCAGCAGGTTATTAATAAAGAAGAGCATCCAGGGCAAAAAGAAGAAGAGGACTCAGATTCAGACGGTCAGTTACTGTCTTTGTTTTTATTATTGATTTTTGGCTTGGAGATGGACTATGAAAGAGTCTCAAACAGGTCCCCACAGTGCAGCTTAAATATGAACAGGAATATTTAATGTGCAGATTAGTTTAGCTTTCTCCCAGACTTGTTTAGATATTCATTAGTCCAGGGTCTACCCTGCCGTTCGCCCAATGACTGCTGGAGACAGGCAGCAATATAATGACTTGGATTGTTTCAAAACATGTCATTTTTTGTCAAAACAGTTTGGTTTGGAAAAAAAAACGGCACGCTGAGAATGGATCCTCCCAGTGAATGTCTTTTTAGTCAGAATTCAAAGGGAAATTTCTTCTAAAAATACACATCTTCAGCACACAACTAAGGAAAATTAAAACCGAGTGTCAACTCTTTGAGGATTTACTACTAAAAACAAATACTATTCATGCAGTCCAGTAATAATCCAGTTGTTGATGCTATTTCCCTTAATTTCATACAAATATTACAATTCTGAAAAGTACAAGAGCAATATTCTTATTTCGAAACAGTTTTAAATTTACAGTTTAGATTTTGATGCCTTTCATGTATAAACAATGTTCACATTTCTGTAACATTTACTTCACAGAAATGTTTTGAATTGCTGTGAATATTTGTATAGTGACTACCAACCGCTTGTCATGTTGCAACTGCGCACTGTATGTTTTCAGTTGGGACATTATATAATATAGCAACACAAAATAGTGTATGTATAATAAGAGGAAGGAAACCAATAAATGGTTTTCAAACTTTTTTACTAATAAAAATCAGAAAAATGTGGCAAGCTAGTGTTAGCGCCCTTTAATTTCAACCCCCAAAATAAAATCTAGTGCAACCATTTGTCTTCAGGAGTCATGTAGTGTAAAGTCATATATTAGAACATTGATAAGCAAGCAGCATTACAAATGACAATGAAGACAGACAGAAAGAGATGGAGCTGTTGAGAGTTTTAAACACTAATATCCCAAGGTTTGAACATCTCACATAAAATGGTTGAATGGTCTATAATGTGAAAAAAATAAACAGCCTGATAAAACTGTAAATCAGTTTTGTCATGGTAGTTCTAGAGAAGAGCCATAGTTTAACAGCTCAGGTTTAGAAAACCTGTCGAGTCGTGCCCTTCAGAAATGCATCCTCTGTGGAACTGTGGCAAGAAGAAAGCTGTTAATGAAAGACGTACAAAGTAAATCCTGATTAAAGATCGCCACAAGTCATGAATGGATCATAGCAGACATGAAAGAAAGTACTTCTGGTCAGAGAAGACCAAAACTGACATTACTGGCCAATAATAAACAAAGTGTAATAGAAATGCTTGCAGAAAAATGGTAGATCCAAATAACACTGGGGGAGGGAATACAAATGCACACCATACTTTAAAGATTTTTACTTTTAGAAAATGTAGAAAATTATCTGTCATTTTTCTTTACGGACTACTTTGTGTTGGTCTAGCACATAAAGTATGCAGTTGTAACTTGAGAAAAGTGCAATAGTTGAAGTATCATTTGGCTTCTCAATGAGTTAAAATGTGCATTATCGTCATTGTCGTTATCATCATCATCATCATCATCATCATCATCATCATCATTGTCATCATCCCTATGTCTCATCCAGGATTAAATTTTGTCCTCAGGTATCCAAAATGTACATTCTGCGCTCAGATGCACAAAGGGACAAAAATAACAGCAGCAATTCCGATAAGTGACTCTAAACTTCTGTAATATTCGAAACTGTTCTCTGTCTCTCCTGTACCCGCCTCTCCATTGTTTGGACCGCCCACTCACAAATACCTATACACTCCCCTCAAACACACACCGCTGCACGCATGGCCTGAATGAAATGAATACGTTAGTATCAGCAGTGCTCAGGCCATTTGGCACAATGGGCTCACATGAATAATTCAGCCAGAAGAGGAGAAAAAGACAGCAGAAAGACAGAGAAGCAGAGAGATGGAGCTGAGATGGAAACAGGACAGAATGACTGGAGGAGGGGAAGCACGAGAGGGGGATAAATACCATAAAATGTGCTGAGTCAAGACACATACGGATGCGCGTGTATGTGTGAGTGTGTGTTTGTGATTCCACAGAGGCTGCTTTGTGCTGCCCAGAGCAGATGCCTGTGCACAAACACACTGGAACAACCCAGGCGTGTCAACCTCGGGTTTCCCCCCCTCCATCCACACTGAGCGTTTCTACTCTTAAAGCTCCCGCAGACACTCACTGTAAACAACCAAACAATGCATTCTAAGTAGAGTTTAGCTATGTGTATTTTTATGTCATTGTTCACTGAAAACTTCAGACAGTTTTCAGAATCAGTATCAACAGTATTAAATAATATTTACAGCTCTACTATATCATTTTATATTCAACATGATGGATGTTCCTACATCTAGAAAACAAAGAGGCATTTTCAGATGTAATGAATCTGCTAAGTAATGTCATCAAAATTAAGAGTAGAAATTAAGCAAGAGTGATTTCTACAAAACCCACTATTCATGTTTAATGTTTAATTCTAACCAGCTGAAATCTACAGCAAAGATTATAGAACTCAAAAATCCTCAGACAATTTCAGGTCAAAAAGTCTTTTCAGTTTGAAATTTCCTCAGTTCCTTGAAATAGATTGTGCATTCTGTTAGGTGTGTGGCACGGCAGCATCAGAGCAATAAATAACACAAAATTCAAATGAAAACAGAAACACTTTAAAGTAGGAGAAAATATATGCTTTGATTATAATCAAGAGCAGAAGATCTGTATATCCACGTTTTGGAAATGTATTGAGTACAACAGGAGTGATGTGTTCACTTACGTGGCGACCTGATGCATGACCTTTGTGGAGGTGTCCTTCAGAGTGTCTTTTAAGTTGTCCTTAAAGTTGCTGAAGAACTTGCCAGCTCCTCCCTTCACCATGTCCAACAGCCCTCCACCATAGCCAGCGTCCATATCTGAAAAAACAGAACATTTAGCAAACATGAATCCAGTAAAAGTAAATAAATCCCAGACTGACTGACAAACTGGTGTGGATTTCCTCAAAGGAGTGGGCATTTGTGAGAAAAACAAAACATTTAAATGACAACTTGATAAGAATCTTATCTAAAAGTAAAAACTTGAGACACCCAGCAGTAACCAGTTTTTATTAAGTGTCTCATTTTACAATCCTTCAACAGAGCAAATTAACACTGTTTGATTTATAACCACTAGACTTGCTAATCAACTTGAAGGTTTGCCTAGAGACAATTATGAACAAAATGCATCTTAAAGTCTACTGCTGTTTGAAAGTCGGATTAATTTTTCATTTCTTTTCTTTGCTTATTTTTGTATTTCCACTGGTAGAAGTGTCAACTCTAAGCAAATACTGAACAATGAAATATTTATTGCCTTAGCTAATTTGCATTTTTGTTAGTGCAAGTGTATAGGTGAACAATGGAAAAAAACATGTTATTTATAGAATTGAGTTTAAGGTCTCAGAGCCTTTTTGTTTTTGTGTTTATAAATTATTCAGAATCAGATTTATCCACAAAGTTTGTCCACACATTATAGACATTTGACTTAGATTTCACAGACATTTAATTGTGAATGCATATAAAGAGGGAAAATAAAATAAATGACAATGTAATTTTTTCTTTCTTGTAAACATGTATATATTGTGTTTTTACAAAAGGTTGTGTAGATGTATAAAAGTGAAAAAGTGTCTAAATTAAATGCAGTAAAAATATATGCCTATGAGTCATAGCATAAATACATCTGCTTGTAAAGGATCGATCCACAAGGGCACAAAAACAGGACACTCAATGAATTACACACCATCTGCACTTGTGTGTATCTGTGGTGATTGCTGGAAGACACCCAACTGTTATATCTGAGTCAGCTTCTCTCCCTCATCTTTTCCTTTCTGTCCCTGCCTACATCCACTTCAATCTGCAACCTGCACCATAGCAACAGCAGTGTCATAATTTTCCTTATATCCTGGCATTGGAAAGGAAACCACTTATATTAATAATTAGCAGCTGGTGGTCTCATCTCATCATCAAGCGTAATAAAATAATTTGTTGAACAGCAAAAATCACTTTCAGCAGTTCATTGTTTGTAGAAGTGTGAGTTGACTCTCTTAAACAGCAAGAGAAAAGACAGATTGGAATCATCAGAGCACAACATGGACTGGATTTTCTGATAACAGCCTGACTGTGTAGGCGATGACTTAAAATATGTGGGGTAACCAAAGATGGCTGACAGGCTAGCAACCCCTCCTCTGATTGGAGCATCTGAACTCCACTCTATCATGACCTGTAAGAAATTTGCTAAATGCTTTACAGAGAAAATTCAAAATAGTAAGGTAATCCACTTCAGTATCAATGTAATGTCCAAACAAAGTAAAATGACCCTGTTCTACTAACTCAACTATAAATACATCAAATAAGCTCCAAGTGTTCATTGACAGAAACTGTGAAAGAACCACAGCAGTGATTCTATTGGACCTCAGGGCAGCATTCAGCACTGTTGACCACGATGTATTACTGAAGTAACTGTGGAGCTGGGTCGGATTCTCTGGTACAGTACTTGACTGGTTCAAGTCTTACCTAAAGAACAGAACAAAGGCAGCTTCTCGTCAGAGCGGGAAGAAGTCACATTCAGGGTACCCCAAGATACTCTTCTTATTTAATATCTATGAGCTTCTATTATCTCAGATTATAGCAATTAATAATCCCACAGCTATGCAGATGATACACAGCTCTATATTTAACATCATCTGTTCATTTAAGCACTGAGCAGATGCATGGAACAAATCAATGCGTAGATGTGAAATAACTTTCTTCAGCTAAACAAAACCAAAACTGAAGTTATTATAGTTGGGCCTAAAGAAGAGTGATCAAGTTATTCAACTATTAAAGCTAGAAACTAGCTGTAATAGTTAGGCCTGGGTATACTCTCTCACTATACCCAAGCCCGTAGTCTGGGTATAGTGAAAGACTCAGACCTGAACCTTCAGACACACATAAATACAATCACAAAGTCAGCCTTCTACCACCTAAAACAGTTTCCAGGATTAAAGGAGAAATGTCCCTGAAAGATCTAGACAAACTTATCTCTACGTTTATCTTTAAACACATTGATTACTGCAACAGTGTCTTTACAACTCTGCCTAAAAACTCAGACAGCTGCAGCTGATCCAGAAAGCCGTTGCTCGCATTCTCAATAAAACCAGGACGATAGAGCACATCACCCCAGTTGTAAAGTCCTTACTTCTTAATATATAAATCACTGAATGACTGAGAAATTCAAATTAAAAGTGAAACAGAAGAAAACACAGAAGCTACTAGTTGTCTCCAGTCAGATTAGCAGGCTCTCTGAATGCATCGCCCTTTTCTGAAAGCCTCAAACCATTTTATTGTTTCATTATACTGATCAATGTCATTGACACAAACAGAGGTAAACAATAAAGTTCATTGCATTTTAGTGCTCCTACACTCCTAGGTCTTGTTTTGTTTGACTGCCTTGTCAAACAAATTGTAATTGGCCTAATTATAGATAATGCTGTTGACACATTATTAGTCATTCACCGTACAGATTAACCAGAGGTATAGCTCTCCTTTCCTGGTTATTAAAAGCTACAGAAAGGATGACACAACGGCATTACAGATCTGATAAGCTGCAGCTCCAAGCTGTCGGCATGTCTGGCATACGGAGATTTATTTAATTAAAGTTTGTTCCCTTTTCTGCACCTTCATATGATGCTTATCTTCTGTTGAACAAGGAAAAGAGAAAATATAGCAGCTGTTCATATACAATGTCATAAAAAAGTCTCAAGTTATTCTACATTTTATATATTGTTCTTCCAGTATCTCTACGTCCTGATCTTCAAGTACTTCCAGTACTTCCACTAGTCCAAAGAAAAACTACAGCCAACATTCAGACAACCTCGAGGACACTCAAAACCATTCCAATGGCGCTTGTTTACGGCTAACTTGGAAAACTCAATTTCAGCAAGAAGGCCTGCATCACCTTACCACACCCTTTGACTCAGCACAGGATGTTCCATAACAAGGATGTTCCATAACAATCTGAAGGATTTCTCTCTAAATATATGAGGTTTCTTCACCTCCACTATTAGTTTCAGCCATGCTGTGGAGGAGAAAATATCAGTAGCTCCATCATCTTATCAGAAACATGACAGGATCATGGTGAGGGAGGATTTCTGTGTAGACCACAGCTCACTGTGCCATTTTTTCCAATAATCTTAATCCCAAAGCTGTCAGAACAGCTTTTTAAGGAGTTGTAGTAAAGTAGTTTTAAGGAATTACTGTAACTGCAGGGAAATACAATGAGAGTATTTTAAAACATCACAAACCAGCTGCTCAGTTTTTATTTTTACATATTGCAAATAGTTTTTAAAGCACAAATATGAACATTTTGCACATGTTTTTAAAAAAAATCATCCTCATCTAGAGGTGTGAAGCCCAAAAATAACCAAAAATATTCACTTATATTTGTGAAAGGTTTCCATTCTCTACAAAAGCACAAAAATAGTATGAATTATTTCGAATCTGAACCACATGCCCTGTCTTCCCCGTGTTGCTTCCCTAACTTTAGTATAACATAAACTCCTTCTGACTCCAATGTGAAGGAATTATACCTTGATCTCTTTCTGCTCTACAACATTTCCTAACACGTCTGTTTGAATCTGCCTGCTCCTTGTCATTCTGTTCGCTGGTCCCTTTCTTTCCCCCTCTGTGTCCAGATGGATGTGGGAGTGTGCAGCCGGGTGAGCCATTTACAGTGACGAGGCCTGCTAATGCAGACACCAGAGCAGGCTCTGATAGCGACTCGATCAGGTAAAAAAGCCCGTCCACTCAGAAAGAGAGTGGGTCGGCTGAGAGCTCTTGGCTTTGCCAGAGAGATCAATGGCTTGTTTGAACGTGTCTCCCTCCTTCCAGAGAGCCAACCTTTAGCTTTCAATATCCGACTGTGTGAAAGTGGGGCAGATGGATACAGAAACACACACATACACACGCGCACGCAAACATCAAAACGACTATGTATAAGTGAGGCAAGGCCAGCCAGGCCAAACACACATCTGACATGAGGGACCCCCTTGCCCCCCCCCCTCCTACTCCCCTCGCCACACTGACCCTCCCACTCTGCTCATGCAGCTTCTTTTGTTTCACACAAGCATTTATCCCTAGAGGTAGGCTCACTGCACACAGTACTGCAGAAATGCTACACCAGATACTAAAGCAAAGACTTTCTTTCCAATTGTTATTCTCATTAGATTCGAATTATTGTTAATTAAACCCATTTTGATTTCAAAGTTAACATATCTGGTACAATTTTCATATGATTATTCATACTTCAATCTGTGCAATTGCTGAATACAACAAAAAGAAGAAAAGTTTATTCACATTTCAAATACCAAGAGATACTACTTAGGTTTACATGCATTTTAATTATGAATAAAGAATTGTCTATTTGAATGTCAGTCAAATAGATCAGGGGTGCCTGTCTGATTATTTTTTTAATGGGATGTCCAGGCAGGGGGTCATTAGTAGTTTTTAGGTGGTACACCAAACTAAATGCCATCGCAGAATTTTGCTTTTGGAGTAAGGTGAAAAAGTCAGGTGGTGGTAAACATTTAAAATGGACAAATGTGTAAATAAAATACATTGGATATATACAAATACTAATTGAAACTGGTCATTTACTTTTCTGAATTCATCTTACCACACTTTTGCATAAAAGACTGCCTGTCAGTACAGATGGCAACATTTCTAGTTAAGGTGCACAATTCAATCGACCAGAGATAAGAATTGGATGATTTTTCCTTAATCAGTTCAGGTAAAACTGAACTGGAAAATCTGGGGGGCGGAGATGCTTAAACATTAAATTAATTAAACTCTATCTACTATGAAAAATGTGCTATCTACAAATGCATCAATAAACAACACATTCTGTGATGGACTTTGTTTTTGAATATTGTGAAAATTTGAATTACCTTAAGGATAAATTTCTATACTGCAAACCTTTCATGTTTTAAACTGTTTATTCCATCAAAAAAGAAGGGAATCAGTGAAAATCAGCAGGCTAATTAAGCCAAAAAAACCTGATCAGTCCGTCTCTAATGGTGTGGCCACTGGCATAACCTCTTCTCCCCCCACCTTAGAGAATCCACTCAAATAGATAACAGACACTCGTAATTTACATCACTCATAAACATCAATGATTTTTTACTATATTATTTACGTAAACAGTTAAATCCTGCATATTTCTCAGAGCTGATGATGGTTTTATTTGCTTCATTGAGCAACAATCTATAATTTCTAACAATTTGCATCCTGAAATACTATTCTGAAGCCTGAGACCAATTCTTAGTATAGGCATTCATGCAATTTCTTATGAGTACTAGGACAACTAAATGTTATTTAAAGTGTGTATTCATAATTTGATTTGCAAAGATAAAATTATCTTGATATCATGACAATGTGAAGTTAATTTCAGGAGTTAATTTCAATTGAAAAGCCTACATTTGGCTTCAGTGTGTTAGCTAGAATAATGTCCCCGGCTGGCTCTCCACCGGGACAGGCCGCATTAACACTCTGTAAAGTCATCACCTCATTTCTCCAGCCCTCTCCATATCAGAGTGCATCATCTAATCTGTTCCTACCTGAGCTGTCCATGGTGCTGCAGTCCTCCTCTCTCAGCGGACCTGCCTTCGGTCCGAGGGTGGCCGCGATGGAGCCGCCGCCGCCGCCGCCGCCGCCGCCGCTGCTCCCCCTGCCGAAGCCGAAGCTGTCTCCGCCGCTATCGACCAGCTGCAAACATTCATAGCCATCGTAACTGGTCTTTTTCTTGTAAGCCCCCAACAAGCTCATTACAAAAGAACGCAAGGGATGGGGGCGGGGGGGAGGGGGGGGAATTGTTACAAAAAAAAAAAAATGAGCAAAGGAGCCTCAAAATGACGAGTAGGCTGCTACACCGCGCCGCCGCCGCCGCCGCCGCCTGCGTTGCTACTGCTGCTGCTGCTGCCGGGTGCAGCACATGTCCGAGGATGGGAGGACAACCGGTTTCCTCTGCTTTCTGAGAATATGAAGTGCTATCGGTAGCTCTGCTCCCTCTCTTCCCTCCTCTCTCTGTTTCGCCTCCTCTATTTCTCACCGCCGCATTTCACTACGTCTCCCAGCTCCGGCTGCTGCTGCTGCTGCTGCTGCTGCCCTCCAAGTTAAAGGGAAATCCACCGCAGCTCCTGGTCCCCTAACCGTAAAGCTGCACTTGTTATCCCCCCCAATCAGCTGCTGGGATGAGCCCACTCCTTCATGTGGCTTTACGGATTCATTTTCAAACAATGCAAAGCTTTATTATGTTTTATTGAAATGATTAAATAAGAGAAAACAGCTACAGCATATCAACCTTGTGGAAATTGAGAAGAAATATGGGATCATAAATGTAAATTTAAAAATGCTTCACCAATTGAAAAGAAACTTGGTTAAAAGGGACTTTATCAAGAGGTATTTTTTCCTAAATGTGTCTGAATGATGATGCAAAAGTTGCAACTTCAATCAGGAAACTCACATTGAAAATGTATTGTGGAAACCGACATACGTTTCATGGAGAACTTCCGCCCTGCAAAGCTGCTATATTGTTTTTCAAAAGTGAAGTTGATCTACTTGTCATCTATACTAACTTATCCTTGCAAGTCGCCAGTCCATCACAGAGCAACATAGAAGGTCACAGGACAAACACACATGAACTTTGGGGTAATTTTTTACACAACAGTAATGTTTTGGAACTGTGGGAGGAATTTGAAAGAACCCATTTGTGCCTGTCGAAAACATGCAAACTCCATGCAGAATGACCCCAATATGAATCCAAGAACTGACTGTAGCAAGGCAACAGTCCTACCAACTGTAGCCTCATTAGTGATGCTAATGTCATAAAAACTACAAGCTGTCAGATAAATAAGGCCCAGAAAAGTTCTAAATGTGATGTATTTTTTATTTTAACCAGAAAGTCCCAAAAGGTTAAATCTCTTTTTCAAGGGAGACATGGTCAAGTGGCACACTGGTGTACAGTATGCAAAACAAACATTAAAAGGTTCAGACCACTGAAGTGTCATAAAATTCACAAAAGTACAAAATAAAAAAATATAACATATTTTTGTCAATATTCGTGATTCTACAGTTTCTTGTACTTGATCTAAAAGGAAATGTGCAATCATAGTCAAATTTGAAATTTGATATTTTTAGTAATTTTGCAAAGCCAGAAATATAGACTGTATTTTATGTTCATTATTTGTTTTTTTAATATTTTCTTTAAAGTAGAAAAAAAACTGCAGAGCAACTTTCTCTAATTGTGGTTTTATACATTTTGCCAATGGGTTACATAATTTACAGCTATGTCCATGAGCTGGTAACATGATTTATTTTCCAGTCATTTCTAATATATTCCAATTCTGAGACTGAATTTCTTACAAAAAAAAAACAACAAAAAAAACCAACAATATGCTGTATTAGTAGAAAAGAACACTTCAAATCTAAGTCACAGATAATTTATCTCTGGTGGACAGACATCAGAATGAAAAATAGAGAGTGCCACTGTAAATTTGTGAATCTTTCTATTCCGACCCCAGGTCAGTTCAGAACCAATCTGAGCCCAAAGATGGCATGCTTCCTTCCTGTGCCCTGTCCCCTGGCAACAGAAACCCTGCATGGTTCTGAAAAGAGGACATGAGCCTGGGAAACTCTTTTTAGGAGAGCGGACGGGAGGCTCAAAGCACAGCGGGAACGGAATGTGCAAAACGGAGGATTCCCGCTCCATAACCGGATGCTACGTGCTCCCACCACACTGATGCAAATTACCTTCCTGTCCGGTGACTAACCGTGCCTAACAGTAGCCATTATTCTTTTCCACTCTGCATGTTTGGAACAGGCAACAAACAGGTGCAGCAGCTCCATGAAAGGTGAAAAATATAATTAGTTTCCTTCTTTCATCTTTTGTTTTGTTACCATTTAGCTTTGTTGTAGCTAAAAGTATTTGAGTGTACTGATATCTATAAAGTAAAGTGCAAATTGTGATAAAAGCATTAAAATAATTTTTGAGGTATTTTTTCTAATGGTTAGAAAATGTCTTATAAACTAACACTTAGCAGCTGTTGTGTCTTACAAAAGTTATCATACCCTTTAAACCTTTCATTCCTGAGGTTGTAACTTGGTTTAAAACAATAAAATGCTAGCATAATGATTTATTTTTACCAAATGTAGTTTTTGTTAGACATAAATGGAGCATGTATGTTATAGAGGGAGACATGGATTTGTTATGTATGTAATTTTATTTATTTTAGACTTGTGTGTTGTGCATTTTTTAATTTTTTGAGTCTTTTCTGCAGCCTTCTCCAGGCTTTCTCTGCATTTTGCTCCATCTTTTTTCCCTACCAGCTCCCCTGTTTCTTCTTAGGAAACACCATAGCATAATGCTGCCACCACTGTACTTCACTGTGAGATGCTGTATTTAAGTCAATACACAATTATTGCGGAGTGGACGACTAATAGTAAACCACTGCCACCAATTAGCTACACTGTATTGTATTTAGTAGTATCAGAGTAAAGGGGCTGAATACAAAGGCCTCAAAGACTTCCAGTTTAACTGTAACAAAAGGTGTCAAACTTTTCAGATTTTCAGACTTTTCATCATCTCAATTAAATACATTAGTGCTTGTGGCTGTGAAAAAGGTTCCTAATACTTAGGAAAGGCACTACATTTAAAAAAAGTCCCCTCAAATGAATGAGCAACAACTTTGCTACTAACGTGGGTGACAAAAGGTGACGGTCAACAATAAGAAAGCAGAACTTTACTGACCTATTGTCATGTAAGAGAAACGGAAAAACTGTTTTCTGAACTGCTTTCACACAACAACACTGTGGACAGTAACACTGTCTTATCTTAGCTGGAAACTACATACCACTCAGAAAGGGTTGGATACAAATTTACACCACACTTTTAAGATTTTTAGTTGTAAGGTCACTACTTTTACTTTTTTTGTCATATAGCTAATCATAGTCCTTTGTCCATAGTAAATTATCCTAACAGGTATTAGATGTTAAACTTTATTTGTGCACATTTTGCAACTTCTCCAGTGTTTAAAAGCCTTTTCCTCACCCTGATGGATGTTTTTAAGATATGTTTTTATGGCTCAGATTTACAAAGAGCATGCTCTACATCTTGTGTCACCCATGCTTACCTGAAAGTCATATAATCCTTCCTAGGGCACCAGTGGTAGAGCAAGTGGGCCACCAACATTTACTACAGCCCTTGACATAGCTGTCACAAGTTGGATTTCCGGCCCTGAGCCACTTACTGCATGTTATCCCCTTCTCTCTTTCTCTCGCTGCTTCCTGTCAAGCTACTATTGAATAAAAGCCACTGGTTACAAGCAAACTTTCAAAAATTCCTTCCTAAAAAATGTTTTTTTCTTTCATAATATCAAGTCTTTTTCTCTGCACATCTCCTTCATAAAGAATATTGTTTTATGAAGGAAAGTACTGAAAAATCATTTGCGAATTATTTGCGCAACATTCCTGGAAGTGTGGGCATGCATTATAAACTCTTTATGTGCTTTTAAATATGCTGCAGAAACTTAAATTGCTTTATGACATATGATAGAGAATGATTCAGCCTTTACTGGTTTTTTCTAGCATTCTCTAGTATTTACTCAGGATTGATGATTATCCACATAACAGTTAAAGCAAAATCAAGGAATCTGCTGGATCAGCTGAAGGATTAGGAATAAACTTCAACTGAGCAGCTGCAGCATTAGCTTCCCAGATCTTTTTTTTCCAAACTCACAGTTTGCATTGACACCACAGTGCCCTGTCAAAGTATACAGCAGTATTGAATTCAAACCTTTCCACATTTTGTTTCTTAACCATGATCATTAGTGTATTTCACTGGGATTCTGCATGACTGATTAATAAAATCTAGTGCATAATAGCGCAAGTTTTGCATTAGATCATCAACTGGATTTTTATCTGGTCCCATTCTAATGCTAAGTGATCTAAACTATGCCATTTTTCGTCTTGCTGTACATTTAGGGTCAACGCCTGTCAAACTCTCCAATTATGGATGAGTTATTGCTCCCCTTTAACCTGATGTTTTCATCAGGTTAAAGGGGATCAATACAAATACATGCAGCTTTCTATATAGTTATAGTCATAACGAATTGTTTATAGTTTCACTGATGCACTTTAGGCAAATGTTCAAAGATTGAAACATTTTGTGGTTTCTTGCATTTCAGTGGAGTTCAGCTCCTCGTTTCTGACAAGAAAGTAATTACTATTGTAAAACAAACAAAAAATAAAACAGTAAAAACCTTTCACGTCCCGGAGTAATGACCATAACATGGAGCTAAACCAAGCGCTGTTAAGCTGTTCACGTGATGTGTGTGACGCGCAGTGACGTGACGGTGCGCAGTTGGACAGCGGAAGAGGAGCTGTCCCCTTAGAATAAAGCGTTTCTTGATAAATAAGGCTGGATTTATCAGAACCACTGACATATCTCTCCGGCAACGATAAGATAAAGATAGACGTCTTTATGTCGTTATTTTTCATCCTTATATTTTTATCATTATTATTTTTTTTTCTCCCCTGAAAACACGGATTGCACGAATGGGTTCAAAAATGTCCAACTGTCTGAAGTAGCAGCCTTCCCACGACTCCTTCAGCCAAGTCATCGATTGAAATGACATTATGTGGAATTTCCTCACAATGGGTTCAAAGATTATGAGAATAGGTTATTTGTTAAGAAAGATCGACACTCGTGACAAAAATATCCCAAATGATGTCATTCATTACCCGGCTGTGCGCGTCCCAAACAGGCCCGGGCGACGTAACCCAACTTTTTTTTCTTTCTTTTTTTTTATATATATATATATGCCTTGAGAAAAATAACATAATGTCACCTTGAAATATGTGAACGTTCATTAAAAATAACGCGGCTGTCACGCGAGCGCAAGATGCGCTTTGAGTGTAAGTGGTCACGATTTGTAAGGGTAGCTTAATATTATGTAACATCCAGGCTCCGATCATGACGTTCTGTTGAAATGATGCGAAACAATAAAGCTGGAGGTTTTACAGAAACTTATCGAAAAATCAAAGACATGACCACGAACTGACAGTCCAAAGGAGACCTTTACCTTTCAAAGCGCCTCCTCTCATTCTCCCGTCTTGTGCCGCTGTGGAGATGCGCTTTGAATCCCGGCTGCGCGCGCGCGCACACGCACTGACCTTTGCTTTGTCATTCACTGTCAGCTGAAGGGGTCAAGGCGTCAAGAGCCCAGTGAAAACTGGGCTCCCCTGCACGGATTTCCAGGTAGGTCCCAGTTTTACCTGTCAGTGAAGCCGTGGAGGTGCCGAGCTACTGCATCATCACACCGCTAAACGCGTCTTTGGCGAAGGTCCAGAAAACCGGACTGCAATTGGTAGATCTGTAGTGCATGTGGATGTGAGAAAGCAAAGAGGGCAGCGTTGGCTGTAGTGTTCATGGGTCTGTCCAGCAGCGGCGCTCTGTGCTTCCTGACTGGAGCAGCAAAACATGGAGTGGAATTTAGTGACGGGAATAAAAAAAATCTGACAAATCGAATACGTTTTTATGGAAGCCCATTTCTATGGAAGCCCATTTCCGCCACTTTGTAAAAAAAAAAAAAAAAAAATTATCTCGTTATAATGAGATAGTATCTCATTATAACGAGATACTATCTCAAAATAATGAGATACTATCTCATTATAATGAGATAGTATCTCATTATAACGAGATACTATCTCAAAATAATGAGATACTATCTCATTATAATGAGATAATTATCTCAAAATAATGAGATAGTATCTCGTTATAATGAGATAGTATCTCATTATAACGAGATACTATCTCAAAATAATGAGATACTATCTCATTATAATGAGATAGTATCTCATTATAACGAGATACTATCTCAAAATAATGAGATACTATCTCATTATAATGAGATAGTATCTCATTATAATGAGATAGTATCTCGTTATAATGAGATACTATCTCATTATAACGAGATACTATCTCATTATAATTATCTCATTATAATGAGATAATTATCTCATTATAATGAGATACTATCTCATTATAATGAGATAGTATCTCATTATTTTGAGATAGTATCTCGTTATAATGAGATACTATCTCATTATAATGAGATAGTATCTCATTATTTTGAGATAGTATCTCGTTATAATGAGATACTATCTCATTATAACGAGATAATTTTTTTTTTTTTTTTTACAAAGTGGCGGAAATGGGCTTCCATAGATTCTGACTGACCAGCACATAATAGTGCATATTTGAGAAGTGCAAAACAGTGTTTTAAAAATTGCTGTGCAACTAATAAATAAATAAATAAAAGTCTGACAAGTGTGAGATATGTTTGTATTTAGCTCCTCGTATCTTGAAACCCATAGACACAATCCAGCGCAACCTTCTGGTTGCTCCGTCATGGAGATCTGTGACTTGCAACTATCCAGTTCACTTCATCAAATCAGACTGCTTTGTGTTGGTCTTGAAATATCCTGAGCTTGTGTTAAGCAAAATAAAGCTTTACTGGGATGACTAGTTTTGCAAAACAAAATTGCAGACAATTCAGGAATATAGTGTATTATTTTGGTCATTTCCAAACTAACTCAACTATTTTTTTTTTTGATAAATCATGTTTAAATAGAAAGAATGTCATCAATAAATGCAAGTCAGACGTTTGACTGATGTGTAATATTTTTGTTCAGATTCAGATTGTGATCCATTTTGATAGCTTTCTTTATTGTTTAATTGGTATTTAATTATTTTTTATGTTTGTTATTAAATTAAATAATAACACTTTTAATAACACTTCAAAAGGATTTGTTAGCTGGTGTGGCTTTGTGATTGCTCACTGTCATTGTAACTGTTGAGGTTTTTACTTCCATACATTGTATTTCCAGGCTGAAACAAACACGAAAGACGGATGAATTCATTGGAAAGAATGTATTGAAGTAAATTCATCATGCTAGAGCAAAGTGTTCATCTAAAGCTGAGCCCTGCAAACACAGACAGAGCTGCACCTAATGTGGAAGGTAAACACAGGAGATGAAGCTTTAATCTGTGTCAGACAGTGGAGTGGAGTTTAACCAGGCTCTAAAGCACATTGGCTTTACTTACAAATCCCCAGGATTAGAAGAGGAGGAACAGACAGACAGACAGACAGGCAGGCAGGCAGTTAGGCATTCAGGAAGAAACACTATTCCCACCTTAAATTTGACCTACTTTATTGGGTAATTCAACTGAAAAATAGACAAATCTGAAAAATAAAAGTAAAAATTGCTTCAACAATCTGATTTCAAAACAGTGTGCACCCCAAAATAATGTTTTGTTGGAGCAGCTTTTGATGACATTTTAATTTTGCCTTTTGTTGCATCAATTTATTGTCTTTCCATGAATTGCCCAATCCAGCTTGCACATTTGTTTTACAAAGTCAGTTCTATTATGAGGAAATTTCTTGGCCACAGCCATTCTTTTGTTTGTTTACATGAACAGTACCAAGGTCCAGTCCTTGAGAGCTACTATCCTGCAACTTTTAGATGCATACCTTTTCCAGCACACTTGAATCAAATAGTTGAATTCCCTCTTCAGTTATTCAACTTTGAAGAGGAATGGTAATCGGTCATTCATTTGGTCAGATGGAGAAAAGGTATGCATCTAAAAGTTGAAGGACTGTAGCTGACGAGCACTGGAGTGGTGCACCCCTGGGATGTGTGCTTGGAGTCTCTGTATTTCTGAAATATGAAAGACCTCTTCATCCTCAGATTTTGAGATGTCAAATATGGCAATGATGCAAAGCCAAAACGTTTTAAAGTTATTTTTGATACATACTCCAACTGAACCAGGTTAACCATTCCTTGTACCTGGGAAATATAACTCCCTGGACCTCTATTAATTTTATGAAATTCTATAATCTATAAGATTTTGATCTTGTATAACCTCTCTACCAATACACAGTAGCTAAATGACACAAATGATATGCAAATAAAACCAGAACAGCAACATTTTAAAGATTATTCATATTCACTATTAATTTATAGGGCTGTAACTAAATCAACAGGTTCTTCAACACTGATGAATGAGAATTACATAATTCCACCTATGTACTCCAACATGAATGAGTGTTTAGAGTATTACTTAGAGAATACAATCAGCTTAGGTGTGCAGACTGTACGTATGAAAGGAACAATGTCACAAATTGCAACACTCACTTGATTAACCACACAAGAAGCAGTCATGCTTTCGACAATAGTTTTATTGTTCTTGGAATGTAACTTCGTTTTAACCACGTTATATGAAAACAAGGCAGAAATGTCTCTGTGGCCTTACATAAAAGCTGTGTAGCGTTGTGTTGTAGTTTCACCACTTTAGTTGCTCAACCATTCATTTCAGATACTATAGCTTGCATGCTTGCTTAAAGCATGCAAGCTATGCTTTAAGTAAGTTGATCCATGTTGGCTCTTATCCTACAGTTTCTTTTCCTTTGGTCTATCTACAGAGAGACAACTTACAGTAAAATACCCAGAATCCACTATCCTTAGATTCTAAATATGGAAAAAAAACCACAACAGGTTTTGTGTCCACTACAGCCTGTCACTGATTTAAAGCAGGCTATTTACAGGCTTCAAGGTGGAACTTCAGAATTTGGCTAAAAGCAGAACCATAAGGTCGCAGAACTGAAGAAACGATTCAAACTTATCTTTACCAAGTTATTACATATGGCAAACGTTAACTGATGGAACCAAAGCTATTCTCTATGGCAAGCAGATGTAAAGCAAAGCTAGCAAAGATAGATGTTCTGCAATGACAATTGATACAGAATATAGAAAATACCCCCCAAAGAGATTCTAACAGTGTCGGAATCATAACAAAAAGTCATTTTCATATATGCACCAACAGGGAAATGTTACACTTTATAGAGAAATTGTAAGGCAACAACAGAGTACATTTAAAGAAATGTAAACAAGGCATTAGTTTTAACACCTCCAGAGAAACTAACCCATCAACAACCCAAAGAGGTTCACCCAGTTCCCAATACCTCTGAAACAACTACATACAGAATCACAGAGCTCATTTAGGTCAAAAACCTTCAGAAAAACATGGCAGCACATTTGTAACCAATGACTTACGTTTGCTACATAACAAACTACACAGGCACATGTTAGGGACAAATATGGAAGATAATTTTTTCAGATTAAAGCTTGAAGCAATCATATCATATGGAATGCTCACTGAAGATGGAAGTCCTACTTGGAAAGTCAGAGGGGCCTCACCAAGTCATCACCCCAAAATCCAATATGGCTGCCGAACAAATGAAAGGCAGTGATAGCTGCAGTATCAGCTTCTGTATCTCAATAAATCAGCCACAAAGTTCTTTTTAAACTGCCAGCAAAAATGTTGTAACCGTGTTTTAATAAGAATATGCAGTTATTGACTTAGTTTGCTAATTGTGATTAGCCTGGTTACTAAAAACGATCATGAAATGAAACAGTTTTTTTCAATTTGGAAATCTGCCTTGATAAAGCATTTTGTTTAAGAGTTTGTTGTAACTTGTGTATATCACACCTCTCAATTTTTGGTTTCTAGAAAACATTTGAGCCACCATTAAAAATTTACTTTTTTTGCTCTGCTTTTTAAGTCTCTACACAGATATGATTGAAAATACAAAAGGTCACACAAGCTACAGGAAAAAGAATAGACAGTTCTCTCAAAACCCACAAGAGACAAAACCCAAATTTTTCAAAGTGACAATTAGGAAATCATGGCAATCTTGAGTAAATAGCCTTGGAAATGTTTGCGCACAACCATTCATAAAAATCAAACAACATGTCGATGTGTGTCCTAGTGCATTTCTTGGAATCTCACTCGAGCAAGCAGAAAAAAATGTAAGAAAATAACACCACAACAAAAAAAACCCTTCCTCTTTCTTCTCTGTGGTGTCTTCTCAGGGCGTTTGGATTGGATGGGCGCCTGACGGCTGTGTGTGCATCTTGGTGCTGAGGAGAGAGTTGATGTAAGGCCAAATCTTGTCAGTCTCTGTTCCAGAAAATGAGTGCAAGACTCCTTGTGATCTGAGTGAAGATAAAACAAATAGAATTGGTTGTGGCTGTCAAAATATTCCAGATGAAGTAAAAAAAAAAAAAAAAACAGACAGTCTATTCTTGACATCTAAGCTTTTTACTTCAACTGACTTAGATGGGAATTAAGGTTTCTCATTAAAATCTAAAATAAAACAAACACACACACACAAAAAAACAGGCATGTAGGTGTTGGTCCAGTAACCAGTGGGTTTCTCAGTCTCAGTCGTTGTCTCCTTGGTCAAGACTCTTAACCAGCTTTGCCTGCTTTTAGCATGTTTCAGAATGTTTTATGACAGAAGCTGAAAGCGTGACAAATTAAAACTTTGCTGGACTCCATTGAACCATTATCTGCTAAAATATGTCTGCTATTCATCCTAAATAAATTGCAGAAACATATCCACTTCTCAAATAAGTCTTCCTTTTAAAACATTTTCTATATCTTTGTCTTTCCTCCTGACTTCATTTCCACCATCTTACTAATACTTTAAATTGTTAACTTTGAGTCTTCGTCCCTCAGTAACAACGCTCATTCTGAAGAGTGTCGTTGCCAGACCGACCTGGTAATTCTTACTGTGGTGCGTTCTCTGTTCATCCAGAAAGGAGAATATTTTTAAGTTTTTGTCCTGTTGCTGGTCAGGCTGAACCACCCTGAAAATCATCTGTTTGGTACCTGTCGATTTCTTGATGCATCTTAAAAAGGCCAGTATTATGTAAAATTGACTATTTTGAGCTTTGCATGTTGTTAAATTGCCTTGATTTTTTCATGCATTTGTGAGAAATCATTTAATCTCCCACATTTCAGCTGTTCAAAACACCTGGAGGGGACATAGCACTGCCGTCGAAGACAAAGTTCTTCCTCAGAGCTGCAGTTTACAAACTACTGAGCTTCCACCTTGCAGAGCAGCCCTCTGCTGAGTCTCCTCTACTCAGCTCCTTTAGACTAGCCAGCAGCAATTAGAAAACACCTGGTGGAACTGCACATAAGCTGAGCTCATTAAAGGAGCTACTTCTCGGTAAAATGCTGGTAAGAACATTTTTAAAAAGTTAATAGAGGAGTGATGCTGGAATGGCTTCCTGAAGGCAGAGTCTCAGAAGGAGCAGGAGTTTTTAAAGAGACAGAGGCCCAATTTCAAGCCATGAAATTAGGAAGTTAAATTTCTTTTAAGTCATATTTCATATGGTATTTTTATAACAACTGGTGTTAACATAGTTACTTGAGTATGCTAGAAAATGGCACAATATATCTGGAAAACACAAAATACTTCCAGTTTAATTAACTTTTTGTAATTCTATTATTATGATAAAAAATAGAATAAACACATAATTCTTACTTAAGATAAGGATTCATGTAAGTTAATGACATCATCAGTTAGACCAGTGGTTCTTAACCTTTTTTGAGGTACCAAACCCAACAGTTTCATGTACGCATTCACTGAACCCTTCTGTAGTGATAAATAAAATATGATTTCCTCCCCCCCAAATTCAAGACATAGGGGTGACCCAACTAGAGCCTAGTTGGGTCACTAAGTCTTCTTAAAAGGTAGAGTCTCTGAGAACAGTTCTTCAAAATATAGTCAGTGTTTTCAGCAAAGCTGAGCTGAATGTCCAGGAATGACCCAAGGTATTTAAAATTTACCACAGTTTCAACAGGTTGGCCATCGAGAGGAACTGGAACCATTTTAAGGTCTTGTTTAGATCATTTAAGTAGCTCTACATTCTTAAGAGAATGGAAAATTAATAATAAATACTTATTTCTGATTTAGTACTGCAATTATATTAGTTGTGTTACTACCCCACACCACTAGAGGCAGTACCAACCCCGAAAAGATGCGACTAAGGAGCAGATTTAGAAGAACACCAAAAGCTACAGAATTTGGTAAAAACTGTGAGTTTTGCTGAAGTAAATAAAGACACAAGTTCAAATCCATGCTGAGAGTGGAACTCCTCCAATCAGAGCTCCTCCGCAGTTCTGATTGGCTAAGCAATGTAACGTGATCCTCTGATTGGCTAAGCAATGTAACGTGATCCTCTGCAGCAAATGATGACAAAGCGGGTGTCATCATGACTTTATACAAGTGTGTCTTTACCTAAGCGGCAGAGGCTCCGCCGAACCTCTGAGACAGACTCATCGAACCACTGGGGTTTGATCGAACCCAGATTAAGAACCACTGAGTTAGATGTATGAAAAGCAAGAGTTTATAAGTACTTTCAGAAAATACGAGTGTCTTTTAAAAATTCACATCAAAGATATTCTGATTTCAAATTGGTCAGCATAAAAAACAACTTTTAACCTACTTGTACAGCTCTATAACAGGCTTCGCCAATTCCTTGTAATGTCGGAGTCGTGCCTTCAGAGCCTCTGGTTTATCGTCATCGTGCTGAATCAGCGGCTCCCCAGTGATGTCATCTTTACCCTGAGGATGACAAGCCAAGGTCACAACAATCCAAAGCTGCAACAGTCTATTAAATCCTCCGTGGCAGAGAATTACGTCAAATTGAAAAATATTTCCCCATAAAATGTTCCTCATTATACACCAAAATATAACCAGTGAAAACCTCCCATTATCACAAATCTAATAACTAAAATTTACAAGGTTATTTGCATAACAGAAATTTTGGTATTTCTGTATTCCAAAAGACAAAAATCTTTATTTATTTATATTTTAAAATTACATGCTGCACAACCTTTCCACTCTGAATAAAACAAAATGCTCAAACGCTGGATTCAAAACCCCGCAAATAACAAGATATTTATGCATGTTAGAATATGATAAACTTCTGAACATCAACACCTGTAGAATTACAGTAACCATTTCTCTTTGCAACATAAAGAAAGAAGCGTGAGCGTTACTTCAGGAGTAAGGAGACTATGGCTGTGTTTTCCCCCGTCGCCCCCCTTTTCTGAGCGATTTGCTGAATCACTATGAAATCTAAATTCTTTTCAGCTTTGAAACACGCCCGTACAATCTGTGTGAGGAAACAACAGGCTGTCACAACATCTAGAGCTCAGGATTTGAATCTTTGCCAGCAAGGGCTCACTTTCACATGTTTGATACCTGAACTAGAGGAGGGTTGAATCCCATGTTGTAAACTCTGCCGCTGGCAGGGTGGACCCAGCGGTCACTCAGCCTGTCCTTCAGAGTCTCTAGGGGAATGTTGAGGTTGATGACCAGGTCCATCTGGTAGAGGCTGTTGAGGGCCTGCGCCTGCGCCAGCGTACGGGGGAAACCTGGACACATTTCAGAGGGAGAAGCAAGAAATGCTGAGTTGTCATTACAAGCTGTGTTTAATGATTACACACACCTTGCTTATTTTCCCTCAAAACACACTGCTGTAGTTCCGACTTCTGATTTCAATTTGAACAGGCAAATCATGTACGAGTAATTCCTAATTTTACTATTTCAAACTATGATGACAGGTTGTTATTGCCAACAAAACTTAAACCTTGCAATGTTTGCTGATTTCCACTGAAATGGCCTGTGGCTGAGCTGTGACAGCAGAATTATACATTTGTGATAAAAACCTAAAGAAAAAAAGCACAGCTGACCAGATCCTATTAATTAATTAGTTTGTAAATGTAAAGGTGAAGAGTAACTGCCTAAATTTGAAATTAGATATTTATTATATACAGGTAGAGAGAGCTTAATAAATTTACAGATGAAAGACATGTTGAAATATTTCAGTGGTTCAGTTCAAAAAAAATCTAACTCATCGTTAACCACATAGATATTTTACAAGTATTTATGTAGTTTATTTTGGAGATTGTTGCTTACAGTTAATGAAAATTTGGTTTCTTTTCCCTTTAATACTTAGTCAGCGCTCCTTTTACATGAACTACTTCATCTGTGTGGTGTGGCATAAAGGTGATTCAGACAGGTTGCAGGTTTTAGGTTGGAATAAGTTTGATGACCAACCAAGCACAGGGGCACAATGCTCTTTGAACTAGGACTTGGAACTTGCCTATCTTTTTTAACAATACTTTTCCTTCCACTCAACTTTCTACTTACATGTTTGGATTTTGAAGACTTGAATGTGATAAACATTCAAGTCTTACCCTCCATGTTTAGGAAACCAATGACTGTGCTGGACAATTATTAGGTCAGCATTCTTCCACTTTAATTTCTGATTTCATCAGCTGTAAGCTCATGGACCATCAACCAAAACAACAGAAATCTCTGAGTCGTGAATGCACTATTCACTGTTTCAAACACTACGTAGCACAGTATCTGAACAAATGTGAACACTGTGTGTATTCTGCATAGTTTATATTTCTATTTTTTGCCTGCTTAATTTTATCTGACTACTTATCTACTTTATACCCAAATGTAATATTTTTGGTTTCCAATGTGGTCAAGAAAATAATAGTTTTATTTTATAAACATTTAAACGGTAAACATTTTTCCTTACTGTGCATATGACAATAATAGCTTTGAATTTATATTGTGAGCTTTTCAATAGATACATTTACTTTGCTTTGATGTTCTAATATACTGATATGGCCTTGCAGGCATTGGAAATCAGATCATCTTCATGAATAAAATTCCTTTTTGTTTTTCCAACCTGGAGTTGTGTCCTCTCTCGACTAATCATTTATTTTTCCACCACAGCAGGTAAAGTTTAACAATGGAAATATCACAGCAACCTCTTTTCTTTTGGGTGTGTTTTGTGTGTATGTGTGGGTGTGTGTGTGTGGTGCCACATGCAAAGTATGTAAAAACAATGAGCCTAGTCATTTCTCCAGTATTGATGCTCAATGGCCATGATGACAGATGTTCTGCTACCCCCAGCCATTACAGACAAGCCCAATTTAACAAGAATGGTGACACATCAACTAGGAATATTTTACATAAATTTATTGAGATCTACACAGTCCAGTCACATTAATGTGACCATCTGTCAAAAGCCAGAATAACCACCTTTCACAGAGCGAACTGCTACGAGACGTGCAGGAAGAGAGTCACTTAGGTCCCTGAAGGTCTTCTCTGGGATGTTGAGCCATGCCGACTCTAATGCCGTGGCCAGCTGCGCTAGATTACGCGGTTGAGGATCCATGGCGCGAACAACTCGATCGAGATGGTCCCACAGATGCTCGATTGGGTTTAAGTCAGGTGAGTTTGCTGGCCAGGGGAGGACGGTAAACTCATCCTGGTGCTCTTCGAACCACGCACGTACACTGGCAGCTGTATGGCACCTCGCATTGTCCTGCTGGAAGATGCCATCATCCTGAGGAAAAACAATGCGCATGTAGGGGTGGACATGGTCCGCAAGGACAGATGCGTACTTGTATTGATCCATCGTGCCTTCCACAATAATCAGTGAACCCAGAGAATGCCAGGAAAACATTCCCCAGACCATAATGCTCCCGCCTCCAGCTTGGACCGTTCCTGCAATGGTTGCAGGGTGGTTCCTTTCAGAGGTTTCACGCCTTATACGCCAACGTCCATCTGTCCGATGGAGCATAAAACGCGATTCATCTGAAAACGCTACCTGTCGCCACTCAGTGGACGTCCAGCTGCTGTACTGGCGTGCAAATTCTAGCCTTCGTCGTCGATGAACACCAGTCAGCATAGGTGCACGAACCAGGCGTCTGCTTCGGAGGCCCAGACACAGCAATGTTCGCTGAATAGTGGTTTGGGAGACACTTGTGGTAGCCCCTTGGTTCATTTTAGTGGTCAGTTGCTCAACGGTAGCCCGTCTATCTGCCCGAACGCATCTCCGCAACCGTCGTTCGCCTCTGTCATCTATGGCCCGTGGTGCACCACATTTGCCACGTCGTTGATTTTGGACAGTCCCATTTTGCCATGCACGGTACACTTTTACCACGGCGGCACGCGAACAGTTCACAAACTCAGCCGTTTCGGAAATGCTTCCACCCTTGGCCCGAAAGCCAATGATCATGCCCTTTTGGACGTCGGATAAATCGCTTCGTTTCTGCATTACGCCAACGATTGAAATGTTTTCCGAAGCCCACACACACCCTTTATATACGCTCAACTGCACTGTGCTGCCACCTGCCTTCTGTGATTGGTTATTTAACTCTGAAGTGGAAAGTACGTGGTGGTCACATTAATGTGACTGGACTGTGTAATTAAGCTGCATGGATTTAGAGGTTACAATTAAGGTCAGTAAGCTCAAGAGTTGCACCTGCTTTGTTTTCTTAACATACTTTCAGAGTTGGTTTCCAAATTCAAAATTGCATACTTCCCCAGACTACAATTCCCAGAGTACACTGTTCTTTTTAGCCCAGTTTAAAAGAATAAATACAAAGTGTCAATATGTATTCATGGGATTTCAATAGTAATCAGACTCTAAACATGGAAACTGTTTGAACCAGGTACAGAAAGGGATTTTATCTGTACTGAATATTATTAATATATATGTTACATTATTTAATATGCTTATGACTACAACTTTATATCTACTTTTATATTTTACAGCAAGAATATTTTAAAACTTTTTAAAAGAAGACAACAAAATCACTTTTTAAATAATATTATTGTCAATCTGATGACAAAATGAAAAAACTAAAAATATGACCTTCTGGCATGAGTGCCGGTCTATTTAGTAAATCTTATTCAAATATATGAGAGAACACAGCAAAGCCCCTAAAACTAGTCTTTCATAAAAAACGTTTCTCAGATCTTTAACATTATTGGCCAAAGTTACAAAGAGCTACTGTGAAGGACATGTGGCTCTAGAGTTGAAGGTTGCAGAGTCGTTAGAAAAAGAACAGAAAAAACGTCCACTGAAAAACCTCATCTGAGCTGAGAAAGACAGTAAAGTAACCATTAAAGTTAAAGGCTGGCTTGGTTCCTGAGGGGTCATAAAGTTCAAATCCAGCTCAAAAAATGTCACAAGTGCAGCACTCCATAACTGACTGAAAAACTGACTGAAACAACAAACCAAACTAGTACATTAACAAAACTAGTAAATTAACAACCGAATGGGTATAATATGAGACAAATTCATTTCAATAGTAATTCAATAAAAACGTTTTGGAAATAAAATATCAGCTGAAATCAAACTTGCCAAACATTATTTTCTTCTTTTCCTATGGATCTACTTTTTCTGTGTTAAAACATATTCTTCCAGCCAGCACTGTGAATGATTACTGCTTTGTCAAAACAGCAAAGGCACGAGGGGCTATGTATAATTAAGTTAAGTCAGTTAGCCTTTACTGTTATTTTTACAAGCCCAGACATGATCAAACCTGCTAAAGTTTTTGAGATTTGAATTTAAATAAACTTTTCTACACAATGACTCAGATTCAGTGATAATGTCCATGGACAGACTTGTTTATGACGTGTTTGCATGTGGTCCTGCTTATAAATTTGCAATTCACTGTAGGATTCTAAGGGGTGGCATTTGGTTGGGCCAATCAGCTTTAAGGGTTAGCTGGCAGTTCTCACAACAACCTTCAGGGTGCATGGCAAAAAACATCTTTCATTACAATGAATCATGACTAAAAACTGAAACGGTTATGAACAGTTCTGCTTTTCCCCCCCTCCTGTGCACCAGTGGAATTGAGTAAGCAGAAGCAAAAGTGGCAAAAACATAAGCTTTCTTACCGTCTAGTAGCCAACTGTGGTTCCGCAGCTGCTCCAGTTTGGGCAGCATCAATCTGGTCATCACGTGGTCAGGCACCAGCATGCCTCTGTCTATGTAGGTCTTTGCCAGCATGCCAGCCTCTGGCACATGACAGCCAAGTAAACAGAGAGCACAGCATGTTTGTTTCTGCTTCCTGATGTTGAAGATTTCAAAAAAGAAAGAAAGAAAAGGGGGGGGGGGGGGCAGGAAAAGATAGAGCCGAGCCTGTTGTTCCTCATCACCTCCAGTTTCTGTTACTGTCACTGCAACCTTTTAAGTTTATGATGGGAGCTGCAGGGTCTCTTTGTGGGTTATTACATAAATACTTCCACTGAGTCCCAGAGTTCAACAAAAACATAATTCAACTGATGATGTTTTTTGGGGAAAAAGAAAAAAACAAAACAGAAAAGATCAGAACTTTCTTTCTTAAGTTCTTTATGCCAAACTTTTGTATCATGTTATTTATATCTTGTTGGGAATTGAAGCAATTCTAGGTGTGGAAAGTTAATTCGAAATACTTGAGAAAATTATGAGAGAGCCATACATTTTCAAATAAGGTAACAAACTGCCATAAAGTCTTGTGAACACCAGAATGATCTTTTTTTTTTTTTTGCTTGTTTTCAGTGCTGCTGTGGTGGCAGAGACAGCTATTGAGTCAAGTTAGTCATTTCTTCTTAAACTAGCAAAACAAACAACGAGTATGACCCCCTTAAAAATATTTTTTTATTTTGAAGTTTTCTTTAAACTGCCCTGTTTTTCCCCAAATTACATTATTTTTGTAGTGGAAACCCCCCCACATTGCGAAACACCAGAGAAAATAGCTAATTTTGGGGTAGACTCTTCCTGTTGTCGCCACTGAAGTGCTGTTCTGGCTTTCTTACCTGTGCTGGCTGCTATACCCTCGCGTAGAAAGTCGCCACTGGACAGGTACTGCAGGCCAAAGCTGTGTGCAATCCTCTTGCAGATCGTGCCTTTTCCAGATCCCGGTGGACCCAAAACAGCAGCACGTAAAAGCTTGGCCATATCCTGCTACAATAACAAACAGTTCCCAATGTCAATTTTTTTTTTTTTTTTAAATAGTATTTAAAGTGTAGGAGATGCTCCAGATTTAGGTTTGTACCAGTAATTTGTATACAACAAAAACAACGGTTTGGAACTATATTTTAGCGTGTCAGTGGAATCGTGTGGATCTTTACGCACTGCCTCCTCTTTGCGTGTAGCGGAACTGTTCCCCTTTTGGACAGGAACGAAGTCAAAACGCCTTTTTTTCCCTTTTCCTTCTCTCGCTCCTGAGGACGTGGGTCGCTCTGCGTCTTTAAGAACAGAGGTTGTTCTCCGCGAATGAATGAGAGAGTCTCCACAACGCCCTACTTTTTTGCGCGCATCATCCAGGAAAAATGCGGATGGGTTTACGTCGCTGGGCAAACTGGTTACTGTAGTTTTTTATACAGTTTAAACAGTTTACGTAAGTACGAGAGCTAAGTGATTGAATTACTTTTACTAATCAATTATGGGAAGGTAACATAGCAACACAATAAATCGAACGCGGAAGCTCCAAATAAGACGAAATAGAGAGAAGATCAAACGTAAACAATGGCAGAAAAAAACAACAACTTTGTAATATTTCCGGTATTGTCTGTGTCACTTCCTCCCACTGGAACACGACGGTATTGGCAACAGGAAGTAAGACAGAAGGTAACCGCAGGTGTCTCAACTAGCATTTATTTTATGATAATTTTTTTTTTAATAATAATAACTTTTTTTTTTTAAAAAAAATCAAACTAATAAAATTATAGTTTACAAGAGAAAAAATAATAATAAAAACAACATCAGAAAATGACACAATAATAGAGACAAACACTAGGTTATTGATTTTTGTCAAGTAAAATTTCGCCCCTGAACATCAAAAGCGGAACCATCACACTGATGCACATCTTTCTGCATCAAACTGTTAAAATGTCGAATATTAGAATCCCTTTGATAGTTGAACTCATTCTGTATCTTGTAATTTTGTTTTCTATTTTGTGGTTTTTAGTTTTGCTTTGTCTTGTTAAATCTTGTTAAAGTACAATTAATTCAAACTATACTATACTGTTGTCATATTAGTATATTAGCAATAATAACATAATTTAGAATACTGCTCCAGAGTGGGGAAATAAAGGCAATATCAGCAATCAAAGGTCAGAGAGCTCATGAGGACTCACACTAAGGTACTAAATACATAGAACTATAAATAAAAAATGAATAAAAATACTGTCAAAGCAAGTCATCAGAGAAGTATATATACATACATATATATATATTTATATATAAACTATATATATATATATATATATACATATATATATATATATTATATATATATATATATTATATATATATATATATATATATATATATATATATATATATAAAACTGTCAAAGCAAGTCATTAGAGAAGTATATATATATATACAGTATATATATAAAAAAAAATAAAAATTCCCTTCTCACCCTCTGCGGGTGGTCTCTTTTCATCCTCTGAACTCGGGTCCTCTACCAGAGGCCTGGGAGCTTGAGGGTTCTGCGCAGTATCTTGGCTGTTTGATAATCATTGCTCTGTCCTGTTGTCCTCAGACAATGTGTTGTCACGTTCCATGACAACACGCTGGACATTTCAGGAACAAAGTCTCTTCAATCACAGTCTGTGTTTTCTCACTGCTTTGTTAAAGTTGCAGTATGTAACTTTTTAAAAGTTTATTTTTATATATATATATATATATAGCCGATATGTGGAAAGTTCGGCAGTGAATACATATACATTTTTTTTCCCTTCAGATTTTTATTTTTTAATTGCTCTCACATTCCTTTTAAATTTGACATTTTGACATTATATTATATATATATATATATATATAGCAGTGACAGTCATAGAGCTACTAAGGGGAGAATCTAAGATAATATGCCTTTGTGCACCTAGGATGCAGCGATATATCATTGAAGAAACTCTACAATCCAGTCACGACTTCATGCATTGGGTGGGAGACATTATCCAGCAGTGATGTTATTTTAGTTAAAGTTCTTCTGTCTCCCAACCCCTGCAGTGAGTCAATGGGGCACTCAAGGTCAGAGCTGGCCTTACTGATGAGTTTATCAAACCATGTCAAAATGTTGTGTCTAAACCTTTATTGAGGTAAGTATAATCTGTTATTACATATATATGGCTATATATGTAATTGATGTATGATCTTAATGTGAAATTAAGATCATACATCAATCATTAATTAGGAATATCATGAAACAGATTCTAGACCTTATGCAGAGGTTCTTACAGTTTAATTCAAAATGACATGTATAGACATTTTATAACAATTCCAGACTCTATTTCTCCAAAACAAAACAAACAAAAAAAAAAGATAGATTCCAATAAATGCACACACCTTCTTCCACAATGGCTTCATGAATTGTAGATTATACCATTAAACAGAGAAGGAAGCAAAAATTTAAGCTTCTGTTTAGGGCCATTATAACAGCAGGAAACTCTTTACTTCACACAGATTGTAAATAATAATGAGTTTACTTTTGAATTTACTTATGATTTTGAAAAATGAATTTGAAATACTTTATTGCTTTAATTTTATAATTGAAATAGATTTAAAATAATGCAGTGAGACATTTTTAGTGATAAACCTTTGGTACACATTTAATATCTTCCTCTCCTTTTGTGCTTCCTAATATATTTCTTAGGTTTTCAAAGAGTGTGCTTGTTTATCTTTTTTGCAGTCTACAGAAGTTTACATTTTCAGGTTGTCGATGTAAGTTAGAATACCACAGTTTAAGAAATTCAATTTAAAAAATGAAGCTTGTATAATGAGTGTTATTTTCTGCTAACTTTAGTGACTATGGTTTACATGGAATGAAACCCAAATGTTCATTTTCTTTTAAAACTTGAATATTAAAAAACAGATTTTTAATATTACTATGACTTTCAAATATGGGTTTATGTTGGAGAATGTTAACTTGACAGGTGTCTGGCCATTATAATTCGACCTCCAACAAAAAAGCTAAGCTGGAAAGGATCGTTGCTAGTAGTTCAGAGTGATGGATGCTGGAATATTAATGGGAGGTGGCGACAGGTATAGTCTTAAGAGATTTATAAAGCAAAGCACATTCAAGAGTTTTTGGGACATGCACAAGCAACTGGAGATGGAATCAATGTCTCAAGACCCACACAGCTGTAGTTCTGTGGGGTGGATTCTGAACACTTAAGGTTTCCCAAACTCTTACAAGAGTTTTGCTCCACAATCCTTTTGAAGATCATTTTTGACATGTTTTTCTTCCACTCAATTTTACATTGATATTCTTTTATCACTTTGTTAGCCTCTGTAGAAATGGACTACAGCAATCTTCCTGCTAATTTTGCATGCCAAGATTTGTATGTTTTCTAATTTCTTTTATTAGTTTCAACCCATAATTATTGAAATAAACGTTGTGTTATGATTTTGTCGTTACATTAACCTTTTATTAATTTTTTTAATTTTTTTTAACAAGTTGCCACTTGTTGACGGATGAAGCTCAGAGATTTTATTATATAAAGTCAGTGGATTTTTATTTTTGTTGCTTTGCAAGCAGGAGGCGCAAAGAAAGGGGGAGAAAAAAAACCGAAGCACGAGTCGGATGTCATTTGCGGACGGCAGGAATCCAGTGAGTACTTGTTGCGAGCCATACGGCGGCGGCAGCGTCCCGAAGCTGTCAAATATTGCGCACAGCCTCCAGTCGTCAGTCAGTGGAGTAACCCAGACTAATCCATCAGACAAACAACTCGGAAGATTAACCTTTTTTTTTTTCTTCTAACGAGTTTTCCCCGCTGTGATCGGAAGCTTCTTCTAAAATCCTGATACGTTTTTCTTTTTCTTTTTTCTTTTGTCACATGGCTTTGAAGAATTCAATAACAACAAAAAATGGCGACAATCACGTTGCTCTGTGTGGTCTTGCTGCGTCATTAAAAATATTCATGTAAACACGGGGAACCGAACGAGCGGGTCGCAGGTAAGTTTGCTCCTTCAGTGCTACAGATCTAAAAGGAAGTTGAATGTTATTTGGAATAAATTTATACATTTGGATCGAACCGCATGCGTTTTGTTTTTGCTCAGAAAAAAAGGGGTGTGTGTGTGTGTGTGTGTGTGTGTGTGCAATGCTGGGCGTTAACGTTTGGCTCCACAGTATTCACTGCAAGCGTTGCACTCTATTTATTCGCTCTTTAGCATTTAGTTAAGAGTAGTTGAAATAGTGTTATTGTCGCGTAGTTATAAGAAGCAACTCTGCTCAATTTATTTCCTTTTTAATAGAGAGCAGCAACAAGCCTCGGCAGTTCTCCTGCTTTGCTTATTATTAGAGAGGGGTTATCATAGAGGGGTTGCTTTACAGTGGCTGTTGTGAGGCTGTTATTCTTCTGTTATTTACATTGAGCGTTTACGCAACACGGACGCGCTTTCATCACAGCGTCTCCGTCTACATCACCGAGGACAGTGAGAACGTTGTGCCGTACCGAACCCCGACAGCGAGCTTAATGCCTCGCTCTTGTTTCAGTTGTTGCACATGTTAGGCTTCGTTGCCCCGCGTCCGACACGAAAGCGCTTTGGCCAGAGCCAAACGCCAGAGCTGCGGAGCTAATGGAGTTGTTTACATGAAGTGCAGGAGGGCGGACCGAAGACGAAGGGAGGCGGGGCCGCGACGTGGGCCAGCGCCGCGCCGCGACGCCCAGCACCGCCCAGCGCCGCCCCGCGCCGCGCCGCGCACCGAACGCTCCAGATGCGCCTCGCGCCAGGAAGGGAGGGGCGGAGCCCGAGGCGAGAATCATAACAAGTCTGACGTCACTCAGCCTTGTGGTTGGTATGAATAATACACAGAAGTTTGTCTGTGGGCCCTGCAGGAGTAGGGAGAAGTAGGGAGGGGAATGAAACGTTACCTGTTTTAGTTTCACATGAAGCGAAGACATTATTAACGAGGCTTCTGTACAGCAGCAGCACAGCAGCTCAATACACGCCTTTACTTTTTTTATGTATGCATATGTTTAATTATGCTATTTATCGAATATCTGTTGTTCACTCTAAGCCCCACGCTTGAATGATACCTGAACTCATAATTTGTGGAATATTTTTTTAAGTTTGTTTTTCAAAATCGTGGGGTTTAGTTAGAAAATTCTCCAGAGAAAAGGAAGAATAGGATAGAAAAAAACAATTTTAGGCATGGAAAGTTTATTTACTGAATTTCCATATTAGAAAAAAGATCATTTAAAGTCAGCATTAGTTAAAGTATAGAGAGGAAAAAAATAGTACATTCTCGCTGTGGCATAATACAGGAAAGTAAAGATACATTTTTAAACATGTTAAAAAGACATGTTTTAATGAAAACATTTTTTATTTTCTTTAAAAATTATTGATTACTTTCAAATTATATATTCATTTTATATATGTGTCCTGCGCTGTGCAAATATATAAAATAAATGACAGTGAATGTCTATATATTTTTTTCTAGATTAATATTAATTAATTTCTGGTTCTATATTAATATCTGAATAAAAACTTAAAATACACTAATATTCTGATCACCATCATTTGGGTGCAGTTCAGGGTCATCTTCTGAAATATGTTGTTTGTATCTGATTTTTATTCTGACTAGTTGTTTATGTTTAAAGGAACAAGCAAACAGTGTTATTGTTGTGCAAAATGTGCTGACTAACATGGCGATGAAAAAAGGAGTGGGGCCACTGATGCTTCCAGACTTGACAGGCTGCCCTGGTTCAGTTATCACAGTGCTGATGCTGTCCCCCTCGAAGGTACAGTACTGTGATAACTGAAGGATGGCTGCCAACTTGACACTGGCGCAGCGATCAGCAGGTGAGGAGGAGCTGTAAATATGCAAATCTTTCTGTATGAAACCATTAAAAAAGTTTTAACAGGACAATGAAAGTCTCTGTGTATTAATTTTAATTTAATTGAATTGTGTTTTCTGAGATCATAAATGAGCTCATTGAAAAATGAGGAATTATTAATTAAAAAAAATTTCTCGCACAGTCTGAGCAACCAACTGTACCACAGTTCAGTTTCAACGTGCAAACAGTGGGACTTTTTATGTTAGCCATAGAATTAATATAAATATCACCAACTTTATTTGTAAGGCACCATAAAACGACCACAGTTGGAGCAAAGTACTGCACATAATTGTAAACTATAAACATATATTAAAAGTTGCTGTTGTTACAACTCCTGTGCTTGAGGTTGAAGGCTGGGATGGAGATGTGGCTATGTCATCATCATATTCACTGCAAAGTGATCACCTTAGAGGCCAAGTTTGAGGTTAGTTGTTTTTCTTATTGCAAATGGGTGCACAATTAAATAATATACCTAGATGACTACAAAAATTTACATTTGAGCAATAATTATCTTCTCAAAAGTTTACAATTTTGGAGCAACACTGATGTCTCCTAGAAATAAACATGCAAATATAAGCATCACATCCATAGAAAATTTATTAAATGTCAAAGAATCAAAAAGCTAATAGCATTCAGGCTTTAATGAAGTATGATTTCATCTAGCAGGGATTTTATTTATTTATTTATTTATTTATTTATTTATTTATTTATTTATTTATTTATTTATTTATTTCACAGTGTGTAGGAATAAAACCAAAAACAATGGTGGTCAGAGGGCCCTGCCTTGACCGGGCTCTGAAGATGTGTTCTGCATTGCTGTCAACAGGGGGAGCTACAGCTTCATCGCACTTCGTGTTCAATTCTGTTGCACTGATTTGTCTTTGACGTCTATAAAATATTTGAAAACTAAAGCTTGCAGTGTTGATTAGTAGGTCAGTACTATCTGATCAAGTTTTATTATGAAAACAAGTAAAAAATTATTTTCTCTATCACCATTCAACAACAATTTTGCACACTCCGGCAAAATTTCAAAACAAAATAATTATTTTTTTTTTCTGCATAAAACACTATTTACCATCAACGTGCATATGTTTGTGGCATGGCCAATGCTTTTGTACACGTCATTACATCAGAATAATCAAACCATAGGATATTTTTCTATAAATTTTAGGACTGGAAAATATGTTTTTAAAACTCATCTGAGTGAGTCATGTTTTTGATCTGAAGGTTACTCTGCACCTGTCATTAGTTGTGTTTTTTACTGACAGGGTACACAGTGTTGATAGGTTGTGGAAATCCCCTCAGGAGTCATGATATATGTTTTGTTTTTGTCTCACACTAGCCCCAATCAGCTAATCGTGCTTTGAGCCGCATGTTTTTCTTACTCAGAGTCATGTGATGACATGACACTTTGCGGTGGAGGACATTTTTTGACAGCCAAATCTAAAAGTCAAGTGAATTTCACACTTGTTAAGTGAGTTATTAACTCCAAAAAAGCAAGCCACCACACACTACAGTACTGTTAGCTTCTAAAAGTTCCTTTCTCATTAGTGTCCAGAATCAGTTTGAGGGGGATTTTCTTCTTTGCATTTCCTCTCGTAAAAAGCAACGAGTTGCTGCTGTGTTGTGGGATGTGGGCAGTCCCTCACTGACATAAACTGCTCTTCTGTTATCTTATGAGGAACTTTCAGGACTTCGTTCATCCGATGCAGGAAGACAAGTAGATTATTCATTTACCACATGTGCATTCCCTACATGTTGCTGGAAGTGGACACCAGATGACTCACACAGTTATCTGCTGCAGTGATGTCATCTGGTAAACTGTTCCACTTTGACTAAAAGGGGGAGGGGAAAGACAATGCAAACATAAAACAAATTGTCCATTTTGTTTAATTGAACCTCATTTATTCTGGCTTTCTTTAACAAAATTCTTAATTTCAGAATTTTGTCAACTTTTCACCGCAGACATTACAAGCAAATATATTTCATTGCAATTTTAATGACCAGCTTAAAGTATTGCATAATTGCAAAACAATGGAAAGAAAATTATAGTTTTATAAAATTATATTGATGAAAGGATTTTGTAAATATAAATATGTTATATAATTATATAAATTATATGTAATATACAATACATATTTTTTATATATAATATTTTATGTATTATGTGTGTATGTATTGTATATATTACATACATAATATAAATACATATTATTCAGCTCTCCCTTATCATATTTACTTCTTTTACAAGTACAGTGAAGGTGCAAGTCTTCTTTCTACATCTTCTACTTCACAGTTGTGCACTGCTTTGTCTTTTATGTAAAATCCCTACAAAATATCGTTTTATGATTGTAATGCCAGAAATTCTAAAAAATGAAAAGAAAAGAAAAAGAAATTATAACTACAGATGTTGAACTTTGACAATATCATAAGGAATTTCTGGAACAGACTGAGATGTTTAATTCTTCACAAAGTGATCTACAGATCATTGATTTTATTACAAGCTATTAACACAATCTAAAATTAAGATGTATGACTGTGTGTAGTTTAATAGGTCAACAGCCTTTTTATTACCACCCCTAGATATTACAAAACATTCTCTTAAGTTACAGAATGATGCTTCTGCTAATTTGGTTAGATGGAAATCCATTTTGTTGTGTCAGGACACCGCTGATGCTTTTGTTTCATTTTTATGGCTTTAACGAGGAAGTATTGGGCTGCAGCTTATCCAACTGACCAAGAGAAGTCATACGTACAAGGAAATCAGTCTGTCACAAGATTAAGACAACTAGCAGATGCAAACTCATCTAAGATCATTAGTTAATCTGATAAATTATTTTCTGCTAGTAAAAGAGTTGAAAAACTTGTAGGAATAGATAAGTCAAACTCATCACAGTAAAGAACTTAGAATTGTTCTTGTTTTTTATTTGTTCTAATTCTTTATTTTCACATTTTGTGATATCACACATAAATTTGACTTGCATAGTTTTTAAAAGAGAACCAACCTTCATTCTGATACCTCTGTGACTCATTAATGGCAATGTTCTACATTTCCTGTTAGTGACCTTTTAAAATGGAATACAGACATAATGAAACAACACTGTGTCTCTGACAGCTATTGCTGAAGATTTTTTTAATGACATTCAAGCAAAAATAAAAATAAAATCTTTAACCAGATTTAGAATATAGTTTCTGACCTGCCAAATTTACAGGAATTTATGGTATTTATATTTAAAGTTTTACAAATGCAATCGATTTACCGGTCGATCTCACCCACCCCACCCTCATCTATGGTCATGAGCTTAAGGTCATGACCGAAAGAGCGAGATCACGGATACAAGCGGCCGAAATGGGTTTTCTCTGCAGGGTGACTTGGCTCTCCCTTAGAGATAGGGTGAGAAGCTCGGTCATCCGGGAGGGACTCAAAGTAGAGCCGCTGCTCCTCCATGTCCAGAGGAGCCAGTTGAGGCTTGGGCATCTGGTCAGGATGGACGCCTCCCTGGTGAGGAGTTCAGGTCCCACCGGGAGGAGGCCCCGAGGAAGACCCAGGACACGCTGGAGGGACTATGTCTCTCGGCTGGCCTGGGAACGGCTTGGGGTTCCTGGAGGAGCTGGAAGAAGTGGCTGGGGAGAGGGAAGTCTGGGCCTCCCCTCTGAAGCTGCTGCCCCCGAGACCCAACCCCGGATAAGCGGAAGAAAATGGATGGATGGATGGACAAATGCAATCAATGAATAGGACATTACCTTGTGACATCCAACATAATCACAAACATGTTTTAAATTACTAAGGCTAAATCCCTGGAAGGTCTTCCTTGATTATTTCTCACCTATGGAATAGAAAAGATGATTAAAAACCCCTCATTACGTAATTTTTTTCTGTGCAAAAGTCCATTGTAGTGATTTTTTTTTATTTGTTCAACTTGTTAGTTAAAAGATATGGCAATTCTTTACGTCACCTGGAAAATTACTATTATTGATTTACACAAAGGTCAGACTGGGGAACTTTATGAATACATACTAAAGTCTAAAGTAAAAGATTTGTTCTCGAACTCACAGTTCAAACTTAACTTTTGACATTATTCAAATATATTTAGTTGACCCTCTGTTCTTCCAGCATTCACCTGAGGAAAGCCAGCAGGTTCCCAAAGATGATGATTGGGGCTGATTGTCAAGGGAAGGAGCAAAACAAATGAAGGCTATTATAGTAAATGCACAAATGGCAATGAAAATGTTTGAACATTTTTGGAAGTAATTCCATCAGACGAAGGTGAAGTAATCGTTTGAAATGATGATGATGATGATGATGATGATGATGATGATGATGCATCTTTGTCACCAGGCAAAGTTAAATGACATGGCCAGGAAAATGTTTTTTGGGGAATTAATGGTGTGCTGGGTTCCAAGGCATCCCACTGTTTTTCTTACTGAAGCCAAGGTGCCATGGTTAGAATAGAATAGAATAGAATAGAATAGAATAGAATAGAATAGAATAGAATAGAATTATCCTTCATTTGTCACACAGTACATATAAATTCCGGTGTACCAAAAGCAAATTAAAGGTAAATGGAAGCATGCTTTTACTGTAAAGAATAAGAAACTTTACAGAAAAACCAACTTTACAATGTAAGAAAAAAAAATACTCTACTGTTATTAAAAATGACAAGCTGAGAAAGATAATTAATAAATGTGCAATATACACAGTCCAGTCACATTAATGTGACCACCACGTACTTTCCACTTCAGAGTTAAATAACCAATCACAGAAGGCAGGTGGCAGCACAGTGCAGTTGAGCGTATATAAAGGGTGTGTGTGGGCTTCGGAAAACATTTCAATCGTTGGCGTAATGCAGAAACGAAGCGATTTATCCGACGTCCAAAAGGGCATGATCATTGGCTTTCGGGCCAAGGGTGGAAGCATTTCCGAAACGGCTGAGTTTGTGAACTGTTCGCGTGCCGCCGTGGTAAAAGTGTACCGTGCATGGCAAAATGGGACTGTCCAAAATCAACGACGTGGCAAATGTGGTGCACCACGGGCCATAGATGACAGAGGCGAACGACGGTTGCGGAGATGCGTTCGGGCAGATAGACGGGCTACCGTTGAGCAACTGACCACTAAAATGAACCAAGGGGCTACCACAAGTGTCTCCCAAACCACTATTCAGCGAACATTGCTGCGTCTGGGCCTCCGAAGCGGACGCCTGGTTCGTGCACCTATGCTGACTGGTGTTCATCGACGACGAAGGCTAGAATTTGCACGCCAGTACAGCAGCTGGACGTCCACTGAGTGGCGACAGGTAGCGTTTTCAGATGAATCGCGTTTTATGCTCCATCGGACAGATGGACGTTGGCGTATAAGGCGTGAAACCTCTGAAAGGAACCACCCTGCAACCATTGCAGGAACGGTCCAAGCTGGAGGCGGGAGCATTATGGTCTGGGGAATGTTTTCCTGGCATTCTCTGGGTTCACTGATTATTGTGGAAGGCACGATGGATCAATACAAGTACGCATCTGTCCTTGCGGACCATGTCCACCCCTACATGCGCATTGTTTTTCCTCAGGATGATGGCATCTTCCAGCAGGACAATGCGAGGTGCCATACAGCTGCCAGTGTACGTGCGTGGTTCGAAGAGCACCAGGATGAGTTTACCGTCCTCCCCTGGCTAGCAAACTCACCTGACTTAAACCCAATCGAGCATCTGTGGGACCATCTCGATCGAGTTGTTCGCGCCATGGATCCTCAACCGCGTAATCTAGCGCGGCTGGCCACGGCATTAGAGTCGGCATGGCTCAACATCCCAGAGAAGACCTTCAGGGACCTAAGTGACTCTCTTCCTGCACGTCTCGTAGCAGTTCGCTCTGCGAAAGGTGGTTATTCTGGCTTTTGACAGATGGTCACATTAATGTGACTGGACTGTGTATATATTTCTACACAGAAAAACAGAAAACTATTTACAAAAAAAACAGTTACTGCAAAAAACAGAGTGTACATCGGTTTTATTAATTAAAGTATCACAGCACTAATCCTAATCTACACGTTGCTTCAAACTGCAAGATAACTGGATGTAAAAAAGTATAATGCAGTTTTCCCTGCTAAGAAGAGGAACTAATTCAGTGTTCTGGAAAAATTTCTTATCTCTAAGAGATAAGGCTCCAGCTATCTTAAAACGGGGAAAGTTTAAGAATCATGTTTTGTTAAAGAGCCAACTGCAGACTGGCTGCCCAAGGAGACAGCCTGACTATTTAAAAAATCATATTAACTCCCCCTTGTATCAGTTTATAAAGGGCAAAATGTAAAATCTACATTCTTTGCAATTAGTATAGGGTATTTTAGTAAAGCCAGAATGTTCATTTGTGAAGTTACTTTACTGCATATACTCAGTGTTTGTTTTTTATGAGTATTTTATTATCATTATTAATTCATGTTTTTATAAACAGTTGTTAAAGTGGTTGTCGTTAAAAAGTGCAAATAGCTTTAAGAATCAAGGTTTCTTTGTTTAAAGGGTTAATGTCGTCACCGTGATTGACGGGTGTATTAGCCAATCAGCAGCGGAGTTTTACGGCCAGATACTGCGTAACTTTCGGGAAAGGGTTGTTAGTTGTCAGGAAGGGATAGCAGTCGGTGAGGAACGGTTCAGAGTCTTCAATTGACTACCCAACGTTAAAACAACCTTCGATATTCATCTGTCTGGATACTGAAATACATTGGGAGCAGGTTTTCGAATCAAACCGATGAAAACGGATACGCAAAAGCCGCTGAGAAAGGCATAAACTCCGTCGAATCGTCTTAACAAATGTACCACTAAACGAAAGGAAGTAACTTGCCACACTGGCGAAGCTCTTTAGGTGAGTAAATGTCAGTTTATTGAATGTTTCCAATGGAAATAGCCGATGACTTTTTGTCAGTTGAAAACACCCACACGTTATCTCTCCTTCCAATTTATTGCTTTGTTATAACCTTGCTATCTAACACGCCAACAAGCTAAGGTTAGCTAACAAATCTACTTTCGATCACTCCGTCCATTTTCTGTCTGCTCTGAAGGCAGATAACGTCTTCATGCACGGTTAACCTTTTTTTCCTGAATATCTACAGTTAACAGACAGCAAATGTTGACAGTCCATATTTCAGAGAGGGTGTGAAGAATTGAATTCTGGGTTTATTACAGTTTGGGGTTTTTTTTTGTTGTGTAAAATTATACAATTTGAAAGTGAAAACAAATGTTGAAAATTCACTCCACCTTGTCATAGCTGCATTGTTACATGTGTTTTTACTTTTTATGTTGAGATGGGTACACAGAAATTCAGCTTATGGGAATGATGTGAATGATGTGTAACTGAAATGTATTACTTTCCATACATAGTTATAAATGCTCTGTGGGTTTTACTTTACCTCTATCTTAAAGAGGCAGTGATATGACATTTAAATTAAACTGTAAAGAAAAATGTTTTTATTTAATTCTAATATAATTTTGATCCCTTTTAACTAGTTTATTACATCTTTTCTGTTTCTGTCTTCAGTTTTAAAATTATTTCCATTTGATGAACATTTACAACTGAGACGAATAACATTGACTGGAAGTGAAAAAAAAAAAACCCAGACCAAAAAATGCCAGTGAAGCGTGGGCGGTTTTGTAAGTTGGAGTTTGACAACCTCATGACTAGGAAAGAAGCAGCATTGTGTAAAATATATTTTTTTGCTCTTTAAATATTGTTTATATAGACTTTAATATAATTCCTAAATAGACAGGAAAAATATGGGTCTCTTTTTTATATAGTTCTTAAATGAATTTTGATTTAATTGGGCAGACAATATGTCATATTTTTTGTTGTTGCTGTTGTGAAATTAAACAATGAACATGAAAACACACGTTTTTTCATATGTTAAGAAAAACTGCCATCTAAGATATTACAGCTTCAGCAAAAATATTTTCTCTCTGCTGTTTTTTCATTGGTTTAGCAGCTCTCATCAAGTGAGACATTTTGTTCCACATTTTCACATAATCTAATGAAAACTCAAAATGAACATTGTTTTAAGATTTAAGAGTTTAAACACATTTTTCAAACAAAATAGTTTGTTTTGTCAATGTTTCAAGGCAGTGATTATTATTGTTAATGTTTTTAAATCAAATAAAAGCATTTTATTTGATGTTTGTAACATACAAGCTTACAACATAAGTTTTACAGTATGTTAAACATATAAGCAGTATGTTTAAAAATTAAATTTAATTCAATTACATTTTTTCACCCCACTGATATTCACCAAGTAGACTTAAAATTATATTTTATTCTGATTTTGATTTTTACACACAAATATAAAATGTATATAAATTATATGGAAATTACAGAAATAAATTGCTTGTATGTTTATATTTTATTTATGTAGGCCTTTCAAGACACCTAAGGTCACGGTACAAAGGCAGGAAAGCAATTAGCACAACATTGCAAAACAATAAATTGCTGTGTATCATAAAATTGCGTGACACATAGCCCCAGTAATTTTTAACATTTTAGTTGGATTTTTATATCATTGTATATCAAACCTTTTAATCCTAAGTCAAGTCCACTTTTTTGGACTTGACTTTGAAATCAGCATAGTTGTCATCAACTGAAGTTGTTTTCACAGTGGCATCGAGACCTGTGAGAACTTTATTTAATGTATGCTTTTCATGACCGTTTTTACACGAAGGAGGATTGACAGTTGCATGGCTTTACTAAGTATCAGAACATATTAAATTTGTTCAGATAAAACTGCAGCATGTTTGGATTGATGTAGACCTAATGGATTCAATTTGAATATGATCTGATTTGAATGAAACTCGTTTTTAGTACACAGAAAAGACCATTGGTTGTGGTTTATATACACTGAATTGATACAATGCTTTAAAGAAACTCTTACCAAGGCATTAGGAGCTGTGGGGAGCAATTGATATTTTGGGAGTAAAATGCTTTCATTTTGTTGCCTGATGTATGCCATGTGTTTTATTTGTTCAGAAAGATACTTGCTGTATTTCTGGTTTCATAATTTAACAACTGATGTACTGGGTTGCATAAGATTGGGGGAAATGACCAAAAGAGTTCTATTATTGTAATCAGTAATGAATCTACTACAATCTAAAAGAACATTTTCCTTTTTCCAGTACCACAACAATCAGCCAGTGCTTCTTAATTTTAACATATATTTTTTCAGTGTATTAATTTACACCTTACGTGTTTTTCTTTTAATTAGTATATACACAGTCCAGTCACATTAATGTGACCACCACGTACTTTCCACTTCAGAGTTAAATAACCAATCACAGAAGGCAGGTGGCAGCACAGTGCAGTTGAGCGTATATAAAGGGTGTGTGTGGGCTTCGGAAAACATTTCAATCGTTGGCGTAATGCAGAAACGAAGCGATTTATCCGACGTCCAAAAGGGCATGATCATTGGCTTTCGGGCCAAGGGTGGAAGCATTTCCGAAACGGCTGAGTTTGTGAACTGTTCGCGTGCCGCCGTGGTAAAAGTGTACCGTGCATGGCAAAATGGGACTGTCCAAAATCAACGACGTGGCAAATGTGGTGCACCACGGGCCATAGATGACAGAGGCGAACGACGGTTGCGGAGATGCGTTCGGGCAGATAGACGGGCTACCGTTGAGCAACTGACCACTAAAATGAACCAAGGGGCTACCACAAGTGTCTCCCAAACCACTATTCAGCGAACATTGCTGCGTCTGGGCCTCCGAAGCAGACGCCTGGTTCGTGCACCTATGCTGACTGGTGTTCATCGACGACGAAGGCTAGAATTTGCACGCCAGTACAGCAGCTGGACGTCCACTGAGTGGCGACAGGTAGCGTTTTCAGATGAATCGCGTTTTATGCTCCATCGGACAGATGGACGTTGGCGTATAAGGCGTGAAACCTCTGAAAGGAACCACCCTGGAACCATTGCAGGAACGGTCCAAGCTGGAGGCGGGAGCATTATGGTCTGGGGAATGTTTTCCTGGCATTCTCTGGGTTCACTGATTATTGTGGAAGGCACGATGGATCAATACAAGTACGCATCTGTCCTTGCGGACCATGTCCACCCCTACATGCGCATTGTTTTTCCTCAGGATGATGGCATCTTCCAGCAGGACAATGCGAGGTGCCATACAGCTGCCAGTGTACGTGCGTGGTTCGAAGAGCACCAGGATGAGTTTACCGTCCTCCCCTGGCCAGCAAACTCACCTGACTTAAACCCAATCGAGCATCTGTGGGACCATCTCGATCGAGTTGTTCGCGCCATGGATCCTCAACCGCGTAATCTAGCGCAGCTGGCCACGGCATTAGAGTCGGCATGGCTCAACATCCCAGAGAAGACCTTCAGGGACCTAAGTGACTCTCTTCCTGCACGTCTCGTAGCAGTTCGCTCTGCGAAAGGTGGTTATTCTGGCTTTTGACAGATGGTCACATTAATGTGACTGGACTGTGTATTTGGGCAACTCTACCGTTCAGTCAGCGGTGGTAACACCCTTAGAGCGTACAGTCCAATAGTATTGCATAAATAAATCAATTTTTCTTTTGAACCCTCCACTATTTGCTATTTGGAAGCCATTTGAACAGCTCAGGCAGCATTTTGTGTCTTTGTTGAAAGGACATTTGTAGAAACATTTGCAAAAGATAAAACATATCAATTCACTTTTTTCAGATTCTGCATCTTGTCATTTGAGCTGGTGTTGTGGGGTCAACAGTTTGAGTACAAATCCCCCAGATCTCTGACTGCAAAAACTAATTCTTCCAGCTCCTCTGGATGAATAAACTATGCACGGCAACCAACTGCGAGACTTTAAACATTGAGTTAGTCATGCTCTGCTGCTGAATGCCTACTAGCAGGCAGATGTGTGTCACATGTTAGTCAAGATGGAGGTCCTTTACGTCTAATGGGCCCGTGCCTATTTGCTGTTCAGAAAATTTCTTAGATAATATCTTAAATATGCACAAGAAAATGAAGCTTAAGAAGCTGAAGTCTTTTGGCACAAAGCTACGTGATACAGTATGTAGGAACACCATTAATTTTCCTTGGTGCTGATTGGCTCTACCCCTAAGAGTGGAGATAAGGAAGACTATAGATGCTAGCTACTGCTATAGTCTCAAGACGGTTTCCACTGTTAATATCATTGCATATTAATATATATTTGGTGTTTGAATTGTTAAAATAGGCGATTATACACGTTTTGAAGTATTCACGGTTGGCTATGGTGCCTCACCCCTGTGAATGCCAGGAAATGGCTTACAGTGTTTGAACAAATAGTAAATGGACAGCTTCCCTGGTCAGCGATCTTGTCATAACAGAAGGTGCCAATACTTGGATGCCAATCTTGTACTTAGTTCTCTTCCCACTTGTAAGCAAAATAAAAGCTGTTTATAACCCTTATGCCAGTTTCATTTCCCTGTGTTGACACTACCAAGGCCTTTGCCTCAGATCACTGCAAAATCTGCAAAGCAACAAATCTATATAGTGCCTCACACACGTTGTGGCTTCACAGCAGGGTTGTTGAAGGATGGTCCCTTTTCTTTTTGTAAAGCTTTGATCTGCTGCTGATACTGATTTTAGCTGATTCAGATTTCTCTTTGATACCTTTAACACCACAAAGTATAACAGCACTCTCAACACATTTTGACGGGGAAATTGAGGGGAAAACGTACATCAAATGGCCTGAAACCAGGATTTGAACCTTTGATAACCACATTAAGATCTATAGCCTCTGCACATGGTGCGTGTGCTCTACCAACTGAGTCCAGTACCCCTAGACCTGTTCTGTTGATTAAAACCTATGGTTCCTGCCTGTTTGCATATTGGTTGTGCTGCACATCCAAGTGCTAATTTTAGCTCACATAAGTGGCTTCAGCAAACAGCACTGCAGGTGATAGAGATAGAGAACCTTGTAGCGTTTGCAGCAGTTTGCATTGTTGGCAGCTGAGCCGCTGTAGTTCAGATGAGCGTTGTCCTCTGATCTGCTCGTTGACTCCAACGACTGCATATACGTCATCCAGACATATCGGTGAACATTGCAGCTGCTCTTCTACAAATCTCACTTTTTGTCCCTTTCTCTTTTTGTGAGGTTGTAACTGCACAATAACAACATTACTGATCAACTGGAGAAAATTATACATAGTGTATTACATATTCTTCAGTAGGAATGCATGGAGTATAGTTGATTATTTTCATGTCTTATGTAATGTTTTTCTATAAAATGTCATTAAAATATAAAAAACTGTGGTTTCATGTTTTTTTTCCCTATCAGGCTCAGGCAGCAAGAAAAGCCCAATTAAAAGCTGAATTAAAGAAAAATTAACAAATTACGATTTTTTTTTCTGAATATACCTAGAACATCTGTTTTATTTAGTGTCGTTTAGTTTTTTTTAAAATTTATCTACAACACTGCTAGTGAGAGAGAAGCGTTACCATTAGCTTGAAGTTTAGAAGAGCTTCATGCCTTTAGTATCAGTATTTGCTTAACCAGAACTACACAAAAAAAATTTTGTTTGCAGTATCTATCTACATAGTCCTAAGCATGTAGTAAATTAGATTTAACTTTTTTAATTTAACTTTAAGCCAGTTAAGCTTTTTTAAAGCAGTATTGCGTTTGTGTAGCGGATTCAACTTTGTATTTAGCTAATTGAAGTTGCAAACAAGTAGCCACAATTGTCAGTAATTGTTGAGCCTGAAAACGTGTGATTGTATCTAATTGTTATTTAACACATGAACAAGTGGCAACAAATGTACCTGCTGCTATCAAAATAATGTCACATAATGAATACTACAGCTATTGGTATAATATTTATTTGTAGTTATACTCATTTTGATAAACCATCTTTTAAATTTGGAAGTAATTTTCAAATATTAAAGCAGAAATACCCTACTCTGTGAAAAACAGAGATGTTGTTGTGACCAGCTCAACTCCATTACATTTTAAAATGGAGATGTGTGGTGTGCCATTAGTTTTCACGCAATGATTGTTCATTTTCTGAGCAAACGTTAATATTGCCCAACGAATGAAAAGTGTGGTTGATTGTAGCTAATCTTGAGTGTGCCGGAACAGGATTGACTTTACATTGTGCTCCATCCTGCCAGAGAATTTACCGCCTACCGTTTTCTCTGCCATCTCTTCAAAAGGACTGTGAACTTTAGAAACATGAGATTAAGATTTTACAATTTTGGAACTGTAATTTTTTAAAATCTTGGTACATACTGGCAACAGGTCTTTGCCTAATAAGGACAAGAGACAATTCCAGACCACTTTGCACATATTATCTGGTAGTACTAGTAGTTCCTGTAAGTTGATTTCAAAAAGACTGTCAACATTTCCGACAAGAATATAGAATGAATTGTTGCTGTGTTTCTACTGACCTCTTTCCAACATATGAAAACTTTCAGGTGCCATTGTCTATCTGTAGCTTAGTAGAGACTAAACATTGTTTCCTGTTATTTTGGTGGGAAAAATGAAACCAGTAATTGTAATGCTCTGTACATCAAAGCGCATAGTTGTGAAGTAACGGCAACTCTTGCTCTTTTGAAGCCATTGGTTGTATTTGGTGTTCATTTACACGGTAAAGGGAGAGGTGATATATTGTAACAGGTTGAGTAACGTGCTGTTTGGAGGAAGATGACTCAGATATTCTCTTCTAAAGAAATTCATCTGTAGTGGTTGACGGGCCAGTTCTCATGCAGCTTATGAGAGCTGCCCAGTTTCTGGCTTCGTTAGCGACGTTCCTTTATGTGAATGTCTGAAGTTTGTGATGAAAAAGAACAAAGAATGCTCTTTTTTATTATATTTTTAGCTTCTTAGACTTTTAAGACATTTACTTAACTTAGTTGGGAAGAACAAGTTGATAAAATGTGAACCAAAGCTTCCTTTTTCCAGTTACGTTGCTATTGAGTAAAGTGATTCTTCTTGTATTTCAGAATTTAGCGGGTTTTTTTCTTATATATTCTGTGTCATCATACAAGTCCTGATGAATGTTTTAACCAAATTCAATATATTTAAAGAACTAAATTTGACTATTTATTTAATTATGTGCTGCATGGGAAATTTACCGACACTGGGTATAGAATTAGGTGAGCGGTGGTTGTAGGGGAATCAGAGTTTGGAAGTATAAAATGTACTAAATCTAACATGGACATTAACAAGAACCTGGAATTTTCTTAGTTCCTTGTTTTGGACGATCTGACAAATGCCCCTGCTGAGGCTGTGTTTTTTTGTTGCTAAAAGAATGTGTGCTATGCAATTTTGGTCCTCTACCAACTGTCTCTCTGGACACTTGTTTTGTGCTGTTTTGCTTGACTTTTTAGTTTTTCTCAATAAAAGGATGGTCATCTAGCTATACAAATTGCACACCAAGTACTTTTACTTCATACTAAGCTAACCGCAAAGTTGAGTGCTTGGATTGAAAGGATGGCTTTAGCTCCTATTGTTGTGGTGAAATCAATAATGAAAAATAAAAATATAGTAATCTGTCACGTTTATTTGTTTTCGTTAGCACCCTGCTTAAATAAATTAATCAAAAAATCAAAAATCAAAACAGACTTAGCCGGTTTTCTGGGGGAAACCTTGACTTTAATATTTGGATTTATTTGTTGTTGTATCCAATAAATCATAAAATAGAAATGCAGAGTTTAAAGCCAGGAATCTTGTTGCAGAATAGCCATTACATTAGCCTTGAATGTTGCGTCTGACTTGTATCATTTGTTTCTCACGTCACTTCCTCAGAATCTGAATGTCAGCTTCATTCGTGATGGAGTTGAGCAGGCAACTCTGTATGAAGATGAGGAAAAATAAGAAGACCCAATTTTCCTCCCTTCCTGCTTCTACTTTGGGCCTGGAAATCCACTTTTACATACCAGAAATACGCCACCTGGAGTACATCAAAGGAACTTACACTGCTGAGGAGCTGTGCGTCACTGCTGCCAAGAAGTGCAGTAAGTAACTTCCCTATTGTTTGGTTCAGTTCTACCTTTTTAGAATTGTAAACCTGATGCAACATCAGGTTTACATAACCTGACCTTTATGAAATGTTACATTTCATAGGTTTGGGGCTTTAATATGAACTCAGACTGAAATTCAAATTCTGATGTAAAAATCTATAATGCTTAAACAGTTTTAAGGCACAACTTGACATATTTCAAAACAAATTGATGAGAAACCATGCAACACTGAGGAAATGCAGTAAAGTTGTATTTTTTTAGGCAGTGGTAATAGCCAATCAAAACAAGTTTTTCTATCTCCTTGGGTATGACAAAAAAAAAAAAAAATTGTTTAGAATTTCTGGAAGAAAGATTAAAACTGACTTATCCGGGCTGCAAGCGTTTCTTTTGCTCTTAGCATTTCACTAGCAGAGCAGATGTATTCCTAAAGGGTAGGTTAAAAAGCAATAGAATGGTTTATAGTTTATGCATTTAAACCCGACAGCTCGCGGACCAATCATACAGCTGGCGCCTCTGCGCTTTGCCTCTGCGCTGCCGCTGCTTTACCTCAACGGGAGCGCGCGCGCTTCCTTTCACTCAAACTGAACACAGGCTTGACCTGTATGGATGTTTACATCAACTTACTGTGAAGAATTACGATCCTTTGGAGAACTCTAGGTAAGAGTTTAAAACCCGCTACGTTAGCTCTGGTTGTGCAGCTCAATGTGAACCGCAGGAATAACTTGTAGCAAATTCAGAGGTGGCATTGTGAAGTGGTGAGAATGATTCATCTTTATGAACAAACAATTATATGCGGCGTTTACATCTCAACACGCTGCCCAGCGTGTGGCTCTGTGTCTGTCTTTGCTGTAAAGTTTATGTCTATGGTCCCGGTTGGCCGGAGCATTTGTGGATAACGAGCAGCGCTAACCTGATCATGCAGGTTCAGCCCTGTGAAGAGCTTTAACACTCTCCTTGGAGTCACGCAACACGATGATTTTTATATTATTTTATTATTAGTAGTACTATTTTTCCGGTTACACGATACAACAAACCATATCAAATGCGTTGTCTACTTAGAGTTAATGCGCGCGGCCGCATGGAGATCTGAGAAACTCGTCCCATAAACTTGATCAACCAGAATAATTTCTGTGACGCTTATTAAAAATTCAACAGACATGAAATGTAAGAGCTACTAAAGCCACATAAGCAGCATTGAATTAAATCTCCCATCTGTTGTGCATCTTTGCGTAGTGCAGCAGATTAAAGGGCCGGTCCAAGGCTGTAAGAGGCCTGGAGCAGAATTTGATTTAGGGGCCCATTTGTTGCTAAAAACATCAGCACCTTTAACAGCTTCTGTGTTAGATTTAGTGAAATATGGGAGAAGGGAGTAGTTTAATTGGTCAGCCTAAAAAGCAATAAGTTATAATCGCATTTTACTAATTGGTATTTGTAAATTCAAAGATTAAACTCACAGCATCAGATTGTTGCTATGGTAACAAAACAATCTAACTATGAATATTGTTCTTTGAAGTTTTACAAAGTAAACTTGCCAGGTCCTTAAAATCTTGTATTTAAATGTTAAACAATTTAAAATAATTTATGTATGCCTAAAGAATTGAATTAAATTTAACGGCATTGATAATCTTAATAAACAAGTGTTACATTTATGTATCTGTGGTCTGTTTTAAAATATTAGTGTTTATGGGGCCCCTGAAGCCCTGATGGAGCCGCTGACTTAATTTGGATTAAACAGAAGTGCACATTTGTTGTTTTTAGACTAGTTGTGGGTTTAAATAGCATTTCACTGGAGATATTTTCCCGTAACATATAATTACACAGTAATACTTTTATATTTCCTGTCAACTTAACATCTTTTAATACAAAAACAGGGTGGACTGCCCCGACCACCAGGCTTCGCAAGTCTTCTGGGGTAATCCCTGAAGTAACTAGAGTTGACGGGAGGCTTGCTACCTGAGCAAATAGCCTGAATAACCAGATAATATAGTTCTGTTCCATTGTGAAACCTTTTTAGGAACAAATTGTCAAGAGTTAATATTCTTTAAATTATGCACCTTTAAAACTAACATAAAATTTTGTGGGTTAATTTTACGGAATGTTGTCATATTGTCAAATTGTCATACTGGCCAATGCCTACAGTTGGATATTCTTTCCTGGTTAAGCTGATAAATGGTTGTGCTGTTTGGCAAAATCTGCTTGCCTTTTGCTTGTATTTTTCTATTGTTCACTTCATTTCAATGTATTGCCTTTTGAAATATAAGTACAGTCATTCAATAGATAAACAAAACCAAACTGTCAGAAAATCAAAATAGAAAATATAAGAAAAGAAAATATAACTGAATATAACTGAATTGGGTTTCTTGTACTTAGAAAAATGCTTAAGAAAAATATTTTTAAAAAATTCTTATTTGTAAGAGAGAACATTTAATACACATAAGAATGATTTGTAAGACTTTGTAAATTTGTGTATTGATTAATTAGTTCAAGCTTTTCTTTATAGGCTGATTGATCTGTGCCATGTAGGTGCTCTTTTCTTTCCTAGTTAATCATTTTAGCAGTTAGTGTTTATCTTTTACTTCTCTCTTCTTTCTTAGCTATTTCTCCATTGTGCCATAATTTGTTCGCCCTTTACAATGATGCAACTGGCACCTGGTACTCTCCACACCACGAGTTCAACATCAAAGAGGACAGCGGTATCAAGTTGCACTATCGCATGAGGTAAGAATGAGTTAGCAGCCATAACTGACATCGCTGGTGTTGGATATTATCTTTTCAATAGAAAAAAGTGATAATAGCTCTTGCAATCTGGCCAATAGCTCTAACATTTCACTGGGGTTCTCGACTTAATTTACTGAATTCAAGAGCATTAAAAAATAGATGGATGCTACACCAGTCAGTTTGAACTGCATTGTTTGTTTATTTGAAAAAAAATCTGTTTAATAAATTCCTAAACAAATCAGATGCATTAAAACCTTTTGGTAATGTTTACACGTGAATGTTTACATAGGAACCTAATGAAGACTTAACAAGATTTACTGTTTTTTTCCTGCCTGGAAAGGATCACATTAGGAATGATCAATAATCAAATTATTCTAATTGAAGCTTGCACTTTCACTGCTTGTTGCTCACCTTTGCAACAATGTGTCTGGGAGGCTTACTACTTTGCTGATAGACTAGTTTTACTGACCTTTTTAAGTTGCTTTTAAACATTGGCATTAGCATATGGAATTCATTTACAATGTGCAAACGGAGTAGAATGGGACTCCTCTCTGCTCTGACTGCAGGCGAGGTTTGCAGCAAGACAAACACGGAGAAGCAACATTCAGTTTTTATGCTCCTCTAATTTGGAAATAACTTCCTGAAAATTAGAAAGCAGCTGAAATACTGAGTTCTTTTAATTCAAGGCTAAAAAAAATCACTTGCTTAGAGATGCATTTCAGGGTTTCCCCCAGTGTAATATAAGCATGGCGGCCCGCCATGCTTTACTAGCCCCGCTGCCAGGCTAAGCCTTGCACCGTTTCAGCTGTTTGGGATTCCCCTTGGTAATTTCCCCTCAGAAAGCAGGTGAAGAATCCACACTTTCTGATTGGCTGGCGCCTTCCTAAATTTTTCGCTTGTTGCTTTTTTGAAAATAAATACCGTATTTTCCGCACTATAAGGCGCACCGGATTATAAGGCGCACCTTCAATGAATGGCCTATTTTAAAACTTTTTTCATATATAACGTGCACCGCATTATAAGGCGCATAGAATAGACGGTACAGTAGAGGCTGGAGTTACGTTATGCATCCACTAGATGGAGCTGCACTAAAGGATGAATATCTAAAGCCACTTTGTTGACATGAAGAATGTCAACAAAACAGTCCGACTCCGGTCGGCGAGGAGAGCCTTCCGCGACTGGGCCGGGACGGCCGGACGATGGTCACCCTTCTCCGTTCGCACACGGCATGTTTGTGTTGAACGTGCAGCTAAATGACCTGCAGACGGTTGTTAGGTAGATAGGTCAGTCAAACATTATTAACAAACCAGCGTTCTGACAACTATCCCAGCATGCACCGCACGCATGTTCTTCTACTAGCGGCTGCTAGACCTGTTGTGGCTCATTATTGGTCCATATTAAAGACGCACCGGATTATAAGGTACACTGTTGGCTTTTGAGGAAATTGAAGGTTTTTAGGTGCGCCTAAAAACCTTTTAGTGCGGAAAATACGGTAAATAAAAAGGTTGCTTGATGGGTTTGAAAGTCAGTAAGTACAACAGTCCGGTCCCTTGTCCTGATCATGTCCCCACTTTGCCCCTTCAACTTAGAAAAAGTTGAGGTCTTATATCTGACAAAGCAGTGTCGTGTTTACACTTGACTGGAATACTCTTTTAGTTCCCCTTCAGATATTCCAATGTACTAGTTTGGCAGCATGTTATACAGAAAGAAAAATATTTTACTGTGCTGTCAGTCACACTTCCTCTTTTGACATGCTTGCCGCTGTTAAAAGCTGAAGAGAAAATTGCTTGTGGATGGAGCTGAAGTTGAATCCGTCTGAGTTTTTTTTATGTACTTACTGCAGTCTGTCTGCACTGCACCTAAGTAAACAAAGCTAACAAACCGTGTATTATGGTTTTGTGTCCCAATATAAAAACTTTTTTGCATAAACAAATAATGGTTACGTGCAACCAGCATGAATTTCTAACTGAAGTAGCCATCTCCTAGTGTGAATGTATGCAGAAATGCTCTATGAATTGCTACCTAGAAGAAGATTAAATATTAATTTTAAAGAACTGTCTACTGGCTAACTGATTTATTATTGGTTATGTATATACAAGTCTTCATTGTCTTCAGATCCATGTTGGAACTGTCACCCTAAGGCCATAGATATTAAGCTTTTGCAATCTTGTCAATGTATGAGAAATAAAGAATCTAAAAAAAAGAAAGACTGCCCATAAAGGTTTCTCATCCTTTCTGTGGTATGTGTCATTAACTGTCTGCCTTACAGCTGTCAAGTCAGCAGTCTTCCTCATGACTGTACAGCCCATAGTATAATATGATTCTAAAAAAATAGTCTATGTCATTTGGAGTAATACGATTTTCTGAGAAATTGAATTATGGGCTTTTATTAGAAAAGCTTAAAATATATAACTGTGTAAAATATCTGTTTCATTTTTTTTAAATCAGTTACTAAACTAACTTTCTAATTTGATTTTAATTTGCCCAGATCCACATGTACATTAGAAAATAAGAACAGTCACACTGTTAGAAGTAGCCATAGTTAAATAAAAGTTAATTAACCATAAAACAAGCTAATATGGTTTTCAGATGATCAGTATTATTGTTTTTAACCTGGAATTTTTGTCTTTTCTTTAAGATTCTATTTTAAGAACTGGCATGGCACCACAGAAGGAGAGTCTCCAGTTTGGAGACACTGTCTCAATAAACTCAGAGGACAGAGCCCACAGAAAACACCAGAGGGAACGCCGCTGCTTGACGTCGGTTCCCTTGAATACCTTTATTTCCAGGTGTGTGCTGAGAAGGTTTAGCTTTTACACAAGTCATAATTTTTAATTTATCTAGTTTGATCCTTTCTGTTCTCATGTCTAATTTTAATCTCTTCCAGTTTTTGTTTTTGTTGTTGGTGTTCTTGTACGAATGGTGTCAGATTTAATTCTAACACTGGTCATGTTTGTTTTTGCACAGTGCCAACATGATTTTCAGACAGGCAAGGCTCCCCTGAGGGCAGCCCAGTCAGAAGCCGAGCAACACGAGATAGAAAATGAATGTTTGGGCATGGCCGTGCTTGCTATTACTCACTATGCCAAGGACGTCGGTATACCCTTCTCAGCAGCTTCCCGTGAGATGAGGTAATATCCGATACTCAACGCACAAGCATATGAAATTTGTTCTTTCATTATACCTCATTTTTTCTAAAGCAGTTAACATTTATTTACCATGTTTCCTAAGATAAAACAGGAGATTTCCACAGTTAAAATATTATTTTTTGTCTTAATCCCACCAGTTACAAGCGTTTCATCCCGGAGTCACTGAACTCCAACATAAAGCAGCGGAACATCTTGACCCGCATCCGCATCAGCAACGTGTTCAAGAAATTCCTCGCTGAATTCAACACCCAAACAGTTGGGGAGAGCAACATCACCTGCTATGATCTGAAAATCAAATACCTGGCTACCATGGAGGGGCTGACCAGCAGAATGGGCTGCGAGCTCTTTGAGCCCGTCTCCCTGGCTATAACACAAGAAAAGGAGCTCTCCAACGGAGGTTACTATGGTAAGAATTCACTTAATTTTTCATCAAAGAAAATCCAAGAAAGCACAGTTGCTACCTGGCTTCAACTCGTTCTTATAGAGTACAGATTTATCTTTTTCACTCTGGAGGAATACACTCAATAGTTTTTCTTACAAATAAAAGGTTTTTATCATGGGGCGTTTTATACTTCCTGCTGTGTCAATTTCTACTTGTTAAAGGGAAATTTTGAAAAGCTTTTCATTTTGGTATAATTTATTTAAGATATACTCAATTTGTCATAAGAAATGTGGTAATGTACCTCTATTAAATTGTATTTAACAGTTCTAGGACAATTAGAGGTATTGTAGTTTACACTTTGATAATTTGTCATGTTTCATAAAGGCTAAGCGACAAATTAACCTTTATTTGTCGGTTAATTTGTAAATTAAAGGGACAAAATTAGATTAAAAATGTATCATGAAATTAGTAAATGTTGAAATCATTTGATTTAATAGACAATGTATAAAATATGTCATCAAATAATTAAATGCAAACTAGTTTAGCCTTAGTGTGAGGATAAATTAGTGGTGTGAACCTAGTTTAATAAACATTTAAATAAATTACCTAATTTAGTTATTTAATGTATGGTACATTTAATTAGTAATTTAATTATGTATTTGTTTATTTAATTTTTGTCTTTGAGCAGGAAGCACAATCAATAGAAATGGGGTGTAATATAAAATCTTAAGAAAGCAATATATGAGAAAAATTTAATTACATGTAATTAATGAGCTCTTTTATGCATAGTCTATTGTATAGGTTGAATGCTGTATGATTACTTGTGCAAAATGGTTGCAGCTTAGCAGCAAATGGCAATGCAGAGGTGCCAACTACCAAAGTAGCACATTGATACAGATCTTCTTTGCTTGTATGTTTTCCTGCCAGTGATGTTTAGGCAAGTTTGTACTTTGCTGACACACATTGGGTGAATCTGGGCTGCAAAATGAAACTGAAAGTAAATTCATTACATGTTTTCCATGGAAATCATGTAGTGACATTACAAATCCAGTTGAATATTTTAAGTACTGAATGGTTGGGTGGTCAAAATATCTATTTTATTATCAACCCAATCTGAATCTCTTTATTTACAAAACCTCTTTACCTGAAGAGAAATAAAACATTACCAAAAATATATGGTTTTGTACATATTTTGGCCAAACATTTACACATTTAAACATTTTGTTTCCAGGGTACTATAACCAGAGCCAGCTGCAGACGAAATGTCAGAATCAGAACTTGGAGGCAAGCAGTGACATGCAAGTTCTTGTCACTGGCACCACTGGCATTTCCTGGAGGCAAAAACCAGCAGCTGTGAGTAAACACAAACAAAATGTTAGTAATTTCTTGTTTTATGAGTGGACGTGTCTTAACCATAGGGTTGCAATGAGTTTAATATTTTGTAAGTACACTATGTTGCCATTAATATGATTGAATTCAAGTGCTTTCATCACTTCAAATGCTGCAGGTGTAACCCAGACATGTAGCAGTATACCACATAAAATCCCAGAGCAGCACCAGTGGAGGCTGAGGGTCATGATGCCCAGAGGTCACCAATCCTTCTTCTAGCTAAATTGGTAGCTACAGAAGTTAGACATGGCCTTTTTGTTCTAGAGATAGTAATTTTTAATGCTTCAGCATGCCAAGACATTCTGAACATTACTCTGGAGTTATGCTGCTTCCTGTTCAAAAATGACTACATTATAGTCATGTTTGGCTATGGTACCAGTTTGTTTTTAATTGTGGGAAAGGACTTCAGGATCCTGACCTCAGCCTGATCTGACACCACTTGGATAATTAGATTGGAAATTGCAAGCGACGCCTTTTTCTAAATCACCAGTGTTTGTCCTCACAAATCCAAACTTTTGGCAATATAGTGAATCTGATTAATTTAAGAGTAGATGTTTATTGATATCCGATTATTTCTTCAAAATCAATGCCATGATCCAAATCTCAATAGCAAGTGAATTAAATAAAATAATATTTTGTTAGCAGTAACAAAATGCAGAACATTATAATACCTTATGCTGACATTAACTTAAGCATGTTTATTCTTTCCCACCCTCCCCTTCTGGTTGTATATTAGGTGAATCCTATATTTCAATGTGGTTCTAGTTTATCATGAGTGGACAAACTTACTGCTTTGGATTCTTAGATTTGTGCTTTAAAACCTAAGAAACAGAAGGAATGTTTCTCTGCATCAACCCCAGTTGGCATAGTCTATAATAGTGTTTCCCAAGCCTGGTCCTCAAGGCACACTGCCCTCCACGTTTTAGTTGTTCTTCTGCTTCAGTACACAGTTTAATTGAGGGGTGATTAACAACATTTGCCTGAACTGCAATCATTTGAATCAGGCATGTTTAAACTGGGAATCATCTAAAACATGCAGGACAGGGTGCCTAGAGGATTGAGGATTGGGAAAAACTGGTTTGTAATACAGACTTTTAAGCTTTTGCATGTTAATGGACTTCGATTTAGAAAATGGCATATTTAAACTCATAAAATCCAATGGGTTAGATCAGGACACTTCTAATGAACCAACAGCTAAGGATTTAGTTGATACTTTCCCTTATTTGGGCAAATGGATCAGCTGTTCACTTTATATTGGTGTCATTGACCAAAGTTGTTGATTAGCAGAATGTTATTAGCAAATAAAAAGCTATTTTTAAGCCATGTTGAATTTATGAAACAGGTGCCAGTGCTGCCCAAAGACAAAAGCAAATCGAAGAAGAGCAAGCAGGATGAAAAACAGAACAGGAATAAGGAGACGGATGATGGCTGGATGGTTTTTTGTGATTTCCACATGATCACACACACAGTCATCAAAGAGACAACGGTCACGATCATGAGACAAGATAACAAGAAGATGGTGAGACTGATGCACAAACACATCTGTGAAGTTTTGTTAACTACACATAAACAAGGTTTTATGTACTCATGTCCAATGCCCAACACGTTCTCTAAAGTTAATTTAATTCATTTATTCAATTCTTGAAAATTAAAACTTGTATAGATTCATCACATACAGCTATATTTCAACTTTCTGTTTATGTTTGTAGCTCACAGCTAATACAAAACCCCAAAACCAGTTTCCAGGAAATTGGAATAAGCCCTCGTTTCCCAATCTTAAGTTAATGGAGATCCAGTGTGAAAATTTCACAGCCAGTGATTGTTTGAGGAGCCTTTTCATCTGGTCGTGTTGTTCCACTGAGATTTATCACACTTTATGTATCTGTATCGTTTCCCTGATGGTAGCGGCACAAACAGTTTGTGTCCTGGGTTGGTGGAATCAGCAGCAATACAATAGACCTTCCTTTGCAGTCTGCCAGTGTATTTTAGATCCAGGTTGAGTAGCTGACTCTTCACGATCCACTGGGCAGTTTTCACCACCCAGGCCAAATTTTTTTTTTTCCTCGACTGTGCAGTTGTCGTACCACACAGTCATGCTGAGGCAGAAAATGCTCTCAATCACAGCTCTGTAGAAGTTCTTTGGCAACTGAGCAGGGAGTCCAGTGATTTTCAATTTCCTGAGGAAGAAGAGTTTTTGTTGGGCCTTCCTCTTCAGAAAAGGGGTGTTCAGCGACCAGATCAGGTCTCTGAAAATTAAAATTAAGATTTTATTATCTGTAGGCACTAATTGGTTCACTGTTAGAAATACATTTTGTAAATCTTGTGTGTTTAGAAATTGTATTAAATTGGGGTTGTAATTCACTCATTATCTGTGTTTTCGATGCAAATGTGCACAAAACTTTTCTGATATTGTGGTAATGTTGAAAAAACAACATTGCAGATTTGCAAAATACTGAAATTCCGATATGCTGAAAAACCACATCACCATAACTCAAAAACTTTTCATTGAAAAAGGTTTTTCCATCCAGCAAATGTATTTTCATAATTCCAGTTTGAGCATTTCAATGGAAATGCAGTTAATTACTATAGAGTCTCCTCCAACCCCATCCCTAACAGCCCCATGCTGAAAGATGAGTCCAAGCAGTTATTGGTTAAGGACAATTTAAAGCAGTGTTTCTCAACCCTGGTCCTCACCGCCCCCCGGTCCTGCATGTTTTAGGTATTTCCCTTCTGCCACTCACCTGAATTGCATCTCTGGGTGATTCTGTAGTACTTGATGGTCATGCAGTCATTTGAATCAGTTGTTCGGGAATAGATGAAAGGCACACGCAAATCAGGGGGGCGGTGAGGACCAGGGTTGAGAAACACTGGTTTTAAGCTTGCATCCTGTGTCTGTAAGTGATGACTAACAGTGATGTCAGAATTTCTCCTAAAAAGACTTTGAGTAACATTTAGCCTCCATAAAAATGATACTTAAGGAGTGCCTGAAGGATATTGTCCTCACTTCCATTACAATACCAATTCATTCTTTTTCCCTCCAGGAACTCCAACTGCTGTCCAGGGCAGAAGCCCTGTCCTTTGTGGCACTTGTTGATGGGTATTTTAGGTTAATTGTGGATGCCCACCATTACCTGTGCAAGGAGGTGGCTCCTGCCCTGGTGGTGCAGAACACAGAGACTGGTTGCCATGGACCCATCTGGTTTGTATTATTCTTGTTAATTAGCATATACTAACCACACTTTTATTGAATATGATGTTTGTACATCTTTGAACTTGATGCTTGTGTTTTCCTGTACAGGGAGAGATAAAACACTGTAACATTAAGTCAGTCTAAAGTGAAGAAAATACCCACAATGTAGCAGATAAAATTTGTATTCCTTTTTTTTCTTTTTTGCAAAGACTTACTTCAGTCAGGTTTTACTGTAATAATGAACTCACTTGAAACAAATGTTTTTACTTTACTCACTTAATTCTACAAAAACTACTTCAGACTGATTTCAGTGAATATAATTAAGTCTGTCTTTCTCTTCCTCCAGTACTGAATATGCTGTCCAAAAGCTGCGACAGGAGGGCAATGAGGAAGGAACCTACATACTGCGCTGGAGCTGTACTGAGTACAACTTCATCATCATCACTGTGGTCTGTCATGAGGTAGTGTAAACCCAGCATGACATTTACTCTGTCCTTGATTTATTTATTTTTCTGGTGTATGAAAAGTTTTTAGAATAATATGCAGGATTGTCACAAAACAAAAATTTTAAACTTGATACAGTTGCAAAGAAAAATATTCCATGCCGTCTTCAGTGCAGAGCGACATTTTTTGAAGGCACAGGGTTTTCCTTCTACCTAAAGTTGGGGATTTACTGTACAAATTTTTCACTAATGCAAACGTTTTTGGGATTGGGTGGAGTTTGGATCAGTCGTGACTCTAAGAGAACCTCTTGAGCTCCCAATCAGTAATTGTACAGTCGCACAAAAATTCATGGAAAGTTTAAAAAGAGGAATTGCCTTTTAATACGTTTACAAAAATAAAAACAGGATGTTTATTTTTTAATTAGATATAGTTTCATTTCTTATCGTTTACTTTTCACATTTTTTCTTTCCTTTTGCGTCTTATGCATTTTGGTCTCATCTTTCTCAATTTTTCCTTACAAGGGTTAAATTATTAATACGTTTTCTTCTAGTCTATTTTTCTCTCTGTTTCAATCTGTGTAGCTTTGTTTGATCCTAATTTACTCTGTCCCATTTCTATCCAGATTGACAGCTTCACTACCCAGTATAAGAACTTCCAGATTGAGGTGGACTCTGATGGCTACCGCCTGTACGGAACGGACACATTGCGGCCCACCTTGAAGGAGCTGCTGGAGCACCTGGAGCGCCAGTGTCTCCACACCGACAACCTGCAGTTCCAGCTCAGGCGCTGCTGCCCTCCACAGCCAAGGGGTAAAGGAAAAAAAGATAAATTCACTTTAATGGCTGAGCAAAGGGAGATGGTACAAAATACAAAGTTACCGATCTCATAGCAAACCTTGAAATGTAAAACAAAGTTTAAGCAATTTCAATTATAGCTTCTCCTCCTCATCAAGTGCATAAATGTTCTTAATTTCAGAACTTCAGTGATGTCATTAAAGTTCAAATGAATCACTTCTGAATCTTATCGTCAACCCCGAAGATATATTTTTAATCTGATGGATTAAATTACATTTTTGGAGCATTAACTGAAACTTTTGTAGAAAAGTACATTTGGCTGCTTGGTCAGAACCAGGAGACTTCTTTTGTAATTTCATAGTGGTTTACATCTGGATTTACCACGTCTGACTAGGGTGGGACAATAAATCAAAAACATATTTTGCACTAGACACCTAATCGATATCAATAGATGATCCATCTAATGGAATATTCAATATATAAAATATTCACTGAACTCCAAGTCCAGAACCGTACAGCATTCTGGGGTATGTAGTTTTGCTCAATCTCTCTCAGTGAGAAAAGCAAGGTGGGTGGCATCAACCAACTCACTCACTCTTTGGTTACCTAGCAACAACCTTATGAGTAGCATGCACAGCAGCAGTTTCAGGTTTCACCGCCACACCTAAAAACTGCTTAAAAGCAGGACAATGGCTCATGAGGAAACTGGATAAAATACGAAAGTGCCACCAATTTGGCAGTATTTCAGATATTAAAAAAAAAAAAAATAGTCAACTCCATATCAACTGATAGCATAGCTTATATTGTGATAGATTTTCAGCCATATTGTCCAACCTTATGTCAGACTTTTTCTGGTGCAGAATTCTAATGCCTGTATCACATCAGTGATAGTGACATAAGTCAGATGAAGTGCAACATCAGGTACGAGTTTGAATTAGTGCCATATATAGAAGTGGCGCTAGTCATATTCTTTTTTTTTCTAGACTAAACGACCGGAATTGTGTCTTTGTCTCTCCTCTCCGTAATACCTTTACCCAGAAGGCATTTAGTTTGTCCGCACAAAGTATTTCTTTAAGGGGAGCCTTTGCTACTGGCATCTGAAACGCAAATGACATGCATTTAAAAAAGTTACAATTAGAAGTATTTATTATTGAATATAGGTACATTTAAGTTTTGGAAACCATTGTCTTTAGATGTTTTTTGCAACCTATTTAACACCATCCATCCATCCATCCATCCATCCATCCATTTTCTTCCGCTTATCCGGGATCGGGTCGCGGGGGCAGCAGCTTCAGAAGGGAGGCCCAGACTTCCCTCTCCCCAGCCACTTCTTCCAGCTCCTCCGGGGGAACCCCAAGGCGTTCCCAGGCCAGTCCCTCCAGCGTGTCCTGGGTCTTCCTCGGGGCCTCCTCCCGGTGGGACGTGCCCGGAACACCTCACCAGGGAGGCGTCCAGGAGGCATCCTGACCAGATGCCCGAGCCACCTCAACTGGCTCCTCTCGACGTGGAGGAGCAGCGGCTCTACTTTGAGTCCCTCCCGGATGACCGAGCTTCTCACCCTATCTCTAAGGGAGAGCCCGGCCACCCTGCGGAGGAAACCCATTTCGGCCGCTTGTATCCGTGATCTCGTTCTTTCGGTCATGACCCAAAGCTCATGACCATAGATGAGGGTGGGAACGTAGATCGACCGGTAAATCGAGAGCTTCGCCTTTTGACTCAGCTCTCTCTTCACCACGACGGACCGGTACAGCGCCCGCTTCACGGCAGACGCCGCCCCAATCCGCCTGTCGATCTCCCGCTCCCTTCTTCCCTCATTCGTGAACAAGATCCCCAGATACTTAAACTCCTCCACTTGAGGCAGAACGACCCCCCTGACCCGGAGAAGGCACTCTACCCTTTTCCGGCTCAAGACCATGGCCTCGGATTTGGAGGCACTGAGCCTCATCCCGGCCGCTTCACACTCGGCCGCGAACCGTTTCAGCGAGAGCCGCAGATCACGATCTGATGAAGCCATCAGGACCACATCATCCGCAAAAAGCAGAGATGCGATCCTAAGGCCACCAAAACGGATCCCCTCAACACCTCGGCTGCGCCTAGAAATTCTGTCCATGAAAGTAATGAACAGAATCGGTGACAAAGGGCAGCCTTGGCGGAGTCCAACTCTCACCGGAAACGAGCCCGACTTACTGCCGGCAATGCGGACCAGACTCTGACACCGGTCATACAGGGACCTGACAGCCCGTATCAAAGGGCCCGGTACCCCATACTCCCGGAGAACCCCCCACAAGGCCCCCCGAGGGACACGGTCGAACGCCTTCTCCAAGTCCACAAAACACATGTAGACTGGTTGGGCGAACTCCCATGCACCCTCCAGGACCCTGCTGAGGGTGTAGAGCTTCCTCCCTTAAAAAGAGGCAGAATAGCTGCAGCAGAGTAACATTCATCTTTGCTCTGTGGTTACATGTATAGCATACTGCACAACTCGAACATGTCAACCTCGCACATGTGTAGCGCTATGATTTCTACCGACGCAAGCCAGAATGTGGACCTGCTCTTAAGGCGTAGGTGTGCTTGAGTTGGGGTAAGGGAAACGGTGTTGGCAGTGTCTGTGAAATGGTGTCAGGGAGGAAGAGAGTTGTAAAATGTGGGTTTCCGTAACCAAACTAGCACTCTTTTGTTTACACAGGGAAAGAAAGAGAGCCATGTCTGTATAAGTGTGCCGAGGTGTTTGTTCGGGTAGGTGTGGCGTTGATTATTATCACAATGCCCGTCAGTAAGCTGATGCATCTGCTTCAGTGGAAGATAAAGGATCTGGTCTGTATTGTTGTGTGGGTTCATTTATACTGTTACACAATGGGCTCCCTCGAACCATAGCCCACTGATACAGTATGCCCACATCCTGAGAGTATTCTTTGCTTTTACTTGTGTTGAAGTATTGTAAACATAAAATGGAAAAAAGAAAGAACTATTCTGTTGTCTAAAGCACATATGTGTATGTTTTAAGTACCGGTAATACCAGTTCTCAATAGAAGATTATTGAGTGAGAGCAGCAGAGTGTGTGTCTTATTATTTGATGGTGGATCTGGGTGCGTGTTGTTTTTTGAGTTTGCATGAAACCCAGATTGCATGTCACAGACTTCTTTAACAAGTTGCTAAAGGAGTGCAGACGCCCCCTCTGCCTTCCCACACACACACACACACACACACACACACACACACACACACACACACACACACACACACACACACACACACACACACACACACACACACACACACACACACACACACACACACACACACACACACACACACACACACACCTTACTTGAACCACAGGTTGTTGGTTTTGTCACAACATTAGCAACCCACATTGCACACACACCGTCATATAGTACATAAACAAATACTCATTTTTACTGTCTGCTCATGTGTAGAAGTATACAGAAACTACATCAGGTTTGATAGCTGAACATTAATATCTGTTCTCGTCATAGCTTGTTTTGTCACATGTAAACACAGAACTGCTGCTTTTATTCACAGCTTCATGCATTAGCTGCTGAGTCTTTATTTTATACCTAGATATTTTGAAAGATGCATACAGTGTTGGCAGGTTTTATTCTTACAGCCTGAATGCAGCGCAAACATTTCAAACCAGCCCACAGTTTTGACAATACCTTCACCATGGTAACAAGACAGGAAGAAGTGAAGGATTAACCAACACAGATCTCCAGGCTTTCATCCAAATCGAAAACTTTGTCCAACAATGAGATCAACAGTTGCTTTGTGCTGTTCACAGTTTTCTAACAGAAACTGTTTTTTGTGTTTTTGTTACAGAAATTTCTAACCTTCTTGTGGTTACCAAGGAGAGAGCTTCCATCTGTCAGCCAACAAAGCATGAGAGGGAGCTCTGCATCTTCCACCGCATTCCCAAGGAGGACATTGAGCAGGTACACTTTGTCTATTATTGCAGAGTGATGCTAATACATAAGCATGTTGCTTCCTGTGTTCATCATCTGTAAAAACATTTAGAAAACCATTCATTCTTTTTATAATACAACTTAAAATTCTCACTTTTGAAATAATTACACAAAACTTTATCTTGCATGCTAGAATAGAAAAAAAATAGCAAAATTCTTTGGATGCAGCTTCTTTCTGACCTCTGAACTGTCTGTGCTCCATGTTGTGTTAACCAGGAGGAGCACCTTGGCGTTGGAACAAAAACCAACATATACCTGGGCACTCTGAGGGTCAAGAATGAGGAAGATGAAGATGCAGGTTACACATCTTTCCAGGAGGTCAAGGTCGTCCTGAAGGTGCTTGGTTCTGGACACAGGGACATTTCTCTGGTGAGATGCACTTTCATACCTATTAGCTTGTTGGAACACATTTTAAAATGCGATAATGTCTGTTGTTCTTATGATTAAAAGCTGTGAAATATTTCAAATAATTATTAGTTCAAGTCTTCAGCCTGCTGCATTGTTGTTGAAACATGCTTCTCTCTCTGATGACAGGCCTTCTTCGAAACAGCCAACATGATGCGACAAGTGTCTCACAAACACATCGTGCTGCTCTACGGCGTGTGTGTTCGTCATCAGGAGAGTAAGTGCTGTTCAACTGCTCGATTGAGTTTGAGATGTTTATGATGCAGAGGTTTAACCTCGTGACTTGTCTCTTTCTGTCAAGATATCATGGTGGAAGAATATGTCCAGCTAGGACCGCTAGATGTGTTTATCAGGAGACAACAGAGTCCACTGAGCACCAGGTGGAAATTCCAGGTGGCCAAACAGCTGGCCTCCGCTCTTAGCTACCTGGTAAGCAGAAAACTTTTTTGTCTCTTCCTTAATTGGCATTTAAATGCATGCTATGATGCTGTGTTTAGCCCACATGTGATTTTAGTGTGCAGAAAAACAATAATGGAAAAAGAAAAGACTTATGTAACTTCTTGCTGAGTGGGGTGGTCTTAAAGCTAAACAAGGACAACTTATGTAACAATTTAATATATAGTTTTGCAGTTTGAGCTAAAAATTTTCAAGATGTCAGAAAATGACCCCAGATCTTAAATCTGTGAATTTTATTCTGAATTTAAGAGAAACTGGCTTGTTTTTAGAGTTCGAGTTTTAGCAATGACATCTTGGCGACATTTTGTTTCTGCTCTGCCTAATAAATGTTTTTTTGTCATTGTGTGTATTTTAGGAAGACAAAAAGCTGGTCCACGGCTTTGTTTGTGCCAAGAACATTCTGCTTGCCAGAGACGGACTGGATGAAGAGGAGGGAGAGCCCTTCATCAAGCTCAGCGACCCAGGAATACCAATAACGGTGCTCTCCAGGGAGGGTGAGCAAGAAGCACAGGCGACCTCATTTTCACTTTTGTTACAACGCAAATCACAAAGTTGCAAAATAGCTGCCATGGAACTGTTTGCATCAACTTCCTCTTTGTCAGCTGTACATGAAAGCAGAATTGAAAAAAGCAGAAAGCCTGTAGTGAAGTTAGGATGAACTAGGGTGAAATTCATTATTGAGTACTAACAGAAGTCTAAGATCCTGAGATACTGAAACTAAATTCTAATTCTTCATTCACACTGGCTGGCTTTAATCTTTCCACGCTACACAAGAAAACAAAGCACAGTCAAAGGTTTCTATGAATATAAAGATTCATATTTGTCTCTTAATCTCATTGATCTCATCTCTTATCTCTGATCTGATCTCATCTCATCTTAATCTCATCTCATTGAGCAGATTCCAACCTTGTTTTGTTTTAATCTGTGCAAAGTCAAACTAAGATGAACGCGTTTCAAATTGCGCAATTCCCCTCATGTAGTAGCTTCATGTTTCTGTTCGTCTATCTGAGCTGGAAGTCGTTTGATGGCGGCTGCTGCGGCTGCTCAGATGGATCCGACTAAACCACAGGACAAACTGGAAACGTCTCAGTGTAGACGCGCCCGTGGGAATACCCTTCCCCCCAGCGCTGTTCTCAGAAATCTTTACCATTTCTTCCATTCCTCTCTCCATCGCTTTGCTGATCAGCTGGTCTTCCCGTTCCACATCGATGTCCTTGTCCATAGATTTAATTGAAATCGATGCGTAATGTGCTCAGAGACTCTTTGGGAGCACTCTTCCCTACTTCCCACTAATCTGATTGCTTTCTTCTGGCTCTTAAGATGTTTTTTTCTCTTTCACTGGTTTTCCATCTTCCTCTTTCTTTTTCCATTTTCTCATTTAAGTTATGGATTTGTGGAGCTTAAAAGACGGCCGTGGATATCAGATTAGTGGAGCGTTTCTCCAGTAACGCTAAAATGTATCAGCCTAACGATGCCAATTCAACAGTTTAAGCTGGCTTCCCACCCAGCATTTCCTCCTTGCATTAAGAGAAAGTATTGCTTCACACCAAGTACGACACACCATGACAGGAGCCCACATGAGCACTGAACTTTTGTTTGCGTTAAAAGCTGTCCTATTAATTCACCTTTTGTTACAGAGCCAATCTTAATAATACGCATTCTTTATTTTTGCACTGAATCAGGTTTAAGGAAGTAGTAAATTACATATTACTGTCTAGACTTGCTTTACAGTGGCTGTGAAAACACTTGTTGGGTTGAACTGAGTGATAGACTGATGTACAGAAGTAATCTTCTAAACTCTAGAAGAGATTTTGCAGTCTCTTTTTCTTAAGGATTTTTCAGCTCTAGTGGACTTTATTTCACAGTAAACAGACAGGAAAGTGGGTTGTAAGAGAGGAAGAAGGGAGGCGACAAAGGTCATCAGGCCACGTCAACGACTGCATCTGTGTCACGTCCTCTATACCCTGCGGCCTTTTGTTAGTTTTTTTTTTAAAACACGATTAGCTCTAAGCTGCATGTAAAAGCAGGTTGTTAGTTTTCTAAATTATTAATGTGGCATCTAGAGTTGTCCTGGTATTATTTCTTCAAATTCCAAGCAGAGGAACCCTTATACTCTAATCTATCTTATTAAAATTCATCCTACATACAGTATATGTGGATCAATATTAATCACGGTATCATTTGAAATTAATTTATTGATTCAACTCAGTTTAAAAACAATAAATTCTTAATTATTTATATTTGTTCCGCACAAAGTAATACCACTAATAAAGACCCAGAATTCACTTTCTGATGGCGAACTGCAAAGTATGTCCAGGATGCAGTTAGTACTTGGTCAGAGCTGCTTTTACATGAAAAACTGCATTAATTCAAGTTAGCTGGGAGGCGATCAGTCATCGGTTCTGCTGAGGTGTTAAAGACGCTCAGGTTGCTTCAATAGCGCCTTCAGCTCGTCTGCATTGGTGGCTCTTCCTCTCGACAATACTCGTATTCTCTCTATTGAATTTAGGTCAGGTCAACTTCCTGGCCAACCAGATATTTGTACTTTAAGCAGTAAGTGGTCTGGGTAAGTACTGGGTCCTGTTGGGGAAATAAAAAAATAGCATCTCTTCAATGCCTTGTGCTTGCTAAAGTGCTGACTTTGGAGCTGATAAGAGGGAAGAGTTACAGGAGCGAATGGCATGGCTTCCTAAATCAACTCTTAACCAGGCTTTGAGACCTCGATGCTCAAATCTGAAAAACATACTGGTCCTTTTGCTCCCGAACTCAGCGAAAACACTTCTTCAATTGTTTTTATAGCAGCTCAACACCAGGAATGTGACAGCTCTGGATACGGTACATCTAGAGGAACGAATTCCAACTTACGAACGTCTTACACAACCCTGAAGGGATTTGATTCGTAATTTGATTTGTAATCTGTTGCTTACGCACATTTTCCTTCTAGCACAGTTTTCCTTCTCCTAAACTTTCCATTAACGTACTTGAACATGACTGTTTTGTTTGACAACGCATTTTGTGGCTAGCCTTCCTTATAGCATTATTTCTGTCTATTTGGCTCTTATGTAATACTTATCTCTTTCTATAGTTTAATGTGAATGTCAGCAAAGCAAGCAGAAACAAACACTGATCATCCTAAAAGCGTTGCTCCAACAGGATTTTGGCTTTGTGTGTGTAGAATGTGTGCATCGCATCCCATGGATCGCTCCTGAATGTGTGAGGAACCCGTCAGAATTGAGCGTGGCGGCTGATAAGTGGGGGTTCGGTACCACCCTGTGGGAGATCTGTTACGATGGAGAGGTTCCTCTCAAAGAGAAGAAGCTGACGGAGGTAAATGAACACAAAACCGGCCCACAATCAGACTCCTACTCGATTTTTCCTGAGTTCTTACAGAGAAACTGATCCCCTTTCTGTCCTTCCATAATTTGTGGTGAGCAGAAGGAGAGGTTTTATGAAGCGGAATTCCAGTTGGCCACCCCAGACTACAAGGAGCTTGCTGAACTCATGACCCGCTGCATGAACTACGACCCCAAGAAGAGACCCTTCTTCAGGGCCATCGTCAGAGACTTGGATGTACTAGAAGAAAAAAGTATGTCTGATAAGTTTCACTTAATCTATATTTATTGTGTTTACATATGAACTCAAACCCTTTTGTTTTTGCATTTCAACATCAGGTCGAGTTTTATTATCTGTTATGTAAGATTAGAAAAGGTTTAATAAAACCAAGCTGTGGAGACCAAACCAACATGTTCAGGCTGTATTTTTAACCTATGAAATCCGACCTGGATGTTTTGCGCGGTTTGTCTCTCACGTAGCAGCAGCAGCCTCAGATATAGAGAGAGTTGTTTACTCGCTCAGATGTTCATGAGGAAGTTCACTGGGTACATTACCAGTGATCTGCCCCTCCTTGGGCCCCACAGAAACACACTTCAGTCCATTCTTCCACCTAGTGGCCGCTTCTGTGTACTGCAGTCTGTCTTGGCAACCAAACAATACAAAACAATTATTTCTCTGTTATATTAAACACCCTGCGGAATAATTTTATTCTAACATAAATATTGATTTTTATTTCTTTTAGACATTCAGCATAACTTGTTTACATAATTTGCTTTAAGTATCACAGTAGCCAATTACAGGAAAACTAGTGCAAGCAAACAGTTACATAACCACAAGAAATTCTAGTGAAAAACACGACAGTCGGCCACAATAGACTTCCTATTACGCAACTATGCATATGTTGAACAAACTCATTTCACACAGATGGATATGTGTTGCTGTTGCTCGGCAGCAAGAAGGTCTCGGATTCAAATCCCAGTCTGGGTCCTTTCTGTTTGCTCTCGTGTGTGTGTGTGTGTGTGTGTGTGTGTGTTCTCTCCGGGTACTCTGTTTTCCTCCTGCAGTCCAAAAATATGACTGCTCTCTAATTAGTCCTCAGGTGTGTCGAAATGGACTTTCAGGACACAATAAGGAATTGTGATTTATCTATTTTGTTGGGGGGTTTTATCGCTACCAACCACACAGTAACTGGATTTATTTATTTTGTTCATATATAGTGATGTACCAGTGGAGAAAATAGTAACAATAAAATAGTAACAGTAAGAATCCCCACAATATTGTCAACTTGTTCAACCATCAGAATTTAATGTTGTGATAAATCTGATCAAAATGATACAAGAAATAGTTTTTAATAGCTTTTTTTTTTTTTAAAAAAAATGTCTAATTAAATTTACTAAGAGGTATTATTGACTAATTACACACAGACTGATGTTTTCAAGTCTTTATTTCTGTTAATTGTGACTTTTTGCTTTCAGCTAATGAAAACAGAAAAAAGAAACGCTTAATGGAGAAATAGGGGCTTAATGAAAAGTGTGTTTAATGCCTGCTTAAAGTTTAATTTTAATCAAAGGTATTTTTCCTTTCCTCAGGTCCATTCATCAAACCATGTCCAATACAGCCGGTGGACCCGACTGTATTTGAAACCAGATTCCTGAGGAAGATCAGAGAACTTGGAGAGGTAAACAAAAACTTTGTTTTATCAATTATTGTCTTGATATTTATGACAATTGTGCAATGATTTACAAAGACAAACAGAACAGCTAATTAATGCTGTTGTATCTTATTTTCTGCTTACTAAAGTCAGAAAGCAGTGTATTAAGCAGTGTAATAATATAATAGAGAATTTATTTCTTAACGTTACTCATATTGAGTTGAAAGCTGTTCTCGTGCCTTTTTCTTTAAAGATAAAAAGTGTTCATGCTGTCCACTCACAGGGTCACTTCGGTAAGGTGGAGTTGTGTCGCTATGACCCTCGGGGAGACCGAACAGGTGAAATGGTGGCGGTGAAGTCCCTGAAGCCCGAGAACGGCGAGGAGCAGAGCAACAACCTCCTGAAAGAGATCGAGATCCTGAAGGCTCTTTATCATGAAAACATCGTCAAATACAAAGGCATCAGCCAGGAAGAAGGTGCTGCGCAACACAAATACAGACATGGCACAAAACTGTACAAAAAATATTTACACGTTTCATCTATCATAAAAAAAAGTCTTAATCCAGCAGTTTTGGTTTCATCTGGTTCAAATTCTGTAAAAAAAAAACAACTCTCCTATTAAGTATTTTTTGCTATTTACTAATTAATTTGTTAATCAAAATAATGAATTAACTGTATTAAGTCAAGCTGAAAGGACTGAGCTTTTCCATCCTTTGATACAAGTGATCAAACTTCAGCATTTTAGACAATAAAATGTTTTTCTTATTTAAAGAATCTTAAATTGTTCATTTACATCTTTAATTGTATTTTTAATGTATAAAAATGCAAGGCTTAAGAGGTTGAATGGAAAAAATCCAAAGAGCATCCCAGCTTTTTATCCAATTAATCATCAGAATAAACAAGAGAATAATTGATTACCAAAATAATCAGAAGTCACAACCCTACAGAGCATAATGTTGAAGTAAAGGTGAAGTTGTTTTATCTGAATTTGTTTAGGTGTATCATAATAAAAAGTGACGACCACATGTCAGATTTTTTTTGTTTTGTTTTCCCTCATCTTTGATTCATTTTCCTACCACTGCACAATTATGTACTACTTTGTGTTTGATTTCTAGGTGGAAAGACCATCAAGCTGATAATGGAGTATCTTCCGCTGGGCAGTTTGAAGGAGTATCTTCCCAGATACAAGAGCCAGGCCAGCCTTGGCACCCTGCTAAGCTACTGTATCCAGATATGTCGGGTAATACAATCTTTACTCCTGGGACCTTTTGTCATGTCAGATTATTCAGTCTCAAGTTGCTAAAGACTTTTTCGTTAATGTTTTATGTGTTTTTCTTTTTTTTTGTTAGGGCATGGATTATTTGGGATCTCGGAACTACATCCACCGCGACCTGGCAGCCCGAAACGTGCTGGTGGAACAAGAAGGCATGGTGAAGATCGGAGATTTTGGCCTCACAAAAAGCCTCAAGGAAAACAACGGTTATTACACGGTGAAGGACGAAAACGACAGCCCCGTCTTCTGGTTAGTTGAGAACAAAGATGACTAGCGAACATGTTTTATTTGCGGTTTTTTTGTTTGTTTTAATGACTTTACATATGAATAACAAACCTTTTTTAACCCATTTTCTGTGTTTCAGGTATGCTCCTGAGTGTCTGACTCAGTGCAAGTTTTACCTTGCTTCAGATGTCTGGTCCTTCGGTGTGACCATGTATGAAATCATCACCTACTGCGATTCGTCCAAAAGCCCAATGACGGTCAGTGTTTCCTGTTTCTACATTAAAACACACGTACATTCATACTGAATCGTCTGTATTTGTCTGTGCTTTGCCCACATGGTGATTTGCCTGTGGCAGGTGGCACAATTCTTCAGCCAATAAAAGCAGATGACGCATTTTTACTAGAAGCGATCCAAGCAGCAGCATTCTGTGCCAACGGTGCAAGTCGAGTTTATTATGGAGATCCATCACCGACGTCACGCTTTTATCTGTGGATGAAGTTGAGAACCAAACTGACGAACAGAGGAACCTTTATAGACAGTTATTTAATAAAATGGGTTTTCATAATTTCCACTTTTTTACAACCCGGTGATAAAATGTTTGGACCATTTTTCTTATGTTCAGAATTTTTGTCATCCATTCAGTTGCATTCCAAAATCTTAAAACTGCAATCAGCTGGGCACAGTAACAGATTTAGTTTTTATGGTACAAAACAAACATTTAAAAAGGCTCAAATAATGAGAAAATGTAATGGCTTACTAGTTTTCTTTTTATATTGAAGTGCAAGTAAAAACATGACCAATAACTGATTTGCTTTCCTCCTTACCTTCACAGTGCTTCCTAGATATGATTGGGAGAGCTCAAGGCCAGATGACCATCGTCCGCTTGGTGAATGTTCTGCAGGAGGGAAAAAGACTGGCTTGCCCTGAAGGTTGCCCTGTACGCGTAAGTAACTTCACTTATGATTTTTCTTAACTTCCGTTAAAAGTTTTTGCTTCACATTAGTGTGCGCAGACAGAATCTGTATAACAAACATCTGCTGTGGACTAAAGGTTTGGGGAAGTTCAAGTTGACAACATAAACAGGGGTGTCCAAACTTTATGTCACGTGGACAAAATTGTTGAGGCATAAGCATTCTAGGCCGGGAAAATAATAAACTAAGCTGCAATACATTGGCTTAGCAGTCAGGTTTTTTGGCATGTAGATCCAACCCATAAAAGTGTTTGGCCTCATTGAAAGAAAGGCAGCTGGAAATAATGTCTTATAGCTACATTTTCTATTGTAAGATTTTAGACTGAAGATTCTCTACATTTTTTGGCTCTTACCTACTTCTGCATTCTTCAGCTGGGGAAAAAAACAAAAGAAATTTTTCTATATCCTTTGGTAATGTCAGCTTTTACAATCTTGTAAATATTTAACTTTTATGCACATTTCAGTTCTAATGAAATTCTTTAGAATTCCACAAAAAACATCTTTGACGGCTCACTACTAAAGCCTACTTCAAATTAGAAACTTCATTCGACTTAACAAGTCACAAGATGTTCAGCTGCCTTCAAATGATTCAGCTTTTTGATATTGTAAGGGTTTTGCCAAAAAAAGAATAAGTTGTATTCAGATTTTTCAGTTTTACAATGTTACAAATTGACAGAATAAAATTTAAATTCGACTGCTTGTTCACAAACCAAATGTTCCCGTTTGTACATATTACACTGTCCAGTAATAATTTATGCATCAGAATGTAGCCACACATGTAAATGGGTGGCAGACTTGTATCTTGCATTGCAGTTGTGGCCTTAACTTTGGACACTGTCCTGCTTTAAGGCAAAGTGATTTAGTGTTTAAAATCGTGTTTTATTGTCCAGGTGTATGAGCTGATGCGGAAGTGCTGGGAGCACGCTCCGGAGCGGAGAATCACCTTCAAGCGTCTGATTGAGGAGCTGTCCATCCTGCAGCAGCACCACCAACAGAACAGCCTGTAAACCTCCACAAGGTTCTGTTATGAAAGCAACTCGGGACCAGGAGCGAGCCGCCAAATCGGACCGTTAGCTGCATGTTCAGCTTCACGTCGCAGAGGAAATCCTCTGTCATAACCGCCCATAGACCTTCAGCGTCACCGGGGGGAAATATATATATGCCTAACCATACTTTTAGATACTTCACATTTGGAACTTATAATCCTGATATTTCCTGTTGTGATGAACATTTATGAAGAAATGAATCTTACATTCTACATAAACCAGTTGATGTTTCTGGACCTGCTAGGATACTGTAGTGCGCTGAAGACATGGGATCATGAAAGGATGAACGGTTTGTGCCGCTGCTGGGTCATGGACTCCTTTTTTTGAGAGAAAAATGGCACGATCCAAGCTGAGCATCATGGGTTTTCATCGGTTTACATAGATTTGTTCTGCAAATGCAGCTTCCAAGAGGTGGAATTAAATTAGAGCCAGTAATCAAATAGCTGTATGACTTTCAGTCCAACACAGAAAGAGCAGTAGCACAATTTTAATTGGGGTAAATTAGTCTGAAGCCTTAGAAAATGTCTATCTTGATTGAAGAAAACCTTCATCTTGCTTTGCATCAACTGTTTAACCTGCATTTGCACAGGAACTGTGTTTTTGTTTGTATCTTTTTTTATTGTGCACTTGATCAGTGAGCCCAACATGCTGTAACGTTCAACATGGTTACGGAGACGTGTTTCTAAGACGGGCACTGGGGGGCAGCAGCGCTTCACTTTCCATCCGTTTTGCAGCCTTACATGGAGGGAGCAAGTGGAGGCATGTCAGAGCCCATAATCTGTAAATGTTCTGCTGCACAAGAGCAACAGCTGCAAAGTTCACCGGGAGACAACATTAGATGGGCAGGAGTTGCTCCAACCAAGTGACTTCATTTTAAAATAACCCCACATTTTATGGTTGAACATGTTTATGCATATAACGTTTTTTTAAATGTAGTTTCACAATACTCCACAAGTATAAAAAATATATTTATCCACATTAGTGGAATTGCTTGGAGCTGAAGGGACTTTTTCTGCTCTAAATGTCTGTCAGGCAGAGACGACATGCTCAAGCTCACACGATGCGCTTTAATCCACATTTTATTTAGGAATGTAAAAGGCAAATCCTTCTGCTCTAAGAAAAAACATGTATCATTTTTCAAGAAAAAAAGATACATAAACTCTTAATGAAAAAATAAATAAAAGGTCTCGGTTTTCTTTTAAGTTTAAAGCAACAAATGAAAATGGTTCAATATTGTACAGCAGTGTGATGTCATGCCAAATGTGCCCTAGAAATATCTTAACAGTAAAATAATATTAATGTCAGTGTGATATAAAATTCCCCAAACTCTAGTTTGTTAGAAAACACACTTGAAAAGCAAAAATGTTAAGTGTGGACCAGTAAACAGCCAATTAGAAATTATTTACAACCATTAAATTGGTCAAAAAAAACACAAAAAAAAAACACCCAAGTGTATAAATATTGCAAACATGATCAAGAAACTTTCATGTTCATTCACTGTTGCAAAGAGCAACATCTACTGATCAATCTGTAAATGTGCAGATTCTCACACAAGTCCACTGTGAAACCCAACAACAGGACAGGAAGTCAGACTTTTAACCTAAACTCAGAGCAGTTCCACCTGCTAATACAGACAGATTGTCATCTACCTGTAGTTTTAGCAGTGACACCGGAGGAAGTGAATGAAGCCGGTCACGCTTTTCATATATTGAATTAAAACAACCATGTTGTTCCACTGGGCACTTGTTTTCTCAGAACGGTTGTTTACGGCACAGGGAATTTCTGGTAAGCTCCGTAGTGTCGAATTGGTGCATTAGATACGTCACAGCCAATCGTTAGCGCACCGTTGGCACGCGACCCATTCGCATGGCGTCAGAGGCCTGTTGACCTTTGCCAAATGTCTTCCCCTCTCACACAATCCGCTTTTCAAATTTTCAGTCCACGCCCCCAGGAAGCAGTTGTTTCTCAGTAGCTGAGGCGAAGATTTTCTGCTCAATTTAACGCCTCCAAAAATCCATTTGCTTTGTCAGACCACCATCGCCTTATTTCAGAGAAAACCACCCACGAGCATGCCATCAGATTCAGTTAATGTGCGTGTTGATCAGAATGACACTGCCAAACACAAAATAGGAAGAAAATTTTAGAGAAAGTAATGCTATCTGTCACCTTAGCATCTCTAATAATCCCTTTTCTCTGTTGATGCTGAGAACGATTCACTCTGCAGGTAACAAGCGCACAGTTTGGTTCGCATCCCCCAAGCATCGAGCGGACATGTGACAGCGCTACAGGTGCCTGCAAAGCGCAGCAGTCTAGCAGACAACACTTCAGTGAGCGAGTGAGCAGACAGTGGAGGAATCATCCCTGCAGGCTGAGCGGCTGAAGTTGTTTTCCCCCAATTTTCTTTCAGTCCATCTCCCCCCATTTCTCCGCTGCCTTCTAGGAAGTCATTTTAAGAGCACGACACAAACGCACAGTGTCAGTGGATGGAACGTCGGTTCATTATCTCCAATTCAATGGATCACGGCAGCCGGAACTGAGAAGTTTTAATCAACTCAAGAACGGGCAGACAGAAACCTACCAGGAACCAATAAACAAAGGAGCGACAGAGTGTTAATTTATAATTACTCACATCTCCAGCCGATTGCTTCTTACAGGAAGACGATTAAAGTCATGTACTGACAGATACTGGCTGGAAATGCTCCTTTGCTTCAGCCATTTACACATGAGACATGAAACTGGAAGTCTGAAATGAATCCAAGCCCATCGTCTGTCTAGTTTGGTGAAGAATCTTTTGGTGTAAATAAAATAAAACCAACAATACTATCCCACAAATGCCTCTGCAGACACAAAAAGCAAATGGTGGGTCCAGATGAAGCATCCATAATAAAATGGATGGACATTTTATACATACATCAGCATGTCCCTCCATCCAAATGACACAAATAATTGTAACGTTTTTAAGCAAATATACAGAAATCTGGCAGCCTAAATTACAGCACATCAGTTTGAACTTTGCTTATTGCAATTTTTATATTTATACTAATGTATATATTTTATATTAGTAGCTACTTGAAAGTCTACGCAGGTACAAGTAGACTTGTACCTGCGTAGACTTGCAAAAACGGTTAAGCATGGTGGATGCATCACTACGAGGGGACAATTTTCTGCTGCACATAAAAACGTCATTTAAAATTGTATTGAGACAAAGACTGGACAAAGTCAAAGCACAGAGACATCAAACTGATGAGACTATGATACAAACACGCATTTATAAGTCAACGGTTCTGAAATGATGGATCATTTCTCCTTATAACTGTCTGCTGTGTAATTATAGAAAATATAAGAAAGCTGTTGCTCCTAAAGAAAGATATTAACGATATACATTAAAATACTATAACTGTGAAAAACAATGGGTTCAGCTGAAATTTTAAATGTGAAAATTAAATTAATGTGAAATTACATATTTTCTGGCTGAAGACAAAAATGATCAATCCTGTAAATTACAGTTGACCCAAATATAAATGCACTTACATCAAAGCAACAGCAGTAGTACTAAGCTGTGGGATCCAGCAGATTGGGTAAACGTATTTCCTGTCTGGGGTTTTCAAAAAGTCAAGTTTTTCATTTCCATTTCTTAAAGTAAACAATAGGAAATCTTATATAGAAAAGTGTCCAATATTTTTTAATAGGTGAAGTGTTATTTGAAGAAGTTACTGAAGAAAAAATGAACTGAAAGAAGAAATGTTCAGAAATATTACCAAATATGGAAGCAATATGAGAAAAGCTATGGAATAAATATGAAATAATAAAATATGGAATAATACTCCAAGACACAAGCAAACAGAGCTGGGAAACCAAAGCGAATATAAGCAGCCCCAAGAAAAACAAAACAAAAAACTGGCTAATCATCTGGCAGTTGGAGGAAATCTGAACAATATTGTGCTGCTCCAACATCCATATGAATCTAAAATCCTTTCAGTAGCCCAGTAGCTCTCAATACAAGGTATCCGGTTACAGTGGAAGGAACACAAAGATTCATTTTCACGATCTGAAGTGGTTTTTTCTGTTTTCTCAAACGACTCTGAGACGGCGGTGATGGCATATTGTGAAGAAAATGATTGGTACAACAGACAGAAAGCTATTTGAAGCAAAAGTAACAGAGACAGATGGCACAGCAGACAAGCTCAACAAATTCTTTTCAAATCCTGCTGCCTCAATCTTAAGCTCCACCTGTGGCTACGACACAACGAGATGGAAACAAACTTCCCTAGAAGTTTGTTTCCATCTCGAACTAAGACCAGTCACTGTTATAGCTGCTCACGATGGAGAGAAAACAGCTTCCAGTGCTGGAACAGACCAGAGTCCACCGTAATGTGAGATAGTGGGCTGAGTTGAGTGAGTAGGGATAAAGCCGAAAGGAAAAAATTTTTTTAAAAAAGCAAAGCAAATACAAATGGTCTCAACACAAAAATATGTAAGGACAACTGTTTGTTAATAGGAGACAAAGTGACGATCAAAAAAGAAGAATGAAACTACAAAAAAAGACAAACATAAACTGAGTCATTTTGATCCACAACACTAATAAATTGTATTACTATGACAATAACAAGAAGCAGACAAAAGAAATAAAAAAATTAAGCATAAATATTTAACCAATAAAAAGGAATCTGCCAAATTATAAATTGATCATATTTAGATTAAACCTCAAGCCTGAATTGATTTACAATTTATGTACAAGAAATGTTTTTTGCTGACAAGGAGATTCTAAATTAAATAGATGAAGTGAATACAGAACAGTCCAGCAGATACAGTTGGAGGTTTAATGTGAAAATTGGCAAAATCAGACAATCGTGTAAACTGTGGCCACCAGATGACAGCAAAGTGCTTCCAATATGATAGTTAAGCGTTTTGAATATAGATTACCAGCCGTTGCTGACTGGCTGTGTGGTAGTTTGGGGCAAATTCAACAGAATAATCTGAGGGTTTAAACATACACACTGTAGTTAGGGCTCATCTCCAATAAATGCTATAGGTGGAGGCTTTTATATAGAACAAAAATTTAAATTAAGAAGAAAAAAGTGAAGCATTCACAAATACAGGGACAGAGGCTGGATCAGACACAATCTTTTCTTTTCCCCAGCTATTGCACGAAACTTGTATGCACTTTTAAAAATCCAGGTTTTATGGCAGTAATTTCAGTAAAACTGACCAGCTAATTTGATGCTTACAAGGTTCCAAACAGGAAGTACAAATTCTTTCATGCTGTTGTAGAGCCTTGCAAAAGTATTTCGACCCACAAACTTCAATGTACTGATGTCACCTTTCAATAGGATAAAAGCCCTAAACATTCAGCCAGAGATGCAGTCTGTAAAAATGGCCTAGTCAAAGTCCAGAGTTAAATCTGATAAAGAATGGACACAAACTGAATAAACACAAATTTCAGTCAATATACAAAGCTGGTAGAGACCAGCAGTAACCACAGTGAAAATGACTCAAAGGGACTAAATGAAAATGCACACCACACTTTTCAGTTTTTTATCTTCGAAAGCCTTTTATCCTAATGAAATCCATTGAAGTTAGTAATTTCATAGTTTTATAAAAAAAACTGGAAAACAATCCAAGGGTAGGAAAACTTTTGCAAGGTGCTTTGTCTGCTTACATTACTGCTCCATACAGATGCTTAAGAGTTTATATTTAAAGTACAGCACAGCTTATTTTGTAACCAGCAGATTCTCCATTTCAAATATCATAATTGCCATGCAGTTACAGTAAACCATTTATTCATTTTAAATTTTACCACAACTTATGCTGAACTGAGAATGAATATTTATATATAAAAAAACATTTTTGGTCCTTTAATCTTCTTTATAAAGGAGTTCCACAGCAGTAAATTTCAACGTGGGTTTTATTGTTTTTTGACGATCTGCAGGGGAATGAATGATGTGTGACCTGGTTCAGTTTTGGTGTAAATGTTATTTTCTAGGTCATTATTTTTATTTACTGGACCAAAATGACCCTCATTACAATCTGAACACCCCATAAGGATACCTGGATCTCAGCAATCTGATGTCCCATTGTTTCTGTGTGGATGTAAACGTCATGTCGATCCGATCCGCTCGTGCCATTGTTGTTGGTTTTCACAGTGCGTGAGCATCACTGCCATGGCAATACAAGTGACATTGTTCTCAGAAATATAAAATTCTGAAATTTATAAGCAAAATGCAAAGACATAAAAAATAGAGATAGAAAAAATGAGAAAGCTGTAACCATGAGTATAAACCAGCGCCGGTTTAGAATGGCTGAAGACTTCAAATAAAAACCTTATACATTCATCCTTTGACAGTAGTTGGAGCCTTTGTTATTGCCTATTTTAAGTCAGTGCACTTAAACCTTAATGTTCAAACTGTGACTAAAAAAACCAAAACATCCCTCATTATACAACTGGCTTTATAATATTACCAAAAACTAACAAATCATTTTTGCAAGGAATACATAAAAAAATAAAAAAATTAAATTATAGCCAGATTAAACCAGCTACTTACATACACTGTACAACAAAGGCTATGTGTTTCCTGTTTCAGATTACATACGCCAAGATTACTGCGCTTTCAAATACTTTGGGAAAGTCCAGACAGTATAACGGCTTTGAAAGCCTCTGATTATAAAGCAGCACCTCAAACACATCAGAAAAAGCTCCACTCGCCTGGATCCTCCTTGGTTACAGTTTCCGGACGCATGAAGGTGCCACATTAATCTGTTCAAACAATTCAACGCAACCATAAACACCCAGAAAACGTCCAGCCGTCACGCTGTTCAGGAAGGAGACGGCTTACGGTGTTTTGGTCTCCCTGCAGACCAAAAGCAGGAGAGTCTGTGGCGATGGCGGCCCAAACGTGTCATTATACACAATGAGACGCGTTTTCTACCAACATGGACTGGAAGCCCATCCAGCAAAGAAGAAGCCATTATTTCAGAAGCGACTTATGAAGCAAGATTAACGTTGCTGATTTAGTCCAAATAAATGTCGGAGAAAAAAAAGTTTGTTTTTCTTTTTTTTGTACAGTGCATGTAAATATCTGGTTTCAACTGTGCAAAAAAAAAAATCTAGATTTCATTCATTCTACAACTTTAAATACAGAAAAACTCTTACAAACTATTTTAATCATATGAAAAAAAACAATCTGGTTGACTCTACTGCTACTAACCTGGTCAAATAAATTAAGAGGAGCATTTTGCACATTGTTGTTTAACATACAGTTCTGACATTCAATCACTCTTAGTAAGACGGTGAGCCGTTCCTTCTGGTTGGCGCCGACTTACGGCAAGCCGGATGTGCCATCCTGATCCTGCTGATTTAAACACAATGTCTGAATTTTATCAACGTGTTTCTTCTGACCAGAACCAATGTTTAATGTTTGGAGTCCAGATTTCAAACTGTACAGAGAACTAAAGATTAGGGTGATGGCAAGGAGTTTCCTACAAAATATGAATACCAATGGAAATGTTCAATTCAGGAATAAACATTTTTTATCAAATGAAAATAACTGAATCTACATCACCCAGAAATATGATAAAAAACAAAAACAAAAACAGTTCAAATAAATCATTAAAACACACAAACATACATGACTTTCATGCTGTTGAGTGTACCAGAACTGTATGTTCATTGTGCAAATCCAATCAAACTGCTAAATGTCAGAGCTCAAGGGAACTGCTGAATTATTTTTATACAAATAAAACAAATATGTTTTAAGGCGGGGATGGGGAGCCTCCTGGAGCCATTTTATTACTTTCAACCATTAATATTTAACAGTCCCCCTGCAGAATCCTCAGCCATGGGTTTTCTTAGCTGTGCAGTGATTCTGGGTCGACTCATTTCTACAGTCTCAAAGCTTTATGAAAGTGGCGGCTGAATATGAAATTAAAGCTCCTGTTACAGATTCAACAAAACTTTCAGAGAAACGAAAAAAGAGAGAAAACGATTCACAACAAAAAACAGCAGAGGAGGAAAACTGCACCCGAATATTTGGCTTAAACGGTACAAAACAAACCAAATAACTACGTTAAAGTCTCATCAGGACTTATTGTTAATACAATACTCAAACTGCCTCGGAATATTATATTACAAATATATAAGAGTATATTGTAGATCGACAAAACAAATCTGACGCTGAATATTTGTTTTTTCTGTTGTACACCACACTCAAAAATGAGCATCGAACGCCCTTTATTTTATGTTATTGTCTGTTACGCATGGCTTTATATATTCTATACTACACTGCGATATTTACACAGCAGTTAATTTAGTTATTCCCTCAGTCTACGTCTGAAAAGCCCAACTATTGAGGGACTTTAGGGAATTAAGGGATTTGATTGGTTTAGACCCTTTTTTTCCTGATGTTCTCCCAAAACTTGGGATAGAAATGGCTGACGCTTCCTACAGATAACAGCGAAGCAACACACAAAACACACACACACACACACACACACATACCGTCAGGTAGGTTTAGAGAAAGTCGTAGGTAATAAAAAGCAGTGAAGCTCAAAGAAATGGATGTCAGTCTGACTGACGAATCAAATTTGAGAGTTTCTTTAAAAAAAAAAAAAAAGACGTGGAAAGGACCTAAGGGGGGCAGTTTGAGCATCCAGACAGGTCAGCTGCCTGCAAATACAAAAGCAGCTTCTACACACACATATAATATACTTTAGATTATGTTTGAACAAAAAAAAAAAAGAAGATGTACAGGATAATATTAGTTAGGAACAGCGACAGAGAAACTGACATTTAAGATAAATAGTTAAGGCTTGAACAAGACAAAAGCAATACTGTGATAGAGTGTACTAAAGTTTCAAAATCAAAGAGCACTATGGCTTGTTTTCACTCCAGCCATCTGCAACCCTGACTCAACCCGACCCGACACCTACTGCAGGGACGCACGATGGCAGCCACAGAAAAGGCCACTAGAGGGAGCCGTGACATCCAGCTGGTTGTGTCTGTGGGCTTTAAGGTTATTTGGTTCACTCTACAGCCTCTTCCTCTTGAAGTAGTCGGCGTACTGCCCCCCCAGGCCCTGGGAGTGCTGCCCGATGTACGCGCCCTCCGATGGCGGCGCCTCCTGCACCGCCAGCTGAGGGTAGTCCCTCTTAATGCCACGGGTCTGGTTCTGAGGAGACACGAAGCGACAGGCGGGTAGGATTTGAAAACGTTTTAATCCACTGATGGATCAGAATGTTTTGTTTCAAAGTTGTTTTTAAAAAGAAACAAAAAACAAAAAAGTTGTTTGGCAAAAGGTAATTTAACCCACAGTGTTTGCTTGAATAAGCCTGTAGGAGTTAATCGATCGTGTGATCAATTAAAATGACCATAATCTATTTTATTTGTGGTTTTGGATGTGTGTGGTTTTTATTTCCCTTTTACTTATCGTCTTTGGTTGCGTTTTATTTGAATATTTAAAATGTCTTGTAGTTCCTGTGTAGTGTTCTTTAAAAAAATGTAATGGTCTTTGAGAGGGAAAACTTTTATCATTATGCCATATCCATGTATTATTTGAAATTGGTCTAAAAAAACAAAAAAACAAAAAACAACATTATAATGTATTGAAATAATATCTGGGACAATTTATCATCCAGTGAAATGAGTTATTGTGACAGGCCTACATTTGAAGTGGAACAACTTCATATTCTAGATGTTTAAAGCACAACAGTTAAATGAACCAGCAAAATATTCCTCCTCCTATTACTGGAACGCTGTTGTCAAATGCCTAAACAGATGATGGATAAAAACAGATAAATTAGTGTTGCAATTAGTTTTTATTATTAAAACGGTAAAGAAAGAAAGAAATAAACTTCATAAGGCATTATGGGAAGAGCACATATCTGATATTGAGGCCACAGCAGAAAACAAGCTCTACGCATAGCGAATGTAAAGAAAGTCCAAAGGAACTCATCCACTGATCTGCATGTGGTCTAATGCAGGTAAGATACTAACTACTCTCAATGCTGTTAAAGAGAAATACTGAGAGAAAAAAGGAAGCAGCTCTTGTGCAGATTCCGCCGCTGCAGAGCGAAGGGGGCCACAGAGGCAGTTTGCACAAACAAACGTAAATCTCACTAAAGACGAGACCCGGCAAGGGAGTCTGGAACTGTTTGGTTTACGTCGTCAGTGTTCCTTTCCGTGAACCTCCTGTAGATTATACAGCCTTAAAGTTCTTCAACAAAAACAAGAGAAAAGAAAAAGCCGAGCAAGCTGCACTGATGTTTTACCTCTACGGTATCATTATACTCATAAATTTTATAGGAGGGTGGATGGAGGAATAGCTGTTGGCACCATCACTTTGAAGGACTGGCTTGGTGCAGAAAGTGTACCAACCTTTCTGTAACAACCTTGATGTGTAATTCAGGGCTCCAACATTTTTCTACAAATCTATTTTCACTTACATTCCCACATTACACATGTTTAAATTATTAATAATTAATTGAGCAAAAACATTTTCCTTTAAGTAAAAACACAACTGTGCAACATTTACAGTATGTTGCACACAACATGCACATAACATGATTTGCAGTGAATTTATACGAGATATTTCCACAGAGTGCAAACTTAAATATCTTGAAAATAGGGAGGAAGAAAGAAAGGGAGAAGGATGAAGACGAGACAGAAGGACAGAAGGGAGGTAAGACATACCTCCCTAAATACAAAAAAACATAATGGAGTAAGAAAGGAAAGATGGAAAAACAGAAGGCAGGAAGAAGAGAAGGAATGTGACAAGAACAAAACAATGGAAAGAGGAACAACTAGGAAATAGGAGGAAGAAAGAAATGAACCAAGGAAGGGCACAAGAAAAGAAGGGAAAAGGAAGGACATGAGAAAGGAAGGGGTCAGGGGGAAACAAGGAAGGATGCTAGGAAGACAGGAAAAAAAAAGAAAAGAAGGACACAAGGACAGAGTATAGTAGAGGTTGTTTGAAATAATATTTTCAATCCTCTTATTTTGTTCTTTTACACTTGGCTAAGACTACAATTCAAATACCAAACATATTAGGCTGCGTGTTAATTGGTTCTGGGGTTTTTAATGTACAAAATAAACAACAGGCTGTACTAATGTCTCAATGTTAATTCCCAAAGCACCAGATTTATATGAGTAGAACATTTGTTTGGTTTTCAGTATTTATGTAGCTTTTATTGAGTAAAACATATTACCATTTAAGGATTCTGGTCAATACAACTGTTCCCTGTAATTTCAATTCAAAGCTTAGAAGGGAATTAACCTTTTATGACTCTTTAGCTTCAGTTCTTGTCGGACATCTGGTCTGTAATATGTTAGTGAAAAACCCCTCAGCGACACTTTGTAAGACATTTTTGCTTTGAATATTTCAAGAAAGAGAGGAAATGAAACCCAACGATTTAAAATGATCATGAATGTATTCAGTTTATGTTTTCCACAGTAAATGTGGTGATTGAGAACATGTTAACATTAATAAACCTGCCATTTAAGCTTGAAATAGAGTGAAACTTTGTTTGGTTTTATTGTAATGCAACCTTTTGCTTTCATTAAGTCTTTATAAAGCTAACGGTCTCCTAAATGTACAATGGTGCTGATAATGAGAGATACAGACAGAAAACTGTCAGACTGACAGAAAATCCTAAAGTAAAAAACCTAACCTGCTGATTAATGCTGTGTATGAAATTCTAAGGGACTTACCTGAAAAAACAAATACTAAGATTTTCTTTTTTTAAGCTGATGGAAATATTATATAATTACCTTTATTTTCTCCCCTCCGAGCTTCACTTAGAAAAATATGAAAGTAGAAATGGCCAACAGCTTGATGTTTTTATGTAATCTCTACTCACATAATAGTACGTGTTCCAGTCGGTGGCTGCAGTGTGTGCATGTGTGACGGCGCTGGGTGTAGCTGCAGGCGGGTGTGGAGCCCCGAGGAAGCCGGGCATTAAAGGCAGGGTGCTGTAGGCTGGGAGCACGGCGGCGGCAGGTAGGACTGCGGGAGGAGGTGCTGGACCATTACTGACTGCATGCAGAGGGACCCCCAAAGGCTTACACACTTCCACTTCCTGCAACACACACACACACACACACACACACACACACACACACACACACACACACACACACAGAACAATGTAAAAAAAGATCAGTCAACAAGCAGCAAGGATAAAACTACCCCCTAAAATTGTACACTTATATTTTGCCAGCTGATAACTTTTCTGCCCTCTAGTGGCTGTTAAAGGCCATGTTCGATATTTATCACGTTTGTCTATGACACTCGCGCGAAACCTGTTTAAAATATTCCTGTGAACATAAATTGAGTTCATTATCAAAGCTTCAGCTGTTGAACACCACACATGCATGCATTAATAAATCTGAACATAAGCCCTTCAGGAGACCTTTATGAATTTATACAGACTCATTCTGCACACTAAAATTTAATAAATGGTTTGCATTACTCATGTTCTCACAGCATTACTGAGGACAGCCATACACACACAAGGTAGATCAGTTCGTATGAGGTGCTGTGTGTAGAGTGATGCTTTTCTCCAATTTATTTACACCCTTAAAGATGACATCAGTGTCACCCAATCTGAACAACAACAAGGAATCGGAGGGATACAACACAGTTTACTTTGGAGAGAAGCAAAACTGCATGGAGAACTTTCTTTTTATGCAGATGTCACATACTGGATGCAATCTGCAACCAATTTTAATAATGAACTGTACTTGATCAACTGAAATGTATATGATTGATTGAAATGATTTCCGTTCATTTTTGTAAAGTACCACACGATACATTGACATTGGATGGAAACTTGCAGAAACCTGCCTTGCATCAAGCTTTCGATTAAATGTATTTACCTACATTTACATAGAAGGATTTTCATTGCTCATTAACTTACTTGCTAAAACAAATGTGTTCTTTGCCACAGAGAAAGCTGATAACAAAATGTTCAGCGTAAATGGAGAGAATATGAGGTGTTGGTTGCAGCTTGGTCAGACTGTGTACCTTGGTGGCAAAGGCCTGGTTGGTTGTTGCAGGCTGGGAGTAGTACTGAGTGACAGCCTGCATGTATGTGCTGTAATCCCCGTAGGTGGAGGCGGCAGGAACCTGGAACACAACCAGCTTACAGTCACAGAAATTACTATCACTTCACAAGTTGATCCTAATTTAATAACAAAAACTCTGAGAACAGGTTGGGAAGCCCTTTAAAAAAATCTTCCACTGTAAACAGTGAAACATGCATGTTTTTTAATAATGCAAGCATCGATTTCAATGTATATATTTTTTTAATTACAAAATAAAACCCAACATTCTAATATCTTTTAATAGAATGTTCCTCCTGTGAGCCACTCAATCTCAGTATAAATCCAGATGTTTTGTGAAGGCTTCATATGTTTGTTAGAGAACATTAGTGAACAAAAAGGGTCATGAAAACCAAGGAACACATCAGGTAGGATTTGAGAGGTTTTGGCAAAGTATAAATCCAATGGTGCCGAGTTTCACAGGAACTATTAGTCGCTCTCGTCACCAATTTGACCTTTACGAAAGCGTATCAAGAAGTGTATATGGAAGAAGGTGCTCTGGTCAACGACACCAAAATTATGATAGAAGACTTGCACTGCACCTTAACCTGCACCCACCACCCCTACTGTGAAACATGTTGGTGCCAGCATCATGCTGTGGGCATGCTTTTCTTCATTAGCAAGAGGAATGCTGGTCAGAATTAGCAGCAATCCTGAAGAAAAATATATTAAAAGGCACCAAAAGACTTGAGACTAGGGCAGAGGTTCACCTTCCACCTGGGCAAGAAAACCAAAATACCATAAACTATCTGCAGCTGCTCAATATTATTGACCAAAGTTGCATAATCACATTAGTTTTTCTTTATTGTAAATCAATAATAGTGGAAGGGAGGAGAGAAGTCGCATGGCAGGAGGCTCTGCTATGTAAATGACAAAACAGTCAAAACTGCCAAAATGCAAACCTGTTCAAGGCTTACCAAGTGTCATGCTAAGTTATTCTCCTTGAATATGTGGACAAACTGAGGTTTTCTAACACTATTTTATTCTATTCTTAAAAGTCAGAGGCACAATATTCTCAGTCAGGCTGAATTTGGGTTTCCCAGGGTTTCTGCAGGTTTCTCCACCTCAAATTTAAGGGATTCTAAGACCATTATGAATTAAATTTAAGACCTGTATTACGACAAAAATGTACAAAATAAGGTTTCATACTGTATATTTTAGTAGTGCCAGACTTTTCCACAAAATGCATGTAACATTGTAGCAACAGAATTGAGCCAGTGGGAAAGATGGGCATTGTACAGCCAACCGCAGATGAATTTACACTTACCCACAATAGATGCAAAAAACTAGCAAGTTAGCTAGCAAGAGTATATTAGCAGCTAGTTAGCGTTAGTCTCAACTATCTCAAGTTACAGAAGAGAGTGAAGATGTCTGTGTGCGACTCAAATGTTTGTCTGAAAAAAAAGTGCCTCAAGAAAAATAAACTACACAGAAGGTTCTGCCATAACATCTAAGACCTGTGAAGAACACATTTAAAGTCAACTTACATTTTTCTAACACATTTCAGACATTTTAAGGCCTTAATTGAGGAAATAAGACTCTCTAAGGATGCTACCTGTGTGTGCTCCTTGCTGTAGTCTGCAGCCGTGGCGTCCTGTGGCGCAGCGGCGCTGTAGGTGTGTGCCTGCGCTGCCTGGTAGTGCTGGTACCACTGGTGCATGGCCTCCTAAAGTACAGATCGGCCAGAATCAGGAGAAAAACGTCAGAGACGTTTGCTCTGGTTCGCTTACTAGTTTTCATGCATCCTGCTCATTAAGCATCGTTCCTATGGACAGCTCTGTCCCGTCTCCCCCCCCCCATCCTTTGTCTCATCTTTCCAGACAAATTAAGCCGACTGTTTTATTGGTTATCTAATCATGACTCATTTGTTTGGATGAGTAGATTGTAATTAACATTTAGAAAAGGGGCTTTCTTCTCACCGCTAAATATCAGATATGTCATTTTGCTGCTGGAGGAGGCACGACGACAAGTGGAGAAGGAGAAATGGAGTGACGGGGGAGGAAGAGAAGAGAATGGACGGCAGGAACAGACAAACAGCCCGTAGGAGGGCTTCACGACTTATTATGAGAGGAGGGCTGAGAAACGAGGGGAGCAGGGGACAGATGGAGACACACGCTGCCAAATCCACTCTCATTCTGCCCGTCTCTTCTCCCAGAAACCCACAGTTAAATCTCCCCATCACCTATGCAATTCAGGTGCTAACTGTGACCCAGCAGAGTAATTATTATTAGTAGTATTATTAGCATATTTGTTTTGCAGTACCTGGGTGTAGGCGTGGTTGTACTGGGTGAAGTCGGAGGTGTCGGAGCTGTACGGGGCCGCGGTAGTAGCCGCCACGCTGTGGGAAAACGAGGCGGCGCCTTGCGAGGCCACAGGAGCCACTGGGGCCCCGTAGACCCCGGAGCCCGGCTGTCCTCCCTGAGGCTTGTTAGCCACAGAGTCTGATGGGAGACAAACAGGAGACGCAGTGTGTCAATTCAGATACACAGAGGCTGGGAAAGGTGGTGCGCTGCTTGACTTTTTCCACATTTTATCACGTCACAACCACAATCCCCCTTCTGGAAACAGACCAATACAAAGTCAAATTTACGATAATGTAAAAAAAAAAAAAAAGAAAAAAAAAAAGATTAACTTTTTTATTTCCTAGAAATAAAAATCCAACATGTGGAGTGTGTGTATTTAACCTTCCTGAGTCAAAATCAGATCAGATGGAGATTGTTTCTTCTACATAACTACACCTACAAAGTCTGGACTTTGACTAGGTCAGTGAGACACATGAATATTCTGTAATCTCAATCATTCCGTTGTAGTTCTGGCCGTATGTTTAAGTCAGTGTTCTGGAGGAAAGCAGACCTCTGCTCCAAATCAACAGCTCTCGTCTCAAAAACTGCTTTGTATTGAACTCCATATTTCGTCCAATCAGCCCTGATCATTTTAACCAATCACTGCCAGGGCAGACAAAAACCAGAAGACACATAAACCATAAGCTACAGCATAGTATAAGTTAAAAAACAAACTGGTGTGCAAAATGATAGTGTTTTTCTCAGGTGGGTGGGGTATGTGTATTCATATAAGAATGTTAAGTTAATGTGCTAATCACTTTCCAGTTAAAGACTAACGCTATACTGCCCCAAAGTCACTGGTTTAAAAGAGGAGCAGCAGTGTTACTCATTATGTCATTTTAGGTAATATTTCTCTTAATCATTAATTTACTTTTAAATGTGACCAACATTGTTGACTAGCTTGTTTCAAGATCCACCTGCTGATTACCTAGTTAGCATTTAATTCAAGTTCAAGAAATGTATATATATCATTTATTGTGTTTTTTTTTGCATTTGCCTTTTTTAACACTACTTGGTGTTTAAATTTCTTATCAACTTTCAGTATGTTTTACCAAAAAAACCCAGTGGACAGTTGGTGGACTGCCCCAGTGCCCCTAACACGTTTTCAGGGGGAAACCCTGAAGGTGTTGTGACATTTAACACCCATGGATAATTTTTCATTTCACATTAAAACATGTTGAGTGTCTTTTTTCCCCCCCATGTTGTACATTCTGCTGCTGAAAGTGACTGCTGCTGTCCACAAGTTTGTTTTCCTCTAACAATGTCCAGGTGGGTGGAACTTGTCAAAGTAACTCCCACATGAGTGGCAGGACCCACAGTTACTCAGCAGAACATTTCATGGCCTCCACCTGTCAGAGGACTTGATGTTGCAGCTGACTGGAGAATAGAAGCTGAAACCACACAGATGATCCAGACTCAGACTGGTGGTTTTTATCGGAGCCTCCAACCAGAGCAGGGCTACATGGAAAAGGCACGTTGAGCCATAAATGTTTACACAGTACTGAATGTACATCCACCCCAGGGAAATGAATGATGCTGCAGGAGAGATTCAAAAATGTGACTCTATGCCGACTTCTGCTGCCTTCCACATATAAATATGCAACCTAGAAGATTTATAACCTCACAAATCAAACGCATATTTTTTTTGGAAAGAAAATTTAACACATTCAATCCAAGTGTAGTTTTGGTATTAAAGGCGGACCATCCACTATGGTCTTGACACGGTTTGTCCAACAGCTTATACAATAAAAGACAGAACCAAATCAAGCTATTCTTCCTGTGTCCATGTTTCTGCACTCACTTTGCAAAACGACTCCCGGCATCACGCTGGCCAGGTTCAGGTAAGGATTGGAGGGCAGTCGGACTTCTTTAGGAGGATCGCCCAGTAAAGAATTCTGACCACAGTTTACCTGATGAGAGAAAGACACTTTAACCTCACAGTGATAACAATAATGTTTTATTTTGTACTACTTTGTCACATTAAATAAATTGACATTAATGTACCATACCAAAATGTTTGAACGTTCAAGAGGTATGAAAACCTTTGCAAGGCAATGTATTCATAACACAATAACTAGGCTTTATAGCTCAACTTTGTGAAATGTGTTTCTGTTAATTACACTTTCTTTCCAATTAAAACATTTTAATACAATCCCAATGTGGGAATTAGCTCCCAGAAGAATCTGAACACTGATTATGCCTGCACACCGACTTGGAAGGAATCAGGTTAACGTCTTCTAGAGGTGCTGTGGTTAAACGGGGCGCAATCAAAGAGCAAACAAGTCGGCGCAGGTGAAGACTGCAAGGGATGTCAGAGACGGAAAGACAACCAGGAAGGTAGAGAGGCAAACTGAAGGTCTTATAATGTCAGAAGATTACCAGGTTCAGTAGTGAGAAATATAGACTTTTAAACAATTTGCTGGCATCACTGTTGCTAGTGATGTCAGCAAAATGTGTTACAATTTTAAATTCCATGTGAACGAAAACGGCTATTAAGAAAAACAGAGGGTGACAAAAAGCATAGGTTTATAAAATCAACAGAACCAGCCTTAATTATTGGCAATCAAAAACAATGGAGCAGCCTGTATTTTAATACATGAAATACATATCATATAGCAATGTTTAAAAGAGCCTGTTTTTATGTCCAAGTGTTAAAGGTTAAAGTATTATGTATTATGTTACATGAACGTTGCATTTTATTGTTCAGTTGCAATGTTTGCTGTTGCCAGAAGAAAATAAAACATATACATATATATATATATATATATATACAGTATATATATATATATATATCTTATGACTAATATAGTTGCATAAGTTGTGTCCAGCCAATAGCTACACTTGTTTTTTAGGAAAAGAAATTGCCAAACCCTGAATGACATTATTTGTTACCAGCAGTTACAGTTGGTTCTTATTAGAGCTGAAACAATTAATTGGAATAACTGTGATGAATTGATTATCAAAGTAATTGTCAACTAATATAGTAATTGATTAATCATTAGCTGGCAAATACAGACTCAAAAAAGGCCCTTTTGCTGAAATAACACAGTCAGAGCAATAACAACCTTTGTAAAAATGTCCTGAACTCAAGTGGCATAAATTCATTATTTGCAATAATTTAGAGCAAATGACCATTTATAAAAAAAACAGTCATTATCTAGGAACGCTGTTATTGCATTTTAGGCCAAATACGTCATTTTCTTTTTTTGTCCATTTGCATCTTTTAATATAATTCTAACACCGTATTAGAAAAACGCTTTAGTGGTTAAATTAAAATCTGCAGAATCAATTAATGAATAATAATAGACAGATTAATCTAGTATTAAGATAAACACCGGTTCCAGGCCCAATTCATATTAAATAATGAATTGGGCCTGGAATTGTGGCGCAATCTGGTAAAACAAAAATCTAACTAGAAGACTAGAATACTAGAAGAGTGTGATCTTGGCTGATCTTGCATGCAGAAGGAAGAAGCTATGGAACAGGGTGGCGTTGTTGCACCTTGCTATGCTCACCATGTTAGTCAGGCTGTTACCATCTGAGCTGTTGTGCTGGCCTGATGATGTATACCCTCCTCCAGGGGGCTTAGGTGGAGGCGGGCCAAGGCCCGAGTTACTTATGCCCAAGGAGAACGTCTGGCCCTGTGGCTGGGCGCTCCCCATCGTCCCGGGAGGAGCCGGCTGCCTGTCGCAGGAGGTGGGACAGGAAGAGGAGGAAGCAGAAGGGGTTGTTGACACAGAATGGGAGATGTTTTGGTCTCCCCCGCCTGCTCCTGCTCCTCGGCCCTGAAGGTACGGCATCACACCTGCTGCTGACACCACTACTGTAGGGTTGTGGGTAGAATTTGGCACAGACTCCTGGAGCAACTCTATGATGAAAAAGATGGGGAGACATATGAGATTGGAAAAAAAAAAACAGTCAAAGGAAATGAATGAGAGGGAAAGGGAAGATAAGAAAGGAGAAAGATAGCACGAAGAAATAAAGTAGAGGAAATTAAGCAAAGTAAGGTGGGAGAAGGATGCTAGACTCTATAAGACGGCTTTTACTGATGACCATCAGCGTCTGTCTCCTCTGGAAGAAAAAAAAAAGAAAAACGGTCTTGGTGAAACCTGAGATTCCAGCCTGACTGTCTCTGTAGAGCTGACTGTAATATTTTACAATGGGCTTCCTGCTCATCCTTCATCACTTATCATGCTCATCTACAGCTCAGCACTTAGCTGCACACTCCCAATATCTCTTTTGCTCACTCCAGGGTTTAATAACAAAAAGATGTGCATACACATATAAACAAAAGACACACACTCACGTACAGCACTAAAGGTGAACACACGCGGTCATAAATATTACAGATCTAATAATGCTGTGACAAATAACCTCTGCAGCACAGTGACAGAACTGGCTCTAACGAGCCTTAAGGCTAACATTCCGAGCTAACGCTGATTATGGCTTTACTTTGCAAACAAAACACACACAGAAGGACAGACCCACAAATGCATTAGTACAAGCAAATGTCTGCTTTTTCTCTGTGCATTATATGTGAGATATCATTTCCATTTAAAGCAACAACGTCTCGTCTCTGCTGGGGATTTAAATTGAAAATGCACGGCTGCTTCCTGGGGATGTTTTGTACAGTAATGTACAGCTGTGAGATATTCGGCTCTGACAACCCAAACACTTACAGTTTGTGTCAGCGAGCTCACATATCTGCAATGATCTTCCAGTATGAACATATCCCTACCGTTGGGCACTAGAGGTCTAAGAATAGTTTGCTGAGCAAGAACACAATGTGGATTAGATCTCAAGTTTGTTTAAAATCCACGTCTTTTAAGCATCTTCTTGATGACCTAACCCTGACTTGACACTTTAGAACAGAGAACAATATTGACTAAAGGCAACTTTGAATTCCTCCAGAACATTTTTTCTCTCAGAGGTTTGATTTACCCTGACTGTTTTTTTTTCCATTTTGAGGGTGTGTGCCACGAAATGTAAGCTAGCTAGCTATGTAGAGTAACTAGCAGACTAGCTAGCTGGTTCTAGCTAAGTTGAACCATCTAGCCATACCCAGTTAGCCATCTCTGTGTTTTAGGATACAATATACCTTAAAGGAACGTGTTTAGAAACTGAGTTTGCACATGTTTTTGTGGAAGTGAAGGTTTTATAACATATAAACAGACCGAATTACAAATGAACACTTTATTACTCCATCTGCTATTTCAAGTCCATGACAAATTGAGTTTGTCTCAACAGCATGGTGACATGGTGAACTTTGGTATTCGTCGTGGTTAGGGAAAACTGCTGCTCATAAATACTTGGGGCTCCCTTATATACACTTCTAACTCCCTATCTTAAACACCAAACTGCTGTATTGATTGATTTGCAAACACTAGCTAATAACTAGCTAAGCTTCCAAATACTTTGGAGTTGAGGTTCCACAGAAATTGAACGTTTGGTCAATTTGCGAACATTGAATAGATGCGAACAGGTGGGGGTCCACTGTAGATGAAAAGCGTAGTGTTTAGTGAGATGACAGTTATAAAATGTTTTTAACAAACACTATTTGTAGCAGGATAAATTAACATTTTGCCCTTAAATGCTTTAACACAGAGCTAGTTAGCAAAAGAAGCTGGTATTTGATCAAATTCATGGTGAGACAAATAGTTAGCCTTGGTTTTCTATCTTTTGTTCTGAGTTATAATACCACCCAACTGTTTCAGCGGTGACTTATGAGTAAATTTTGCTCACCTGTTGGGGAATCTCCCAGGAGGCCTTTCCCCAGCGGCAAGAGACCTGGAGGTCGCAGAGACAAAGCTTTCTGCATCAGTATCCTGGAAGGATCTCCAAGCAGACTGGTGACCTGATGAAGGCAGAGGAAAGACGAGTGTTAGAGAAGAGAAGAAGAACCAAAAGATGAATGAGAAGAGATGAAACAGCAGAAAAGACCCACTCAGTCCAACTTTATTAACATAAAACGATTTTCAACAAAATATATTTACACAATAAAATGAAAACTAATGTAGAGTACAACAGACGTAGTTTGTATTTTTATTAACACTTTTCCTTCTTGCATAAGCCATAGATGTGGAAATCATTCAGAAATGCCACCGGGCGAAAAATAGAAAAGCTACATTTAAAATACATAACGGATTATTGTTTTCAATGCTGTGGGGAGCCTGAGGGAGAAAATAACATTAGTAAAGCATCTGGTCTGCAAGTTTCAGCATCTAAGCAACACCGACTGTGACTTTTATCTTTGTTCTTCTCAGCAATTAAAGAAAACATGAGAGACATTTGCAAAGAAAATATGTAAATGGAAATGTCAAGGGAAACTTTATCACCTCCAGGTCTTACTTTAAACAAAACAAGAGACAATTAGGCAGAGTGATTTTTAGGTGATTCAGTTTCATTATGCGTTTAGTGCAGTAGCTGGAAATGTAAGTGAACATGTGTCAAAGAACACAATCTACCTTCCCCAATAATTCATGCAAAATGTCACACACACACAAACACACACACACACACACAAAAAAAACTCAGCTGTCTTACACTGCTGATGCGCTTGTCTTTGATGTGAAGAAGCTGCTGCTGAGCGAGCTGCATGTGGAGGAGATTCTGGAGGACAAGTCCGTTACCAACCATGGCATTCTGTAGGGTTACAGCAAAATAATAAAAACTTCACTTTCACCTGGGAGCCGATATAGTAGCTGTGAAAATCTCACAAAGAGGATGTGTTTAATGTGACCTGGTGAGCCTTTCCTAGTGTTAGGAGGGCAGCAGTGAGAGGAGGTCTGAGGAACGGGAGGCCTGCATTACGCCCGTACTTTCCTGAAAGACAAAATGATGCACAGGGACATCAATCAGTGCCTCACCTTGCATTTTTCTTCCCATTTTTTTTAAAAGCCACTGATGGACAAAATCAATCATCGCAAAATTGAACACACATTAAGTTATAAGTCATTTACTGTGAGTAGTCAGTCACTTAAGGCACATTTCAGACACACACACACACACACACACACACACACACACACACACACACACACACACACACACACACACACACACACACACACACACACACACACACACACACACACACACACACACACACACACACACACACACACACACAGCTGTCTGTTGCATAACCAACACAAGACATGCAATATCAGAGAAATTATGGACCATATAACAAATGTGTTTAAAATGTACAATTTTGTTTAGATTCAAAGAGGCTGAAAATGTTATAGCAATTACCTGTGGGCTTTCTTTGTGTTGCATAAGGCAACCAGCTAGGCAAAAAACATTACTATTGAGACTGATGCTGAGATCCAATTTAACAGACAAAATGTTTTTTTAATAAATAAAAAGCAACTATGTGCTACATAGATTATGTGAATCCCAATAAGAACATTACTAAGCAATCAATTCCATCAATATCTTTATATACATTCATAACACTCAGTGATACTTGAAGCTCTTTCATAATATATAAATGAAAATCCAAAATTTGGATTCTCAGACAAATTACAAATTATTGTTAGAAATCTTTGCTAAAGAAGCTGGTAGTAGAGTACTGTAAGCATTTATATAAATGGAAAGTTGAGTGGAAGGAAAACGTTCAGTAGTAAAAGTTGCATAAGCAACCAGGTCAACCTCAGCTGTGGGACCATTGTGAAGCAAAGCTACTGAAGAGTATGGAAGAACTTCAAAAAATGCCCAACAGCTACCACACACAGACATTTCCAGGACACGGGCAAAAACTGCTGCATTCCTCAGGTAAAGTGGCTCCTGAGACAGAGACATTAGAAGGAAGAAAAGGGGACTGTCCTGCTGCTCTGTGGTCCAAATGCAACCGTGACGTAAACTAGTCCATGGGAACTTTTAGGTGTCCATCTTGATTTACTAAATGGGATATCCACAAGCATTCTGCATTTAAATGTGAAGTGCATCTTAAACTCCTGGAACTGGGAATCTTTTAGAGCTGGAAGGAGAGAACTTAAAGAAGTCAACAGCTAAACTGGATCCAAGTTGTGTTCTTGTCTTCCAATACGACAAGAACCGAAAACTAAGTTACTGCTGGTGATGAAGTACCCCCACTACGGCAAAGTGAACATTATTGACTGCCTTGCACAAATCCCCGACTGGGATTCAATCTGTGGAGTGAACTAAAGATGAAGGACCAATAGCTCGCATGTACTTTGTGAAAACTGGGTCAACTGGGCAAGTACTGAGAAGAAACAATACAGTGGTGTATCAGTACAGGGACACTATGAGAGAACCATTTGAATACTAAGTCATTAAGTTGATTTTGCCGGTAGGTGGTCCACAAAACTGAGTCCTTTTAACCCAAATGAGACAATCTGTTGTTTTTAGGTTCGCTTTAATAGCAGAAGAAGCCTCATTTTATGAGATTATGACTGATTTTATTCACCACACTCATAAGTCAGCACCATCCAACCTCTGCCTTTCCTACAGCTTTAATATGCAGTGAGTTACCCACAAATTTCACCGCCCCCTCAGAATAAATCTAGGCGTCAATGCTAATGGTAGGCTCCACCAGAATAGGTGCAGAAAGTTTAACATTTAATCAAGGTCCTAATTTTAGAATTTAATTGTGCATGCTCCTGTTTAAGAGAGCGCCACCACCTCTCCCATCTTCCCTCCTTCCTGTTCTCATTTGTTCCACTAATGTCACACAATTTCATTTTAATACCTGATTAGCCATTCATCAAATAATGAAGACTAGATGATTACAGAAGCCTTTATAGGAGAGCCTAACAGACAGACGCACTCAGAGACGGCAGGTCTTTGATTACCAGGCGAGTCCCTTTGGAGTGAGAAGATTACTGAAATAGTTTAAGGCTTTGATAGGCCTTTAAATCTGCTGCACTATACAAAGTCTTGAATGTGCATGCATGCTGTTGATGTGGAAGTTTTTAGTTATATATATATTCTACATGTTTCAACAAACATCAATGCAAACCGAAAGAAGTTGGGTGTTATATTTTCTCAAGGGATCCAATGTAAGCATTGTTCAGTGTAGATGACTAACTACACTGGCTGATATGTATGCTGTTGCCCACAATATTTCACAATAATTTCCTCACTGCCATTATGCTGCCCATTGCTTTCTAGTCTTTTGAACTTTATCTTTACATACAAAAGAAGTCCTGAAATCGTAAGATTTGAATAAAGTCTACAACACCTGTTAAATCCATTCTGTTTGTCCTACTTAGAGTTAGAAAATATGCTTCATAAATGTGCACACGGTGTATTTGTTGCGGTCGATATTCGGTTTGTGGATTTATAAATTTCATACCTGTCAGTGTTACGTTACCGTCTGATACCTAGACACCATGAACTCAGCATTCAGACTCATTTTATGAGCAGAGGGAATACTTTGAGGTTGAGGCTCTTAGCAGAGGAATAAACCACTGTGTTATCATTTTAGTCACCCTGCCAAAAAATAAACTGATACAAGCCCAACACATCTGACAAACCAGTAGAAAGTTAAACAGACGGACCAGACCAGGAAAGCAAATATTCAGCTAAGTGTTTACATCCTTTTCATTAGCTAGCTAGTTAGCTAGTTAGCTAGCTAGTAGAGAAAGAGGACAAAATGTCTTCAGAAAGCCTCACTTGTACATTTATAAAGTCCAAAGTAGAGTTGCTTTAAACAATTTGTTCAGTATGGTAGTTAAAGAACCTTGCTGTGTTTTTATGGCCTTCAGTCAACATCTGCAGCAATGGCACAAAACAACAACTAAAAAAAAACTACATTTCTGATAGCAATGTAACAGAACAGGACTTAAAATGTCATTTTATTTTCAATAACAAAACCAACTACTTTTTTTTTTTACATTACCAGTTTTGTATTTCAAAATCTCATTATTGTTGATTGATCCTTCGTTGTTATAGTGAATTGACTTTTGAGAGAAGGGTTGGACTACATCAGATATTTTTCATCCAACTATTTTAATTTAAACTTTTGTTTATATCAACATGTGATATGTTCATCTTAAACTGTGAATGAAATAAATAATAATAATAATAATAATAATAATAATAAATAAAATAACACTACACATTCCTACTGGCAGGTTCCCATCTAGTGTTGTCATACTGTCCACACTAAGTCAGAATAAAATGTTCAGATCTCTGTTTTACATTGCAAATAGCAACATCCAACAAAATGTAGACCTAGCTTTGTTGAAAGGTTTTGCAGAATATTGATCTGATCATGCCAGTGATCAGACCTCAACAGCATAAATATTGTGATAATTATCAGTGTTCTTTGTAGAAATGCTGGTAGTTTTGAACCGGAGACATACCTCCTCTCTTCCCGCCCTGGTAGGGCCTCATAAGGATCTGCAGGGCAGCTGGGTTGGTCATACTGGTCAACAGCTGAGCCAGGTTTGGTTCTGGTAATAAGCCCTTTCTGTTACTCAGAATCTGAAGAGAAGACGAGAAAAACAATGTCCACACAAGTTAGCAGAAAAGTTTGCGTGCATGCATATGTGTGTGTGTGTGTGTGTGTGTGTGTGTTACGGCAGGATGTGTTTTGATCTCGTCATTAGAAGGCCCTGGAAGCAGCGGTAACCATTACAAAGGTTTACATCATAAAGATGCATCTGCAATGTCAGCAGAGAGGAGTTGGTCTCAGGGAGAAAAGAGAAAAACAGAAACGGAGGGACAGAGCTGAGAAACTGAAGCCATCGGTTTGGAAGAGTTTAAAAAAAAAATTAAGAGAAAAATACTGGAGAAGTTCTCAGATTCACACATTTTTAGCCAATTATACTCATTGGCATCAGGTTGGGAAAACTAAAACCGCTTCGTGGCTGAAGTGTGAAGAAAAATCTCAATGAGAATATGCACAGAGTAAGGAATTTTATGTGCATCTTATTTGCAAAGCATTTTCAAATCACATAAAAAAAATCTGAGATACAATTAAATTGTTGCAGGTGCAAACAACAACCAAATGACTCAAAACCAGCAGAAACATCTCAGAAAATACAGCATGCAGGACATCAAAATGAAACGCAGCTTTTCTGGAAGGCACCTATGTCAACCATAATGTCAATGTACATTAGGTTTCAGATTCTTTGACCTTGCAACACATTTGAACACTAAAAACCATCACGAGTAGAGCGAAGGATAATGTGCACCCCCTCAAAAGTTCTGGCACAGACCATTGTCTACTGAAATGTTTGTAGTTTCAGTTCGTTGATGATTCTTTATAGATTTTTGTGCAAAATGATTAGATGCAGATTATTTTATTGCAAAGAACATGGAACCCTGGAATAAGGGCTTCTTACATACATGTATATTTTAATTACATCAGCAAAACAATAAAAAACCCAAAAAATTCAACTCAATTAAACACAATGCGAGTTGAAAATCGACCAGCTCATTTCAGACTTCTGCGCTTTAGTCAGAAACACCCAAACAACAATCTAAATGGCCATTACTCCCAGCGAATTAAATTCAGCAAACTCAAATGGAATCGGACTGAATGAGTCAAGAGGAATGAGGAAATGCTGCCTGTGATAGAGCCTCAGCAGCACTGACAGCACGGCAGCAGAAGTCGCCTGCTGGCCCAGAGACACCGATATTTAAAACAACATTAGCAGGATGATGATATTTCCTCCCTGTCTGCCCCACAGCTACAACATGACTCCAGCTTGTTTCCTCCCTGTCACATCCCACAGACGGGGCTCCACTGACGGGGGACAGAGTGGGTTCGACTGCATCTCATCTGCGGACGAGGAGAGCCGCGTGCGCACATGCGTGTGCGTGTGTGTTGCAGGAGGGAGAAAGTGGCATTTGTGTGTGTTAGTGGTGTTGAACAAGGCCGCTCGTAGCTGACAGCATCTTTCGAGGGAGAAGAGTAGAGCAGGCAGGAGGAGAGGAGAGGAGAGGAGCTTTCATTTCTTTTTCTTTTTTTTTTCTGCTGGAGAAAATGTCAGCATGCTTCGGTCTGTTTGCCTACTGGCCAAAAAAAAAAAAAAAACAGCTACATACCAGCACACTCATGCCAGGGAGGTAAGAAAGCGGTGAAGAAGGGAAGGCGAGAAGTATCTCAGAAGAAGAAGGGAGGAGGGAGCCATCTGGTCCTCAACGTTCACCATCACACTCATCCAACTGGAAGAATGAGAGAACCGCCTCGGAGGAGAACTGGAGCCCAGAGTGTGTCTTGATCTCTTTCTTAAGGTCTGATGCTTCTTTTACCAGCAGTTCACATTTACTGAAAGAATCCTGAAGAACCCTGAGGCTACAGATTTAACCTTGCTGATGCTCCCGTTTCCTTCAGCTCTTCATTGTTCCGTCCTTCTCGAGTTTCTTTCTGAACTCAGACACAAGTCAGACTAACGGAAACCTTTTTACCTGCAGTCAGTGTTTGTGAGTGTATACCGATCAGGACATGACACTATCATAGCTGCATCTCTTGGCCTGTGTTTTGCACATTTTAATTTGGAAATTTTAATACTTTTCTGTACTCCGTTGATATCTCATGGCTCAGTGTTGCGATGTTGTATTCTACATATATAAAATAAAATTGGCGTGTTAATTAGGTAGTCTGTCAAAAATAGAACATGTTAAACTCTTGAGATCTTATCAATCTGATAAAGTACAATTAATAGATGTGCATCTATAACATATTCAAGATAATAATCCTGCACAGCATTTCTACACACCTGATTAAATAACTTTGGATGCAAAATCAAATGCACTTTTTTCTTCATCTTTTACTATGGATCTGATTATAAATAGAGACAAATTTAGCTGTTTAGTTATTGTCTTGTAGCTTTTTCCTAAATCTGGAAGATTAACACAGATCTGGCTCGCTTGAATTGGGTGTTTTCTTGTCTTTCCCTTTTTGTATGGTTGATAAAAGAAGACATTCAAGGACTCAAAGAAGTAGTCAAGGTTTTTTTAATAGGGATTGTTGTTTGGGTGTTCTGGGATTTTGTTGAAAAGCAATTATTTCTTAAAGTAGGATTTCTCCTGCTCCCATCCAATAAAGACTGATTTTCTTTCATTTTTCAGAGAGAGACTGTGTCACTGCATGGGATGAATTTGTATTCGCCGTTATTGCCATATAGCCGTGCAGAAGCTCCCCTCACCTTCTGCTAGATATAATTCACCCTCACTTAACGGCCCATGAAACACTTGAGTTTTGTTTAGTACACAAATTAAAGAGAATCCAGACAGTGTCTTTTCAGTTCGTCAAGACAGACTACAAAAACTACAACCAATTATTAATTCAGGTCATTGAACATTAAGAATAATTACAACTGTTTGCGTTTTGTTTTTAACAACTCATTTACAACCACTTCAAGACAAAAACAGAGTTGGCTGGTAAACTCTGGAGCCCAACAAGATGATCTCAAACACGCAACCAAAGGCATCAGGAAGAGCTAACAGCCACCCTTTAACAGTCCAGATCTCAGTCTAATCAGTAATCAATGGTGGGAGATAATTAACGGGGTGATGAGGAAGAAGCCAGCCCAAAGCAACAGGAAGCCATTGTAAGAGAGTAGCTGAGGAAGATGCTAGAACTGTGGGGACAATTAAAGGAGCTTGGTTTTTGCATTTGATTTGAAAAGAAAAACTCAGCATCAATTATAAGGAAGAAGTAAAAATGATTTTGTTGTAAATCTGTCCGATTCCTCCAGCACATCTTTAAGTAACTTCTCGAAAAGAGTTTGTCAGGAGTGTGGGCAATAATTTCAGGTTAATTACTCAACCAAACCCACAAAGATGGTCAGGTACATTCCCTTCACTTCAGCTGACATGAATTCATACTTGCATTTGATCCTGTGTGCTGGTGCTCACACACTTGGATGCACATATATATGTCTGAGAACATTGCTGTGTCTTAAGCTGTGACTTTAGTTTATTTCAGGAAACAGGAGACAGTGGAGGAGCCCAATCAGTCTGCAGAACTATAATTATCATGTCAATGCTTCTCTGCAACCACAGCACTGTGTAGGAGGGACATCGCAGCTACAAAGAGTCTCTCAGCCAGAGGGAGCTCATGCATGTGAAACCAAGTCAAACCCTGGTTCGTCTCGGCTCTGAATGCAAAATAACCAGTTGGCATTAGCTTCACAATTAGCTGTGAGCATTTTTTTCACCCCTCGTATGCTCGCAAAGTTCAGTGATTTGGTGATGCAGCATATGGTTTTCCAGATAGGAAATGTTGTGATGCCAGTGGCACACACCAAATCTGAGGTCTAACAAATGAGGTTGCACTAAATTTACAGTGGAGTTTTAGAGAGCAACAACATACAGCCAAAAACCTCCTACCTAAAAAAAAAGAAGAAAAAACCTGCTTTGACGCAGCACATTTCACCATTTCACCAGAGCTAGACGTGTTTAAGGTTGTAAGTGTTCATGGATTTTTTTTTTTGTTCGATCAACTGGTATCATGGCAGACATTACTTGATTTCTTATATGCTACAAAGTGAAGTGGAGATCAGAGACCTCTGAGATACGGACCTAATATGCAGTTCATTAACTGTGCAACATCACTTCAACAAATAATTAACTCCCATATATTACAATGATGAAAACAACTCAGGCTCCCAATTTAAATGTAAGGGCTCATGAAAGAAAGATGAGCTCTAAATTAAAGAGCTTGGTGTAAAACAGCAGCATGGACAAATCTGCCCTATCAATTATTGTCAATATGCAGCAGACTGGATGACATATGGGGGATAAGGAACATTTTGTTACAAGGCAAGATATCAAAATTTGCCACATGACCAATCCTTCCATAGAAAAGTCAGTTTTCAGCATCTTAACAAAGTTATCTGAGAACCTGGTGTGTTCACAGTCTAATCGAATCGTCTTCAAGGCCACAATGTTGACTCAATGTAGCCAGGGCTAAATGCGAGATTGGTGGGAAACATTTTCATGTTGATGTGGATTTTTCAGCTGGTGTCTGACATATTCAGAAATGTTACTGAGCAAATGATACAAGTTTTTGTTTCAAATGTCTAATTTTAAAATTAAACAGGATCGCGATGTCTTTTATGGTTTTACTAGCCTCAAACCCACATGCAACACTGATTCATCATTGTTTCAAGTAATCTTCCAAGATTGACGTGCACGTATAAGAAATGCATGTATAATATGATTAACTGGTAATGTTAAATTTTTAGAATTTCCTAACAAATAATGGGTTAGATACGAAACAAAGAATTTTAGTAGAAAAATTTATGTTCAGGTGAAATCTTAGAGAGGGGATTCAAAACCTGTGGGCGTTAGTTTGTACTTGAAAAGCTGCGAGTGGTGAACGGTGCACACAATGCGCTCCATTCCTCATGCCTGTGCTGCTGGCGCTGCTGTTATTTGTGCGCGGTTTACTCACCATACCCTGTGCAGCAATGAGAGCAGCCAGCGTGCTTCTCCCTGAGGTGCCGGGGGTGCAGAGCGAAAGACGAACTTCCTGTCCTCCCACCAGAGTTCGGTCCATCTCCGTCAGCACAGCTTCAGCCTGCTCCGCGCTCTCGTACTCCACCACACCAAAACCTCTCACTGGGCTCCCTTCATCCTGGGCAAGCTACGGCACGGAAAAACAGAGACCCAGAGTTACCCTACAACAAAATATTCTTGAGTTGCCATTCGAGAAGAGTCATGATTTGGTTAGTTCGTCTTTCATTAATTGGCTATTTGGCTAGAAAGTTGGGCTTGCTATCTATTGTTCAAACCTGGATTCACAATGAGAAGCAAAAGAAAATGTAGAATTTGAAGAAATGTAGCACAAGAAGGAATCTTATGAAGGATGCATACTTCATTTTGACTGCAAGCTACATGAGACAAGTTTATTGTTCATTAATTGTGATGCTGTGCATCGAACCATCAGTCGAGGATTTATGTGTCTCTGACCAGGTTGCTTCAAAGCTGTTTGGAAGGTCCCACTGGGGAAAGACCCTCAGGCTGGCCCAAAACAGGCTTGAGGGACTGTACACCAAGCAGGCTCAACATAACACTTGCCAAGTAGTGTGTTGTCCCCCTTTTGCTGCCAACTCAGCCCTGACCTGTTGAGCCATCTGGAATCACATTGTAGATTCTTTAAGTCTTACCCCGGGCTACCTCAGATTGAATCGTAGGAGTTTCTGCAGAGAGGGACGTCTCAGTTTCCCTTCTGAGCCCGTTAGCTCAGCAATCTAACTTTAAAAGAGAGGAGGACGGGATGGGTGGATGGAATTAAGTTCAAACAATTTCTCCTGAAGATGACAATGAGTGAGCACCTTGGTCAATCCCCAAGTTTGATTTTCTCATGCGTTTCTTTCTTGGCCCTACATTCATGAGTAATTCTTCAACTGACGTTGACACGCTTTGACTGCCAGACAACTAGAACTTACTGCTTCAAGATCCTGCCTTCACAAAACTGCCTTCGTCCAGACTCAGTGAATCTGATCTTTTTTATGCCAATAAAGGTTAGGATAGCTCTGCCAACTTCTTGTAAGATCTATCTGTTAGTTGCTTAATTCTAATTGATGCATAATTATTTTTTCAAAATTCTGTAAAAAACATGTTCTAAGAAATATAGCAGGTTTCTGTTTTTAGTGGCTTAATTTGTCCTTCATCGAGACGAGTAAATAAACCTAGTCAAGCTAATATTGCACGGAACAAATTTCTCAGACAATAAGTTTAGACACTTGCGATTTCAAAGAACAGATAAATAATGCAAGAAGGCTAATAGAGTAAAGCTAATGGGAATGGTTGATGGCTAATGGCTGACAGTCCCAATACACCGCCTGATCTACAGTATTGTTGATCCAATAGAGGCATTGAGGCAATTGAGGCATTTCCTGATGTAAAACCACATTAAAATGGAACTTTAGATTTTCCTAAAATGTAAAAGTGTTCCAACAATGACATAAACCATGCTAACAGTTTCTGGTGTGTTTATTTGAAATTTTGATGCGACTAAAATGAGAGCTCCAAACAGAGTATGTTTATCTTTTGACTACAACAAGGAAGAAAAATTATCCAACTCAGTTCAGCTACAAAGTCCAATAAGTCACAAAGTCTGATGTTTCAGAGGATCTAATGTGAAAAAGGCCAATTTAGCATTGATCAAATGTGCAATGAATTTTTCACGGCCTGTTCAGGAACATAATATTCATATAACACAAACAACGAGGCTGAGTCTGCACTACAGCGTCCTGCCAGATCATTATGGTGTTAACAGTTGGAGAATTAGCATAGCTTCAACCCAGTCCAAGTATCTCAACACCACTCACATATGTGCACTGATAGAATTCCTAGAAACATTTATGCCATTTTCCATTTCTATAAACGGCTCCTCTGTTGTACTGGGACAATGGGTTCTGCTCCTGAGAGTATTTAGTCAATGAATCTCAGCACAAGTGCTGGATTTCTTCTGAGAGAGCACTAACCCACTTCCCCATAGAGTTCCACAAAGCAGATCCTGGCACCACACTGCAGAGAGATGGGAATACACACAATGCACCGGGAATTTTTAGTTAGAAACCTAAGCGGGAAGCTGCTTTGCTACAAGGAGAAATAAGCCAGCAACAGCAGCTTGTAGCAGGTGGTTTGAGGAAAGAGGCAGGCCAGGCATCTGATGGTTTGAATGAGCTGATTAAGATAATGTGACATTAAATAAAGGCTCCTTATTAATCAGTTAGCCATTTTACTCTTGATAGAATGATCCAAACAACTCATAATTCCATTGTTTGGTACTCTATGGCAAAATTCCTCATGTTTTATGCCATTTAAATGTAAAATGCTTTTCTGGTTTTAAATGTTTTTTACCACAGGAGTTTATTTTTTGTTGTTATTGGAAAAAAGGCTATTAAGATGGTGTTTTCAGCTTTTTGTTCTACTTTCCTTGGTGAATGTCTTCTTTTTTTGTTGATTCTGCAGATGGGGTCAATGTAGCTTCAACCATCATATGGTTGCTGGTGAGGTTGTGCACAACCCATTTTTGTGACCCAATCTTAAATAAATGGACTGTGGATGTCTGTTGATACACTGACTGCCTGGAGACAGTACAATGAGTTTAGTACCATGAGTTAACACTGATCTTCTCAAGCTATTTGAGTTCCCTGTAATAGACACTGAGCACCTCCTGAGCAGTCAAACTTCTCAAAGTGTCCTGAATGGAAAACTATCAGAGGACATTTTTTTTTTCATATAAACCAGCTTTACTGGACCTCTCTATTTTAATGAGACCTTTTGTTTTTCTGTCACAAAAGTCCACTTGCCTTTTCAGTTTGAGCTAAATATTGCAATAATATGATGGTGAATCAAACTGTCTTTATTGAAAATTTCTAATTCATCTTTTTTCTACCATATCCGTTAAAACTAAAGAACATCCAATCTATGCTCAGGAAACGAGACTTAATCCGTCTTTTCAATTTTTGCCATTTGTGCTCATAACATGAACAATCATCAGTTTTGTTTAGTCCCATAGTTCCAACATTACACCATGTGAAAATGGATGTTATCAACATTTACATCAAAATTAAATAAATGCCTGTTTTTGGGGGGGAAATGAACGGAGCATGAATCAGAGAAACAAATGTGCTTTCAGTCTGAAAACTGGGGCCCGTTTGCATCAGCGCTCAATCAAGTGGCTATCCACTTTTACCCTCCTCTCATTTGTCTGCCATTCCCTCTGGTCTGAACAAAGGATGGATGGAAAGAGAGAAATGCATATATTTGTGCAGGAGTGGGTCGATAGGTTATTATCATCAGCATATATTAAGCAAAGTGCGTGGAAATCACCTGAACAAGTCGAGCACTTGAAAGACGGATGGATGGAAAAACGGGTGGGTGTGTGGAAGAGAGGGAGAGCGAGGACGAGATGGAGGCAAAATGCTAGAGGAGGAGGAGAAGAGGAAAGCGAAGCGAGGGAGGAAAACATCAGTGACGGATTGAGTAACTGACAAGCCGAGAGCGCGAGAAACAGAGGGCTGACGGATGGTGTGAGTCAGAAAAGACGAGAAGGACAAACAAATAAAAGTGAGTTTAGATTTGAGCTCAGGCAATGAATGCAACACAAGTGTAGGGGTGTGTGTGTGTTTGTGTTTATGAAAATGGATTTCAAAATATCAATGAGAGTGTGCAACGGGAACATAAACGCAAATTGAGCTTTTCCTCAACTCCCAACTCCTCCAGCTGCACTCGCACCACTTATTCAGATCTGCACTATTATGTAAATTTAAAGCAGACCTGTTTGGACGGTATGTGAGCTCTTTAAATGCCAGCTGTCATCAAGTTCCTCTGGTATGTGTTCCTATCTTTAACGTACAAACTAATGTTTTCAGCACAGAATAAATAAAAAAAACCTAAGAGATATCAAAAGATTTAATTTCCCTCCACACACCATGTTTTATTTTCAGTGTTTTATTGGAATCCCTTTAGTGTAACGGTGAACTCCTACTCTTCATTTCCCCATGTGCCTCTGCTGTGTCCTGAAGGTGTGATTCCTGATAATTAAAGAGTAATTAAGTCCACGAGTTTGGCACCTCATCTTTCACCCTCTAAATTATTTCTGATGTAAATCAAAAACAGATTGGCCCAGCAGAAATTATTCTCCTCCAATTTGCAGTTACCCTTTGTCAGTCTAATTAGGAAAGCTTTTTTTTTTTTCATGCGCTTGCCAACAGGTAGTTTAGGTGGAAAATCTCATTAAACAAATCTATTGTATGAAGCTATGTCCGAAGAAAAAAATGGCAAGAGTGAATCAAAGCAGGTTTTTAAGATTATATTGAGCTGAGCGGCACAGCGCCAGCAGAAATTTTCTTAAAATAAACTCCTCTTATTGCAGTAGTACAATCACACAACAGGATTTCAAAAATCCTAAACTTATTTGATTACATTTGTTCACTGGGGGAAAAAAAAAAAATCTCACATTGCAAAACAGTTGTTGACCAAAAACATCTACTGCATCGCTTATTGGTGACCTCAAGAATCCTTTTAAAATAAATTCTACTTGAATGAAGATTACAGATTTGGGGGTACACCTGTGTCAAAAAGCCTGCAGTGAACTTTTAATGAACTTTATAATAAATGTGAAGTTTATGGTAATCACCAGAAACACAGTGCTCTGGATTTTTAAATCGGTGCGATGACCTATGAATGATTTAACTAATAACACAGCAGTAAGATACTCAGCTTTCTGCTTTTTCTTTTGATCGTTACGTTTATTAACTATTTAGTTCTCTGAATAATGCATGTTTTTATTGCTTAAAAAGCCTTGACTATCAATGTTACTTGAGGATATTTGCACTTTTATGCCTTCTGACTACTCATTAGTACCTGAACTGTCTTAACGTGGCCCGATCTGTAGTAATTCTAACTCTGGTAAAGAGGTGCAAAAATGCCATGATCTCACACTAAAAATGTTAGAAGTACATCAAGCCTTCAATTGGAGTAGATTTATTCAGAGTAGAAAAAAATATATCCCTAATTTTAAGGAAATGTGTATTCTGTTGCACATCCAGGCGCTGTTCATCTCTCCATATGAACAGGTTCTTCATATTTTTTATTTTCCTTATATCACCAGGTAGTACAATGAGTCAGTTACTTGTCTCAAGCTATGCCAGCAGTTTCAGAATAATTTTTTTCTGTCACATCACTCCTATGTTCCAGACTGAATGGGGTTTGAGGCCGAGCCCTTTCTCTGTTCAGCACCAGGCTCTCATTTCTCTTGCTAACAAGACAGCTGGCTCCTTGGAAAGTTCTGAGCTAGAAACATATTGGCGAATAATATTTGGTTCAGATCATTACTAGAGAGTATTAGTTCCTTAAAAATCAAAGTGTTTTCCCTCAACGAAAAGAAGGATTATTAATCAATCATAGAAAAAACAAGTGTTTAGTCCAGAGCAAAAAGCACCACAAAAGAAACAAATTCTGAAAATGTACAGAGAAAACAAGCGTAAATATTTGGGACATTAACAATAATACTTTTACTGCATGGACCTACATCGCAAAGAAATGTAAAGTTAGCAATCAGTGTGTGTGACATCTGCTGAAGTGGAGCTGCGGTCCCCAGCTGAGAGATGTTGACTGCGTCACCAAGACGGCTGGGACCCACAAAAGCATCCGTCAGAGGATGTGCGTGTGTGTGTTGTGTGTGTGTGTGTGTGTGTAAGCGAGCTTAAATGGCTGCGTCAGTAGTCTGAAAGGAGTGATGAGGTCATGACAGCCCTGTCACAGCTGTCTGTAGTGAAATATATGTGACCTCCCGCAGTGACAGGTCTAAGTGTTCAGATATGCGAGATAGAAGCAGCACTACTATGAATTTAAGCAAAATGCTGTCACAGACTGAGCAGACTGTAATGTAACAATAAGAATAATTATTTTTAAAAATGGTAAAAGTGAAATTAAATTATGCTCCAGGCCGAGTGATCAAATATTAAGTGTCTCCTAATGTGTATTCATCAGCATTTTCCACATCTTTCTGCAAATCAGGATTCCACATTAACTGTAGGTTCTTTTAATTTGACTTGATTGAAAAAGAACTTCACCAAAGCAGGTCAACAATTGTGTCAAGAATCTGAAGATTGTGCTCGAAAATGTTTAATTAGCAATGATTGTCAACGATTGCAGAGAACATGTGCTTCCCATTAAGATGCGTTCATTCAAAACGAGATCCCTCCAAAGCAATACGACTGCTTTTGTTGATAAATATTTCCTACACACCAGTCTTTACCACTGTATGCCTTACAAAAGTATTCACACCCCTTCAACGTTCCACAGTTTGTTCCGTTGCAACTACAGACTTCAGTGTGTAATTAGAAGGAACACAAAGTAGCACATAACAATGAAGTGGAAGAAAATTATTATTATTTTAAGAACGAGCTTCCCTGTTCCTGCTGAAGAAAAAGCCTCCCCACAGCATGACTCTCCCACCGTCTTGTCATCAGGGGGGTGGTGTGCTCACAGTGTTGTGCAGTGTTTGTTTTCATCCAAACCACATTTCACATATCGTTCAACAAAAATACTTTTAATCTCAGAAATTACAACTAGAACTTCCATTCATAAACTTTCTTGCCACTCTTCCATAAAGGGTCAGATTTATGTGCTGCAGTCTCTTTATAACAGTAGCTGCATCTATGCTGAGGTCAACTTTATTTACTATTAAGGTAACTTCTTCACACAAAAGGCAGCATTGGATTTTCATCTTTGAGCATAAACTTCAAATACAAGTTACTTTGATTTGGTCCTTTAAATAAAATTCCACCCAAACATCTTGGATTTTTTTGGTTGTAATTATGTCTGCAAGATAACAGGAAGACAAACAACTGTGACACTACTGGTGAATATTAAGATAACAGCTTATGACTGCTGCACATTTTTCAACTCATTTCTGTCCCAAACACTCTTTGTGGGTTTTAACATCTCAGTCACACACACATATATATATACAGTATATATTATATATATATATATATATATATATATATATATATATATATATATATATATCATATATATATGTAGTTTTGGCACTGGAGGCCATTAAGTCTATTCAGCAGGCCACATAAATCAATGACATGCAGATTTTGCATGTATGTTACTTAAAATGTAAAATGTAATATCCTAGCAGTCTCTCATGGTTACAGTCTTGTACACACTGATGTTGAGCTGTTGATTTGATATGTTGGACAATGTTGTAATTTGACAAATAGGGAAAAGTTCCAGGGGTATCAATATATATTTGGCAAATTTGAACAAAGAAACATTTGATCTCTGTTGAAACAGTTCCCATAGTTACAGCTCAGTGTTTGACTGCGACGTCAGGGATAAACAAAGTGAGGAAGAGTCATAAGCGTTGAGCGCTGTGTGTCACTCTGCCTCTGAAACCTACATTCATTCTGATTAACCGTCTGTCTCTGTGCTCTATCCACACATCTATTCTTTAACACATGCACAGATGACAAATTTAACTTAACCGAGTGTCAGTGCGAGTGTTTAACTCGCTCTCAAAGATCATTATTACATTTTATGCCTGCATATATGCCAACAATCCTTTCACCCTGACATTCCCGCCTACGCCCCTCTGCTGTCTCACCTCGCGTCTTCGTAGCTCCATTAGGCTCAACGCTGTCACCCGTCACCTCCATCACGCCGTCCTCTTTAACGGGTCTGGCATTCGTCATTCCATCCCTTCCCTACATCTCCATCCGCTTGTCCTTTCTTCTAATATGGCTGACATTTCCTGCCTCAGTCTCTCTCGTCTGAATAAAGCTAAAGTGCTGTCTGGAGGGCCTCTGTCGTAGGTGGCAGAATTACAGCACTCAGGACAAGGCCACAAGTTAAGTGCACTCTGAACAAAGAAAAGGTGTCAAGAAGGTACACAGTGGAGGAACGGTGTTTGTATGCAAGACTGGAGAAGAGGACAGGAGGAGGATAAGCATGAGTAAAGCTCATGAAGATGCAATGAACCAAACTGGCATCATGCTTGCCAACATTACAGCCTAATGAGCCTAATAAGGCTGTAAGACGGAAGCAGCTGTGGTTTAAGTGAAGACGGGACATCGACTCCAGGTTCCAAAGAGTTAAAGGTTATTAGGTGTGTTATTTACAGAACCAATAAAGCTGAGATGTGGGAATTAAAAAAAAAGAATAAAATGTAGCTGCAATTTCTACAAGCTTTCCAAAGGGCAACCGAACAGTCCTCAGTTTTAACACACATTTGTAAGTTTTGTCATAAATTACCAAATTGGATTCTTGTCTGATAACTTGCACATCAGACAAACAGAGAACTTAATCTAACAAAAACAACCTTTTTTAATAATTCATAAGTATCTGCAGGGCACCAAGACTCATACGGTTTCTTTGTGGATTTTTCTTTTACTCATTTTGAAAATGTGTTGGAGAAAAAGTTGAGGTGAGTATTTATCATATCGTTTAGGGAACACCAATAAATATAAATGGTAAAATGTATATTTTACAATTATATATTTGTAATTGTAAATTTTATCATTTCAAATTGTAATTTACAATTATAAAATTGAGTGCAGACACATGTCTAATCTGAGTGATACTTTAATTGCTAAATTGGTGAAGTTCCTCGTATTATATTACTAAGGGTTGAAGTGAACTTGACCAAGCCATGCCCATAACACGAATATGCTTTGATCTAAACCAGTGACTGTCAAACTTTTTACATAGAGCCCCTCTGTAAATACTGTTACCAACATTACTGCATATACACAGTCCAGTCACATTAATGTGACCACCACGTACTTTCCACTTCAGAGTTAAATAACCAATCACAGAAGGCAGGTGGCAGCACAGTGCAGTTGAGCGTATATAAAGGGTGTGTGTGGGCTTCGGAAAACATTTCAATCGTTGGCGTAATGCAGAAACGAAGCGATTTATCCGACGTCCAAAAGGGCATGATCATTGGCTTTCGGGCCAAGGGTGGAAGCATTTCCGAAACGGCTGAGTTTGTGAACTGTTCGCGTGCCGCCGTGGTAAAAGTGTACCGTGCATGGCAAAATGGGACTGTCCAAAATCAACGACGTGGCAAATGTGGTGCACCACGGGCCATAGATGACAGAGGCGAACGACGGTTGCGGAGATGCGTTCGGGCAGATAGACGGGCTACCGTTGAGCAACTGACCACTAAAATGAACCAAGGGGCTACCACAAGTGTCTCCCAAACCACTATTCAGCGAACATTGCTGCGTCTGGGCCTCCGAAGCGGACGCCTGGTTCGTGCACCTATGCTGACTGGTGTTCATCGACGACGAAGGCTAGAATTTGCACGCCAGTACAGCAGCTGGACGTCCACTGAGTGGCGACAGGTAGCGTTTTCAGATGAATCGCGTTTTATGCTCCATCGGACAGATGGACGTTGGCGTATAAGGCGTGAAACCTCTGAAAGGAACCACCCTGCAACCATTGCAGGAACGGTCCAAGCTGGAGGCGGGAGCATTATGGTCTGGGGAATGTTTTCCTGGCATTCTCTGGGTTCACTGATTATTGTGGAAGGCACGATGGATCAATACAAGTACGCATCTGTCCTTGCGGACCATGTCCACCCCTACATGCGCATTGTTTTTCCTCAGGATGATGGCATCTTCCAGCAGGACAATGCGAGGTGCCATACAGCTGCCAGTGTACGTGCGTGGTTCGAAGAGCACCAGGATGAGTTTACCGTCCTCCCCTGGCCAGCAAACTCACCTGACTTAAACCCAATCGAGCATCTGTGGGACCATCTCGATCGAGTTGTTCGCGCCATGGATCCTCAACCGCGTAATCTAGCGCAGCTGGCCACGGCATTAGAGTCGGCATGGCTCAACATCCCAGAGAAGACCTTCAGGGACCTAAGTGACTCTCTTCCTGCACGTCTCGTAGCAGTTCGCTCTGCGAAAGGTGGTTATTCTGGCTTTTGACAGATGGTCACATTAATGTGACTGGACTGTGTATGTGCACAGCAGTTTACTAGACCAGTTTCTTCTGTTTTTCCAAAGTAAAATCCTGTCCTGTGTCCATTTGACCTCAAACTGAGAACAAGTTGAACATTTTAAGAAAAAATAAAGGGTTATTTATTTCATATTTTCCATAAAAACTTAATCAGGGATATTTGGAGTTTAATCCTCTATTCTGATGAAATTGAGATTTTTTTATAGCATTGAAAAAAGAAACCAAAACATGCACGCGTTCACGACATCTGTGCTGCGACTTGTACTGTATTTACAAGTGTAGGGAGAGAAAGTTGTTAGGGTCTAGCTTTGTTTGTTTTGTTTTTTCCTTCTTGGGTTTTGTGTTGGGTGCGCCTGCTGCTTCCCCCCTCTCCACCAGGTGTCGCCGGGTGCCTGGGTCCCTGGAGAGAGGTGTTTGACGACTTTGGACACACCTGTTGGCTATTTAGAGAGGACTGCTGTGCAGTACTTAAGAGGCGGCTGGCCATCACTCCACTTGAAAGTCGCATCTAAGAAGTTGGCTCCTAGGTACATCGGCCCATTTGAGATTCTGTCTGTGATCAGTCCGGCAGCCGTCCGTCTCCGCCTTCCCCCATCCCTTCGTATTCACTCCACCTTTCATGTTTCTCAGTTAAAACCAGTTCAGTCCAGCGTACTTTGCCCTCCAACCGAACCCCCTCCTCCCGCCCATATCATTGATGGTCATCCGGCCTACTCCGTCAGCCGGATCTTGGCCTCTCGTCGGCGAGGTCGAGGCTATCAGTATCTTGTTGACTGGGAGGGTTACGGTCCGGAGGAACGATCTTGGGTTCCCCGTTCCTTTATCCTTGACCCCTCCCTGATCACAGACTTTGCCTCTTCCCTCCCCTCCACGTCTGCTCGGTCGCCAGGTGGCAACCGTTGAGGGGGGGTACTGTTAGGGTCTAGCTTTGTTTGTTTTGTTTTTTCCTTCTTGGGTTTTGTGTTGGGTGCGCCTGCTGCTTCCCCCCCTCTCCACCAGGTGTCGCCGGGTGCCTGGGTCCCTGGAGAGAGGTGTTTGACGACTTTGGACACACCTGTTGGCTATTTAGAGAGGACTGCTGTGCAGTACTTAAGAGGCGGCTGGCCATCACTCCAGTGCCTGAGTGTTTACTAATTATGGTAAAACGTTTCCCCAGAAGGCCCTCCGAGTTATCTTTTCTTGAGTAATTGCTCGTTGTGTTTCCCTGCGTAGGTGAACCACTGATCCAGAGATCTCCAGAAGCCCAGGAGCTACCAGGATCCAACTAAGCCCGACGGCTGCGTCTCTGGCCTTTCCTGTGGATCGCACCTCCGTTGTCCGCCGCCAGACCTTACCTGTTCCGCCCTCCAACGTTCTCCGACTCTTCAGTCATCCGGTGCCTGTATACCACTTGTATGACACCATCCAAAACTCTTGCCGCGACCTCCAAACCGTAAGACACCTTATCTGCCACCCATGCCGTTGATTCCCACAGCCTTGAACTCACCACTAACCACCTTCATTTCATTGACAGTCAGAAGACCTGGTTCCTTCCCTGTTTCCCGAACCCCTTCTCCTCACTTCCTCAATATTTCATTAAAGTTATCATTTATCAAACGCTTCTCCTGATTGTGTCCTTGCATGTGGGTACGAAAACTAGACCCCATCATGACAGAACACTCAGGCCAGCAGTCAACCCCCGCAGACGCTATCAGGAAAGCTTTGTCGGAACAGCACTCCCTCATCCAGTCGCATGATTTGGCGCTGAGAGAGTTAGGTAATCGACAGGCAGAGACTAATCGCCGTCTTACTGAATTGTCGAACTTCTTGCAAGACTCTGCTCAGCGGGCGCAGAGTGCAGCTCCCGCTTCACAGCCCGATCCTGCTCCGCAAGTCCACTCCACATTTTCGGACATCCGCCCCCCAGCCCCAGAGAAATTCGCAGGAGACGTACACAAGTGTAAAGGCTTTATTCTTCAATGTTCAATAATATTTAACCATTCTCCACAGAGTTTTCCACACGATAATGCTAAAATCGCATATATGTTGTCCCTGCTGACGGGCCGAGCGCTGGAATGGGCAGAAGCCAAATTCACATCAGTCACTGATTTTGGATGCACATTCGCTGATTTTCTAAAGGAACTAAAGCAAGTCTTTGGTCAGGAGACCGACAAGACGTCTGTCTCACGTGAGTTGGTGAACCTCAAGCAGGGACAGAGAAGTGTTTCCGAGTTTGCAATTGACTTCAGAATAAAAGCCGCCGCTTCAGGCTGGAATGCGGTCGCTTTAAAGAGTGCGTATTTCAACGCTCTGAACGAACAAATGAAGGATGAACTCGCAACTCTAGATGAACCCGAGACGCTAGAAGAATTGATCAGTCTAACCATTAGACTAGACAACCGGATTCGATCTAGAGCCAGAGAAAGGAACCGCCGTAATCCCCCCGTCAGAGCTCTCCCCGTCGCATTAAACAACCCCGCTCAAAGCATCCCGGGTCCACAACCTCCTCCAGAACCAGAACCCATGCAGATAGGCCATACCCGTCTTACACCCGAGGAAAGGCATAAGAGGATGTCATCTCGCCTATGTTTGTACTGCGGAGCCTCCACTCACTTCATCGCTCACTGCCCCGTTCGTTTAAACCTGCAGGTCCGGCAGTAACTGCGAGGAGACTGTCGGAGCAGCAAGAATCCAAGAAATCTCGCCTGCTCTTACCTGCTACTCTAATCAATAATCAATCCTCCATTTCTTTGTCTGTTTTTCTAGATTCCGGTTGCGAGCAGAACCTAATCGACTCCTCCCTAGTCCAACAGATGGCGATCGAGGTCGAACCGTTGTCTGTTCCTCTCCGCGTCTCGGCGCTTAACGGAGGGGCTCTGCCCAAAATAACCCACAAGACCAAACCCGTTCGCTTAGTCATCTCTGGTAACCATTCCGAACTGATCTCATTTTTTGTCTTCCGCTCAGCTGGTTCCCCCATTGTGCTGGGTTTCGATTGGCTACAGGAACACAATCCACATATAAACTGGTCTGAGTCTCACATAGAAGCTTGGTCCGGTGAATGCCACACCACTTGTCTCCGCTCCGCCATCCCGTCCAACCAAGGGGCGGCAAAAAGGCAAGAGGCGGATTCTCCCGACCTGTCTGCGGTTCCGGCAGATCATCATGATTTAGCCACGGTTTTTAGTAAAGACAAAGCCCTCTCGTTGCCGCCCCATCGCCCGTATGACTGCGCGATTGATCTGCTGTCTGGTGCGCCTCTCCCCAACAGCAGGTTATATAATATTTCCAGACCTGAACGCCAAGCGATGGAAAAGTATATAAACGACTCGTTAGCCGCAGGCATAATCCGCTCTTCTTCTTCACCCCTTGCTGCTGGATTCTTTTTTGTGGGCAAAAAGGACGGTTCTCTGAGACCCTGTATTGATTACAGAGGTTTAAATCAGATTACTATTAAGAACAAATATCCACTACCTCTCCTATCTTCGGCTTTTGAACCGGTCCACGGGGCCACTGTGTTCACCAAATTAGACCTCAGAAACGCCTATCACCTCCTTCGCATTCGCGAGGGGGATGAGTGGAAAACTGCATTCAAGACACCCATGGGTCACTATGAGTACCTGGTGATGCCATTCGGCTTATCTAACGCCCCGGCATTCTTTCAAGCTCTTATCAATGATGTTTTGAGAGATTTTATCAACGATTTTGTCTTTGTGTATTTAGACGACATCTTGATATATTCCAAGTCTCCAGAGGAACACAGAAGACACATCCGTCAGGTGCTCCAACGCCTCCTGGAAAACAGACTGTATGTTAAAGCAGAAAAATGTGAATTTCACCGCCAGTCAGTCACCTTTTTGGGCTACATTTTAGAGGGCGGACAGGTGAGACCGTCGGAGGAGAAGATCAGGGCTGTCCTGGATTGGCCAAGACCCGAGACGCGTAAACAGCTCCAACGTTTTCTTGGTTTTGCAAACTTCTACCGCCGATTCATACGAAACTTTAGTCAAACGGCCTCTCCATTAACAGCTCTCACCTCAACCAAAACAACCTTTACCTGGACGTCCCAGGCCGAGACGGCCTTCAAACAGTTAAAGTCTCTGTTCGCTAACGCACCCATCCTAGTCCAGCCTGACCCCTCCAAGCAGTTCATTTTGGAGGTGGATGCTTCGGACTCAGGAGTTGGAGCAGTGCTGTCCCAAATCTCCAGCAAAGATAACAAGACTCATCCGTGTGCATTTTTCTCACGCAGATTAACACCACCAGAGCGTAATTATGATGTGGGTGACCGTGAGCTTCTTGCCATCAAGCTCGCCCTCGAGGAGTGGCGACACTGGCTGGAGGGAGCAGAACACCCCATTGTGGTTTGGACCGACCACAAGAACTTGGCTTACCTCCAGTCTGCGAAACGGTCCAACCCCCGACGTTCCCGATGGTCCTTGTTTTTTTCCCGATTTAACCTTTCGATCTCCTACCACCCAGGTTCCAAGAACATCAAACCTGACGCCCTGTCCCGACTTCATGCCCCTGACGACGCCGATGAGGGACCGGCTCCCTTACTGCCACCCAGCTGCACTGTGGGAATGGTTTCTTGGGAAATTGAGGACGTCATCCGGCAGGCCCACCAGGCGGAACCACCCCCCCCAGGGTGCCCTACTGGAAAGGTCTTTGTGCCCGCTTCAGTTCGTTCTCGGTTTCTCCAGTGGGTCCATGCGTCCAAGTTCTCCGGACACCCGGGAGTCAGTCGCACCATTGCATTAGTCAACCGGAGATTTTGGTGGTCCTCCATCCACAAGGATGTAAAAGAATTTGTTCTAGCCTGTTCAGTGTGTTCCAGGAATAAGTCCTCTCACCAACCTCCGGCAGGATTGCTCCAACCTTTACCTACCCCTAAACGACCCTGGTCGCATATCGCTGTGGACTTTGTTACCGGACTCCCCACTTCTAAGGGTATGACTGTCATATTCACAGTCATAGATCGATTTTCTAAGGCCTGCCATCTGATTCCCCTTCGAAGACCACCCACTGCCTTCCAAACCGCTCATCTACTGTTAAAACATGTTTTTCGTCTGCATGGAATTCCTAGGGAGATTCTATCTGACCGTGGGCCTCAGTTCGTTTCCCAGGTGTGGAGGCAGTTCAACTCGGCGCTAGGGGCTAAGGTAGCTCTTACCTCCGGCTATCACCCTCAAACTAATGGCCAGACAGAAAGAATGAATCAGGAGCTAGAAGCTACCTTGCGTTGCCTGACCGCGTCCAATCCTGCTGATTGGGTTCAGTATTTACCATGGGTAGAATATGCACACAATAGTCACGTTTCTGCGGCCACAGGTCTCTCCCCGTTCGAGGTCTCTCTAGGCTACCAACCTCCGCTCCTCTCCTCAGATGAAGAGATGATTTCAGTAACATCAGTCCAGCATCACATCCGACGCTGCCAGAAAGTATGGAGAGACACTATTGCTGTACTGAACAACACGGCGGCACGAAACAAGCGCATTGCCGATCGTAAGAGAGCCCCAGCACCTTCTTATACTGCCGGCCAAAGGGTCTGGCTGTCGACCCGTGATGTCCCCTTGAAAGTCGCATCTAAGAAGTTGGCTCCTAGGTACATCGGCCCATTTGAGATTCTGTCTGTGATCAGTCCGGCAGCCGTCCGTCTCCGCCTTCCCCCATCCCTTCGTATTCACTCCACCTTTCATGTTTCTCAGTTAAAACCAGTTCAGTCCAGCGTACTTTGCCCTCCAACCGAACCCCCTCCTCCCGCCCATATCATTGATGGTCATCCGGCCTACTCCGTCAGCCGGATCTTGGCCTCTCGTCGGCGAGGTCGAGGCTATCAGTATCTTGTTGACTGGGAGGGTTACGGTCCGGAGGAACGATCTTGGGTTCCCCGTTCCTTTATCCTTGACCCCTCCCTGATCACAGACTTTGCCTCTTCCCTCCCCTCCACGTCTGCTCGGTCGCCAGGTGGCAACCGTTGAGGGGGGGGTACTGTTAGGGTCTAGCTTTGTTTGTTTTGTTTTTTCCTTCTTGGGTTTTGTGTTGGGTGCGCCTGCTGCTTCCCCCCCTCTCCACCAGGTGTCGCCGGGTGCCTGGGTCCCTGGAGAGAGGTGTTTGACGACTTTGGACACACCTGTTGGCTATTTAGAGAGGACTGCTGTGCAGTACTTAAGAGGCGGCTGGCCATCACTCCAGTGCCTGAGTGTTTACTAATTATGGTAAAACGTTTCCCCAGAAGGCCCTCCGAGTTATCTTTTCTTGAGTAATTGCTCGTTGTGTTTCCCTGCGTAGGTGAACCACTGATCCAGAGATCTCCAGAAGCCCAGGAGCTACCAGGATCCAACTAAGCCCGACGGCTGCGTCTCTGGCCTTTCCTGTGGATCGCACCTCCGTTGTCCGCCGCCAGACCTTACCTGTTCCGCCCTCCAACGTTCTCCGACTCTTCAGTCATCCGGTGCCTGTATACCACTTGTATGACACCATCCAAAACTCTTGCCGCGACTTCCAAACCGTAAGACACCTTATCTGCCACCCATGCCGTTGATTCCCACAGCCTTGAACTCACCACTAACCACCTTCATTTCATTGACAGTCAGAAGACCTGGTTCCTTCCCTGTTTCCCGAACCCCTTCTCCTCACTTCCTCAATATTTCATTAAAGTTATCATTTATCAAACGCTTCTCCTGATTGTGTCCTTGCATGTGGGTACGAAAACTAGACCCCATCATGACAAAAGTTAGTTGCTACAGATGGTCTTGCATGTATCTTCACAGAGTCCTGAATGTCCTAACATGCCAGAAGTGCAACACTGTATGTGCAAACAACTTGCAGGCGCTGCAGAGTTGAAACAGAACAGAAAGGAGCGCATCTATGTGCTGCTTTATAAGTTTTAATTAAGTAATTTTTCTAAAAAATTTTTTAGGAAAAGTTGTAAATTGAGAAGAATTAACAAGAGCGCTTCCATCATATCTGAGAATAAGAGTAGAGCATGCATGCCAAGTACGTGTTGCTTTCGAGTGTGCAGTTAATGCTAAGTATACTCCCACAGCCGTGTAAAAATGAATTATGAGCCTCCAACAGCTGGGAAAATAAAACCAAACTAGGAGAAAAGGTGAAACAGCAGGAAAAAGCGGTTCTGATTTCTGAAGTTTATTTTGCCATTTATTTGCCACTGTTTGGCTCTTATGCCAACCTGTCTCTCACTTTAAACCAGAGTAAAATATATGTATTCATATTTTAATTTTAACAATCATTCGAAAGAGCTAAACAGTGATCCACGCAGTGAAATGTTACATTGGGTAAAATAATCTGTGGATGTTTTGTTTCTGCCTCCTGTCCACTTGGCCTTCATCAGCTTTTTCCATTAAATATACAAACGTATATGTGTTAAAATGCACTAAAAAACATCCACTTAGAGGCAAATAATACACAATAGAGAAAAAAGCTGAACTTTAGGTCAAACCCTGCTGGCTCTGCAACAGCAAAACAACATGAGCTAAACACCCACAAAGCATCATGGGACCTGGATGATGTGGGTGTATTGATTTCTATGTGGGAGGGAGGGGAAGAAGGGTGGAGCTAAAACTGGAAATGCAGGAGATGGCCGATATCCACTGAGTGAACTTTAAACGTTCATGAGGCGGAGGAGTGGATGTAGTGGAAAAAAGGCAGATGAAGCAAATACGAAAGAAAACAAAGACTAAAAAAAGAGAGAAATGTGAGGGAGGAAGCTGAAGGGCGGTGATGCTGCAGCCACACCTCACAATAAAAACAAAGGCTTAGATTTTATCAGAGGAAGGTCAAAAGAGAGGCTGAATCTTATGTGTGCACCACCCACATGGTGGTGATCAATCGGAAAAGGTGCGTGTGTGGAGATGAAGGGGATTTTCAAAGTTTATAGTTCACATTATTTTAAGCCATAGATCCTACGGATATGTTTTTGTAACAATAGCAATGGAAAATCTATTTTCCCCCCTAAATTCATTAAATCATAAGAGTAAAACAAGAAAATGCAGTGCATTGAAAAAACATCGACCACCCTTCCCTAAATGTCTCTCCATTCCATATACACACACACACAATCAAGTAACTATGTTTCCTTCACTTGTTATAGTTTCTGTATATATCATAACTTAAAACAGATCTGACTTGAAATTTGCATCCGTCTCTTTAAGAAGCTCCTTCAGCACGTCATCACAATAATGCTTCTTCTCTATTATGCCGACTTCAATCTTTCTTAGGAGCGCTGGACTGATAAATAGTTGGTAAAATGAGCTCAACAGACTCTCAGTTCCACCAGGTGTTTGCTAACTCCTGCTGTCGCTAGTCTGAAGGAGCTGAGTATGGGAGGCCTGCTCTGTGGGCAGGAAGCTCGGCAAAAGAGTGACTGAGTCCTACCTGGCAGAAGACTGGTTTGTACGTTTCAGAGAAGAGCTGGGCCAGTTCCTCGGAGTCGCAGAGGTCCAGAGGCAGCCGGTCCACACACAGACACTTGGAGTGCAGGTTCTCCTCCTGGCTCAGCTGGTTGACATCCATCCACTGAACCATCAGCGACCGATCCCCCTGCAGCATTCGGCACAGACACCAAGTTTAGATTTTCAGTCAGCCACATGAAAATCATTTAAAAGTATAGATAATGGATTAAATGTATTTAGTGCAAATTGAAGGAAATTTGTACAGCAAAACAAAGACGTTGCCAACAGAATAAGAATCATCTTATTTACACAGCTGCAGTTTGAGTTTGTCTTTACAAAGTTCAACTGGAAGAGCCCATATTTGGTAGCACAAATCAAGTTTTAATAGATATTAAATTGATATTTAGCAAAATGTCTTAATTATACCTATTCATGCATAATCACTTTCATCTCGACTCACTTTCATCCTTGAGTCAAAGGAGGAAATTACTTTGCTAATTTTAAAAATAAGTCAAAGATTACATAAATCTGCAGCTGGTTAGTTATGTCAAGGAGACCATGAAATATCTTGTAGCAAGGTCAAATAAATCTAATCTGTGTTTTGGGGACATTCTGAAATTCTGAAAAAGTTTATGATCGCAACAATTTGAAGGATGTTTCCACAATAACACTTATAACTTCATTAGTAACTATTATGTTATAAACACTTTAGAAATTTCTTAAGCAGGTCATATTTAATTATTTATTACTTTATTAACTGGTTTATTTGCATAGTAGTCATATGTGTAAAGAGAGGGTCAACAGGACACCATACGGCACAAGACATTCCTTCTTTTTCATCATCTTCTAAGATAAAGAGATTTCCACAACTAAAAACCCAAACTGGATAGTTGCCAATTAGTTTTTTTGGTTTAACGTACCTGAGGTCGACCCAGCAGCTCCGAGCGGGCCCGTGAAGCGGAGTCTTTCTTCATGTACTCGACAAACCCATATCCCTTGGAGTGGCCCGTTAGCTCACTATAAACCAGGAAGGAGCGCTCGATGTTTCCATACAAGCGCACCAACTCCTCGAACTGCTGCGCCGTGAAGGTGTGGGGCAGGTTGGTGAGGCAGAGCAGGGAATCTGTGGGCTGCAGGGTGACGTTGATCAGGCGTCCTCGGACAGTGCTGTGGTGGAGGGAGCGGATGGCATCCTGAGCCTGGTCCCCGTTCAGCAAAGTCACAAAGGCTGGAGGAGGGACATTATGGAGACGCAGACGCAGGGGAGAAGACAAGACGAAGGATGGGAGCAAACACAAAGAAAGAGATGCACATACATGGGTGGGGGACAAACACAAACACCAACACACATTTAAGCACACACACGAACATGCAAAACATGCCCGGAAGCACACGGAAGAACGTAGATGACCAGCCGAATGTGGCAAAAAAAAAGAAATTAGGAAAGAAAACAACAGAAGGCGCAGACACAGTCATAAAAAACAGACAGAGACATACACAGAGAGAAAGACAACACATTAGCTAGAAAGCCAGTAGGGGGCCAGTATGTGGGGGAATCCACTGTGACACACACAAACCGTCTCTAAAAACAACCGACTAAAAGGGCAAACCAATGACAGTCATAAATACAGGAATACAGAGACTGTTTACCATCGTAAACATTCAGCAGTTATTAAACACCTTAAAACTCCTGCATCATTCAGGTTAAACACCCTCTAATGGAGGAGAACATTAAACTAGATTTAATCGCATTAGAGTTAGTAAATCTCTTCCTTACTATCCCACAATGGAGCAGCAGATATGTATGGGTTTTGGGCCCTGATAATAAATTGTACATTTTTCCAAATAGGGTCATGTTGGATCTCTTTTTCTATAAAGGATGTCACTGAAAGCTGCTTTTTGAATTTAGTAAGGTTATAATTTTCTGATATCAAAATGTATTTGAGTGCGATTAAGAAGGAAAAACCAAACATCTGAAAAGAAGGGCAGACAGGAGCACAGCTAATGACTATCCAGCAATAATTTGAAGAGTTATTTCGTACAACAGGGAAAAACTGGTATTATTTCTTGAACAAGGTACAAAATAGGTGAATAAAAACAATCTACAGTTATTTTAATTTGCTAAACTATAGATTAAGCCTTTGCCGTAAAACTGAGATTTTGCAGAGAAAAGACACTTTTTTTTTAGGTTTCAAACATATTGAATAAATCTGAACAAAGCTAAGCACATACAGTATGGATTAAAGAGGGTAGAAAAGTGGAGTAGCTGGATATGGGGTTAATGTTGCTAAAATCCTTCAGGAGCCTGATGTTACACAAATATAACTGTTGTCAGGCGGGTTTCTGTAGTTTAGAGTGCATGCGCCGGGTACTGTGAGTGTTTGACCCGACTAAAATGCCACTGTGGCTCTGGAAAATGGTGCTTTATTCACATGTATAACCTTGTATCAGAAAATAACCCACTCTTTGTTTTCTTTTTGTCAGATTTTAAACCTCGGCTATGTGACCCTGACCCTGAAGTCATGCAGCTTCTCTTCCTAAAATAAGAGTTTGGAGTGCTGGACCAGTGAACTCACATCAGGTATGCTGGCTGTAGAAAAAGTCACACCTAAAAGATGTTTCATATTTTCTTTGGAAATATTAGTACTCCTTTCTATCTGGATTTTCTTCAAGCTGCAATATTTTCACAGGCAGTTTAAGCTTGTACTGCACAACCCTTTTCTGCTTTCCCACAATAAAGCTGCATGTTATAGAGCAATGTAAAAAGCCTGACACAGTGGAGAAATAACAGAGTATCTCATCTTCCATTACTGGTGAAAAGAATAAAGAAGCTATTTACTGCTAGGTTGGTATTTAAACAGAAGAGGCTTCAGACTCAAATTACAGGTAGCAGAGCTCCATTTGTGATGTTGAAAGCAATCCAAACTTTTCTGATGTACAGACATGGGCACTCTTACTGAGGCTACACTCAGGCAAATGCATAAAAAAAATTGCCCATATGCATCTCATATTCAACTTTTTTATGACAATTCAGATTTTTTCACAATCCAAAAAACATCCAGTTTGTGCCATTTCCATATGTGGTACTAAATCAGATATGCATCCAATTATATTTTCATTTTAAAAGCAGGGCTTTATGTCTTTCTTCTCAAAATTTCCAACACTTAAACTTAAAACTTCTCCTTGCGCTCACAGTCTGCTCGGACTCTCTGCTCGCTTACGAAACATGGAAAGGCCTTTTGGCCCTGTCGCCTAGCAACCTCTCAGCCGATACAATGAAAGTGTTGTACTGGGTGCGTTGGTTTCCTTCTAGTGGGTGTGCCTACGTGCTAAGTCACGGTTTGTTTTGTAGCAGAAGTAGTGTCAGTTGATGAGTTGTAACGTTGCAACTCTGGGAGAAGAAACTTTGTAAGGTTTCTTCTGTGTTCAGTGCCCGGCTGCTTCTGAGAGAACAATTCCAAAAAAAAAAAAAAATACGCACAACATGGGGCAAATAAAATTGCCGAAACTGAAAAAGAACTCTTGTCTGACATAAAGTCTTGCTTTCAAAATGAAAATGTAAGCAAAAGTATAAAGTTTTGAGAACCACAGGCACAAAATCCTGCTTTCAGACTGAAAATGTGTGCTCTTGGTTTACGGCAGGAAAATTCCAAAAAGCGAGCAAGTTTGGCAAGCGACGAAAATTTGCTCCAATCAGAGACTAAGCGTGAACCCGAGGAGAAGTTTTGAGTACAATCATTACAAGATTAAGAAAAAAGACATGAAATCCTGCTGCCAGACTGAGCATGTGTGCTCTTGGATTACGGCACAAAAATTTCCCTATACCATGGGGCATTTATGCGACTTTTGCATCATAATTCTGCACTCGTAGAGTCCAGACGTGGTAAATCCGGATGTAAACAAAGTCTGAAGCAAGCGGTGACCATTATGAAAGAAGTCTGTGTCACTATAGCTCATCACATCACAATCCCACCACTCTTGGCTCTGACATCCAAACAGACTTCTTTACAGATGTTGCAGTCAATGATCCACAAAAGGTTTGTTGCCATTAGTTGTGCTTTCTCTTTATTAGCTTCCTTCGTCTCATTACAATCTTGTGATAACAAATTCACCCGCCAGTGTACTGTAAGGTGGCAACTAACCTCACTGCATCATAGATCCAGTGACATGCTGCAAATGTCCAAATGGCTGTTAGAAGAAAAGTGTTTGCTATTCTTCTAACAGCTTTCTAACAATTTTTCTCATCTGAACAGAATTACAGATCCCATCACCCTTTTTCCAATATATCCAGCCTTACAGGGTTACTGACAACAGAGCTTTCAATCTTTAATGTTTTTTTTTTTAATCTCCCATGTTTCTGAGCCTTGAATAAAATTTTCAGCACAGCTGAGCTGTCATTACAGTTAACTTTCATAAGTGGTGCTGGCGTTAGTTTGCAGCACCGTTGAATGTTTTCCAAATTATAAAGCAAGAACTTATAGAAAAAAAAACTCTTGAAACGCTAATTTTAAGTATTATTGTTCAAGAAATAAAAAATTGCTGCTCACTGCTGAGTTACTGAATGAGTGGTAATCACATCTGCGTCTGACAGGTTCTGCACTCCACCTTTTAGGCCATTGTAAGTCAAGTTTCATATAAGGGGATTGGAACTGGTAGAAAAGACCTGTTTGTGAAAGGTTGTTTTCTTAAGATTATTAATTAGATTTACTCAAATGCATAGTGTAATTTCTTTGCTTTGTCTCGTTACATTGATAAAGCTCAATTACATTGAATTTATTTACTCTTTGTTTACCCTATAATCAAGGAACTGCTATGTGACAAAGGTGAATTACATCGTTTCTCTACATCAGTCCAACATCGGAACATTTGCTGTTTAATATTGTATAATTCAGTCCCTGTACATGATGACAGTCCACTCATTCCAGCTGTAGCAGCTTCTACTGTTCTGAAAAGGCTTTCTACAAAGTTAAGGGGCATGCAGTGGCGGTCCTAGCCAGTTTGGCGCCCTGGGCAAACCAGTCATTAGTGTCTGGGGCCAGAAACTGATGCTAACGTCTTACACATTAGGCTTCTTTTTGAAAAAATGGCATGCTCAGAATAAATTCAACACATGTTGGGAATTATAAGCTTTATTTGAATTGTTCTGGTATAAAACTAATGGCAAGACACCAGAAAATACTTGAGAGGTCTAAAAAATAAAACACTCTCACTCATGTTACTGAGTGAGAGTGTTCTTACAAAGACTTGGTATTATTAAGCAGCAAGAGTTTCCGTCACTGGAACTAAGAGGCTGAGCTTCACATCCCCTCTGAACCAAACTCTACACTGATTTCTTCACTAGATTTCCAGCCAGAAGTAAGATTCGTAACTCCAGACAACACTCTTCCATTGCCTTAGAATGCTTTTCATTACGCTTTGCATCACACTTGGAGATTTAAGGCTTGGATGCAGCTGCTCGGGTATGGAAAACCAATCTCTACATACAGTTCTTGAGCTAATCTGGAGGCCACATTAAGTTTGTATGTCTGTAGCTATCAACTCTGTATCTTGGCATCAGCCGACTCTGCTCTTGTGATTTCACTTCATGGTTCAGTTGCTGTTGTTCCCAATTGCTTCTGCTTTTTACTACCACTAACTATAGACTGTAAAAAAGGCTTACGCTCACCGAGTTGCTGGGAGTGACTAAAACTTTCACCAACTTTTTGCAGAAGCAGCCTGCATGGCTTGGTGCTAAATTCTGCTGAAACTGGATAGGGAACAGATATGAACATATCAACACTTTTGGCAATGTGGTATATTTTAGATTCATGCTAAAATACAATGTCATTAAAAAAAAACCCTCTGCAATAACCCTTTGGCATAGCACTAATAAAAATGAACAGCAGAGACTTTCGTTTTTGTATTGTCAGTGTTTGCAATGAAACTGGTTGTATCAAAGTCATGGCAGATATCTCATTGCGTACCTGGACTATATGGACTTTATATTTTTATTGGTGTCAATAATCACCCAACAGGGCAGCACAAATTCAAGAAGACATTACATCAACATTGATAACCCACATTTTGCTGGCTCTCTGTTGGGGTACTGTAATATCCCTGCAGTGCTAAAGCTCACATAACTTTAGCCTGTTAAAAACTTGATATATGGAGATTTTGGTCATGAAGAACAGCTACAGACTTTTCAACTACCCAAATATATAACCTGGATATCCAACTAAATATTATACGGTGATTGTGATTTTGCAAACATTTATACTGCAGTTCAGCTTTCATTTTTAACCAGGTGATTTTTTTTTTCTATTTGGAGGTTGGCAATCAGCCTCTAAACCTTCCAGAGTTTAATACAACCTGACATCATCCTGCTTTCAGAGATAAAGCAGGCGTCACTGAAAATTGTCTTGGCTAAAGTTCAGGCTAAATCTCTGAAGTGGAAAACAGCCTCACTCCTCAGGTCGCTGAAGCAATTTTGAGCTTCGAAATCAGTGTAAAAACAAACATGCAAATTTGTATACTTGAACACCTAATGTGGCCATGTGCCTTCCAGACTTAGGTCTTAATAGCAGGGCATTTTCATCATTCCATCCTCAGTCGGAATAAAAAAAACGCAAAAGTTTAAGAGTTTCAAAGTTCTGACCAAAATATCTAGATAGTCTTACAACTAAATGTAACATAATTACATTAAAACTTATGTTGTTTATATAAGATAGCTGTTTAGCAACAGCCAATAAGAAATGAATGATGATGGTAATTAAAAAAAACAAAACAAAAAACAAAACAAGGTGGCTAAAGAGACTTCAGCATTTACTTCATGGAGCTAAGTTTAGCTTTGCAGTCACTCACCCACGATGAAAGGAAAAACTTCAAAAATAGCCAAGATCCTGAAGGTTCAACGTTTGACATTTCAAGAAGATTACTGTAGCTGCAAAAGTAGAATTCAATGAATTAAAGACAAATTTGCCCCAAAACTGAAAATACATTCAGGGTTTTTTCACCCGATTGCTAATCTAGATTCTCACACAGTTGTCAATGACCTTCTTCAATAAGGAGCAAGTGCAAGAAGCAATGCTGACTTATATAAATATTGCCTTAATGTAAACTATAAATGTTCCTTTCTTCTCAGATGCAGGAGATCAAAGAAAAATGTCTGACAACAAAACATGCAGAGCAGAGAGTGGAAGTGGACTTTCCTCTGATCCACACCATCCCCACTCACCTGCTGGTGATCATGGCTTTTATCTTACATCAAAGCTTAAATAAGAATCTGAATACCAGCTCGACCCACAGACAGAATCCTCAAACACAGAATCCACTAGGAGGAAAAACAAACACTGATGCCACAGAAAGAGACAGTCAATTGGCTCCTTGTATTGTGCATGATGAAAGATAAGAGTAGGTCAAACAGGCAGTAGGGTCATACGTGCAAAATATTAAAAAGAACGTTAAAAAAGGTAGATTTGGAAATCAGTCATGTTAAATTCATTCAGCAAACCCCCTCAACACAAATCTTTTTTGGTGTCTACATTGTTCTGATGTAGTGGAATTGTCTCATGTTTTACAGGATTATCAATGTGTGTTGCCTTTTGAGGAATCAGTGCAAAGCATCAACCAAAGTTCCAAACAGCCAATCTTCCTTGTCTTAGACGTTGTTTCTAATCAGTCTCAGCAACAGATCCACTCATTGTCCGTAAATGCTTTGTCTCCAAAAGACAATCAAGTTTTGTCTGAATGTGTTGCTAGGATACACCCTAAAGCACTAAGATGTTGTGAAAGGTATCAGCATTGTTTGCTGGTAAGAACAATAAATGCAGGGGATTAATAGTGGGTGGAATGTATATTAGTTATTTGAAAGACCACAGTTAAAAACCATGGATGTCCTTATAGAAGTCATCTTAACCACATGATGGGGCATCATTACCAGCAGCAACCAGGTCTAAGCAAAATGTCGAACTCTGGGTTAAATATTACTGCTGATTGTTTTTAGTTCTGTCCAGATGTTTTTTTGTATTATATACTAAAACATGCTGGTTTTTTTAGTCTTCTGCTTTTTTGTTTTGCATTTTGAAGCTCATCTTATAATACGGTTACCATCCAACAACATAAAATGCAAAACAATTTACTTTGCAACCTGTGCAGGAAGTTGATCAGAGGTGTATCATTTATTTTGTATCAAAGACCATCCTCATTAAAATATATAATTGCAAACAATGACAGCATAAATAAATACAAGCTTACATTTAATTCATCTTGAGGTATTGTTTCTACAAGGGATTAAATCCATGCAATCCATTCCCTTCCATTTCCGACTACTGTGACTAGTTTGTTCATAAACCCAAGTAGAGGAAGATCATTTGAAGAGTGAAGTCTTCAGAGAAAATATCACAGTTTACTACTTTATGTTCCTTTTTTATTTGTTGTAATACATTCCAAATATTAATGTCCTCAAAATTCCTATCATTTTGAGGCCAATGCATGTAGGGACCCCAGAGAAATTCAGATTGGATCAAAGTTGTAAATAAAATCAGAAGGTTTGGTTGCAGGCAGTATTTGTGCCAATAGTTGGTTTTAAACATGAAAGCAGCAGCATATTGGGAAGTCATTTTCACCAACTTTTTAAGCCAGACTTTTACATGCTGCGCATCTTGAAGATTAAACTGAAACCAAATAACTTTTGTTTATTTTGTGTCCTGCACCCTAACACATTGTTTTTTGTGAGCATTTATTTTGCACAGGCCTTATTTGAAGACAAAATCTTCCCATCTGAATTGCAGAGCATTGCTGATCTGGAAGGGTTTATCAATGTTCACTTAAAAAAATACAAATAAGAGAATTGTTTTTAGTCAGTTCTCATTTTTGAACATCTGAATAAGACACCAAAGTTACATTTTGTTTTGTTTCTCTCATTGTAACCACATTAAAAATGTGCTGAACCATGAATTGCTTGTCTTGTTACACTCCTTTGTATCTAGTTTATCTTTACTCCTCTGTTTATGTATTTGTGCCTGGTTTGCTCAGGTGCTCTTACCCTGATTGCTGTATCTACTAACATCTGTCTTCAGTTCTTTCTCACAACTTTTCCAATAGCCTTTCCACATCCATGCGCCTGCATGCATCTCCACCCAAATCAATTTCCTCAAACCCCATTTAACACCCTTACAAATATAGATCTCATAGTGGAAAACCTAACTCATTAAGTATGCTGTCTAACATCAGGCATTACAAGGAGATTAAGAAAATATACTTTTGGGTTTCATGGTAGAGCTCTTTCCGTTTCCTCTAATGACTTTGGTGCCTGTCAGGCGGAGGCTGGCTTTAAATCCTGCTCAGTATGTTCTCCAGCAGTGACAAGGAGACCTCTGACATTCAAATAGCTCACAAAATAATTTTATAATTTACATCCTGCCAATCACTGAGTGGGCTACCCAGTGAACTTTGACTACAAAAGGAGGAGGAAGAAAAAAAAATTACAGAAGTGCCACATCTTAATTATGGGTCTCTGCTTCTGAATGCGTTGATTTTTTTTTTCACATGTAGATTATTCCCATGGAGAATGTGCAGGGGCACCGGGGAAAAAAAAAAAGAAAATAGTCAACTGAAATTACCTCCCAGGCTACAATTCTGCTGCCACTTTCTCCTGTTGAAAGAGCTAATTAAAAAACAGGGGAGCTACGAGGCGCACAGCAGACCTGGAAACTCGAGGGGCAGGTTCTCAAGCTGGGTGCAAGAAGGTCCTGCTGTTTCATCCGAGCCCCCAAGGCCAAGATGAAAGCTTCAGAAGGAGAACTCTCTTTGGTAAAGCGTTTAGTCGGCTGACTGAAAGCAGCAGAGACTCACTTCTACAAGGGTTGTCTTTGTACGATGGCTTTGATATGAGATGAACAAATGCAGGTAAGAAAGAATGATGAAAAATACCTTCACACCTACATGCATACTCCATCGCCTAAATAGTTAACTAATGATGCATTTAATCACATTCATTGACAACAAAATACAATAATTTACAAACATTATTGTCGATTTTAAGCTAATTTTTGAAGCTTAAAAAAATAAATGAAGCCAAAAAAAAAAAAAATCAGTTGGTGTCTGCAACTTCAAACAAAAATGTTCTTGCTAAGTTTAATAGCATTTAGAAAATAGAAATAATTTGGTAATTCTAACTGACCTAAAAAGATTTTTGATCTGATTTAACTTCAGACAGTGAGGAAAAAATATGTAAGGAAATCTCTGGTTTCAACTGTACATATACCTTGTATGACACAATTGTCACTGAATCGTATTTTTATTGGGGTTCCTTCGACTAAAACATGAGGAAAACAATGAAAATCAGCTTAAAAACCCAAATGTTATCAGAAGAGTCCTGCTGTTAACTGTATAATTGCAGAATTTTGTACAATTCTCTGCCAGAGCAAGAACTTGAGAAACCATGTTAGTTTTATTTGTTTTAAATCCAAATAACTATTTAGAGAGGACACCGTATTTGCTATTTTAAAGCAGACAGTTTGTTTTACGGCGTAGAAGCCAAGGCTGATGTGTCAGAGAGGATAAGCTCTCTAAGGATCCGTTTCTTACACAGTCTCCTTCGAATCCTCCACACAATCAAGCCCCCAGGGATGATTGTGACTTCGCTGCAAAGTGTATAAATCCTCAGATCACACAAGACGCTGTCTGTGGGGACCGCTGCTTTTATGTAAAATGCTACCCAAACAGTATTTTCCTCTTACAAACAATTCATAAAAGGACTAAGGATTAAGCTGAGGGATAAGACAGGATAAAAAGCCAAGTAGAAACTTGGCTTTCTGCATACAGAACCTTTCCATAAATCAGTACCTCTCACCTCTGTGGCACAAATAAAAAAAAAAACCTCATCACCTTTTGAATCTCAGTGGCTTTACTTCTTCCTGCCCTTGTTCAACATTAGTAAACACTTCAGGGAGAAGCGTCCTGCTCTCTTCAAACACGCTGGTCCTCCCACACTCTCCTTTCCATCATTACAAACAACTTCCCTATCAGTCACTCCTCCATCTGATAGGCACTCTCACAGCACTAAGTGGAGGGTTCAGACCTTTGGTCCTTGTCACCAGAAATTTATGTAAAAAAAGGTTTTGCATTTGGGGAGAAGTAAAGGGGTTGTCATACTTAATTTTACCAGCTAACATTTTTCCAAGAGAGTTCTATATCAAGCTTTTGACAGTAATTTATTTTGACCGTTATATTTTAAAGTTATATTTCAGCCAAAAGTAAAACTATAAAAGAAGAAATAAAAAGAGACTAAAATTTATTTTATTTTGCCTCTTAAGAAATAATCCTCTTCCATCTTTAGTAAAGACGATAAACCTGCCATTTCCAGTGCCGAGAGCAGAAAGCTCTTGTTTTGTAAAATATTACACCACGCATAGCAAATGGCCCTCGAGAATTAATTGTTCCGACCTTTAAATAAAATAATAAACGAAGGTTAGTTTTAAAAAACAAAACATTTAAATAACATCGCAACAAAATGCCTCTAATCTCGGTTTAACCCGAGAGGTTAAACAGAGATTCTTCATTTGAGAATCGACTCTGGAAGCAGCATTTCAATTGCACATGAGTTTGGGAGCCACTGTGTTGGATCTGTGGCTGGATGAGGAAGGTGGAAAACCAAAAGGATGGCTGGATGAAATGTATCGGAGGCAGAGCTGAGTGGATCCAACACTTTGCCTCTTTTCAACCAGCCGCCCACTCTTCCTCCCACGGCTCCATTGTTCGCTCAGCTGCTCAGCTGCTCTTAGAGGCATTTTGCTCTAAAAACGGACGCATGCTTCAGCATCATTTACAAACATTTTGTAGTATGCATGTAGATTTCCATTTCAGCGATAAGACGGATATGCATAATGTAATGCACTCCGTCTTCAGATTCTTCAGATCTAGGATGATGCGGCAGCCACATTTACAGCCCGACATTTAGAAAGTTTAACACTTTGACAGTAAAAGCTTCGATAAGGTGCTTAGATAAGCTGGTCACTCAGTTTAGAATTGATTCCTCTTATGTTCCTTTCCATTTTTCTGGCATTTCATAATTTCTTTTTACTAACCATTTTCCTTAATCATCTTGTCTCAGTCCTCATCTTATCTTCATTAACTTAGTTACCTACATTTTTGATTAATCAATTTCTTAATGTTTAATCCACTTGCTTCACAGTTTTGCTTTGGTTTTTATATTTGTGATCCTCAATATGCAATTCAAAGGGAAAAAAATTCCAGTCGAAACTTTGAAGATTAATATTTTTCATGTAATCATTTTAAGCAGTAGCACCTTTACATTTATTTAAATCAGAAAAGTAAACAAGCTCCATTTGATCCATTAACATATTGTCCACTTGATCCTTCTGAAGTTTGAATACCTATTAAAATGAATTCTAATTAATTCCAAAAAAATAAATTTTCTTTCAATTTAACAATCAGATTTAATCCTGTAAGCTACCGTGTTGTAATATTACAATATTTCTATTTACAAACCAAAAGCAGTTGTTTTTTAACCCTAATCTAGAGATTTAACCCAATTCTTCTGTCCTTCATGCACATTTTCAATCTTATAAGTTGTAGTTACTGATACTGATCATTGTAAGTTCCTCCAACAGGGTCACCAAATACCACAATTTTGAAAACCTTGACGGAGAAAATCTGAGGTTCAACACTCACAAATAATGCAAAAAAGATTTTTCTGAAACCTTGCAAACATTCACACCAAATGTAAAAACTGCTTCATCTGCAAAGTTCTACAAAATCATCTACAAGGCTGATCTGTTTTTTATGTTTTGCTATGTCCGGGTTCTCAAGGGTTCCAACAGTTGTAATCAACTGGTCATTTCAGTCTTTTGAGTCCAATTCTGACCGCTTAGGCAACAACACGTTAATACAGCTGACATCCAAGTCATTAATACAAAACAAAGAATGTAAATATGAAGTCATTCAAAGCTAGTAACGAGGCTGGTTTCTGCATTGATTTCACACCAGAGTTTTTCTGTTTTAAGCTACAATGTCTTTGAAGATTAAGCTCATCTTATTAAAGGTGAAAATCCAGGGATTTTCTCTGGTTGATTAAGCATCATCTCTTTCCTTGGGTCCAAGCAGAAAGCCCAGCAATCCCACTGTGCCATGGATGCAGATCCGACAAACTGCCAAGTCGTACTGGCAGAGAGCAGCTATGGCTGTTGGCATGACCAGGTGCTGAGGGCAATAGCAAATGCCATCTCTTTAAGGATCTCTTCAGGTATCAATAATCAGCCTAGTATGACATGTCCATCAGGATTGAAAAGAAGCCTCTCTAGCAGGGACGATTCGAGAAACGGTTCCAACCAGCACCTTAAGGTCAAACTGGGGAGAAATGTTAAGCTTCTAGAAACTTGATCATGATTGTCGGATGTAAAAATGGGCTGTATAGATATTCTCTCTCCTGAAAACTAAGCCATAACTTGATGAATTTTACAGTTTCCTTCTCAAAGCATAATTGTTTCATTGAAAAACATTCAAACGTCAAGTTTGAACGTCTATTTTTAAAAATATTAAATCAGAAACCATACGTGAAGTGTTTGGTGTGAATTAGAGAACAATATTTAGTCTGCCGTACTTCGGAGCGTCATTAGATATGAGATGTCAGTTTGAGTAAATCTCACTATAAACTATAATCTAAGTTAGCTCATCTCATTCATGGGGTCATATCTAATGGGCTTAAACGAAAAGCAGAAAATTTCTCTCGCATATGGAAGATATCAATCCCAACTACAAACACAAACAGTTCAAAAACGCATTTGTTCCATTATCAGTTTATTAAATAATGCTTGTTAATGTGTCTGGGTTAAGCAATACCTCCTCAGTGTGATAAAAAACCTATTTATTGCCCATGTGTGTAATATTCATTTGCAGATTGATATGAGGTCACACTATGGTAAGGTTTTGATTTTGAGGAAACCATTTATTGTTTTTCTGGCTTACAGTTGGTGTGATGTAAAAGTAATAAGCAGCAGCTTCCCTGTGGAGAAATGAAAGCACGTTCTGTTCAGGCTACGACGGCATAGAATAGACGAGAAATATCCTTCGTTGTTCCTCAGTGGGGAAACTCAGGTATGCCAACAGCAAAGTGACAGGCAAATGGAAGTTTGCAGCTTCCAACAAAGGTAAAAACCACATAAACAAAAATATAAGAGACTGTACAGTGAGAGCAAATCTACAGCTGTGCAGTTATTAAAAATAGCATTCTCATACAAAAAGAAATGTGCAACGGAGTAGAGTAATATAAAATAAGATCATTTTATACATCACAAAATGGTCATGTATTCATGCATTAAAATTAGACTTGGCAGTTACCAGTATCAAGGTAACATTTTGTTTGGCAGCAGATTGCCGATTGACAAAGTAAGCATACAGCCTGTCTAATTAACCAGCTAAATTAAGCTTTTCCTACTCTACTTTCTGAAAGTAAAATGAAAAGAAAGCAATATATTAAAATCGGCACAATTAGTACTTTATATTACTCCTAAGCAGGTGTTTATTCTATTTTTATTATGTGTGTAATATGTATAACATTATTACACCTACAATAGTACATTTTAGAATCAGTAAGGGAAAATATTGCTGTCTTCTTTTAATCAAAGCATCTGTATTTAGATACTGTCATCCCAGGAAACCTTAAGAATCTTACACCTGCCTTTGTCTAATTATATTCTGTAAAAATCCACAAGTATTTTAATTAATGCAATAAAACAACATAATGTGGTCTGACTGCCAGAACAATAAACGCATACCTTTAACTAGCTGACAAACAAGCATTACTTTATATTTTATTCACTGAGTGGATATAGTCAAATACAATTACTACAAATAAACAATGCACAATTTGCTTCAATGCAAATTCAATAGCTGCCTGCTTTAATAGCATTTTTATGCTTTAATAGTATTTTTATTCCATTAAAAATAATGTTAATTGTGTGTTTTTACTATATTATGAAGATGTCAGAATATAACGGGTCTTGTTTAAGCAAGATTTTGATAGCTTTTAAAGTCTTACAAAAAAGAAAATCAATAAATGAATCCCACTAAGAAGAATCGACAACTCTGACGCTGTAGAATCTGTAAATTCAACCTATAAATACAGAAAATAAATCCCAGAATGACAACATACTGCTAATGATCAGTGGATGTTTTGACTGTTAAATTTACAAATTCACAAGGACTGTAGAAAATGTAGATACTTATTTATATAGAAAACAGTGGAGCAAACGGACATAATGAATATTCAAAACTACATCTTGATAGTACCTCACCGAGGCAACATGAGATGTACTTCCTCTTCTGATGGAGCCTGAAACTGCGTGTGTGTGTGTATGTGTGTATGTGTGTGTGAGAGAGCTTGGTTGTGGTCGGCTGGTTATGAGCACTCCTTATCTTTGGCGTGCATTTGCGTGCTCCACAAACAGCAGCATGGCTGGGAGCCCTGATAACACTAACCTTAACTATCAGGCCTCAACAGTACGTGTTGCGTCGTGTGTGGAACGTACCTTAAGTATGTGATTTATAACAAAGTTTTTAAACCACAAATGTGAGGTCATGTGTGCATTTAGCTGTGTTTTTTTAAGTACGCTGGTGTGTGTGCAGATAAGCTTGCTCTGATGCCATTTTTGCATATTCAGGGATTTTTTATTTCTTTCTCATCCTGTTCTTGATGTGGACGGTCACATAAATGTAATGACAGAGAGAGAGAGAGAGAGAGACACTCCATTTTGTTAAGAAACATGCAAACACAGGAACACTCTGAACACTGAATTGTGTGTTTTATTAATAAAAAGCATAACATCCAAGTAAAAACCAGAAGTGTGCAGACTCAAGATAGCAGAATAGCCGGTTTACATTCAGAATAGGATCAACTTTAAAAGCTTATTTTTGAAAAACAGAAACTAAAAGGGTAACTTTAATCTTATATTCAGCAGAACCTCAGTTAAAATTGTGTTGATTTCTCCCCAACAGGGAAATTAATGGACTGTCTCACTGCTGCAGCCTGACCCTCAGAGTCTACCTGCTGTGCTCAACCTTGGACCCCCACAGAGAAAAAGGTTGAAGGGTTAGGTACATCTTTTCCACACTGTACCATCCTGTGTAAGTACAGTACTCAATGGAGAGGTTAGTATTTCAGATTTGTCTTTTTTCTAAGGCTGATGGTGTTTAAACAGTCTGATCCCCACCACTTCTCTACACACTGTTGAGTACAAGCCTGACTTTCCAAAATAAGTAATGATAGTCCTTCAAAGGCAAAGTGACACTTCATCCTCAAAGAGCTGAGTCAAAGATCAATTGATAGATTTTGAATTACAGAAAGTGTACTCTTCTGGAAGAGAGAAAGAATGGCACATATTTAATGACAGCTGTTGCTTAACGTGCAATCTGGTGGTTTATGTGCCAACTTATTTACTCCCATCTGATTGTGGGTATTTAGAAGGGTGAAGTGGATTATTCGTTTGGTTTTAAAGGCAGCGTTTTGTACAAATTGCACTGAGAAAATGGACTGAATGATTCTGGGACTTTGCAAAAAAAAAGAAAAACTGAACAATCATATTTACGTAAATCTTAAGATTCTCTAGTTGTCCAACAGACTCAGGGACTTTGTACGTAGTAGCTCCTTTATCAAACCAGAGCAGACTTGCCCTGTTTAGAATGTGCAAAACATTTCAATAAACAGAAAAAAAAAGTGTGAAGACAAAAAGATAAAATGTGCAGCGTGTGTGTTTTGAAGTGTTTGTGCCATCAAAGATAACAGCCGCATCGCATTTGCATGGCTTGTGCTGATTTGCATTTAGTGATTCACAAGTGGACAGATGGACAGATGATGACAGAGAGAGACAGAGAAGAAGATGGAGGCGATGAAGAAGGGAGAGCGGTGACAAGCTGCTGTCCAGGGAAGCAATTAGATGGACTCGGGTTGCTGTAGCTCAAGACAGGAAGACTGAGAACAAAAAGGTGAATAACAGAAAAGAGCTGTGTTGACTCTGTTACTCCAGCAGCTGCTGTTCATGTCCTGAGAGAACCCCAAACACATGCACTGACAAAAAAACCCAGACATGCTGTCCTGGTAGCCTAATGATTAGGCTGAAGACCACAGAACTGCAATATTCTTAGTTAAAGTCTCATCGGCCCAAAACTGGTGCAACTTTTTCTTTCACTCGCCATCTTTGACGACGTCACAACTAAATAAAGTAATCAGACAAAACACGCATGTCAAGCTCTGCTCTAGACCCACACCGTCAAGTCAGACCTCGATTGCCTTAATCTGAATAATTGCTCTGACCGTGCAGTCAGGCAGTGGCAGTTACATCACTGGTTGCATACAAATGCTTTTTATCTAAATCATTAAGAAGCAACATGACGGTTTTTGGCACAAGGCTTACGTACCGGATGATCTTAATATTTCCAAAGAAATTTTCAAGTTGGACGTCTGAATGCATCTTTATTTTGCAGATTTCTAGGAGGGAGAGTGAAGGAGGAATACATTTTGCATGACATTTCCAACATTTACACCCTAAACCCTAAGGGGGAGAAAACTTTTTCCAGCTCCTACAGCTTGAAAACAAAGGGCTAAATATAAACAATTTCGAAAAGTACATTTCATCAAAGTTTGACGGAGTTTGATAGCGATTTGAACTAAATCACATTGATCCAGAACAATCTATGGGAAGGTGGGGTTGGACATTGATTCTTGAGAATCAACTCGAACCGGGAGTGACATTTAAATCTTCCTGGAGTTGTTTAAATTTAAATTCTTAAGTTCAATTCATAGTCCGCTGACCTAAGAATCCACCAAACTCCAGTGAAGAAGAACCAGCTAGAGATGTGTGCAGCCATGGAAAATGGCTAAAGTTGATTTGTCTTCTGTAAGTACTGACCTCCTCACCAAAGAGTGGTGGTGTTACAGATTTGACTTAGATTTGTGCTTAGATTTGAGGTGTCCATTAATACAATAAAGAGTGGCACATAGTCAGACCTGAGCAAAGATAAAAATCTGCTAATCTCTCTGTGGATATCCACAAATGTCCACATTTGGTCCACATCAGCTAAGTGGACCCTATCAGACGACTGCATAATCAGTGGAAAACAACAGTAACCCAAAGGATGCATGAGGCTCTCTTTAAAAGGAGAAGGGAAGCAACGGGGCATACGATTCATATTTGATGTAAACGACAATCGGCAGAGAGAACAAAAAAGCTTTACACTCTAAAAAATGTTTTTGGGGCTTAAGTTAATCTTATGGACTTATTTACATTAATTTAACTTAATTCTTTTGCTTTTGCTATGACAACTTACCTATTTGTGTTCATTTAACTCAAAACTTACACTAAAAAGTTGAACCAACTTAACTGAATTGCTTCCATAGGTAACAAGCAATTCAATTAAGTTTATCCAACTTAATTTATTAAGTTTAACCAATTCAATATATCCAACTTATCATCCATAAACTTAATTGAATTGCTTGTTACCCATAGAAGCAATTCAATTAAATTGGTTCAACTTTTTCTTTTTAGAGAAAAAGTTGGCCTGTCAGATTTGTGACTCCAGAGTTTTGCTTTCTGCCTCCATCATTTTCATGTTTACGGTGTATCTGCAGATTTATGGCCTTTTATTCTAAGAGAAATGTTTTTCAGTATATAACCACCATCTGATCGCAGCTCCTGATCAGTTCCGGGTATTTTTCTGCTTTTAGCAGCTGCTTTCTGACCATGACTTTCATTAGAAATAAATCAGCCGTCATCTTGCTGTGCCACTTTCTCTCTCCTTGTCTGTTTCCCATCATGCTTTGCTCCCGTCCCTGTTTCCCTCCTGGGGACGACGCGACCTACTCAACATGGACGCCAGTGCGTCGCCGTGCGTCGACATCAGACCCATTTGGGAGATTCGTTTGGGTTTCAGGAGCTTTGGGGGGGAAAGAAACGAGTGCAGAGAGTTTTGAGAAATAGTTTAATCAGATTCTGAATATGTGAACATAATTTATGTTCAGTGAATCTCGACACTAATCTCACTCTCCGTTTTAATTTTACACAGCGGAGGGTTTGTCACATTACTGCAGAGATTTTATAATTTACAAACTGAAAGAAAAAGTTTTGAAACTGAAACTGTAAAAGTTTTTTAAAAAGTTTTCAAAAAAAAGTTTTGCAGGTTTTTAGAAAGTGTTGATTGGAAAATTCTGTCGAAATAGTATGAAAGTTTTAGGGCCACACAAATCAAATATTTAAAAATCCGAGTTTAAAATCATAAAATGAGAATAAAGTTAAAATCTTAGGAGAATAAAGTCAAAACAGTGAATGAGGAAAGTCGTAATATGAGAATGAAGTCGTACAAGTCAAAATAATGCATCGATAAATTTGAAGTATTGTGAGAAAAAAGTTGTTTTTTAAAAAAAATTTCATGTAAACGTCTGGGCACCAATTTAGCTCCATAGAAAATAGATAGAAAAGTTGAAGAAACTGGATATTTTTCTTTAAGACTTGATGTAAAAACAAAACCATCTGACTAAAGCATGTCGGCTTGACTTGCTACATATGTTTAGTGGTTCATAATGAGCATTTTGCTCCAGACTCTGCTTGCCTAACTCCGTCTGTCACCCGATACGCAGAAAAACACATTTGTTGCCCCATATTCCACAGTTCCTGGGAGTAGATGACGTTAGGAGGGCATCAAGCAGCCATGTTGCTGAGGGCGACGGACTGGATGATGCTCAGTAACTGCGGCTCTCATTAATCGCTCGTCTCATCTAAAAGGAAAACAGCAACGGAGAAAATCCGGCCTCTGAGTGAATTAACAGACCAGAAGCTGCAAAAACAGAAACATTCACTTATTAACCTGATGGTTGTTATTTAAGACTGTTGGGGGAAAAGGCTGGCAGCCCAGACGCAACACAAAATCCACCAACTCCAAAAGAACCAGTAACGAGCCTGGAGCAACTTCCTTATTCAGATGGAAACAAGATGGAGATTTTAGTGTTTGGAGGATTTCTCTTTAGTTTTTGGCTGAAGACCAGGAGCCATTTCTGCTGCTAGCACTAGACTAGCATGTTAGCTTTGGCTGTATTTACCCAGAATGCCCTGGGCTGTTGTCCAATTATGACTTTTAATTGGAATTAAATGGTAATTTTATTACTTTATTCTTGTAATATATCAACTTTATTCTCGTAATCCTACGACTTAATAGATTATTTTGATTTTATTCTCATCCAAAATTTTTCTCACAATACTTCAAATTTATTGATACATTATTTTGACTTGTACGACTTTATTCTCATTGTATTCAGTTTTTACTTTAAAAAATGTTCTGTTGAGTATTCATTAACAAATTTAATTGCAATACTTTGACCCTTTTCACCTAAAAATTGACCAAAGTATGAGAAAACAAAATGTAACTAATAAAACCAATAAAACAGTCTAAATACTAATTAAAACTAACGGAATTAGACAAACAAAAAGTGACTATAACTGCAATGAAAAACCCAGAACTGATTAAACCCAGAACTATTTAAACCCAGAACTGATTAGACTCAGAACTATTCAAAACTAGAAATGATTAAACCCAGAACTATTCAAACCCAGAACTATTCAAACCCAGAACTGATTAAATTCAGAACTGATTAAACCCAGAACTATTCAAACCCAGAACTGATTAGACCCAGAACTGATTAGACCCAATTATGACTTTTAATTGGAATTGAACTGATTAGACCCAGAACTATTCAAATCCAGAACTGATTAGACCCAGAACCGACTAGACCCAGAACCGATTAGACCCAGAACCAATTAGACCCCGAACCAATTAGACCCAGAACCAATTAGACCCAGAGCTGATTGTGGTGGATGTAGCAATACCAAGTGACTAAACATCAGGAAAAAGGAGAAACTGAAGATATACCAGGGCCTCAGGGAGGAACTGGGAAAGACCTGGAAGGTGAAGACCACAGTGGTTCCTGTGGTCATCGGGGCCCTCGGGGCAGAAACCCCCAAAGTGGAGCAGTGGCTAAATATATGGACCTGGAGATGCAGAAAACCCCATGCGGACAGAACCAGGTTGGGATTCAAACCCACGACTTTCTTACTCAAAGGCAGCAGTGGTACCAAATGATCCACTGTGCAGCCCTGATGTTTTATTCACAAAATGAATGTTTTATTCACACCAAAGGAAAATTTAGAGACTAATCAAGCCAACAATAACGACTTTAGATTGTAGCAGGAAGCCAGAGCACCCTGAGAGAAACCTACAAACAGGATATTAACTTTTTATACTGTAGTTGAAAATTCAATGTTTCCTGCTCCTCTCCAAATCGAGCTTGGTTGCTTTCGAGAGGCGTGGCAGGAGAAATTGCTAGCTAGGATTTTCTGCAGAGAGTGGTGTCGTCTTCAGATCGCTTTAAAAACTGCCAACAATTTCTGAGCAAGTTGGAAAACTTGTACAGAGGTTGTCCTCTGTCATTGTCATGAGGATCCTGTCTTTACGACAGCTGTAATCAGAAAATAATTTTTTGTCATAGAAATTTCACCTTCTGGATCAGTTTTTCTGTAGGGAACACAGTAAAAACTGGTCCCAAAGGTCCTCCTCTTCTTCCAATGGTAAACCGCCCCGTCCGGGGTGGTTCTTCCTTTGGGACAAGGTCAAAGCCTAGTCCCAATATCTTTCCTTACAAGAAATGTTCAAAGCTTGGTCCCAAAGGTCCTCCTCTTCTTCCAAAGGTATACCACCCCGTCCGGGGTGGTTCTTCCTTTGGGACAAGGTCAAAGCCTAGTCCCAATGTCTTTCCTTACAAGAAATGTTCAAAGCCTGGTCCCAAAAGTCCTCCTCTTCTTCCAAAGGTAAACCACCCCGTCCGGGGTGGTTCTTCCTTTGGGACAAGGTCAAAGCCTAGTCCCAATGTCTTTCCTTACGAGAATTGTTCAAAGCCTGGTCCCAAAAGTCCTCCTCTTCTTCCAATTGTAAACCACCCCGTCCGGCGTTGTTCTTCCTTTGGGACATGTTCAAATCCTGGTCCCAAAGTCTTTCCTTGGAAGAAGAGGTTGTGCCACGCCGTCTGGGGTTTCTTGGTGAAATGTTAAAAGACTGGTCCGAAAGTTCCTCCTCATCTTCCATTGGTAAACCACCCCGTCCGGGGAGGTTTACCTGGTCCCAACGTCTTTCCTCAGAAGAAGAGTTGAACGACCCCGTCCGGCGTTGTTCTTCCTCAGGGACATGTTCAAATCCTGGTCCCAATGTCTTTCCTTGGAAGAAGAGGTTGTGCCACGCCGTCTGGGGTTCCTTGGTGAAATGTTAAAAGACTGGTCCGAAAGTTCCTCCTCATCTTCCATTGGTAAACCCCTCCATCCGGGGAGGTTTACCTGGTCCCAACGTCTTTCCTCAAAAGAAGAAGTTGAACGACCCCGTCCGGCGTCGTTCTTCCTTTGGGACCCGATCAATGCCTGGTCCCTATGTCTTTCCTTGGAAGAAGAACCACGCCGTCGGCGGTGGTGTTGTCTTTCTTGATCCTTCGAGTGATCATCCTTAATCGGGGTCGTTGTTTTTTTGGGAATAGCACCTTTGTCTTTGGGAACATCATCTTTGATTTTGGGAACAGCACCTCCCAAAAACAGCTTGGGAGCTGTGACATTCCCAGAAACCTCCCCAGCTGGGTCAGTTTCATCAGTTCCAATATCTGCAGTCCTGTTTTGTAAAGTCTCTGTAGACTGAGGATCTGCCGCCTGTTCAACACAAACTTTCCCAGCCGGGTAGCTTGTGGTTTGGGATGGGATGGAAATCCGTCCCAGAACCAATCTCTCCCTTCATCCCCATCCGAGTCAGGTTGTGGTTTGGGACGGGATGGAAGTCCCTCCCAGAACCAATCTCTCCCTTCATCCCCATCCGAGTCAGGTTGTGGTTTGGGATGGGATGGAAATCCATCCCAGAACCAATCTCTTCCTTCATCCCCATCCGAGTCATGTTGTGCTTTGGGACGGGATGGAAGTCCGTCCCAGAACCAATCTCTCACTTCGTTGTCCTTAGTGGTTCTTTCTTCTGATTTGTCTCCTCTCCTTTCGTCTGTGTCGTCTCCCGGGAAGAAGTACTCAAATACCTTCGCTCCTGTCGCCGCCAGAAATCCGAATGGTATAACAAAAGGGAACGTCATCTTTGAAACACAAAAAGAGTCACTAGACAAGATCTGAATCTCAGAGGAACGTTTGGATTCTGACGGAAGTGTTGAGATTCCAACAATCAAAGCCTCAGAACTTCTTTGATCTGCTGTGATGAACATGATGTCATCTATGACCTCATCCATGACCTCGCTGTAGTTCTGAGGCAAGGTCTTGCTTCTGATCGTTGCTATGGAAACGACAGTGGTGGAAAAGTACTCAAAAAATTTACTTAAGTACAAGTACAAATACACAGACAAAACTGTACTCAAGTAAAGAAAACTACTGGTCAGACGATACAAATATGGTATTGAACTTAATTATTCAAGTAAAGTCAAGTTAAAAGGTCCTTTAAGGAAAAGATTTGTAACTTTAAATTTGAGACATTTAGAGGACACTGTAAAAAGTTTTCCCAAATATTTAGCTTGGAAATACTTAAAAGTTTGAGTTGACTTCTGTAGAATTAAGACAAAGATGATTTTAAATGTTTATTAGAAGAAAATAAATGATTTGAGTAAATGACTTAAATTGTTATCTTAAACATTACTTAATACATTTGTTAAAAAAAATTAACAGATTGAGTTGGATGATTAAAATATATTGAATTGGTTAAACTTAATAAAATAAAAGTTGGATAAACTTAAATTAAGTTGGATAAACCTAATAAATTAAGTTGGATAAACTTAAATTAAGTTGGATGAACTTAATAAATTAAGTTAGATAAACTTAATAAATTAAGTTGGATGAACTTAATTAATTAAGTTGGATAAATTTAACAAATTAAGTTGGAGAAACTTAATAAATTAAGTTGGAGAAACTTAATTGAATTGCTTGTTACCTATGGAAGCAATTCAATTAAGTTGGTTCAACTATTTTAGTGTAAGGTTTGAGTTAAATAAACACAAAAAAGTAAGTTGGCTTAGCAAAAGCAAAATAGTTAAATTAAATAAATGTAAGTAAGTCCATAAGATGAACTTCAGCCCAAAAAACACTTTTTAGAGTGTACTGTTACAAGTAAAGCTTTGACCTGTATCTATTTTCGTCAACATCACATCCACATCATCACAAAAACACAAAGCGAGGGGCCAGTGAGCTCTCTGCCAGCATGTACTGTCCTTATTACTGCACAGAAAAACAACAGGCACAAAGGCCTCCATTGAAAAGCAGGGATTCCCCGGATAACCCACACCATTGTATCCCCAGATCCCTTGTTCCGCAGCATGGCCAAATTACTGCACATACTTCTGGTCGAGTAGCATTGTGTGGAAGCGAGATGTTCAAAGTGCATGGCTAGCTAGCTGGATGCCAGGCAGGGTGGTAGGCACCTTCCTCTCCCCCGTTTGTGGGTTCACATGGAAATTTGTGCCCATCGAGCTGCCTGTCTGGCTTTCTGACAGGCAGAGTGGCATTGTCTTAGCAGTTGACACCAGATGCACAACCAAAACAAGCCTCAAACTTTTTTTCTGTTATTTTTTACTTTTTTTGTGCAAGTTTGGCCAAAACTTTTTTTTGTCAATGCTTGAGAGACAATTAAAAAGAAAAAAAAATCTATATTTAGGTCCCTAAAAATGAGAGAAGAAACTGATCATGGAAGCAAGGAACTTAACGCATTTGGACAAAACGAGAACACAGTTGATCAAGCAATTTCACCTTGATGAAGATTGAAACAGCAGGTGAACAGACACACTTAAAAGCTCAACATTTAAATCAAACTCAAATAAAGCTATAATATCTTTATGTCTAAAAGGAATGTCAGCAGATCAGACTGAAATCTGTGGATAATCTTGTTTGATGTTCAGGTTAGAGAATTTAGTCTCCCCAACAGTCTTCTGGTAAAGCACTGCAGGAGGAAGGCGTAGCAACTGCAAAAATCTAACATATCTAGGCTGCTGCAGTCAAACAAGGTAAGAAGGCAAAAATTAAAGGAGGTGGGTGGACTAAAGGAGCTTTTCCTGAAGCAACATCTTGTCTCCAACAAGTGTAGAGATGAACAAGGCAGAGCGCCACAGGTAATGTCCTCAATGGAAAATCAGGGATAGAAACAATCAGTCAGGGAGAATCCAGGGAGTCCCTTTAACACAATGTGCACTAAAATAAACACCCATCAGTATGCCCTAATAAGTCCAACAGAGGAGAATGGCTCCGTGGACGGATATGGTCATGAGGTGCAGACCACGCATACCGAAGCTCCTCAGAGCAGTGCGTTTTAATCCGAGTCGAGGCTGGAGAGGATCCAGCAGAGAGAACAGCAGCTCAGATACTTTATAGACCTTTGTTGTTGTGTGAACAAACTTCTAGAAAATTGCATAAGTGCTGAAGCGCTGAGATTCTTGAAAATCGAGGCTGAAAACCCAGTAGTTTTAAATTACTTTTTATTCTTAGTAACTAGAACTCTGGTCAACATATTTTATGTATATTTGCTAAATGATTTTGATGATGGCCTTCGACACTGTGTAATGTTTATTGCTTGTTTCAGAAGAGGTAACTGTATTATGTTATTTTGACCTTGACTTGTAATTTGTGCAAACACATAAGATCCAGTCAGTGTAATAGAATGGTTCCATCAGCTTTAGCTTAATGTCTGGGAAATGAAAAGATTAATGAAGGTAATGTTGTGCCTCTTGAGCAATATCTATTAGCTTTGGTCCATTGACATTCTGAAAGACCTAATGATGACCTTTTATCAGTTTTGTGGCAAATTTGTGTTCATCTCCTTTTAGGCGAATTAATTTTGTTTTTTTCATGAAACCCAAACAACCGCTTCAAGCAAACTTGAAAACTGTTTTTGTAGAGACTCATTTAGACTTTTAGGATTCTGAACAACCTTTTTCTTAATATGATACTAGAAAATACACATAAAAACACAGATGGAAACACAGCTAGTGAACGTTAGTAAAGTTTGTTTCTGATTGTTGGACAGAATCAATTTTTGATTAACATGCCTCCAACCCAACTGATTGCCATGTAGATGATGTATATAACTTTACTTATTTATTTTGTTTGGAGACTTGGGGGTTGCCACTTGTTGATACAGTTTTCTTAAATAATCAACTTTACTAAAGCTACAGAGAAATTAAATAACAGCAAATATTAACATCTTCCTACTTCACCATCATGCTCACCTAGCATGGTGGGAAGTGAAACATGGATCTTGCACTGCTGCGTTCGTCACAGTTTCAGTGGTTTTAAACCGTTTATTCACAGCTCTGACTGTGGATGTTGACAAGGTTAGGAGCTATTTTCTTGGAGGAACTGCTATGGGAGAAAATAATTTATGTGTTATTTCTCCACACAATTTGCTCAGATTAAAGATTGAACTTTCTACAATTTTCAGGGTGAGATCGTGCTGCTGCATTATGAAAATATTTTACTTGAAGACATGTAAACTATTAAAAAGACTTTTTTTTAATATATATTTTTTTGTTTTCGTTTTTACACTCTTGCTTTGGATAAGAAACAATTTGAAAATAAGACCGCTTCAATTTCTTTCTAAGGACTTTTCATTGACTTCTCTAAGCATACAAATGCATATGTTTTTAAACTAGACATTCATTTTCCCAGGAGGCTGTGGTAGTGAGTGCTTTGCATGATCGGCTGTGTTTCTGTGCCTCTGAATGTGAACCTCTCAGCTCAGGGAATATCTTTGAATTTCACACCAATTACACATAAAAAACTGCGGCCCGTTTCTAGCTCCTTGGGGGAAATGGTGCGATTTTTGATCTATACCTAGTAGACAGCTGAATTTGACCCATATGGGGGTCCTTAAATACCACAACTAGTGTTTGAATATAAGAAATGAAAAACGACTGCAGCTGACCTGAAGGAGAAGCCTGAAGGGAATTGACGCCATTGCTGCCTGAAATCTCTCCAGGTCTACTCTGTTTGAGCTTGTTAATACTGCTCATTGTAAAAGACTAATGGATTCTGACTGAAGAAAAGACTAATTAAGACTACGGCTGTGAAATGATTTCATAATCAAAACCAATATTTTCTGTTAGGAACACAAATTTTACAAAATCCTTTAACTTCTTATATAATTAATAACAATTTTTGGGGATTTTATTAAAGCCCAGAAGGTGATGCTGACAATAGAAATGAGTATAAAACCAATTTATGGCTCATTTGCATATTTTAGGCTCTGAGGTGTGGTAAACAAAGAAAAAAAAATGCTTATTTTGACGTTAATGATAAGAAATCTGCTGTATGTTATCTTCGTTGAAAAAAATCATTTTGCAGAATGGGAAAAAAACTATGCAAGACTCAGTTGAGCACAGTGACTTGTACGTACATCATATCGCGTCATGAAAAATTCAACAGATCTCCAGTTTAACCTCGGGGCCAAATGAACCTTCTGACTTGTTGATCACCTCCTTTGTTACATGCATTACATCACAGCCAGCCCAGTCTTGGAAGATAGATGAACAGATTACTCAGCCCAGCTAAAGCTCATTCATGGATAATTCTCTGCCGAGAGCCCGGCAACAACGCGAGCCCAGATTGATTACACTCTGCTGCCTCGGTAAACCCCTCCTCCCTGCCTCCATCCCCCCACCTGCTGCTGCACTCTGGCAAAACCCTGGTTCACCGACGACTGTTGAACCTTTAGGTTAGTAAAAGTTGTGGACAGAACAGTGGGAGGAGTCAAAAGCGTATAAAGTCATGACAAAGTACTCTTTCTATAAAAGGTATAATAATCATGGAATATGTAAACACTTTCAAGCAAAAATATCTTAAAAATCTATTAGATGAATATTATTATAAAAATTCTGATCTGAAACAAGAACTTAAATGGAAAAGTTTTAGCCTATTTTAATATCAGGCAGTGGCGGGAAAAGATAGTTATAATACGGTTAGGATAGAATTTAAATTTAAACCCAACTGAAACATTTGGGTAAGTTGATGGGGTAAAAATCTGACATTTAGGGTTTAACATTGACAAAAGTTTGAAGTCTGACCTTAGAGTTCAGAAAAGTAAAGATGTGCCAATAAAGATGGCAACAAATTTTTTGCAAAGTTTAAACCTTAGTCCTGTACTTACAAAATATGAAGTGTTGGTGTATTAAGTTCACATTGGTTTCCTAAATAAATGAATGAATGAATAAATACGGACTGAATAAATAAATCGTGGTTTTCTCACATTATTAAAGTCAGGAAGCTCTCAAAATCAACTGTGTTTATTGGCACCATGTTTTTTTACATCATGTATAATTTTCCTGTGTATGCTTTTCTATCATCATGACGTCCTCGGCTTCGTAGCACATCAGTAGTTTTTGGTTGAGTTGTTGGCAGTGCTCCGTTATGTAGAACAGTTAAATATGCATTATTTAAGGTGCTAACTTAAGGAGTTTGCAGAGTGATTATATTTCAAAACAGAACCACTCCAAGCTCTTCTTTAGTTCGGTCAATTAACTGTTTGTATCCCTAGTTAATAGTCTTCAAAGTTTCAGGAAAATATAGACTGAAAGGCTCAACACCAGAACTAAGAACACTACTGTTATATTTACAATACAAACGTGTACAAAAAAGTCTAAAACAATGGTTTACTTTCAACAAAAACTCATTTTTACCTTCAGCATGATATAAACCATTGCTGTGAAGCAAGTTACAGAGACAACAACACCAGTAGCATATTTTTATCAGTATAAATAAAAGTAAACATTCACTAGTGTGAGTGGTGAGCAAGGCAGAGGGTCTCAATCTAAACTTTAACATGACATTTCAGATGCTACATGTACAGAACATTGCACAAGTTATTAAAAAGCAGACAATATTTCTCAGACTGAGTGGTTGAAGAGAGACAAAAAAAAAAGAAAAGCTGAAAAGGCAGAGGGGATAAAGGAAAGAGCGTGAGTCAGACTATAAACACTCAGTTGGGTTGATGTTATACAGCTGCCTTGAAAGCTGATCCAGAGGTTGGCAAGTCCGCCACAAACACAGAAAAACAGACCCAAACTAGGTCTCCCTGCCTCTAAACCCCCCAGAACAAAATCTGATGACTCACACGGTGTGTATACAGACCTCTGGCAGCACACACACATTTACAACAACATATATCACACATAAATCAACAGGCTCTGGGTTTGTTGGATAAAGGTTTGTGGTAGGGTGACAAGCGGGGGTGTGGGGTGAGGGGTCATGGAGTCAAGAGGAAAATAAATCTGTCAACACACACACTCCAGTGCCATGAAATTAGTGCTTTACACCTCCAAGTGAGAGGGTCAGGGATCTCCCAACACACACACACACACACACACAAACTTTATCCGGTGATCCTCCCTGTTGCATCCTGTTGACTGCCACTTGCATTACAAGAATATTTTAACAACCACAAAAAGTCTGTTTGTTTCTGCAAGAGCTGGACCACTTCAACTGTAGAACATCCAATCGATCACATACTAATCTGAATCAGAGATTCAGAGATCTACTTGTCTTACCAATCACTGATCAAAGACTGATCAGTGATTGGTAAGACAAGTAGAGGGGGAAAACATACCAACCACATGCCAATTTGTGCTAGCTTTAGCAACCGGAACACAATCAGTTTATTAGTTTAAAGTTAAAAATGAGGTTCTGTAAAATATCTGGGTGCTCAGAAAGGTGTTTTGGGTTGATTATTAATTATTGTTTAAATGACTCAAACAAGGGATTCAATCACGATCAATGGAAAGAAGGGGTGTTTAAAAAAATCTACAGAAAATATTACATTAAATTAGAAGATTTTTACATTTTAACAGCTAAGTAAAAAATGTTTAAGATTTATGGCAATCTTAACTTTGCCCACATTTCCTCTGACAGGAGGTAAGAAACCTTTTTGTGGAGTGGCTCAGTTAGAGTTCTGACCTAAATCTGACAGAATCTGAGGACAGAATGGAGAATTTAACATTTGGAGTTCATCACTAAAGATGAATATTCCAAATATTAGTGGAAACAAAGAAAAAGTTGGCCAGCAATTATAATGAGTTTGATTGCTGTGATGTCAATAAAGACGTTCCCATCGATTATTCAGAATAGTATAGTCTATGTTTTTTTTTCTTCATGGTTAGATCTGGTTTCATTTATTTACGCTGCGTTCCAGTTGAACTCAGAACTGGGAAATTCCGACTTCAGCTAGAATGTCCTCTCACCTATCTATGAGATCCGACTTCCAAGGTAACGGGAATGCAGGATTATGATTTAGTTTCACTTTTTCCCTCCTTGCTTCCAAAACAGTTTTTGCAGGTTTGCTATGCATCATTCAGTCATTCACTTTGGTGAAAACTACCATTACACTCAGTAAAAATAAAAAGTTACAACTGAATGTCAGCAGTTTGCCAATCTCTCCAAAAGCAGAAAATCATGACAAGGATCCTAAAGTTACCAAAAGTTTCTACATGCAGAGCCTAAAATGTAAGTTGTTGTTGCTGCCAGGAACCGACTTACAGCGGAAATATGAGACTATTAATGGTTATGCCAGAGGTTCCCAAACTGTGGGGTGCGTCCCCTAGGGGGGGCGCTATGCCATTACAGGGGGGCCACGGAAAGCAGTCTGGATGATAAAACACAAACAAAAAAAACATGAACGCTGTATGCGCTGGGTTTTTACCTTAGAATGGCCAACTCTCTGTTATTCCTCTGTCAATGTGATACAGTAGAGGCTTCCACACTTTCCATATCTGTGTCCTCTGTCACTTTTATCAGCAGTTAAAACTGTTTAATCCATTGTCAACATGTCTTAACCTGTTTTTCTGAGCCGCCTTTATACACAACATGACGCTACGACGCTCGCTGGGTTTACACCAGTGTGGCAGTGAAGGAGACCTGCTGCTGCTGTGCAGAGCTACACAGGTGTGTTAGAATCATGGCAGCAAACCAGCAAACCACAAAGAACTTTTCACAGTTTTTCCCCCAAACTAACCGACTGAGTTGAGTAAAGCTGTTGGATGCAGGTAAAGTTAGCTAAAAGATGACTAGCTAGCTAATGTCAATACAGCACCTTAAGCTTAACAAGTAGCCTGTAGGCTACCGGTGTTGTTGTCTATGTTCAGCTATGATTCATTTTGTCCCCAAAAATGTTGATCCCCTCCCCACCCCTCGCTGACAAACATCACTCAACTAGACAGCTATTTGTAAGCCATGGGAGGAGGGTGGGGGACGTGGGGGGGGGGGGGGGGTAGTTTGGAAACCACTGTCTTATGCCTTGAGCAGAAAAAGCGTCCCACCGGCCTCACTCCTGCAGCAGTGTTGTGTTTGAATACCAGTCATGCCAATATTACCTAGAAAAATCATTTTAAAGGAACACAGTTTTCTCCAAACTCTTTAGGCTGCATCTTTATGCCTCCACAAACATGTTCACATTCAGATAAGCCAACAGCCTGACAAGAAGTCGCCACATTATGTTGTCAGCTTACTGAAGCAAGCCCTTGAAATTAAAGTGAGTACTTCTCCAGTGAATAGAAGGAAGCAATAAAGGAAAAAAAATGGTGCATGTGTTGATTTATGAGACAGTAAGACAAAGAAAGGAGGCAGATTCAAAATGACAGCCAATGGGCGAGAACAATAGGAAAATGCCGCCTCTGCTTGTAATGTTAAGTTTGACATAAATTCAACTTTGTTTTAAGCGGGCTGTGATGTTCTTCATATCCGGCATTAATAGAGTCCTGCAGGAGAGTCCTAGTTGGAGGCGGTGCAAGGCTGAAGGTCCAACAAGGACTACTTTTCCATCAGGCAACCCATTAACCTTTTGAACAGGCTGCTCCTCTGACAGTTCAGCTGTTTACAAGTCCCCACCACTTTCTAAAAGTGTTCAGTTTCAGGTGCTTGGCTGGCTACAGGGCCTAAATATAGAGACTAAGTAAGATTTCCCTGGAAAGGGACACACTCTGAGGGCAGGGGGTCGAATCTGTGTGTTTGTGTGTTCTTTCTATTCCCAGACCTCTGAGCAGCAACTGTTAGAGAGTGAAGAAAATATGGATACAATGACACTTAGCACACCTTTACAAGTTATTTTTAAACATAACTCTAAGGTAGAGCTATATTATAATGGGTCTACAAAAGGATTTAGAAGAAAATTTAGCTGGTTTAGTCAATTCATCCACACAACAGTAACTAGAGTCAGATCAGTTAGGTTTTTTTTTGCCAATACAGATTTACTGTTTTTCTATTTTTGACAGTTCCACACATGTCTAATCTGGGACGATATGAAAGAAAACCTCCAATTTGCAGCCATAATAATGTTCTTGTTAAGAGGGGAAAAAAACTAAGCAAAAATTACATTGGTCTAACTTGTCCTGTTCAAAAATGAATTATTTAAAAGAAATAAGATTTTTTTTTACTTGTGCAATTCAGGTTGTTGCTTTGAATTCCAAATTGTTGGAATGTTATTAGCAATAAATATTTTCCAAAAACATTTCTAAATATCAAAAAAGTTAACCAAGGTTAGCAGAGACTTGGGATTTTATTTCATGCTTTTGCTCATAAAAGTTAAATCCATATGTAAGATGTCAGGTCATTTCATCTAGCACTTCAAGAAAAATGAAATGGCCTTTAAAACCATAACTTTTAAAGTCCAGATAAACTATTATGCCAGTAACAGGCCGAGCTTATACAGTGACACAACATTAAGAATGCATTCATTTTATATCAAGAGATCAACTTATTTTCAATAAAATAAAAAATACACAGTATTCATTAAATAAATACAAGCACAAGGAAAGGTTCATTTTTGTTTGCAGTTTTTTTCCAGCTTACCTTTTTTATACTCATCAATGACTAAAACCAAAGTATAGTAAATAATTAAGCAGTTGTAAAATTTTACTTTCAAATAACTCATATTTTAAAAGTTTAAAGATCCCTCATGCGGTTATAAAAAAGCTCCTTAAATAAGGCAGCATTTAGCATTCTGCTCATCATTCTAATTCAGTTGAGTGAATTCTGTAGTTTTTTTTTTATTATTATTTCCTTAATTAAAACCTCAATAGATTCAGATTTCCGAATATTTAACAGGAAAAAAAAATCCTGACATTCAACACACAAAGAGTGATTTATTGGCTAAACTTAGTGTCACACAGAACCTTTTAGTAATTCCTCATCATGTCTCTTTATTCATTTTGTGTATTAATTAGCATTGCACTGAGAAATCAGCAGGAGGGAATATTAGCAGCTCAAGTTCTGTAATCATTTATTAAAATCCGGCATCCTCCACAACAACACCAGTCTGCATATCTTAAACACACGACTGCAACAAAACACTTCTGAACTGTCTCTGTTCACACACTGTTCCCTGATGTTCTGTATCCAAGTTTATGCATAATAGGAAGAAGAGTTTAGTGGATTCCAGCAAATGACTACATTTTTTTTACAACCACAGCCCATTTAAAATAGTAATGTATAATTTTCTACTAAATTATACAGTATATAAACTCTAGCCTTTAAGCTTTTATCTGTGTGTAACTTCCAATCCTGCCAAACATTAACAGAACCTCTTCAGAAAGAGTCATGCAGAACTTTAGTTGTAATGTAATTAATGTGCAAGAGGCACTGTGTTATTATTTGAGAATAACAAGATATTATTGTTGTGAATCATAGTCCCAAAAGGACTAATGTTGTTAATCGCAAAACCTGGAAATGATAAGTTAAGCCTCTGACTCATAGGTGTTAGGAAAGAGTTGTGTTTTTGTGTCTTGTCAGTTGTAATTCATACCTGTGCCTTTGTTGCGGTCCACAAAGCAGTACTTCAGCTCATATTCTTTGAGAATTTCATGGACTTCCTGCAATGACATATAAACATAAGTTATCAAATTATCAGTTTTAAAATAAACAGAATCCAGACCACTTATTTCTATTCAAATTAAAAATCATTCTTATTCAACAAAGGGTCAGAAACATTCTGTCTTGCTAGTTTAGATTAGTTTATTATACTATGAAAGCCCTTTAAGTTATCAATTAATCCTTAGTCTATTGATACAATTGATAAGAACATTAGATTAACTTATTAATAGATAAACTGCATCACCGACTTAAACCAAACAATACAAAGAGAGAAGAGTGAGGTACTGCCCTCCTTGTGTTTGTTCATCTTTGAACTGGCTCAAACATTCAACCCTCAGCATCTCTTACACTGGCAAGCAGGGAACCAATTTGTTCTTTACATAATTTGATTGCTAGTCTCATTCCTCATACTGATCTCATTTTTCATTATCTTTATTGAAAAGACACAAATTAGTGTTCTTTTAAACAAGTAGCTACTTGTTAATAAAAGTGAAATTGTTGAGATGAAACACTTTCTTTCTTTCTTTCTTTCAGCCACACAAGGACAGAAGAACTCCAAGCCACATGAGAGGCGAACGCTGATGCATCAAAGCTGTAAATCAGATCCTCCTCTCCAGCTCAAATGCATTTGTCTCTTTGGTGACTGGATATGATGAGGTGAGAAAAGACGAGAAGCAAGAAGATGCAATAATACAGCAATAGATCTTTGCACTCCTGCTCACTGCTGAATTTCTCTTGTTGGCCTCACCACCTTCCTTACTAGTTCGGCAGTGATGCAGACGCACGACTTCTCGACTACGGTTTAGTAAATTATAGTGGAGGTTGTTTAATGGTAGGAACAAGTGTCTTTTTAGACTCTGGTAACTGAAATGTTGCAACATAGTTGTGCAGAGCAAAGTTAAAGCCTTAGAGGGTGGAACAGAACAGCCAAGACAATAAACTCAGTGTTTTGTAGTGGTCATCCCAAAGCCCTGATCTCATATAGAGAATTTGTTGGCAGATTTGTAAAGGTGTGCGCGAGTGAGGCGGCCTACAAACATGACTTGAGGAATGGGTCAGAACTCCAGCAAACAACTATGGGAGGCTTGTGGAAGAAAATGTAAAAATGTTAGACCCAAGGCATACAAAGGCAATGATAAACACTGGTAAAATGTGTGTGAACTTCTAATTTGAGCAAATAAACAAATCTGACAGATTTATTGTTCCATTTAGCAAATAGAAATAACTGACCTAAAACAAGAGAAGCAAGAAAAATAAGATGACTTTTTATGTAAACTTCTATTGATTCACTCAAGTGAAAAAGCTCAGATATTTTGACGCATGGTTGTATTGCGCAGCTATGACCGGTATGAACTTGCTTTACATAAACACATAAACTATTCCCTGAGGACTAATGTTAGCAGCAAGTCCAAACACAGCAAAACCAGATTTATACCTAAAGCTGCATTAAATAAATGAACCTTTAACTCATGCTAGCAGGTCCATAGTTATCCATAGAAAAGACTGCAATAAGTTGTGGTCTGTTGCATTGACCTTATGTAATGCGATGTGTACAAACAAAAGTGGTAGCACACGCTTGGTAAGTAATGCTCAGCCCAGTTGATTTAAATGATAAATTTGCATCCCCGTCTCCGAGGTCTGCAAATGAACCATTGTGTCCCCTTTCATTGCATCGTGGTACCAGTATCAAAGTACAGAATCGTTGTAAACAGTTTCCCTCACTAAGGTTTCTGAGGTTTAAAGTCTCTTTATCAAAGAGTTTACACCAAACGGAGCAGAAACAAGAGTCCCTCGGCTCTCAACTGTAGCAAGTCCTTAAGATTTAAAGGTCGGGGAGGATCTTTAAATCAAATAGGTCTCTGAAGACCTGAGGTCTATACATGATTCATGCCTGGCAAGTAATTCAAACATGCATTTCAAGCCAAGACTGTTTAGTGCTTTACAGAGACATTTTGAAGTCTTTCCTTCTACAAAGCTGGGAGCCAGTGCAGTGATTCAAGAACTGATTAGATATGATCAATGTTCCTCCAGGTACTCAATTGATTTTTATTTTATTTTTTAGAAACCTGTAAATGAATTATTACAATATTCCTACCAACTGCAAAAGCAGGCCCAAGTTTCTCCTTTATTTCCCCGTTTTCAAAAGAAAACATTTATTCTGGCAATGTTTTTAAGATGATAGCAAGTTGGTTTATCGTCAGAATTTATGTGACTGTAAAAACTCAGGTCTGTGTCCAGAAGGTTTCTTACATGCTCTGCCTGTCTTTAGCTCCACTGAGTCCAGTTGAGTACTGATTTCTAGTGTTGCATTTTTGGAGCGACTGACTTCTGTTTGCTTTTCAAACAGGGAGGCTGAATCAAGTATACCAGCTTGATCTTTTGTTGTCTTAAGTGCCTCTCTTCTGATATGCTGGATTCAAAAACTGATGGCAACCGTCTGTAATTCTCAGACTCGAGATGAAGACCAATGAAGGCCAGATGCTGATAGCTGATAAAAATGTTAATTAATAAAGAAATAAAAAAATGGTTCAATAAAATAATTAATATGCCAAATAAAACGTTCAAAAACACAAGCTATAAGAACTTTCCCAAGTAATTTAATGTGTTAATGTTTATTATTTATTTGTATTAATGCAACATTTATATTACATTTTTCAATTTATATCCAATCTTATTCTGTACTTTCTGTACTTTAATTAGTTTCCTTTATTTTATGATTTATTTCTCTTTTTCATATTCTGTATTTATTTAAAGGAGGATATTATGTCTTTTGTAGATCTTATTTTTCTCTAACTCTTGTAATCTATGAACAGCCTCTCCGTCCCAACAGCACAGAATGGCCCCACATTTGTATGCACATAAAAGCCGTTATCAGTATTATTGCAAAGAGAGGATATCTATAACATCGCATTTATTTGAATAACATTTTTCAAGAACTGATGAGTTTTTAGAGGACACTGCTTTGATGGCAGTTAATGTTTTCAGTGTGTTTATTCACCGTCAGAAAATATGTCAGAAAATGTTTTCTGCTCCTATTCAAAAAGGGAAATAAAGACATGAACTCTGCATTGTAATAATGATGCAATTCATGGTCATATTATTATAAACACATTTAACATGTTTTGGGAGATTATGTAGGCAGACTCTATGCGCAAACTTATTACATTATTTGCCTTAAAACCTGAAAAGAATAGGATTCAAATATCCTTTATTGTCCCTCAGTGGGGCAATTACATACCCAGAGCAGTAATAAAATGAGTATTGGTGATTTGACACATTATTCTCTTTTTGTATCCATCTAACCAGCCAGCCCACTCCTACACAGAGTTGAGATGTTGCATATCATGGATCATTGCATCATTTTGGAACAAATCTGTATAGCAAAATGTTCCTCTCTGCACCCTTCTATCTCCGCCACATTTACGGCAAATTGACCATTAAAAAAAATCAGAAGACAGGAAGGAAGGGATCAATATTATTTCAGTGACTTCCAGAGCCCTTTGTGATACTAAAACCAGAGTAAATTACTCCACTGAGTGCATTACTATGTTTCAATGTGCATCCATTTGCTGTTGTGCACTTCAACTGGCCTGAAAGTTCAGCTCTCTCAACATATAACAAGATGTTTAGAGACTATTTATAGAGTCCAAACAAAGCTGCGTCTCCTCTGAGCTTCTCAGTCTGAGCAGTTAAACATATGCCATTTTTATTGCCAGTCTCTGCCTTTCAGTCATTAAAATTTCAGCTAATATACCCATCTAGATGTTATTTTTAGAAAGAGTTTTATTCAGACTGATATTCGTTTTTGATTATATTAAAGGCCTTTGTAAATGTGAGGGACTCCAGTTATGTGTTGAAGGTCATGTTTAGCTAAACCAAACAAACAGAGGGTCCTCTCACTTTACGTCATGCATTAAAGCTGCTTTATGCAACTTTTATTAAACAGAAACAGTTACTACTACCTGTACTAACTGTAGAAATGCACCACTCAGTCAGAAACAACAAATCACAGCCTGGGGGAGGGTTTTAACGTTGTCAATCATGCTTGTGCACTGCTTTCCCCTTAACGTCTGCTATACTTCAGCTGGTTCAACACAACATAGATGCTAAGGCTAGTTAGCATAGCCACTTGTGACAGCAAATAGTCAGTTTTCTTGGAACCATAAGTTGTTTCTCCTCAATCAGCACATTTAGCAGCGCGTACATGAGAGGATTGACAGCTAGGACCTTCCTCCTGGCTCTCACTGGTTGTTTTTGACCAAGATTGGTCCATTTTTGCAGCTTGAAACAGTAGCACTGAGAAGAGGTGAAGGAGCTTTTGTTCCCCATATATTATCTGTCTCCAATTATAATGTCACAACATGATGACAGTTTTAACAAATATGGAAAAATTGGAAATATTTTCATAAAAGTTACATACTGCAGCTTTAACCAAGAAATCAGGAACTGCAAATGGTAGACAGCTGCTGAACTATTTACAATGTGACTCCAGCAACTGCTTGTAACACTATGTGCTCCACACAGAAACAATACCAGCTACTCTATGCTATTTGGTGAACTATATACAAATTGCAAGTGTGCCTGTGTACCCAACTTTGTCCAAATTGGACCATTCCTTCTGGGTGCTCATCATGGTAGGTAACGTTTTTCCCCTCCAGTGGGGTAGTTGACCAAAGACGTTTCCCTGAGCCTTGCAGTTCTGAAAATATTTCCTGTTCATTCTTAGCAATAACAATCAATCTGCAGGCTTTAACATTTTCAAAACCTGACATTTCAAGTTAGCCCAGCCAGTATCACCGTGAGCAGCCGACAGCTTATTTCCCTGCATGCATTGTGTGGGGGCGCACTTTGCTGAAGTTTGAAAGTAAAACTGCCTTCAGAGCACATGGCCTGATAAAGAACGTATAGCATTCCGATCTTGCACCTGGCAGAAATACATGCAGGTTACAAGCAATAAAAAGAAGAAAACAAAATCACAAGTAGTCCTTCGAACAGCTGATAATGACCTTCCCACCTGTCTGCTCTGTGTTCACCGCACACTGCCGCTGCCTCAAGCTGTAATTCACTGCTTAACAGCTGCAGAACAAGATGCACCATCGACCTCAGCAGCCTTATCTAAATTGTTATTCCAATTTAAAACTACAGCTGTGAAACTCTGCACTCAAGCATGCACATTTCCTTTAATGGGATTCACAATGCTAAGTTTGATATACATGCAGATTCAGAGTGGAACTAAGTTGAAATGGAAAAGTAAATATTGGGATGCAGCGGGGGGAGGGGGGGGGGGTGAGCGGGGTGTCACAGGTTTTCATGGGAGGGGTTGGCCATCCAGATGATGAGTTCCACTTCCTTAACACAACACAATGATGTTCAGCCTATCAATTATTAAAAAGGTTTCGAACAAAAATCAAAAATAGGGCACATATAACATCTGTGCAAGTGATGATGTGTTCAAGTAAAAAAAAAAGTATGCTACTCTTTTGTGCTCTTCACCACAATTTAGGAAATGACCAGTTTGTTCCTCGACTACAGCTTTGAAACGGTGTCCAGCATGTTGTTTTTGTTAAGATTGTAGTGGCCTAGTGGCCTCCATTCAACTGCAGCTGGATGGGAAGAAGGGCAGAGAGAGAAGGGGAAGTGGCATCAGATGGCTCGGGCATCGAACAGAGGACAGCTGCGTACCATAAAGCACGTTATGCAGCACGCTCTACCACTGAGCCATGCAATGTCCAATCAACAGGTTTTTTAGAGTATAAAACTTGGCAGAATTTCTGACTAGTGACATGACTATGCGTTCAATAAAGGATGCTAAAACTGAGTTTCTCAAGATCAAGGATGTTCCCCGCTTTGTACTTGTGGAAAAAACCATGCACGTAATTTTCTGCTGGACACAGAGCACACATCAAAATCTAAATGACTTTAAAAGAAGAAAAGTTCTGATTTGGACTGGCTTAGCCAGATTTCAGAACTAAATCTGTCTCTGAGGGTCTGAACCGGCGGTTCAAGAGGCAGGTTGGCACATTTTGTCAACACAAAGGCTGTTGAGACTGAAGAAAACTGAATGCTGAAAATGTAATGAAACTAATTTTTCAGTAAGAATGACAGAAAGAGTTACTGACCAGCAACACACAGAAACATGAAGCTGTTCCAAGCTGTTAAAACTTTAGTTGTATTTTTTCTATTTCCAGTATTTTTCTTTAAATTTTCAAGGAGGACCGTTCTTGAATTGTTTGCAATTCGTGTCTCCAATTCTGAAATGAGTCACTGCCAAAAGAAAACAGCCGGTCCTTCCTGAGAGACAACCTTGAGCCTCAGTCAAACATTTTCTCAGCAAAGATTCTCCGTTCATTGAGCTGATGAAGGAGACATTCAGAACCACAGATCATATAACCCAGTCTGTTTCACTAAGAGCCGATACAACAAGACCCAAAGTAAGAAGAAAGACAACATCAGTTGTGCTCAGCCCCATACAAGCCTACCTCTGGTAGAAGCTTCATCTCTTTCCCGAACTTATCCACAACAGTTTAAGACAGATACATTTGAAATCATCTATAATCCGTTCTCTACATTTACACACATCCACTTTATAATTGTTACTAGACATTTGCTACCCCATGTACCACTCAGTAAGTCTCTACACAGATCACACTTTTTACAGGCTGTGAAAGGTGATGGAGAAGTGAAAGTCGAGGCAGATAAACAAGTGGGATTTGCATCTGTGATGAAAACCATGCTTACTGCGACATTGTTTCATTTATTAAACACAAACACAAATTCTCCTTTTGGTTAGCTCTTGAGAATGAGATGGCTCAACATGTAACAGTGAGAGTACAAAGTAACAGTCTGCCATCATTCCAGCTCAGTAGCTGCAGGAGGGAAAGGTGTGGATTAGAGGACAACCACTCTACATGGCCTCCTTACCGGTACTAACTGCGTCCTTGACCTACTGATGGAGTCTGTATGTTACAGAGAAAATAAAAGATGAAAGGATGCAGCTCAGGAAAAGGTGCCAACATGTAGCCTGTTCAATTGTCAAGACAAGACTGAGACTTTAGTGCTGACAATTTTCTCACTAATGAGTAGGGCTGTATAATATCAATATCGCGATATATATTGATATTTTCTTTCCTAGAGAAAAATTGATATTCATCTGCAAGTATCGTAACATCCAACTGTCACCTTGCTCACTCATTGCTTGCTTGGCACCAGGTCATCAGGCTTAGAGTGATTCCTTCAGATGTCAAGGTTTAAAAGGTATCAAAACTATTCAGAGCAGGTACTTGGTGCACAAATGCATGTAAGCTGCAGTTTGTACTGTTTCAATTAAAAGAAACATGTTTTCTCACCACTTCTTTGATTAATTTTGTCCAGCTGTCCACTTTAAGTCTGTGTCCAACCAGAGCCAGGTATTGTGTAGTTGGTGCTTTTAATCAGTTTTCAGTTAAATTAATTCAATCCAACTTTATAACAGTCACAAAATATCACCAAAATCACTCTGTCCCTCTAAAATCTTTCATAAAATTGCAAAAGTGTATTGAATTGTATCGTTTGCTGAATATTGCAATATAATCGTATCATGGGCAGGATATCGTGCATTGTATCGTGAGATTATTGTATCACTACAGCCCTACTAATGAGCATTAAAAATGGCCTCTATTCAGTATATAAACACACAAACTGTGTTCAGTTATTGCTGTTAATGCTCGACAGTAAGACAGTTTAACATTCAAACCTCCATGCATTAAAACGGCTTTGCCATTATACCCAAAAGAAGGAAAACTATAACTATGCCTAACTGCCGCTAAGGGACCTTGGAAACCTTTTATATTCCATCCCATATTTGGGAAGAAGCGAGCTCTGTGTCTGTCTGTGTTTGTGACAGGTGGCTCGAACCATGCACAGCACGGATCACTGGCCCATTAAATGGCTGCCAGGAGAGCTCCATGGAAAAAGTGCGTACTCACACGTTGCAAGCAGACAAGCAGTAATACCAGTGTGTAGATGTCCTTTCCTCTTTGAGCTTCTTTCTATCTCTCAAACATCAACTTCGTGCCTTCACACCTTGAGTAGCATAGGCACCCTCACAGTCCAAGCACTCAGGTAGCATTGCCTGCTTCACAGTGTTTGTCTGGAGATCTCCTCCACTCTGTTCCGCTTTTGTTTTTCACTGCTGGGCAATGATTTGTTGTTCTTTCTTTTCTGTGACAGCGATCGTCATTCAAAAAAGCCCTCCAAATCAAATTCCTCTCCCTTTTGCTTTGATATAAAAGTAATGTCTTTGTTTGTATTATGCACTTCATCTTCTCCCCATCAGCAGATGCTGTGTTAAATTACAGTTGAGTAAACACACATGATGCACTGAAGCTGGGCAGCAACAGCAGAGTCTCAAAGCCACAACAGGAGAAAAGATGAGGATGATTGAGATGGGAGCAAATAATCAACCAAACCTATGTTTTAAAGGGACATTTCAGATTTTGTTTTGAAGTGAGACTCTGCGAAGTTGCACTAAATGTGTTGTTTTCTCAGCCAAACATCCTAAGTGGTGTAACAGAGGTGTTGTTTGTCACCATTGGATGCATCAATCCACCTGATCAGGTCGGTCCAACTAGTCCAAGTCAGCCACAGGTGGAGGAAAGATTTGGATTTTGAGACGAACCTGAATTTTAGATGGACTGTGTGATGTGGCACGTTTATTTTTCAGAATTTCAGTGTTGTCTTAGCAAATTAAAACAGTTATACCTGCACACATATTTCATAATTGTATCTTAACATAATTATGACATTGTTACTCATTACTTTCCAGGAGGTTAAAAAAATTAGGCTTCATGTGCTCCTGACTGTTGAAGTGACACTGAAAACCTCACAAGCTTTTCAAGACCTTCAGATTGAAACCTGTAGCTTATGATTCTGGTACCGGATTTAAAGAGCTTTTAGAAGAACTTGGAAATCAGCTACTGGATAGAAAATAGTCAAAAATTTATCATCAATCAGCATAAATAAGACAGGACGGCAATAAGACTTTGATAGTCCTGCATTTTCTATTTCTATAAGAAACCCAACCGATTCTTTTTCCAGCGTTTTGCTCTCTAAGATGTTTTTCCTTCTCAGAGATGTGGTTGGTTTGATCTCTGCGAGGGCAGAGCCGGTGGGCAGGGGGGAGCAGGTGGTTTGCCCTGAGACGGGACAGATTCTGCTGTCAGCCAGTGTGACCCCGCTCCCCCCTCCTCTCCACACCCACCAGTCTCTGCATGGCTCGGGCCCTGAAGCAACCACACTCAGACTGAAGTTTTTTATTTCCTTACGAACTGAAAGTCACTCACTTCGAACATATCAAGAGTCCAGCTGTCACAACATTTTGTGAATATCCATCATTACGGCAGCTTCTGATTTGTTGACTTGTTACAGAATGAGGTCCATTTATCACAGCAAGCAATCATAAAATCTGATAAGTAATAGAATCTACCCTTTTATCAAACCTCTTATTAATAACATTTTCATAGGGTAATGGATAAATGACTGATGACAGGATTGTAGCTATTTAGCTCAAGGCTTGTATATTAGCCTGGAAACAGGAACGTGCAGTAAATGACACCACAGACATTTGAATAGTATTTAAATTATGAATATTCCAATGCCTAGATAGCATGCATGTTAACAAGTTTATTTTGGCCTTTGGATAGGACACAGGCCCATGGCATCACAGATCCTCCACCATGCTCAACAATTTTGCCACATGTGCATATTTTGTTCCGGGTCAAACACACTTTGTATGTTTGTTGCTGGAATAGTTCAGCTTGGTTTCAGATCAAAACGCACTTAGAGATTTAGAGATTCAATTTACATTCCTGACTGTAGGATAGAAAATGTCTTTTTTTCCCTTGAAATTCTCCCATTAAATGGTGTAAAGTAGAGCAACAGCCCCCCACCCCCACCAGCAATATTATATTAGATATTAACATCAGCCCAAGTTCATTTCATCGATGTGCTCTTATTTTTAATGTCTGTGCATCATGGAGCACATTAGATTTGCAAAGGTTGGCTGTCTTGCGAAAATCTGAAAATCAAGGCAAAAATTTTAAGCTTTTAGAGAATAAACAGACGGCTGTTTTGGTAAGAACAAGCTGTGCTCATCATGCACAATACTAGAGACAGTTTTAGTGTTATACCAAGTTGAAAGTGGGCACATTCGAGTTTTCAAATTATGGAAAAGTGGAATGTGTCTCATTTTCATAATTTTGTCCTGTACTAAAACCATAAACCACTGTTATCCATCCATCCATTTTCTTTACACCCTTTGTCCCTCAGTGGGGTCGGGAGGGTTGCTGGTGCCTCTCCAGCTAACGTTCTAGGCGAGAGGCGGGTTACACCCTGGACGGGTCGCCAGTCTGTCACAGGGCAACACAGAGACACACAGGACAACCATGCGCACACACACACACCCTAAGGACAATTTGGAGAGGCCAATTAACCTAACAGTCATGTTTTTGGACTGTGGGAGGAAACTGGAGTACCTGGAGAAAACCCACGCACGCATAGGGAGAACATGCAAACTCCATGCAGAAAACTCCATCCTGTCCTTAAAAAGTGCAAAGTACACGAGGTTGACTGATGTGTTTAAACACCCAGACTTTTCTGTGTTTTTAGTTTTAATACATTTATTGAACGGGAAAAAAATGTCAGATTTTCAAATTCAAGAAGGTCGAGGTCATTATTAGCTACCATGTAATGACAGAAGAAAACAAATAGCCAATGTATGTGGGAATCATTGTGATTTGCTAATTTAAATAGGAAGATAATGTAATTTTTTATAAACATGAAACATAACTAAGATGGCGCCCTTAGTGGCAAACATCTCCTGTTTATTTAGCTGTTTTTTCGTTTACATTCTACATCTTGTTTTTTTATAAATTCCTGAACTATGTAGGCATTTACAGTGTCTGCTGCTACAAACCCTCAATTGTACATTTGTGCATAAATTTGAATTGAATTGAATATGATTATCCAAAATATTAAAAAAAAAACTGACACCATATGGGGAAATCCCATTGTAGACAACGGAATAGAACAGATTAGAATTATGTCTGTTATTCCAAAGACAAAAACATTGAAACATAATTCTAAATATAATATTGTTAAAACACATTAAAAAACATGATTTTAAGTATAATATGTAAAGCTTCAAAGAGCAAAGTGGCCGGGGCCGGGAATCGAACCCAGAACCTTTGCTGCACTGCGCAGCCCTATATATATATATACTGTATCACCATGACTGTTGTAGTTATAAATGCTAAGATGTGAAATTGCTTCACTGTATATAAAGTCTTTCCTCTTTAGAGTGACAGGATGATAGATTTCATTGTTTCCAGAGAGCAAACCAAAGGAGATTTCTGAACATAAACAGTTGAGAAGACTTGATAGCTTCAAGCTGGTATTTTTGGCTTACGGCACTAAGCAGCAGTGTGTAGATTTACACTTTGTTGTCATTTTTTGTGGACTGGCTGTAGTTTCTGGCTTAGACATGGAACCTGAGCTGATTTTCTTCTCTGATCTGACCGCTTTAAACGTCTACTACATGTTTTCTCCCACTGACCTGATTGCCAGCAGTTGAATCAAATGGACCCAGCAGAGTGGTTCCAATCTGACACAACCGTTACGTCTGACTGTTATTCCACCATGTGTCACGTAATCACGGGGTTTGTGATTACTGTAGGTCTCCCCCTCCACAGGAAGGTCAAACACACGAGTCAAACGTACATCAAATTGACTGCGCCAACTCATAGCACCGTCATTAGCTCCCTCTGATGCAAGCATGTGCTGCTAATGTACAAACACCAAGGGTGGAGAGTTGTAGCGGAGAGGAACCTGCGGGATCCGATGCAGTGGCAACAACCCCTCCAATGGCCTGACGACACACATCCATGTACACACAGGGATGACAGCTGATGTGAACAGTAGGAAAGAAGTACAGTAACAGAGTTTAATCACAACAGAGAAAGAAAAAAAAACATGAGCAATAAGAGTGAAAAGAGTTTCCTTTTTTGAAAGATGAAAAGATTCGTCTCAATGAATGAGATCCCTATCGGTTCAACCAAAAACAAAGCCACCTTTCCTCAACATCACACACGCCCACACACTCATTATTTTCCTTTAGCCTTTTATCCAATTAGTCTCCTCCACACTCCACCTGCACTTATCCCGTCAATCCTTTTCTTTCGAGGTTACTTCCAAAGCTTTTATCCCGTCAGCACAATTCCCACTTCTGCCATCTGACAGATAAGTTTTGAATCTCAGTGGGTTCATGTGATGTGAAAAATACGAGCGCTTATTGTGTTATCGGGTTACAAAGAGCTGTTCACAGAGTCGGATTTCTAGGTTAACCAAATGGCTGCTATAACCGACTTAGCAGTTGAGAAGAGCTAATGCCAAAATACAAAAATTACATGAATTATCTGGATAGTCAACACTGCTCTGCTCAGTTGACTCAGTGTTTTGTAGTATGATAAAAAAAAAACTACACTTAAAATGCCTAAAATATGCAAGAAATTTTCACTATTTGCACACAAATTTGTCTGAGTACCTCGACCTTTCTTTAAGGACGAAAACAGATAAATGGGAGAAAACTTTGATAAAGGTCGTACTTTTGAACCCAGCGAAGGACTCGCGAGATTATTCCCATTTACTGAAGAATATCTCTCAAGCATTTATCTGATTTTTAATTAAAAAGTGCAAAGTACACGAGGTTGACTGATGTGTTTAAACACCCAGTCTTTTCTGTGTTTTTAGTTTTAATACATTTATTGAACGGGAAAAAAATCTCAGATTTTCAAATTCAAGAAGGTCGAGGTCATTATTAGCTACCATGTAATGACAGAAGAAAACAGCCAATGTGAGAATTATTGTGATTTGCTAATTTAAATAAGATAATGTAATTTTTTATAAACATGAAACATAACTAAGATGGTGCCCTTAGTGACAAACATCTCCTGTTTATTTAGCTGTTTTTTAGTTTACATTCTACATCTTGTTTTTTATAAATGCCTGAACTATGTAGGCATTTACAGTGTCTGCTGCTACAAACCCTCAATTGTACATTTGTGCATAAATAAATTTGAATTGAATAGAATATGATTATCCAAAATATTAAAATAAACTTAAACGATATGGGGAAATTCCATTGTAGACAACGGAATAGAACAGATTAGAATTATGTCTTTGTAATTCCAAAGACAAAAACATTGAAACATAATTCTAAATATAATATAATATTGTCAAAACACATTAAAAAACATGATTTTAAGTATAATATGTAAAGCTTCAAAGAGCAAAGTGTCTGTGCTGAGAGCTGCAGAGGATCAGAAGGTGCTGTGACCTCTGCAGCAACAAACTGTTTTTCGATGGACGAGTGAAAAACGTCATTGTCCAGAGTGAGTTGAGCCACTTATGCTGCCATTTGGCCAGCTCTTAAGACAAGCTGCGTGGATGTCCTCAAGCTTCGGATGCGGTAACCTCATCATCCATTTTGGTGTCTTGATTATCAGCTGCAGGCTCCGTCTGCCTGTAGCAATGCAGCTGGAACAACACGCTCTCCAAAATAGTGTGTGAAGACAAATTCTATGCTGCAGTGGTTATGCAGCCAATGTCTTTGTAAAGATCTTAAAAAAGAAGATGTTTTTGTTTTTTACTGTGAAGCACTGAACCATCAGGCAAGAGCGAGTAGATGAAGGATTTAATATGTGCAACAGTACATGGCCGCTTCGATTTTTATCAAAGACCAGGCTTACAGTGGTTGTATCCTCTACAAGCTTAGACAGTTTATGATCAGGACAATATGCAATGCATGTTTACGTTCAAGTACAGAAGTGAGACATTTTAGTTTCTCTAAACAGGTTACTGCATATAAGAATGCCTTGAAATTCCTCCAAACTGCAACATTTAACTTTTTTTTTTTCTCTCCCCGGTCTGTCTAAAGGTTACATAGTCACTTTTCAGATTTGCACATCCTCTAATCCAATTTTAAGCTCACACTTTGGCTCAGAATACACCATGACAGGTGTATTTTTAAATGTGTGCGACCCAAAAGACACGCAGAACCTCAAGGCAACTATGCCACATTAAACAGGTACAATTAAAGCGAGAGCACACAGACTCAAAAGGTAAGAAAAGGGGCCGCAGGCTGCCCACTGTCAGGAGCTGCACACTGTCTGAACATCTGCTCCTGACACAGATGGACCTCAGCATGTAATGTGAAGAAGAGGAGAAGGAGGAGGAAGTTGTGTTTGCACTTGATGCTGTATCCTATTTGAATACATCTGGGCTTAGCAGTATGCAAAAACAACTTGACACACACTCGTGGTGTAGAACATGTCAACATGTAAAGGTCAAACTCGGATCCAACCGACACAAGTTTATGTAAGCAACTACTACTTATTCATATGCAGCTTTATGGATAAGAAAACTAGATATTTACAGTGTAGGCTGGCATTTTATGAAATGGATTTTTATGAAAACATGGAAAAACAAAAAGGAATCATGTATGTCTGGTCATGGTGCAGGCGAACTATATCAATCCTAGATGTAATATGTTGGTAATGGTACCATTTTATGCATTGAATGAACCATAAATGAGTTTGGTTTTCATTCAGGCCCTTGGGGGCTCCGAGGTCGGAGACCCTCTCCACACTTGACATGTGGCAGATGTGATTTGGGGGTTAGAAACGCAACCATCACTCCATGACATGTTGAAAAGCATTTCCATGCAGCAATAAGATCAGAGCCCACCCGCCAAATGTGAATGTGTTATTGAATAATAAAAGTCTATTCAGGCATGTACATGCAGGCACATTTTTTTTTAAACCTCATCATTTTTCCACATTCTAAAGGATGCTGACACGAGACATTTATCTCAGCCATTTTTCTTAAAAACAGCTATGAAATTTAATCAGCAGCTGACGTTAAATATATTCAATGTGTTATTCTTTGTTCCGTGTCTGAAACAACAATATGACTATTGATTACAATTTTCCAAAGCAGTCATTGCTAACCACACCTTAAGTTGATTCAACTGTCTGATATCAGATACTACCAAACATTTTGTTTTGACAATTGATCAGATTTTTTTCTCCAGTAAAGATTGCAGGAGAAAAGACATTTCACACTGTAACCCCACTGTGCAAGGCAGAGTGAGCTGTGCATAGGGCATCAATAATTAAAACTTCAATAATTAGACCAGGAAACCTCTGCTTCCAGTGCTGAATTAGATCAACCATGAAAGAAATATATAAATATAGAACTGATTTAGGAAAAAAAATATGAAAGTCGTTGGAGAAACCTTCAGCTTTTAGTAGTTTAGTTACTACAAACTCATTAAAGAACAGAAAAGTAGCTTCTTCTGTTTCTACCAGTACATGAGGTTAAATCCTGTTTCCTAATCCGCTGGCAGTTGATTTAAAGTCGGAGTACAATGTAAAATATTTAACGGCTAAAGAAGAGGCTCCTTTAATTGGCCGATAGGTTACATAAAGATACACATCTCTATTTTAAAAAACGTTATTAGGACTAGACAACATGCTTCTTTATACTTCTTAAGAAAGAAGTAAAATAATATATAATAAAATATTGTTATTGAGGATTTTGTGTTTTGGTAAAAATAAAAAAAAGACCAAAAATGTTGGCATTCATTCAATTTTGCTACATTGTGGCCAAAAATAACCTAAACTAATGAGAACTTGAGAAACGATGCACATATGGGGAGTAAACGTATGATAGCCCTGCTCACAGCGCTTCAATAAACCATTAGAAAACTATTAAAGCTACTTATAGAAAAAGATTTAACTCATATCCTCACCACCAAATGACTCCCACAAAGTCATTTCATTTTCATCCCAAACCCAACCCTTCCTTTCTTCCAGTACTAGTCGTCCTTCTTTCCCATCCCCCACCTCTCTCTGAGATGAAGACTGTCAATAGCCCATATATTGGACATACTGTACATACATGCACTCACACTTATCCAGTCTGCAGCAGAGGGCTCTCTGGTTTGTGACTAAACGGGGGAGATGGAGCTGAACAGAAGCACAGAAGTGCTAGCTAATTATGTACCGTACATTCAGACTCTCCGTGTGTGTAATGCATTTACAGTTTTTTTTATTTAGCATAGCAGGTTTTCTGACATATAAATGAGGTAAAGTGGTGAAATCCTTAAGAAACTACAAGTTTTTATTTAGCAAACCAGCTAATGCCAACCAGAAGAAACATCTTCAATAAAACCTTCTCGTTGACGTGAAATAATGATTCCCTCCCCCCAGTAATTTGATAATCTGGGGTTAATGTTTGCTACTAAACCAAAGCAGAAAGACATCAAATAATTCTAATTAGTTGATGTTATCTCAACATTCAGTTTGGACACGCATCTAAAGCATGACCAAACTTTAGTAGTCGTCTTTCAGCCTGCTGACCAGCAGTGTGAAGCAAACAGTCAGGGTTGGAACGTCACTGCACAGTATTACACAACGCTTCAAACACGGACTGAGAAAACGACCGTCAGTTCACAACTTTCTTTCATTAAAACCAAAGTAAGACGACACATTTTGGAACCGACTTTTTAAAATCTTGGCAAGTCTTTGTTCACTATTTGAGCATTGCAACGTGGGCATTCTCTCGGTTTTTCTTCAGAGCATTTCTATTTGACAAACTCCTCTGGAAAACTAAAGCCCATGTCATCTGAACAGACCCACAACCCGCCGAAACCAACGCAGACGAACGTCAAAAAGTCAGAAGGACTCCTCTGAATCGACTCCACGCTGCTCTGCCTTTCTCGAAACTCGGCCTGACAACGTGAACAATGCAGAAAACACAAAGCAAAAGACTCCCCACATCTGCTGCTTCACCTAAATCCAAGCGGCTTTTCCCTTTTTCTCCCCCCTCTTCTTGTCATTTCTCACACACACCATGCAGTCACGCTCTTTCACACTCCATCCCTCCTCGCACTTGCGCACACGAACCGACGCTCCGACAGAGCGCTGGCTCTCCTTGGCAGCGAGCCTCTGGAAGAATGTTTGGCGCTACGAGCCTGAAGGAACACACGCCACCGGCGCAGGCTCCACACGCTGCCTCCTGGAGGCCTGCATGCTCACACAAGTGATGAATGACGCTCAGCGGGGGAAAATCAGAAAGGCCATGAACAGTGAAGTCACTCCGTAGTCTTTAAAAAAGGAAACACACAAACAGGGAAATATGTGCATGTGAAATAAAACACATTGAGTAGATTTGGCCTCAATTACAGGAATCTGAAATATGGTTTTAAACACCGATTCTATTTTTTATTTCCATTTTTTCCCTGGTACTTGTGAGAAACGTTTGGGGTGGACATGACAATGAATACAGCGAAAGCAGGAAAAAAAAAAAAAAAAAAAATCGGAAACCGAACGACCAGTTAAAATGCAAGTGCATAGCAACAGGTGGGGGAGGAGCCTCTGAATGACCCTGTGAGCTTTATGCTGCAAAGAGAAAACTCAGGTCACTTCAACACTTCCTCCACTGAGGCTGGTACTGAAACCATTTCCAACTTTTAAAAAGTTCAGGATACCTCAACACAAGTCATGTCTAAACGGTCAGAAAGAAAAGTTCGGGATGTACCATTCTGTTTACATTCTACTCTCACTAGCTGCATTTCCATTAACCATAAAGTTGCACAAACTGAAATTACAAAGATAAACTCTCTTCACAGAATAGAATGGAAGTACTTTATTCATCCCAGTCGGGAAATTACTGTGCAGTTGCAGCATACACACACACACACAGATCAAGTTACCAATAAAAATAAAAATATATAAATACTATAAAATGTAGAATGTAAAATGTAAGATTCTGTACAAACATAATAATAAATAATCTGTATATTAATAATCTATACAACCTGTACAATAGTGCTATGTGAACAACAATGGTGACTTAACTATTGTTGTACAAAGTGATGGCCTGTGGCAGGAAAGATTTCCTCTATCTGTCCCTACGACAACGGAGCTGAAGACGTCTGTATATGACACCAATCTCAAAATAACACTTTTCTTTCTTTTCCGTGTCAAAATGTTTTTGTTTTTTTAAAAAGCCGCATAATAAGTTTTGCAGAAACCACTTGTGTGACGTTGCTCGCATCACACGAGCCACATGATCAACAACCAGATGTCGCCACTGCCACAAGCCATGAAGAAGAAGGTGACAAGAAGCAGTTGGAGCATCGTTAATCATTAAGCATGTTAATGATTCATCATGTGAACAAACTTTTCATGTGTGATTTTAGTTGTGTTTCTTATTAAATGGAAACAACCCAATTGTGAAATTGTGTGTTTTCAACATTAGAGGAATATCGACAAAATTTTGCACACATTCATAATGGAAACAGTAACTTATGGTCAAAAATACAGGGTTTCCTTTGTGGGGTAGCCAGAACCACCAGCAAAGATCAACATCTGACCTGACCTGGCCTCACTCTGGACCTCAAGCAGTTTGGATTCTGGGCTTCTCCTCTCTTCCTCCGGACTCTGGCACTCTATAATATCTGTATCTGGTTCCGACGTAGTTTAATACAAGGAATCCAATGACTGCAGACCATTACATCTGTATCAGCAATGACTCTAGGCACAGGCCATGCAAAACTCCAAGAAACTCTTGATTGGGCTTCGTAACCCAAACATCTTACAGTGACAGATATTTCCTGTGTTTGTGCTTTATTGTTTTCAATAATTTTTCTTTCTCTCTATTTTCCATTAATATGTTTGGATGTAGTAGGTGCAGGATGCAACATGTAAAGTAACATTCCTCTGCTAAGAATCTGTTTAACCTGTCAGTCTTACTTTGCATTTTAACATTCTTGGGGGTTTTGATCATTCTAAGCCATAATTGTCAACATTAAAATAAATGAATAGTTAAAATATATTACTTTACTAAAACAAATTGCACACCTGTTTTACTAGCTCCTTTATTAAAATAGGCAACCAGCGGATGCTTTCCTCCCTTTAGGATAAATGGAAACATGCACTTACACTTGGATGTTTCCAGTACCCATTAGAAGGCAATACTGGCCACTCAAGCAGCCACATTATGCACAAATCAGTTGGTAAACTGGGAGTGAGTGCCTTAGAGGAAGCTGGAATAAAACCTACAACCTTCAATTGGAAGATGATTACTTTAAACCACTGATCCATGCTGCACACAGGATTTCTCCCTAAACGTTGCAGACATTAGTTCTTAATATTTCCCTCTATTTGCTTCTTCATAAAGTGTATTCAATTTTGTAGATGCATTTTGGGTTTTTTGCATTTGCAAAGAAAAACAAAATCAAAAATAAAAGACCAGCTTTAACTAATCAAATTTTAAACATTCGTAAGTTTAAAGTGGCAAGTGAATTTTATTTTATTTTATGGAATAAGTACACTAGCATTCCTAAAGCTGCTTTAAAAGTTTTTATCTTCGGGTGGGGAACCGTCTGGGTCGCATCACCTCTGGTGTTTATGACTAGAATGACTTTCTTACAAACTAACTACATTTTTTTCACGTTTTGCTTTTTGGGAAAAACGAGCCAAACTGGACCGCAGAGTCGTGGAGTTACTCCCGGGTCTCCCTGCAGCTCAATAAAACTCAAAGTGAGCTGCACATGGTGAACTTTTTGCACCGGCTTCCTGTTGCCGTACCTGGTTGGAGGTGTCGGGCGGCAGGTTTTTGATGAGGATTTTCCTCCTGTTGCTCAGCTCCCGGCGGGTTTTGCTCAGCCTCCTCTCGATCTCCTCCGGCTCCAGGTCCGGCAGGTCGCGGAGGCTGACGCCCGGCTCGGAGGGCTGCGCTGCGGCCGCCGCCGCCGCCGCCTCCTCATCCTCCGGCTGCCTGCTTTCGGGGCTGTCCATGTCCGGGGAGAGCGCGCGATCCCGGGTGAGAGAAGAGTGAACGCTCGGCGGCTGGATGGACGGGGCTGCCGCCATCTTGGGAAGCTGAGAGAAAAGTGTTTAAAGAGAGAGAGAGAGGTAGAGAAATATAGACAGGGAGAGAGAGAGCAGGTGGGAGGCGTGTGCGTCCCAACAACCCAGAATAAACGCAACAATAACATTCATTTAAACTATTCAGATATAATGATTTACCCTAATAGGAATTGAGAAAAATAATTATTTTATATTTACTTTATGTCAGCTCCCTTATTAAATAGTTTAATCCATATTTTTTGTCTGGTGTTATTCTTAATCAATAGTGATTCGAATTAATGTTGCCGTTCCCCCCCCCCCCCACATCTGTTTATTAACATTACTTATGTAAAGCAAACAAAAAAAGTTTTTAAATGTAGTTTGAAAAATCTAAATTGTTAGTTGATTTCTGCAGCTAGCACCTCGAACTAGTTGCGCCCCCAACTGTCTGTTCAGTGCACTGCAAATAAGCTTAGTCAGAGTTCACCTTTGTTTCTGTTCAACCTAAAACTTTTGTGAGCCTGATTTTAGGCAAAAAAATAAAAACTGAATCAAATGAACCACATGTAGCATCTATAAAATGTTTTGTGTTGTCTATAAAGAATTTCTACATTTCAGCTCTTAATTCTCTTATTAGCAGCACAGTTCTGAAGGGGGGGGGGGGAGGCATTCAGTGGAGAATTGCTTTTAGCCACCACAGCTCTCCTGCTCTCTGTGTGAGCATTATGTGGCTATGAATGCCTGTGCGCCTTCCCTCCCGTCTACCCAAGTCATCCAGTGAATGCCAACCTAGCAGCCCAACTGAGGCAGCCTGCCTGCCTGCCTGCCCACCGTGGGTGGAAATCTGCTCCTGGCAAACTGAAGGGGAGCAGAGCTCCCTGCCGAGTCCTCACAATGCCCATGTAGCTTCCGCAGGCAGCGTGAGTCGCTTACAGGAACACACGCTGTAAACTCACATCCACACTCGTATAGACACACAAGCATGTCAACTAGCACACATCAACCCACTTAGGAAATATTTAGACCACAATTGTGCCAAGGCCTTTTAGAGACGGTGAAACCGGGCTCCTCGTTTTCTCTCTCTCTCGCCATCTGTGTGGAGTGTTTCTTGGCAGATCGAAGTCCAGACAATCACAGTTGTCAGTGGGTGAAAATGATCTCACTTTGCCAAGTGGCTGAGCCAGTGTAACTAAAACTCAGTGACTGTACAGCATGTGGACTGTTTGAACGCTTCAATTAAGCTTGTACTCGGTCCACTCCAAAGCAGAAAGGCCAAAGAAAGGGCGATGTGTGTAGCTCTGTTTCAAAATGAAGCAAGTTTATCATTTATCATTTGGCTCTTTGTGTTCAGTTTCATTTTCAGTACTAAAAATACCAAAACAGTTTCTCATGAGGATCACGAACGTTATAGCTAATTTTTCTTCATTGTGACAGTGAAGTGTGTCAATGTTTTCTCAACCAATATAGCTACAAGAATTTTTGGGGGAAATGTCTTCACCAGTTTTACACATCTGGACATTTTTTTTTTCATCCATTCTTTTCTGCAGCAAACCTCCAAGTCGGTCTGACTGCATGGGAAGCATCTGAGATTATACATATTTTAAGTCTTGTTGATTCTGAAAAGCTTCTGGGTCTGGATAACATTGACACAAATAAAGGTCACACAGTTGGAAGCAGACAATTTTAATTGTAAAAAAATGGTGATGAAATACCCGGCTTTAGGCTTTGTGTTTCTTATACAGTGAGTAGAGATGGTGGACAGATTGATGGACATGAACCACTGAGCAATGTTGTTTGTGGAAAGACGACAAGGACCTGCCAGTCACTTAAACAGGCTGATTTTTTTTTGGAGACGCATGAATCACCCCACTTAGTGCTCAACAACGTTTCCATGAGAGAACAATTAATTTCTTCTCTCGGTCCCTTGGCAAAATGCGCGCCGGCAGAGTGTTACGGATAAATCACATCGGCCTGCAAACGCCCCACATGGTGCGGTTATGCAAACCATCCTTTCCGAGGCTTTTTTACCTATGCAGAAAGTCAGCCTCTTGTTATAATGGACTGCGCTTCACAAACTGAGAGGAGACGTTAGACGTTCTCTGTGTAAAACACAAGAGCCCTGCCAATGCAGCGTGTCGGCCGGTGATTCACAGCCCTTTGGAGTGGGTGGCGGTGGAGAGGAGAAGAAGAAAGCGGGAACACGTTTCGGTGCTGCTGCTGCTGCTCGCTGGGACTGAAGAGTGCGAGGGCGTGGGTGGGCTGAGTGGCTGAGCGGGCAAAGCGGGCACCTGGGACGAGCTCAGTAGGCGTGAGGACGGGAAGGGAGAGAGAGCAGGAGGGGTCGGGAGGGAGGGAGGAAGGGCTTACCTTCAACGTCAAAGTGGCTCATTGTGTGGAGGAGTTGGAAGATTAGCAAATACGCATGTGCATGTAGATTGTGCAGAGTGATTATGGATATGATCATCCTGCATTCCTTCCAGAAATGGAAGAGTTGGTTGGAAAATGATCTGCAGCTGTGTCTGCAGACTAGCGGTATAACAGTTATATCATTTATTGTGATCAATTTATCATCATGATAAGGTTTAGATTTTTTGTTGTCACAATAAATTCTAATTAATGATGTTTAAATTGTTTTACTTTTTTCTCCACCGTTTTACATTGAAACCATCATTGATTGTCAAGTTCTTTCTGGTTTGGTTTACTGTGTGACCCCCACTTGAAAAGGATTGTTTCCACTGTGAACTTTCAACTTGATTTCACTCAGAGAGACTTTAATTTCGTTAACTCATCGTTATTTTTACATGATGGTCCACATGGCTCATCTCAATAGGTGTGTGATGGCCAAATCCATGGCCACACTCTGAAGACTGTACCTCTTTTATGCACAATTTATTTTTTCATCCAAACACAACAATTTAGTTTCAGTAAAACATTTATTAGTTGATTTGGATGCATTTGTTCTTTATGTTAGTGCACACATTTAGTTTACATTTGTATTTATATCAACTTTAAAGTTTATTCATTTGCTTGCATAATATTAACTTTGTTTTCTTTGCTGGTACTTACCTGCTTTGACGTGGCCAGACAAAAGATGGGGGCCTCAGCAGGCATAAATGCTGATTGGACTGAACCACTAGTTCCTGCTGGCAGAGGAAATTTGTAGTTTCTTTGTTTAGATACGTTTTGTGTTTAAGTAAATATTAGTATTTAAACTTTAATATTTTTTGATTTTCATTTTGAGTATTTAGTTTAGCCAAACTTAGCTGTACTGTTATTTGTTTTGTGTTTGTAATTGTATTCTGTTTAGTTACCCCTATTGTGTCTTAATTGGTCTGATCAGCCAGTATATAAACCCCTGTGTGTCATTACTTTGTTAGGTCAGTTATGTTTGTGCAGCCAGTTTGTTAACATTTTTTGCCTGAGTTCAGTTTTGTTTCTTTGACCTCTTTTATGAGCTCAGTTTATCTTTTTGTCATTTCATAATCAGTGGGTTAAAATAAAAAACAAAACTATATTTCTAATTAATATCCTGTGACTCCTCCTGTTTTTAACTCGGTCCATCACAAGGTGAAAAACCTCAAAAGAAACAGAAAGCCATCTATTACATTTTGACATTAACAAGGTAAATACATTGTGAAAATCAGATTTAAATTAGCATTTCATTTTTATCAATATTTGTTAAATACCCTCACAAACATTCCAACCAACATTTTCTTTTCTTTCTACTTTAACCAATAAACGCCAAGTGTGTTTTTCTTCTTTTTTCTTTTCACCCTACTAACTTGACCTCAACAAGACTAACCAACTTAATACAACAAACAATTCAGCAATGAGCAGCAGCATTGAGCCTTACCGGCCGTTTTCGCAGCTTGTTGAAATCTTTACACAGTTCTGAGCTTAAATGCTCCAGCACTGTTTGCGTTTCATGCTCTCAAACCAGGACTGACAGGTCAGTCACACCAGATGTAGCTGCACTCTGATTACTAGGAGATTGAAGATTGAGTCCACCTGGTTCTCCTCACTAACAGGCAGAAAGGAGCTGCAGAGTGACAGAGGGGAGTGGTTACCTAGCAGTTCACCGGACAATTAATACCAATACATTTGGAAAGTGCTGCTCGTTTCTGAAGTGAAATAAACCCCACCTCCTCCCAACACAAGCAGTTTATGTCAGCTGTCAGTAAATGACGACACTCCATACTCCTGGCGCCGCTTACATTATTCTGTAAAATGGCGACAGCAAAAGTTGGGAAAAACAGTATCTTCTGTTGAGCACTCAGTACCCAATCAATGTATACGCAATGATAATACTACACTTGTCTAACTCTACACCTAAAAATGAACCGAGTATGAAAAAACTGAAACTACTATTATAACTAATAAAAACTAAACTTGAACTTAATATTTAACTAATAAAAACTGATAAAAGCAAGGAAACATCTGAAAAGTAATTAAAACAAACCGTAACTAAACCATAATGAAAAAGCGAAAACTGTTATAACCCTGGTCCACATCAACCAACCCATCTGCAGACACAACATAAACATAAACACAGTAGATTCATTTCTCTTATGGCAAAGCAGAGATTAGAGGACGTGTGACCCACTAAAAACAGCTGACCCCAACACATGGGGGCAATATCCAAAAGAGCTCCCTGCCCAATTCATGTCCTAATTACAGCAGCCATAGACATACTGCGTCGTAAGAGCATAAATGAGGCTTCCATAATGAAAAATATATCAGACATCAAGAAGAGTTTCTATATTTTTCACAAAATCAAAGGGACAAAACATAAAAGTAAAATCAGTGGCAAACTGCAAGTATGCTCCCTTGCATGCCGGGTCCAGATAATATGCATTTAGGAAAGTAGGACTGGGGGACTGGACAACACACACACACACACACACACACACACACACACAAAAAGTGCTGCTGGTGCATGTCTGCTGCACCGGTTGGCAGAGCGGAGACTGACTGAAATGACCTGAGGGTGCTTGGACACCGAGCTCGGTGCTCTAATTCAGTGTTTTCCCTGACAGGGAGCAGCAGACAGCTCCAGGGATGGAGGGAGAGCAGGAGGAAGCTGACAGGGAGAAGCATGCATGGCTTTGAACAGCAGAGTTGAGTGAATTCAGACTAACGGATCAGATATTTGGGACGTGAGGAGAGAGCTCCCATCTGTCAGGTCCTCAAAGTACTTTTTTACCTCAAGGTGAAACTAATTACCTTGTAGCGATGAGTTCAGTTTAGACAACAATTACACTACCTTTAGTAGTACACCACATACTCACACATACTGTATAACTCTTAATAAAAGTAAGGCGGTCATCAGTCTGTCGCAGGGCAAGACAGAGACAAGCAACCATACACACACACACTTACACCTAGGGACAATTTGGAGAGGCCAGTTAACTTGACAGCCATGTTTTTGGACTGTGGGAGGAAACCGGAGTACCTGGAGAAAACCCACGTTGTCCTGACTGCCTGTAAATGCCTCATACAGCCCTGCTTTGTGAGGCATTTGGGTACAAATTCTCAGTTGTGCCCGAAGAATAGTTTTATTGTGACAAGGAAAATCATCCTCGTAAAATAAATTAAAAAAAATTATAAAAAGTTACTTGATTAGTGGATTAGATGGTTGTGCTGTGTTTTTTTTTTTTTTTTTTTTTTTGCGTTTTTGTTATTGGACATTGCCTGAAAACCAGACCAAAACTACAGCAGATATCCGTGTTGTATTCAACAAATCAAAACGCCTTTTGATTTGTTGCCCCAAATCAAAAGGCCCCATCTTGTTGCATACTGTCAGAACCATGTTGCCTCTCCATCTGTGCTCGTTTCCCCTGATCCCCTGGCAGGAAACACCGCATGTACAAAAGGCCTCATAAATAACTGATCATATCTTCCAGGCAGTTCCACTATTCACCCTGCTCTCCTCCCAACACCCTTAACACACACACCACACACACACACACACACACACACACACACACACACACGCACCGCACGCACGCACACGCAAATAGCTTGACCCGTGACCAGCTGCTTCAAACATATTGGAAGAAACGTTGCTTTTGAGAAATCCATGTTGTCCAAAAGGCCACTTAATGCCAAAATGACCCATTCCTCAATACAAAGGTCAAGAGTCACAGCTCAACAGACTTGAGGAGGATGTTTACTCAGACAGCAAAAGGAGGTAGGCACACAGAGAGTTGCTACTTTTCTTTTTAAGACATAAACAATAAAACCTGGAGCATTTGACAAGCATTACCTTGACTGATTTTTGATGGTGAAATTCATTATGAGGACATTTCATTGCGTCAATGTATTTGGACCCTCCATTATTCTATTATCTTCCGCAAATTAAGTTTATCGGCATAATAGCTTAGGAAAAAACTGCACAAATTAGCAGCTGTTTGCAGGAGACACAAACAAAAGCTATTTAAATATCTTAATTTGAGTAATATTTAAAATGGTTTCTCCACTTTTACAGATTAATGCAGAATTAAAATTATTCAGCCCTTTCATGACAAGCATCTTTTATGCCTAGAAAAGCAGCAGCTGGATGTTACCTGAAAAAATTACTAAGTGCAAGTAAAATAATCTGCCAGTGAAACAAGACTTTTTAACTTATAATATGGGAAAAATATTGTTCCACCTTTATATTTATGTTTCCTTTATAGCTAGCACTTTTTTATCAATATTGAGGAATATTGATGAAAATATCAAAATATTTTAACAATTTCTTAAGTCTTTCAACAAAGGTCCTATTAGCTACTGAAGTTACTTGTTAATTTTGTCTTATTTGCTAAGATATTTGCACTTAGTAAATAGCTTTTGTTCATTCATTGCTCCACAAAACCTTTTACACTAACCTGTCCAGTTGTGAACAAGTTGGACCTGACTTTTCTTATGCTTTTGTTTTAACAGAAGAGCACAACTTGATATACAGGAATGGAATTGCTCAGAGTTTGTATGTGAATCACTGTGCAAATTGCTGCCATCAAGTCTTACAGCAGAGTTTTTTTTGTTGTTGTTTATTTTTTGACTCCATGCCTCCTCAGGAATCTGGTAGCAGATCCCGAGGAGCCATGGAATCTGACGTGAGCACATTTTGGATGTAGTTTGTTGCCACATCCAGATGGTGCAGCCACCGTTTGCTTAACTTGAGAATTTCCATCTGCGTCTCCCGGAACAGTCAGGGACTTTGTTTTCTTTCTGGAATCCTCTTCATTGTTTGAGCACGACAAATAATCTCTTCTCTGATCATTTTGGCCATAATTATTCCTAGCATGTAATGAAACCATCAACAGTCCAGATGCTGAGGTGTTTTCTTGCTACCTGATGCAACTAGGAAAGCCTTTGATTGGTTACATCACGTACGTTTTAAAGAGAATTCTAGTCAGGGGTTTCAATAAATTTAAGTGGAGAGAAAACTGAAACTAGATTTAGAGTTTACTTTGGACAAACCTGTTTAAGTAGCTGTATTTAACTATACAAAACGATCTTGTCAAACTAGTTTGCTGCAACCACCTGGAAAACCTGAATTTTGCCAGTAAATCAAATTTGCATTGAGGGCCGAAACGTTTTCAACACATCTCTGTTCAGTTTTATAAATTAGACTTCCTGCTAGTTGTAAACTGGGTCTCTGCTCATGCAGTGAAGAAAGAAAAACAACCGATAACCAAACCTGAACGCTCTACCAGCTCAGTAAAGGAGGAAATGTGCATCTCATAAAAGATTTCTCCAAATAAGGCCAACATGCCTCTGTAGAGGAGCTCTTTGCAGTGCAGGTGTCCTGAATGTCCCTGCATGAACCTGAGAGAATAGTGCTGGTTGGAAAGAGGTGTTGAATGGAATTTTAATGGGTTATTTTAAAATGTCAAAATAGTTTAACGATTTGTTAAAATTCTTTTAAGACCTTAAAAGTTCACAATGCAGCTTTAAAAAAAAAAAAAAAAAAATCAAATTAAGTTTTTTTTTCAGGCTTTCAGCATTTTACTACAAGATTATTGGGCTTTTAAAAGCAGCATTTATGTTTGGAAGGAATATAGATTTGTTTTTTTAAGCTCTCATGAATAACAGATCTCAAGTATAAGTGACTTGTAAAAGTACTGGAGGGGTTTAATTCAGGCATCTGAATTAAACTACTATGAAGGTCCTTCCACTGCAATATGCAGTGGAAGGACCACTGCATATGCAAACCTGCAGGCAGGTTTGCATATCTCAAAACCAAAATGCCTGTTTTTTGTAAAATATATTTAACTTCATTTGTTTGGACAGAGAGAATCTAAAAAAATTTAGTTGTAAATCCAATTAGGAGATGAATTTACATTTGGACTTTGACTAGACCATCCCAATACATTTCATTGTTCCTCTGGTTGTATGTTGAGTGTCAGTGTCTTACACTCCAGTCCAGCATCAAGTTGGACTCAACAGCCACGTGTACTTGTATCAACCTTGTGTGACTTTTCTCACCACTAATATAACATTTAATGATTTTCTCTTTAATATTCTCCATTCATGTCTGGTACGGTGACAGTTTTATGATGAAGCTAGAATTTGTGACCATCTGTATTTCAGTTCAGCCGCTTAACTCAGAAATGCTTCAGAGCAACTCACACTTTGGAATTACAATGTCCTGTGTACACAGATTGTTATAATGTCCGCACGAGTAGAGCAGCAAACGGACTTTTTTGTGTTAGTTCTCAGCCATTCATTGCTTTTGTTTTTGTAGGGATAAAAAAGGGAGGTGGAGTAAAGTCGTAAGGCAGTAGCGTTTAAAAGCCGTTTCAGCCCAGTGTTTCAGGCGAGGCTACAAAACAGTCTTTATGGAAATTTACATTAAATTTGCTTATGTGGAAGAAGTCAACACGCCACCTCCTGATCTGTCCTCTCCTTTATGAACTGAAGATTTTATTCCAGGTGGAACCTTAAAGCCTCAGCTATGTTTTATTTCTAGTTTTTTGTTTTTTTTTTTAAAAAATCGTTTATTCATTAGTAGCTGGAGAGGAAGTAGGGCAGAAAGAGAGAAGGGTAAAGGGAATGTAGTAACAAGACTGCTTGACCACTTTTCTCCACTTTTTTCTTGTACTACTCTCAAATTTGCATTACTTTGTTTTCTCACAATAGAAGCTACACCTGGTCTGGTTTTCAGATTGGCTGCGATGCCTTACAGAAGGGGCATCAGCTGACATAATGCCAGCAATTGAAAGTTCTCCCTTTCCCGACATTAACTTTTTACTTTTCATTAACGTGGAAAGTACTCCTACATCAGCTCTTCTGTTTCTGCTCCGTTTTCTCAAACCCCCAGGTCTGGTGGTGGCGGTTCTGGAAGGTTCTTCCTATTAAAGGGGAGGTTTGTCCTCTCCACTGTCGCTACCTATTTGTTGTAAAGTCAATACAATCGATTGTTGTTGCTACGTGCTCATCTAGGAGGACGGAATACTGCAACATGATGCAATTTACTGGGTTTAATTAGAAAACTTTTAAAACTAATTTGAATATCTATTAATTAATGGATAAGAACAATTAACTGGAACGTATGTGTGGTTGGACTGATGCAAATTTCTAGTAGTTCTGATTTAAAACTCTACTAAACACTCATGTTTTTGGATTGGTGGAGGAAGCCGGAGTACATGAAGAGAACCCACAAATAGTGGAGAACATTCAAACTCCACACAGGTTGCAAACCCAAGACTTTCTTTCTGCAACGAATAAAAATTTTTTAGAAATCATTTAGCCTCCCGTCTGACATCATGCTGACATCATCTTAGGAATCACAGACAGACAGTTTAACTGTAAAATGTACTTTATCACATTCACATTGCAATTAATCTCAGTTAACTGTATACGATACATTGGGAGCGGGGTTGGGTGACGTACACGTGTTCCTTCGGTCGATAACTTGTAATTCGGTAATTCTGTGTTCTGTATAAACACACATACTATATTTTTAAGCCTGCTTGGAAATACTGCTGAAACAAAAAGATGAAGAATTCAGTTTGGAGTGAAAAAAGCCTCCATTTTCTGCATGCCTGTTCCACTCGAATCAGAAGATGCAACCCTTTTGCAGATTTTTCTTCTCAAGAGAAAAGTGAAACAAATTAAGAGTTAATTAGAAACATTTGTTTGGTCGTTAATGGAAAACAGTTAAATCTAATTTAGTGTGTGGAGAGTTGTTTTGTATTTTACATAGCTTTCAAAGACAAACAATAATAAACCTTTAAAAACTACAATTCTCCAACATAAACTGTGTATTAAAATTTCCAAGTACTGACTTCCATCCAATATGGACCTAAAGAAAAATAAGCCTAAAAAAAATAAAAGAAAAACATCCAAGGCATCAAAAATATAGCGAGACACCATGAACAGACGATTCAATATCTGAATATCAACATTTGTTTTGTTTTTTTTAAATGAGTGTACAGGACATTAATAACTATTCATGACTCTGTATTTACACTTTATAATGGATCTCTGCAGAACAATAGACATCTTGGCACCCCGTAAGATGCCACACCGACAGAATCTGAACAAAACAAAAGCAAGGAAAGAATCAACCTCTCGGGAGAAACGGAGGATTTTCATTCATAATAAATTCACCTGTTATTCTCCAACACTATTTTAAAAAAATAATGCTTTCAAGGAAAGTGTTTCCGGTGGACAGTCGCACATTCATCACACACAGTCATTCTCTCCGACACACAAACACACATGAAAACAAACGTACAGTTTAAGTGGTTAACCACAGAGGAGCCGACGGTCGGGTGTAAACCTCTGCCCAGCAGCAGCAGCGTTTCTTTCCTTCCATTCTGATGAGAACGACGTCGATGCACGCAGCCTTCAAACGCAGCACATGCAGCATCAGCTTGGCCTCAAAGGCAAAAAGGTTGCAGCGAGACAACGTCCTGTCCCGCTTTTCTATTCAGGACAGAAAATGTCCGCCTACGCCTGGGACTCTTAAAGGATCCCCCAATTATCATCCTGACACAAATCTCCCCGGCAGTGACTAAAGCCAGGAATGTTTTTATGCTGGTGTTGGCTTCAGCTGCTGCTCCTCCATCTACCAAAGGTTGAACTTTTTTTCTTTTAAACAAGCACAAAAAATTCTGTCCTGGATGTGGAGAATAATTTTCCACCCCTATCGAAAATGCTTCATTCGAAGGACAATACACACACCTCGAGAAAACTGAAATATGTGCCACATGTCATGACACAGAATAAGGCTCATTATCTTTACCCCCCCAAAAAATATTAAGCTTCCTACACAATTTTAATGTGTTTACTGATGTTTTGAGTTTAACATGAGTTTGTTCTCACCATAAGCTTGAAAATGGCACAAAAACCCAAAACTGTTTCCTCTCAACAAATTTGACTGAGAGAACATTTAAATTGATATTAAACTGATATCTCTACTGCTGCATAATCTGATTATCATAAGGTAACAAGATTTAAAACTGATCGTCTTTCATCATCTATGTCAGGGATGTGTAACCTTTATAATCCAGAGTCAACTCCTTATGAACTGCAAATATAACAAGACTGAAAAAACCCCTAGTAATTTGTGAAAAATATCAGAATATAAAAAAAACTTGTTGCAATAAAAAAACTGTTTTATTTATGTAGCTTCCTACCTATGATTAGACAAATAGATCTAAAAATTTTAATAGTGTCTTTCTGTTGTATTTTCAGGGGAGAAAAAAAAAGCAAAAATAATGAGCCTTAAATCTGATGCGCTGTTTCCAAAATTACTTGCTGCCTCACTGCTTTGTCAGCTCCTGAAGATCTATGTCCTTAATAAATAGTAGAAAAATAATATTGTACTCAAAGTGTATTTTTTATGTATTTATGCAAAATGTTGAAGCATTTTCTTCCCTACGCTGATATTCACAAACATTCATGAAAGTGTTCAGGTATCACCCGACGGGATGTTGGATGACACCAGAAGCCTCTTTTTTGGAGAAAGGCTACAACTCCCAGATAAACAAACTCTCGGAAAGTTGAGAGAAAAGTATCGAGTTCCACTAGACTCAGCTCTGTTAGGGAGAAAAAAAATATATATTTCTGTTTTTCAGAGATGCTGCCGTCTACTGTGTCCTTCCTGGATCTCTGGGCAACAGCCCTTTGCAGGGGTGCCACCTATTTTGGGCTGAATTTATAGCCAAGAAAGGTCCATACAGGACCCAACCTTGAAAGATTTGTGTCTCTGCTCAAAGTTTTTGGGCTCCAGTTGTCTCCTGTTCTCGTTAAAACCGAGTTCTGAATCCTTCAAAGGAAAAAAAAACTGGAAATCCCAACTGCTTACATGTACTAGGCCAGGTCTGCCTTTTGCATGTGCTTCACGTTAGGCTGAATTAAAGAGGGGATGAGAGAAAGAAGACGTTGCCACAACGACACATTGTGGCATCATTCATAATTCAGAGTGCGAATCCGGGCAGCTCTGAGGAACTGGGTCCAGCTGTGGTAATCCTCCTCCACTCGTCTGAACCTTGAAGTACACAGTGTGGATCGTCTCATTACACTCGAATGTTTTCCAAAAAATAGTCTTTTAATAAAAACTAGTTCAGTCCCCTGGAGCATCAGCACTCTGCGTCCACGCTGTGCACGGTCACGGCGGCCTGCAGGTGATGCGTCTGTGTGTGCAGCGGGTGGTGGTGGGTGTGCACGTGTCGGTACGGGTGGAACTTGTGGCTCAGCAGCGCGGCTGTCTGAGGGGGCGTGTCCAGGTCCATGTCGTCGTCGTGGTTACCGACGTCGACCCCTGCCGAGAGGGGGTCGTTGTTTCCGGGCGGATTCTCGCTGTCCTCCTGTGGACTCATGGTGCTGTAGCCTGAACATAGAGATTGATCATGTCACCATCATCCTTAATGTATAAAAATAATTGCTTTAAATTTCAATCATGGTTACTATTGGAAAAGATTCGAGTCAGTAACCAATTTTTGTTGTCAGACAATGATAGGTTTTATTTGACTAAAGTTTGAAATCCAAAAAGATTTAAAATCCTAGCAGGAGATAAGTCGCCTCTGACAACATTATTCCTGAACGGATGCAGATTTGCAAATTCAATGTCGAGAGAATAACAAGAAAAAAGGGTGAAAATGACCAATGACTGAAGAAGAGGAGGGGCGAAACGAATGAAAGAGATGAAGCAGGAGCTTGAAACTGTGGTCAGAATCACAATAAGTTTTATTGGATGAAATAGTGCAAAGAAACAGGAAATCTGACTTCAGCGTCAAGCGCCAACAGTTTACAGACATCAAATATAAACATAGTAAATGACTTTTAGAGGAAATAAAATATAGGATATAGAAACTATTTGTCAAAATGAAAGGCAGGTTAAAATAATTCATATATAAAGTGGTGGGTACACTTCCACTAATCTGCTACCGTATTAGCGCTTTAGCTCACTTTGAAAACATTTAGCAGACCTTTGTCCCCCAGAGAAAATTTTTCTGGATAAATTTTAAAGGGCTAATTTATTTGGTTGTTTCGTAAACTTTCAGATGAATAAAATCCAACATTTGTGTTGAAGTTTTGATTATCGACTTAAGAATTCTTCAAGCTGCTAGTCGTTTACATAGTTGCTCTTATTTTGAATGAGATGAAACCTATTTATGCAGCAGTTCTGTTTCCTCTCCTCACATTCCCTCTTTTAGTGGTAGGGAAGAAATTATTAATTCAACCGTTAGTCCAAATGAGTAGCTAGCTTGAGGATATCGTTTAGTGGTTGTTATGCAGATGTTAGTCTGTGCTGCAGAAATGTTAAAAATGCTATATTTAAATTTATTGAACAGAATAGCTGGATTAGTTCGTTTTTGCACATTTCTAAGAGTGAGATTACGCTGCTGTAATAAAAGATTCATTTATTTTGTGGCTTTTCATGCAGCTGTATTCTGTAGCAGTGGTGCTAATAAGTGCAGAGTGTGCTGCGTGCAGAAAAGATGCAAGAAGTACAACTAGAAAGTGTTCCAACTCATTTGTTCTGTTTCACCATCTGTGGTGCTACATTCAGCAGAACCGCTCGCACATTCTGATTTTGTTTCATTTTAGCCCACTCTCTTCTCTTCAAGTTCACCCTTGTTCTCCGTCAAACATCGGTTATGCAACAAGTACGAGAGATCCTGGTTGCCAGGAAGTGGAATGCTGCCACATATGTGGGAGGCAGAGAGCCTGTGTGGGTGAAAGTGTCCGTCCACAGCAAGTGTCAGACTTAGAAAATTCTTAAAAAGCGAACATGAGCCAGTCAGCTCAGATGAAGAGAAAATCAGAGTTCAGGCTTGTGATTAATGTGAAGAATAAAAGATTTTTTTCCCCAAAAAATAAATTCCAACATGTGATGCACCATGTTGAATTCAGGTCTGGACTTTGACTGGTCCATTCTAACACCAGATGTGTAGCTCTGGCTGTAAGTTTAGCGGTAGTCTCACAGGGTTTTTTTTCTCCAGTGTTTCACTTATTTAACTCCATCCATCTTCCCACCAACTCTGACCCTCAGTCCTAATGAAAGGCCTTCCCACGGCATGATACTACCACCACCGTGTTTGACAGTGCGAGTTTTCTGTCACATGTTTGCATGCATACCAAAATATTCAGCTTCAATCTGAATTTGGTCCACATGATACTACTTGGTCACAAACATCTGATAGAAACCAAATATCTGAACTCTGTTAACAAATTGGATCATTTCTGGATTTTATTTAGGGTGACGGAGTAAAAAGGGACTCTTTTTCTTTCCAAAAAAACCAAAAAGAAATTACATTATGCAGCAGTCTCCTTTTGTATTTCCCATTTAAAATTCCTATAAAATCCATTGCAGCATTGCAGTAGTCTCATATTGAGTCTACTAAGTCTCAATATGTCAAGAAATTATTGTAGTTGACCCTTTAGCCTTTCAGCAAACTATCATTAAATTAACTGTTTTTCACAAAGTTAAAACCTGAGATTAAATAACTTAATTAAAATACAAGCTTAGAATATGTTTGACTTTAAAGGAGGGTATTTCAGGAAAAAACAAATAGGATTAAAAGGAACTTTATCAATTTTAAATAAACTCAAAAAACAATCTATTTAAGCATGTATGTTTACCCACTTATGTGTTTTACTAAATAAAGTGAGTGTTTGTCTTACCGTGGTCGCTCTCTGTCCCCGATCGGCCCCAGTACCTCCGTCTCCGTTCAGGACTGTGAGTGTGTCTCTCAATGACTGCAGCTATGAATCTGGTGTTACTGACTGAAAGTTAAGACAGTACACAGGTTACCAAGGTGCTAAATGGAAGCTTTATTAAATAATAGGAGAGAAATGTTTGAAAATAGATTTAATGAGGTGCACTTACTGATTCCTCTGTCTTCATGACTGTCTTCGTCTCTCTCGTCTCTTTCATTGTCGAGGTTGGACATTCTCACAGACATTTCTGGAGAAAAAGTAGAGAAAAATGACACAAAATAAGACACTCAATGCTCGAGCATTCAACAGGTTAGGAGTGAACTGTGAAAAGAAAAGACAGAACTCCAATGTTGTATTGTCAAATGCCTCCTCTTATAAATTAACTAGAAAAGTTAAAGAAAAATTAAATTTAAAAATTTGTTCAAAATCAAAACATTTGCCAACAGTTCCATGATTTACAGTCATTAGAGTTATTCTACAATCAGCCACTGAAGTATGTATCCAAAAGACTGTCCACAAGACAATAATAAAAACAATGACTATATTTTTTCATCTCATCGTACATTACAAAAATTCATACTAAAAAGGATGAAAACAATGATTACATGTGGCTTTGAATATAAAGTGAGTGACTGAGCTACTGATGAAATGTGCAGGGCTGACTGGTGATTGGGAAGCATAAACACCTGCTTAGCATTTTGCTGGCATGGAGAATTTAAAAGTGGATGTAAAAAGCAGAGTGGAGCAGCAGTGACTAAGGAAGCAGCTGTTGCTCTTAAATCCTTTTTTAAGCGTCAAATATAACGTTTTCCCCCCAACTGATGTACGAGGGTTTACTCATTTTCTTAATTCGTAGATAGATTTTTTTAACACACATTTCCTTTGGTAAGCTGATACAAAAAGTTAACATGAGTATTTTTCTTATTAAGAAGTAAAACTCTGAAAAATGTGGTGTAACATTTGTCTCCAGCCCCACTTACTTCAACCTCATTTTCATGTTCTTGTATTATTTCCTTATAACCTCTGTAGTAAAGCTATGGATATTGTTTTTGAATAATAAGAAAATGTCAAAATATACGCTTCATCTGCAGTTGCCTTTATTTCGATAAAGATACACCGTCTCTTTAAGACATGAATCTGTCCTCACGCTCACCCTGTGCAGCCAGTGGTGACATGTGCTGGTGTGAGCGTCTGTGGATCTGATGTCTGTAGGCGTACACGGCCAGCACCAGCACCATGATGCATCCCATGATGCCCCCAGCGACCGGACCCACCGGGGCGCTCTTGATCATGTTCAAAGATGCCACTTCCTCATCTGCAAAAGAAGCGAAAAGAATGAAGAATGTTTTTACTCATTTCTGCTGTTAATGAACATCTGCTTTTCTGCACTGCACTGAGATACTGCATTGTAAATACTCTGTTGTCTCTTTTAATGTTCAACACATACATATGTATGCACATGGAAAAAAAAAACATCACCATACTCATTTGCACATTCCTAGGATTACGATTTATTTTCTTGCTTATATCTGTAGAGTATTCTTATGTAATATAGAATATTTTTATCACTGTTGTTGTTATTGTTAGTTTTTTTATTTTTTTATTTTGTGTGAACCTCTTGATCCTGCTGTTACAACTGAACATCCTCTTGGGAAGCCAGTGAAGGATATTTCTATTTTTATTTTTTAAAATAATCAGTTAAAAATCCTCCAAAAGCCTGAAGAAGAGACAAAATCAAACTATTTATGCTGAGATTCAATCCCCTGCTGCGATGCTGGTACATTTTTATACATTATTTCTGCTCTATCATACGTGTGAAATATTATTCAACGCAAGGCGGACAGCCAAAGCTGTTGAGAAAACATGTGCACACATTTTTAGGGGGGAAAAAAAATAACAGTCCATAAATTACATGATTAGAGAGCTGCCATTTCAAAGCAAATGTGTTCTTGTTATATGTATGTAGGTTGTGTATTTTCTTCTATTCGAATGTGCTGATTTCCTTTAACTCACCAATAAGACCCAGACCGTCTGCATATGGACTCTTGGCTCCAACGATGCCTCCAAAGCACTCCTTCTGCAGGGCGCAGTACGGCTTGTCCAGGTGGGTCTTACCGTCGCTGTCCACCATGCACCACTCACAGTCCAGCACACCGAAACAGTCACTGAAACACAGAGCAGCATACGGAGATTAGAACAAGAGAATAAACATGAACGTACTGTGCACATAATAGAAGGAATTATCTTCATTCTCAGGATTTTCTTCTATGGCAAGTGTAGGATGCTATAACCAGGCAGGAATGTCAGTTTCACTATTGGACTTCGTGTAACAAGAAGTGTTTGGAAAAGTTATTATGATCCCATAAACCTGAGAGCACGGCATCAACTGCCAAGCACGGCAGTAAAGTGAATATATTGGTAAAGGTGGGGAATAATGAAATTATTAAACTTTTCCTTACATCAACAGCTGTATTCCAGTGTTGCTGTATTGGTGTTTCAATATGACAACGACCCAAAACGCACATCGAAAGAGATTTGTGAACAAAGAAAGTAGGAAACGTAAAACTTTTTAAAACCTCAACCCTCCTGAACAGAGGTCAAATATTCAGACAGAATTATTGTTGATGGCAAAAAAACCTTATTATGACATAAAGTGATCCGTATGAATGGATTCACCCATTTTGCATTTTTCTGTTAAACGTCAACTCCAAGTTATTCGGAGGAAATTGACCTGTTTTCATATACAGCATGTCTAAAAAAATATTCAAAAGAAATTTTAGATTGGGAAGCTGAAACTGACTGGTGTTTTCAAAGCAGCCAATCCTAGACCACCAGTTATTTCTCTTGGTGCTGATTGACTGTAAGTAACCCTTAAGAGTGGAGAGAAGGAAAACTATAAACGTTAGCTTAGTGGCAATTCTAAAACAGTTTCCACTTAATGCATATTAAGGTATAGTTGGTGTTTGAAGTATTACAATTTGAAGTTATTAGCATTTCAGAGGGGATCACTGTGGTCCCTAACTCTTGCAAATACTAGAGGTCCAATTTAATTGAGGTAGCAATTTTATACTGAGCCTGGACAGAGATCACAAAATCACTGAAGTTGTGTGATCTACTACATAGATACGCAAAACACCTTTAAATTTTACAAATATATGCATATTAAAGAAGTGCAGACAGCGTGTGCACCTGCTGGAGTATCTCTGGCTGCAGCGGGTGTTGATGCACTGCGGCAGGGTGTCATGCAGACCGGGATCAATCACATTCAGGCTGACTGGTTCTTGATGCACCTCACAGCTGGGGTTCCTGTATAACAAATCAACAGGATGAAGAAGAAAAAAACAAAACAAAGAGGGGCCCTTCTATTGGTTAGAGTAAAATGAAAAAAACAAAACAAAACACAAATGACTCATTCAAATCTAGGAATGAAACATGGCTGTATGCAACAGGAGAGAATAAACATCATCATATGGAGTCTGTTAAAGCACAGCGACACAAAAAATAGACTAGCTGACAGTGAAAATGCTAATTACATAAAGCAGGGATCTGAGACATTGACGTGCTGTCACAGGCAGCTGATGGCTGATGAAAGGAGGTGGATGAAACAACAAGAATGATGGACAGAGAATGATGGACAGATGCGGAGTGACAGATGCAGAGAGGAAAACTGGTAAGGCAGCGAGATAAACAGAGGATGAAAAAACCCACAGAAACATCCATCTGTACAATGTAGCTCATAAATAATGCAAATATTACAACCAAACACTTCTGTAGGGATGAAGGTGCAACACTTTCAAATGGATAAAAGTTCAGAGCTAAAGGAGTTTAATTTGATCTTAGGATCTTCAGGATGTTATTTTTTGGCTCATAAAGCGTCTGACCAAAATGCAAGTTAAAAATTTGCATCTCCTCAATATATTTGTGGAAATGTGAATGTCTGTAAATATGACCTTGTGTCAACAATATATTAAGATTGGAAGTAGAATAATTCTCAATCACTGACAAAAGCTTAAACTAATAATCAAACCCACCAAGTAATATAACATTAATGTAAATTATGAGTGTATGTACCCATCTGATCAGAGACCTTAATACAGAAGGAAAACATAACATGGAACAGAGGGTGGTTAGTGTTTCTTTAAAGCCCGTTTTTGTGTTAATTTACAGTGATATGTGAAAAATTCCCGTTGCGATACTGAGAGATGATTAGAGCTTTTCTAATGAGTCATCTGAATACTCTGTGCATTTCTCCACCCCGTCTTCCCGAATGGTTATTGCGCTCTCTTCTGGACTCCCACTGCTCTACCTTCACACCCAATCCTGAGTCCAAATTACTCTGCAGGTTCCAAGCTGCTTGTTCAGTATTTGATTTTGTCACCAAACTCTCATCTGTTGCTTACTTTCTCTGTTGTCATCCATAAAACAAGCTTGTGTTTGGACCTGTTCCTTCATTTGTGACTGACCTGTTCTCAGCATTGGTGAGGTTGCCTGTGCACTCATTGACCTCCAGAGGGCACTCACAAGGACACTCACACTCATTCTGCTCCATCCTGCATAAGGAAGCAGACCAATCAGCTTCAAAGTAAAAAAAAAAGAATATCATTATTGTCCTTTAGTTTAAGTACATCTACTTTAATAAAGAGGCACTTAAACATACATCTTTAGGCAGGATATTTCTCCTGCCTACGAACTATATTCTAGTTCTGATGCTACATAACTTATAAAATCTTAAATAAACCACTATTTTATTCTTTTTTCTAAAGAAAAATATTTTTCTATCAGCAACCACCTGTGGCAGTTGAGGCAGAGGCGGTCCACCGTGCTGCAGGCGCAGAAAGCCAGCGAGTCACACGTCTCGTTGACGATGCCAGCAAATGCATTGGTGCCGGGGATTCTAGTCAGGCGATACTTGGAGCAATGGCTGCCATGGACGAGGTTGGTCAGGTCTCCCTGAGTGAGGAAGAGAGGAGACGGAACCCATGTCAACCAATCAGTTCACCATTTGTGTCTTAATATGTTTTTTATTTCGGCCAGTTAACTCAAATCAGATTTCACTTATTTTTTAAGAAACGTGGTTTAGGTTTGTTGACTGTATATATATACAGTATATATACATATATATATATATATATGATTACTGGTAAGGCATAGCTGTTTATATGAGTATACCAAGTTCAGGCCTATGCAGAACAGCAGTGGGGACAGAGCATCTCCTTGGTATATGCCATATAAACACCAGAGCAATAGAGGCTCAGATCTACCACACCAGACAAGACCCAAGGTGTAGGTTGTGCAAGGAGGCCCCTGAGACAGTCCAGCATATAACAGCAGGGTGCAAGATGCTGGCAGGGAAAGCGTACATGGAACGACATAACCAGGTGGCGGGCATAGTGTACAGGAACATCTGTGCAGAATATGGACTGGAAGCCCCGAGATCGAAGTGGGAAACACCCCCAAAGGTGGTGGAGAATGACCGAGCTAAGATCCTGTGGGACTTCCAGATCCAGACAGACAAGATGGTAATGGCGAACCAACCGGACATTGTGGTGGTGGATAAAGAACAGAGGAAAGCCGTTGTGGTGGATGTAGCTATACCAAGTGACTACAACATCAGGAAAAAGGCGCATGAGAAACTGGAGAAATACCAGGGCCTCAGGGAGGAACTGGAAAAGAACTGGAAGGTGAAGACCACAGTGGTGCCTGTGGTCATCAGGGCCCTCGGGGCAGAAACCCCCAAACTGGAGCAGTGGCTAAAACAGATCCCAGGAACAACATCAGACATCTCAGTCCAGAAATGTGCAGTACTAGGCACAGCCAAGATACTGCGCAGAACCTTCAAGCTCCCAGGCCTCTGGTAGAGGTCAGAGGTCAGAGGATGAAAGAGACAGAACACCCGCAGAGGGTGAGAAGGGAATTTATATATATATATATATATATACTGTAGATGGCTATATATATCTATATAGATATATATATATATATATATCTATATAGATATACATATATACATATATATATATTATATATATATATATATAAGACTCTGTTGCAAAGCTGAACTTTAACTGAATTGGGAGAAGTGAATTTGCAGTACTGAAAACCACCACAAGATGGCAGTGCAATACTGGATGATGGTTTGGAACTGTTTTTCGGAGTTATCCTCAGATCCACTGGTTTCTGCCTTACCACGATGCTGGTGTTGAACTTGTAGAAGCGCTGCACTGTCCGGTCGCTGAAGCTGTTGCAGAGATTTTTCTTGACAAAGTTTGGATGGTTCAGGATGTCATTGGCCACAAGTGGCTCCTAAAATAAAACACAAACATACAACAAAACAAGGAAAATGTTCATTTATAATTGCATATAAATAACTTTGCAAAATAAAAATCTTTATACACTTTAAATGCAGTTTGCTGATTAAGTTTGTTTTTCTGATTTAATACCCAAATGTGAAAGGCAGTTTTTACTGAGATTACAATAAGAAACTGGCTAGATAACTGAAAGTCATTTTGCTTTTACAGTAAATTAAATATATGGACATTGCAAGGATGGAAGATAATTTGGTATTGCTTACTTTGCCTAGATATGCAACTTTACCTTAATTTAAACAGTAACTATATTATATAGACCATAAGCCTGTAAGTGCTGAAAATGTGAAACATAAATGCTGCATTTTCTTTGTTTTTAATGTAAACTAGTCATTTTAAGAGTCTTTTGTATGTCTTAAAATAAGAATTCAATACTAAATGTGGATGATGGGTAATCAAGGTTTGAAACAGCAATTGGACAACGTATGCACAGGACACATTCTGCTTATCTAGGCAACACTTTCACCAGGATTATCCTGAATAGATGTGTTTTGGTCAAAAACGTAAAAGGTTTGGAATCTATGCAGGAAAATTAGGGGAGGCAGGGCAGACAGCTTTACCAGACCACTGATGTGACCTCAGATGTTTGTGACCATAAAGCTATCGAAAGTAGAACATTCTATCTTTAAAGTGGTTTAAATGTTTCCATGTACTCTGCAAGTACAAAGGCCTGCCTAATTGAAACTAACTTAATATATATCTCAACCTTTACCTTGTGAGTGATGTGCTGCTGTTCTGCTGGGGCGTGACCTTTTGGGTCAATGAGGGTTGGGTGAGCAACCAGGTATCCTCTGTCCTCCATTATAAAGCACCTGAATTACAAAACAGATATAGGTAACAACTTCAAATAGGATCCAAGTTACAATTTCTTCCCTTTCCGATCAAAAACAGCCTTCTTTTAACTGAATGTTTTGGCTCCATTCTACTTCTGACTGCTTCTCAAATATTTTGCCATATGCCGCTTCTTCCTGTTGCAACTCCCTTAAAAACTAAAGCTGTTTTACATGGCTTATAAAATCAAAACAGAGCAGGGGGTTTGGGAGGAGAGTTTGGGAGTAACAGAGAAATGGATGTGGATGAGAGATCAAAAGAAAGAAGATGAATAAAGTTATGGGGTACTGATGCAGGACTCCCTCAGGACTGCTGATAATCAGCTTATTTCTTCTTCCCGCTTTCTGTTGTATTCTCTGTCTCTCAGCAACTTTTGTTCTTGCCCAGCAAAACATGAATGTTGTAAGCTGGCAAAGACTTCCACGGGGACTGAAGGGGAAAAAAGGGGAAATTATCTGCATGGACAAGTGAAATTCTGCCGTCTTCCTACCTGATCTTATGGCCTTTATCCTGGTTGCAGATGGGCAGCAGATCCAGCAGGACCTTATAGAAGTAGCGAAGAGTAAAGTCTATACCCATCACTGCAACTGCATACCCAGGGGCCATCTGAGAGCTGCAGGCAGAGCAGAAAAACAGAGAAAGATGAGTCATGTTGAAAGAAGAAGAAAAAAACAAAAGAAAACAAAAGCTGGGGAAATGAAAATTCTCTGAGCTATCCCACAAGTAGTCCGAATTTATACAGATCTTTGTAAAACAAGGCTAAATTAAACACCAAAAAAAACAAAAAAAAAAAAACACACGTAATTTTGAAATCTGTCTCAGTCTAACATACTGTTTGTTACACTCACTGACCAATTCAACTACAAAACACAACCCTGCCTTATCACACACCCTTAAACTGTGTTTATTTCTATCCAGAATATTTGAAAGGGCTGTGATAAACAGTTTGGATTGTGGTGCTGTCAGAAACCTGGTGGCCATGATGCTCTGTTATATTTTAGGCTCACTGACTTAGAAATAAACATTCTAATCTCGGCCCAGGACTCTTTTTAGACATTTCCAAATCTCTTCTGCACCAGCGGCAAATATTTCCATTTCTCTCTTTTATCCCCCTACTACTGTGTAGCAATACATTGTTTTGCCTGATAGTACTTTACAAGAGAAGAATTGATGATAATTATAACAGAATATGGATCATTTCACTTATTGAAAAGCAATGAAAGAGTCGGTCTCAGTATCTTGTCATTTGTGTCAAATTACTTCCTGTTTTCAGAGATAGCAGGGTCTCAGTGAAATGACCCCAGGATAAAATTTTTGCTGATCGTGATATCTTCCCTCACAACAGTGGCTCTATTGAGCAGAAACTAAAAAGGCTCAAAAATAATGGTCAATAATTAAATACTTACTGGGGGTGACAACTCTCATAAATCTAGAGGAAACGGACCAGACATTCCATTCACTAATATTAAACTGGAATCATTTTATTTTACCTTGAGGCATGAATAGTGTGGCTGATGGTGACAACGTATCCTGCGCCGCCAACATCCAGGTAGGGACCGGTGAAGGTGATGAGGCCTGGGTTGGCCACAGCATGCTGGTACCTGTACGACACACTCAGAGGGTTACATTTCCCTCTGTGCTCAGTGAAACCAGAGCAAACTGGAAAAATCAAAGGAAACAACAGCTACTTGCGTAATAACGTTCACAAAGTGAGATCCATATATGGATTTTCTACATGCAGAGAGGTTTCAGTATTTACTTTGAATAATGTAATAATAGTTCAGACAAAAAAAAAATCGTGTTTCTTAGACATTTGGATTACATAAAACTAAATTATCATGTCAGATTTGCTCATGTTTGTTAGGCTAGCTAGCAGTACTAGCTACAATACAATGACAATATTTCCCCCCATTATTTGTATGTCATCATGGGTACAGCACATTGTGTGCTATGCATTTGGCATTCTATGATAAAATTGCTATTGATGCAAATAAGTAGTTAATTACCATGACTTTCATATAATTTTATGAGTGGCTGCTGTTTTTAATTAAAATTCTGTGGTCAGAATTCCTGCTGCAGAGGTTCTCTACATTTAATTTCCAAACAAGCATAACTTTAAAGAAATGTGTGCTTTTTTCAAAATAAATAAATAAATAGTTTTGACTTTTAATGCAGTTTAATAGTGTAATAATACGTCCCTGAGCACTTTGTACATGTTCTGGTCTTGGCTAGTTAAGTCCTGTAAAGTTGTGAATTGTAAAATTTATATTATATCCATATAAAAAAAAAAACACATTAGCATTGTACTCACGCAAATTATAATTCGGAAAACATAAATTTCACAGTAACTGACTTAATAATAGAAAAAAAAAGCAGTTCAAACTTCATAAGAGTAACTTTACCAGACTGAAGCTATGAATATCACACATTTGTTTCTCTTTAACAGGAGCAAACTCCAGAACTATTCTGGATCGCCCTTCGCAGCCCGAAAACAAAACTCCAAACACCTTTAATGTCATCTTGCCCCCCTTTTGAAAGCCCACCAAAGTAAACCTCACCATTGTCTGCGGGTCGGGTCGAATGCTTTGTCCATCAGCGATCCTGGGTAAATCCGGAGAACCCCGCTGGGCGTTGCTATGTAACGGCGCACAATGTAGCAGTTGAGGCTACTCATTTCCATTAGTGTCATCCACTCATCCGTAACATGACTGGTTGCCATAACCTCGTTCCTGACAGAGGACTGTGGAGGGGAAAAGGAGGGATGAAAGATGAGAGAGGATGGAGACGAACAGCAGGGCTTGAAGAAACTTGGATCCATTTTGTGTGTTTTTGTCTTGAATGCAAGTTGTGAAAACTTTTTTTTTTTGCAATGTTTGCCTTGAGAACAAAATGACTAAGAAAGAAAATCCATTTATGAGGTGGCATTAGGGGAAATAAATCTGCCTGATTAATCACTAAGCCTGGAGAAATCCCATCTCAGAACCATTTTGAGACAAACGTCCGAGTTTGAAAGGGGTGATGAGGTCACTGGAGGGGGTCTTTAAGACTAGCCTGGGAATCTGCACCGAGACTCCGCTTTGGACTTCCAACTCCCCCCAGGAAAGGAATGCACACAGAATGCCAAAACCTTTGTGGGAGTTTATCCCCTTCCTCTTAAAGTTGCAGAACATCTTCACAACTTCTGAAATTTTACCTGCGGAATTATTTAAAAACAAAGTTGACCAAAAAACACCTATTAAAGCACAATCCTCCGCAAAACATGTCAGGGTTAAGTTGAAGTTTAGGATGCAAGTGTCATAACAGGAGGAAGAGACGCAAACAGGCCCCCAGTCCGACCTCAGGCTGGAGGTGCGCCATGTGTTTGTTGGGTAAACAAAAGACCTCTGTGTGTGAATGTTGTGTGTTTTAAAGGCTTGTGTACCTTGAGGCCTGGGTTGGCAATAAGCCTGGTGTTATCGCTGAGGTAGGCCGTGTAGTGCTCCACCATCCGCTTCGTCTCCGGCTGACTGAGATGTTCATACGGCGAGGAGAAGCTACCAGCGGACAGCATCACCGTGGGGGATTCTGGGAAATAGGCAGAGGGGCAGTAGGGTCAGTTAGAGCTCAGTAAAATTATTATAAGGGTCTGTTGAATTCAGAGTTGTCCGTACCAACAGTGGCGAGCTGCTTGAAGTGCAGGCAGGAGCTGGGCTGGCCCAGCAGATCTAAGCGATGGTACAGCAGCTTAGAGCTGGGAGGCGTGTTCAGGTTCTTCAGCTGCTTCACTGGGATCTCCGGCTGGATGTACACGATGCACAGAATAAAAGACGTGTCCTGGACCTGAGGGATAAAAGAGGAGAGCTTATTGGATGCTTTTATGACTCTGTTACAGTTGGACACACCCAATGACAGTCAAAAGACATTCTCTTTTGAATGTCTTGTAATAAAAACTAATTAAAAACAAGTTGTATAACCGCGACTTTGATTCTGTAATACCCTTTTAAAGAAATGTACCATACAATGGAAGTCTACAACATGGAGAAAGAGTTGCATTTTGGTATGAATAATTCCTTTATTATATGAAAAATCTTCCTGCAACTGACATACAAAACAAATTTTGCAATTCAAGATTTCCAGAGTCCTATTTGACAACTCAATACTTTTCCAGTCTCAGATTTCTCTATTTACCCATCTGCTTTTATGACAACTAAATATTTAAACTAAAAACATTTATCCTGTTGAGTTTCATTATTCATTTGTTGTATAAATCATAAAAATATCTCAAAGCTGAAGTTGGGTAATGATATAAAAGGCTAATTTGCAGTTGTTTTTTACATTTAAACTAATTTGTATCAGCACTTCTCCTTAGATGAAGTAATTATTCTGCACTAAATACAGATTCTTTAAACCAGTGTTAGTAATATTTCTTATCTTTGTTATGAAATATCAAAGATATTAAACAAACAGCAGCTCAGAGCTTTGTTTTGCATCTCAACCAGTTAAGAGATGAGCTTTGAATTAGTTTTATGATGAATTCTCAGTCAGTAAATCCAAAAGCAGAACAACCGAGGTTTGGTAAAAATGCAGATCATGATGTTGCAAATATAAAATAAAAGATTTAATTTAAACATAGTCAACATACAATACATTTATGTAGTTGATCATTTTAAGAAGGTAAAAGTCTAAAAACACAACTGTATTTCTCTGACTTCTCAAAACCATTTTCCGATTTTGATCTTTTTATACTCAGGACTTTAGTGATCATGCATCAATGTGTACCCATTACCAACTTGGGAATGTTCCATGCATTTTCTATAATCTCCTATATTTCCTACCATTAGAAAACAACATTTTCTACTGGTAGAAAATAGTTATGAGAGTCCCATAAAGATAAATTAGAAAGTCACTGCAATTTATTTTTGGTTGCTCACAGGTCATAATTGGCCAAATTTCAGGAGTTTAGAGCCATAATCAGTGAAACAAAGGTGTAGTGTAAAATCACCAGAAAACAATATACAGTTAAACTGTAAAGTGTGAACATTTGCATATAAACATACAAATGCTTAAACAAGTGGTAAGTAATGGCTAAATGAAATGGAGGTAAAAAATATTTTAGCAAAAATGGCAAACTAACAGAGCTGGAAAAAACAAAGCTACATCCCCCAATTGTGAAAATGAAGACAATTTTGGAGACACTAACTGTGTATCTTAACTCATCTTTACATACCCAGAGGAGCAATTACTTATGCCTCCAAATAAATCTGAATCTGAATCTGAAATCTGAAGCTTTAAAATCCTTGTGTTCAGCATTCCTGTTTTTAAAGACAAGCTCAACTTTACAATGCTGGAGATTTATGGCTGCAGGAGAACATAAATGTGTCCATTTCAAAAATAGATCTTAAAATAACATTGTTCTTCATTGTTCTTCTATTGCTACATTTTTTTTTTACATAAAATCAAGCAGTAATATAAGTGTCATAAAGATCCAAACTGTTCTCAACCCATCTCTTCAAATAAATCTGCATCTCAATCCACCTGGATATTATTAGCGGTGCAAAACGGGGCGACCTGTGTGGGAAACAAAACTCTCTTAAGTGATGTTTTTGTAGGCAGGTTCAGTGATGTTCTGGCTCTGGAAAGCCCATTAAAAACCCAGCAGCACTGCCAAACTCATGTCAAATGTGACTTGTTTCAACATTTGTTCTTGTTTGGGAAGAATAACCCAGATGTCAGAAGGCATTTAAAAAGAAGCAGAAAGTGGCACGCTGAAATTAAAGACGATTCGTCTGCTTCTGCCAAAGCGTCTAAATGACAGGAAAAAGAAAGTCTCAGAGTGGTGTCATGGTGATGTGGCCGTCCTGTTGCAATTTGTTCCAAACATTCACCCCAGATTCAGACAGGTTCTGGGTGTTGGGGCTTAATGGGTTTTGTTACACTAAAACTAATTTAAGACGGTGGAGGATGAGAGCATAAATCTTGGCAGGACTTTAGAGCGCAGTGCAGCGACAATGATGTACTTCAGATGTGGAGGTAAACATGAATAAATCGGATGCGTTTTCCAGTGGTTATTGGACCACACACCGACCGAACACCTACCAGTTTCCAGGCATAGCTGACATTGTATGCATCTTTGCTGTTGTCCCTCAGCCGGTTTGTGTGCCAGGAAAGGGAAGAGTTGACGGGTACAGCAATGATTTGACTGCCTAAAGGGAGGCTGCACAGACAGAACAGTCAACCAAAAGATTAGTGTCAAAATTTGACCCAAAATCTTCCTACATGTGCAGCCATGCCTTGAGCAATTTGAGCTACTGCTCTCTTTGTCACTTTCCAAATAGTTGTTGATGTTCCCTCACCTGAGGATGTTGTTTCGGACAACAGGGAATCCTGGGATGTTCTCGTAGTGGATAATATCAGTATGCAGGGGCGGCTCTGTCATCAGGTATGGTCTGGTCAAAGATGGGTGCATCAGGGTGTAACCTTTCCAGATCAAATGCAAGATTAAAACAGTGGAACTGTATTTGTTCCATGGTTTTACTTAAATAGTCAAAGATTACAAGCAGAAATCCACCAGGAGGTTATATGGTCCCCAGATTTCCTGCTTTATTGGTTCTGAAAACGTATTGGTCGATAAGAATCAAAATATTCCAATTTTTTTCTAATCAGTGAATGCATCACACTAAAAGCTTCCTAACTGCACTGAAATGAATCAGTGTCATGCAATAAAAACCTCACTAATGTTTCACTTGTCTGCCAAGCAGACATACTTGAAAGAGTTGGAGATCAAGATTGGCTCAACATTCTGCACGAATCAGACGTGATTTTGCTGCATGTGCCTCTATGTACCTTTATTGTCAATGAGAAATGTATAAGAAGCCAGCGAGTCTTGGTAGTAGGTGACGTCCTCGAGGATGTAAGCCAGGTTCACATCCACTCCGACCACACCAAGGAGCAGGTTACCGAAGTAACAGGGCCGGCTCACTGTCATGATGAAGCCTGGAGTAGATGCAACAGGTACGTGAGGCAGCTGGTCGGACTTCATAAGACATTTCTATTCTAGATGCTCTTTTCTTTTTGAACTATGTCGAAACACATCACTATTTACCAGCCATCAAGCAATATTATTATAGTTTATAGTAGAAAAAACAAATTTGACTGGTTTTCTAGTCATACTGAACACCTAAAGTTTGATACACAAGCCAAACATTCACATACATGGACACAGTTAAATTAGATTTACATGCCTTGCCCAATGGAACAACACATGGATAGGAAGGAAGCTGAAATCCAAACCTCAGCTTCCTGACTGCAAGATGGCTACCCTTTTCTATTGTCCCCAACAGCCCAAAAGGATCTGAATTAGTAAAAACTATGTCATACAACAGTCAATCATCGCTGATTTACTAACTACACTGTTGAGGCATTTTTTAAACAGCAAATAAATGTTTCTGTTATGCTAATTTTGTAGCTTTAAAACAGGTTTTTAAAAGGAAAGACATGTTGTTCTCCTCACATTTACAGTTAAAACAGATGAGTACAGCATCTTAAAATAAATTCAGATTTTACTGAAGTAGAATATTTTCACACTGAAACCCAACCTTTAATTTGAGTACAAATTAGTTATAAGAAAATTAGCCAGAGCAACAAATATTCATGCTTCCAATACTTTATCATAAAGTGAAGTATTTTTAATCTATTCTTTTCTTTTTAAACTTAGTCAGGAGAGGGGTCCAGGAGATTTTAATGACTAATCTACAACGTCCTGTTTCTCTGACTTAAAGCAGCACAGAGGCCCCTTTTTCATAACTACTCTTCATTTTCCATAACAGCTCTTCACAGAAGTGAAGCAGATCTATACTGATTTCCACATATCAGAAAACAACTGCAAAACATAACTCCTTTCATTAAAAATAATATCAATACATAAAAAGTTTAATGCAACAGAATTTGTGACAAGACTGGTGAGTTTTTCTTACATCATGAGCAGCATGTACAGAGGCAAAAACATCCCCAAAGCTCACTGTTGGAGAACTGCAGGCATTTTTATCCATGTGTGAGATTATGTTACTGGAATAGAAGGTGGTTTTAAAGTTAGTTTTTTTACACACTTAACAGCTGTGCTTTTATTGTGTGTGTAGTGGGGCAGGTGGGGGGCCACCATAAATCAAATGCAGCATGATTTGGCAGCAAAACAGAAAAAGGACAAAGTTCTCAAGGCTCCGTCTACACAATGTATTCTACCAACAATCTGGTCAAATATGGCCGATTAAAGCACCATGGAGGTAAAACGTGACTTTTTTTCTGATCAGTCTTGCTTTGCTTTTATCAGATAACAATAGAGCATTATGTTGTTGAATTTAGTCAACACAAAAAAAATGAAAATGTTTAACTTTCTTGGTATAATAAACACATCCTTGCTCTATTTGTGCTTTAGTGCTGGAATGAAGACGTTTCTAATTTTCTGTTGAATGTAAAAATCATGCCTGTTTAAGGTACCAGTTGCACTTTTTAAACTCAGATTTTGTTCATTTAATTTTTAAATTAAGAATAATAAAATCAACGCTGAATTTGTTACAGCGTGTGATACGTTTACGACAAAAACGATCAAAATGCTAATGAATGAAAATCAAACTGAGGGCTGTAACTTAGGGCTGAAACGATAATCGGATCAATCATTGAAATATTCATCAACTAATTGCTTTAATTTTATTATTATTCAATTGTTAACTGGAATATTCAGACTCTAAAAAGGTAATTTGCTAAAAATAACTCCACATTCAGAGCAGTAAATAAGTCAAAACTCTACAATAGATATATACATAGAAATACTAGCTTTTAAAGACAAAAAAAACAGCTGGTTCAAATTTCATCTGAAAAAATATCCTATTATCTCCTTTTGCTATCCAATTACTAATTGTAAAGTTTTTAGCTGCAGATGCATCTGTTGCTACAAATGATCAAGTGTTCAGAAATGCTTTTTGTATTTTATTCAATAAAATGTCCACTTTGTCATTTAAAAAGAAATAAAGTCATTATTTGTGTATTATATAAAAAGGTTTAAGTGGTTAAATGAAACAAAATGCTCCCATTTAATTGGTCCCATTTTATGGACCAATTAGAAACGTCTTCATTCCAACACTAAAGCACAAATAGAGCAAGGATGTGTTTATTATACCAAGAAAGTTACACATTTTTTTTTTGTGTTGACTAAATTCAACAACATAATGCTCTATTGTTATCTGATAAAAGCAAAGCAAGACTGATCAGAAAAAAAAAATCACGTTTTACCTCCATGGTGCTTTAATCGGCCATATTTGACCAGATTGGTCCCATTTTATGGACCAATTAAATTCTGATTGATTCATTTCTATATTTAAGTGGTCAAGTATGAGATGGATGCTGGAGTTTTTCTTTGTCCCAAGCCGGTCCACTCACCGTCCCCCATGGGGTCGGTGTAGGGCAGGCTGAAGCGCACCAAGTCGATCATGCGGTTGGGCAGGTTGATGTAGAAGCGTCCCACTGATGTCTCCAGGTTGCTCAGCTGGTTCAGCACCATCATGCTGCCCTTCACCACCGGCATCATGGGGGCCGATCTGGGCGAGGCGCTCTCCCGTTCCAACGCTCGGTCGACGCCGTACTTGACAGAATTCTGCTCGGCGAGGTCTCTGAGGAAGGCCAGCTCCTTCAGGCCCGTGACGCCCTCTGGGAGAGGACATGGGGAGAGGAAGAGAAACTGAGCAACAAAAGGCAATTCTGAACTTTTTCTGTCCAATTTCATAAATAAACCTTGGGTTGATGGCTTGACATGCCTGTTATATCGGTAATTAACCAAAATTATCTTTCACATATGAATGAAGTCTTGCAAAAATATTGATACCTGTTAAATTTAATATTTCTACCAAGTTATAACCACAAACCTTCTTCCAGTTCTCCTGTGGTTTATCTGTACACTTTCACTTCATTAGTCTTTGAGAGAGCAAATTTGTATTATTCTATCATTATCGATATATTACTTGAAAAAGATCTCAAATGACCCTGTTATTGTTTATCGCAAAGATTTCTGGGACAAATTATCATCCATTAAAAAATATTATGGTGACTTGCCTATTGATGTATTATTAACCATAGAACACATAATATTGGTTGTTGAAAAAGAATAGCAAGCTCGTCAAATTGTTTAAAAAAAAGCAGAAAGAATTCCAGTGGAATATGTTCTTGTCACTTAAGACTGAACTTTGAACGCCCTGAGTCCCATGGGGGCAGCATCATGCTGTGGGGAACCACAGCAGAACACAAACATAAGCCACACTGCAGATTTCTATGTGTAAACCCGTTTTTTTTTAATCACATAAAAACCGATAAAATACTTCGACTTCTCACATTTTCTTAGTGGAAAGTCAAAAGCACCATTTTCCAATTTTGGAACTTTTTTTCTGCATCTGCATCAGGAATCTTTTTAATACATTCAGGCCCCGACTTGACAAGCTTGACTTGAGCCATCCCAAGCTCCCTCCAAGCCCAGCTGTCGTCTGTCAACTCCCAACACCATGACATAAATAAATCTGCCAATACTTAAACATAAACATGCAGAATATAGACAGCAAAGCACACTTTTGACTCTATCTTAACAGGCATCACAAGGTCATTCAACCAATGGCGGACGGATGGATGGATGGATTGGTGACAAGCCCCCACAGCTGTCACCTGGAACATTTGGCATCCCACCGGCCGTCGAGAAGGACAGAGTCGAGCGTCTGCCAGCGTCCAATCACTGAACGGATTACAGTGGGATCTCTTTTTAATGCCAGGGCTCTGCTCGTTTGATCACCCTGCTGGACCGCAGAGTGGAGGCGATGGGTGGCAGCGTCAAACGGACTCCAGGAGGGAAATCTGCTGACAGCTCAGGCTGAGCAGAAATACCTGCAGGTTTCATTTGCAGGGTTCCTTAAGCTCCAATATCCCCCAAAAATATTTGATCTGAAAGGAGAAAATTTTTTTCTATTTTTTTTTTTTTTTTTTTACATCTGATTAAGAATCGGGCTACAAAACAATGGACTGCAGAAGCCAGAGATTTTTGAAACTTGTCACACACACGCACGCACATATACACACACAATGAAACACACAACTGTGCATTGTAGTGGCGGTGAGACTGCTGATCTCCTTCAACAATCAGCACTTCACATTTGGCAGGAGATGTAGCAAAAAAAAAAAAAAGAAAAAAAAAAGACACCCCTCTTCCTCAGCCCATCCACAAGCCGAGCCTTTCAGAGTCGTGCAACAGCATCAGCAACGAAACAAATGTTTTCCCGAATATGCAATGCTAATACAACCAGGAGAACGAGAGATTTCTGCATCCTTTTCATCATCTCTCTTTAAAGAGCCAAGGTCCTCTGTCAGTCACACACGTCCAGGCTGCGGCACGGCCCTTTGAAGTCTCGCTCTCCCCCTTTCTCTTAGATGTACCTCATTTCCATTCTCCAATGCAAAAATGATTTGTATTAATGGTGGCCTAATGCATGCACAGAAGGGGTGGGTTAGTGCGCCCTGCGGAGGGAGGTGGGAATTAGTGGAGGCAGATGGAAAGACAAAGAGACTGAAAACAGAGAGAAAGAAGAATACAGACCTCAGACTCAACACAGATAAACAAGAAACCGTCAAATGTTTCAGAGCATCTTTGTAACCTCCAGGCTTATTTTGAGAACAAGTAAAAGGAGATGGGGCATCAAAAAATAAGCAAAACTTCACATTTTCCAACAGCAACATGGTGAACTTATTAAAGATATAAAAAGAATTTTCCCCATAACTGACTAGATTTCACAGCTAAACTCAATTCCCCTCAAAATGAGCCAAAAAGCTGATGTAAGAGAACTTCAGATTGTTGAAATGCATCAAACAGCTTTAGGGCCAAACTTGTTTTTTAAGTGGTGAAGCAGATGGAGTCACACAAGGAATCTAACTATTGCAAGCCTTTATGATTGGTACCATGCAACCAAATATGTTTAACAATTCAAAAATAGTTGGTAAAGATGAAATAATATAGATGGGATTTTTTTCTAAATGAATGCGCAAAAAAAAGGTCAGTACATAAAAATAAGTAAACAAATGATCTGTGGAAACACCTGGTAGAAAAATTAATGCTTTATATTAATGCTGACAAAAAAAAAGGAGTATAAATAATCTAACTAAGTAACCAAATGATCTGTGAAAATTTCAGGTGGAAAAAATGGTTAATTATTGTACCGATAGTTGGTTCTATTTTAACACTATCAATGTGAAATAAAAAAAGGTTCAAAGAAAATAAAGAGAATAAATAACATATATAAAACAACAAACGATTTGTGAAAACACCTGGTAGGAGAAATTAATTTGGTAGAAACGAGCACATGATGATCCATCCATTTGTATTATTTCTCTTTCTCTTTTCATCAACTTATTCTATTATCAATTTTTCGCAAAGCACTTTGGTGCAGCTTCCCACCCGTTTTTAAAAGTGTTATATAAATAAATTTGACATTGACACCCACCGTTCATAAGAGCGTAAGTGAGAATCATGACGGAGTTGTTGAGGTGTCGGTTCTCCTCTCTGACCACGCTGAGCGTCGCTCTCTTCTCCAGCTCGGACGACTCTCGAGACGTAACGCCAGATGAGAGGTAGATGATGACCATATCTGTAGCTAATGCACGGCATGAAACAATTAATGATTAAAGGGCTCAAGAAATGTCATGTCACACATGCAAAAGAGCAGGAGTTGGAAAGCTTTGTCTGGACTTACTGGAGCTCTGCTTGCTGAGGCTGCTGGTGTTGCGGAGCAGCTGGAAAGCCTTCTGGAAGCCAGCTGCATGCTGCGTGGCTCCATTAGAGGCCTTGATGTTAGAGATGAAGGTGCTCATCTTCCGCTTAGTCTCGCTAGTGGCCGGAGACAGCAGGCTCTTGTAGCACTGGTCCAGAGAGCAGGAGCGGACCACCTCTGCCACAGACAGGATGGAGACCTGCAGAGGGACAAGGCAATTTCACCTAAATGGATGAACTTCCTAATCTTCCAAAGCCACGTCTAAATAATCGTTTCCTAATCAAGCGGAGAAATGTCTGCTTCCTTTGACAAACCTTGTCGTGTTCGTCGATGGAATTAAGGATCACAAGAGCAGAATCACGGGCGATCTGAAGCTGTGAATCTGTTATAGACGCTCCATGGTCGACCATCACCACAATGTGTTTGGATTGTGGGCGCACTGCTGAGACGTACACAGGCCTGGAACAAGAACACAAAAACTCAAAGAGAGGCACCACACAGTCCGCTCCAGTCCAGTCCACAAGGTACCCAACATTCTACATCTCCCCTAGATTATTCTGGATTAAAGATTTTAATGAGCTCTGTCAATTTTCTGATTATTTGGGTGAAAACCAAGGTCATACTACTGTCTGATGTTTTCTATAGTTTGAGATTTCGGGTACGTTTTGTCCAGAAAAGCCCAATGGTCTACACAAACCAGACAGGCAAGACTGTCGTCGAGACAATTGTTCACCAGATAGTTACAGATGCGTCCCTGAAAGAACCTAAGCCATCAAAAAGAAGCTGGCAAGTCAAAGAATTAAATATCCACACATAACGATGGAAAAGGGAAAAAGTTAAACACACAAGTTGCAAATATAGGGGAAATTATACAAGAAATTGACTAGCTTGAGTGAGTGTATCCAGAAAGCAATCAATTTTTATAAAATATTTGAATTAAATTCATTATACACTTAGTGTGTGATGAATCTTGAGTTTCATTTTTTGATGCAACTTGAACAGCCTACAATTGTTCCTCTAGGAAAGTCAACCTGTTATCACTTTGAAAGCAATGAAAGGGGAAACCTTTCCTTTTGGAAATCAGATTAGTGCATCCGATGAGTTCAATCATTTATCCTGAACCAATAAAACCTTTGGGTTGGAACTAAATTGTCCACAATCCACAGTTTAACATGTCGATAGCTGTATGCTGTAAGCAGAATGGGACTTGGATTCAAAGCCACTGTGTGTGGTCTGCTGGACAAGAAGACAAGTACAGAGGTATGGGGTGGGGGGTTCTGCTCACAAAGCCTTATTCACAACCAAAGCTGGCCAAGCAACATCCTTTCTCCCCATGGCCGAACGCCAAGTTGCTAATTCAAACTGCGATGAGAAAAATCAAGTGAAGATGCAAAGTACATAAGGAATAAAGTGAAAGATATATTCAAGTCAAGGTTTATAAAAAGAAAAAGGGGGGAAAAACAGATTTGGGGTGTGAAATTCCATCAGTCTGTAGTGGCACAGAGGCACATTCCTGCTAAAGGCATGTATGGCCATGAAGTACAAGGGCAGCATGCCATGAGCATAAGTTGCTGTAGGGTGGGCCACCCTACAGCAACCAGCAGAGGAGGGGGCAGCAGGGTGATTAAGACGAAGGCAACAACATGGCAGATAGATCCAACTGTCACGTGTGTGTAGAGCGGGAAAAGATTTCATTATCTGCTTAAAAGAATAATGCCTAAATACATTTTAAAAATGTATTTTGAGAGAGAAGAGGGGCGATATGTACCGGCTGCGATGTTCGTAGTTTCCTTTGCAGTGGAACTTGTGGGCGGGGAAGACGGTAAAGATGCCCTCCTCTGAGCTGAAGTACTGCCACTTTATCCCTGGGTTGGACTTTAGGTTGTCCGCCAACACTGCACATGAGATGGAAGATGACATTGGTAATTAAAAAATTCAGCAGGCTGATGACATGTGGAGGTGCCTGGGAGAAACAAGAAAAGGATTTTTGAAGTGAAACCAGCAGCATCCCAAACGCAGAGAAGTGTCAGTACTGTTCAGGTTCAGTTAAATGTGTGGATCACAGAACAAAATGACGATCTAAAACAAGCTCATGAAACGTCAACTCCTTCCATAAAAGGTTCAACTCAAGACTTGAGATAGTCAGTGGAAAAAGATCTGGTCAATCAGACTCATTTAGGAAAATTCTAATATTTAATCAGAAGAAAGTAAAGTTTGAAAATGCTAATAATTTTCCATTTTTTCATAATAAAGCTCCAGATTTGCCAGACCTCAGAAAAACAGCCTTAATTACCGTTTTTGTAAATTCCAACCCATAAAAAAAAGCAGCTGTAGATAGCAGTGGGGCAAATAACGTATTCTTTTCCCAATCATGACTTTCATGATAAACTCCATTCATTTCATTTCCTTTATTTAACCAGGTAAACCCCATTGAGATCTAGATCTCATTTTCAAGGGGGACCTGGGCAGAAGACTGCAGTACACAACATACACACACTCACACCTAGGGGCAATTTGGAGAGGACAATTAACCTGACAGTCATGTTTTTTGACTGTGGGAGAAAACCGGAGTACCCAGAGAAAACGCATGCATGCACAGGGAGAACATGCAAACTCCATGCAGAAAGACCAGGGCCGGGAATCAAACCCAGAACCTTCTTGCTGCAAGGCAACAGCTCTACCAACTGCGCCACTGTGCAGCCATTAGCAGATCTTTCTCATTTATGCCTTACTAAGACTCCACTTTAGTTACTACCAATTCTTTCACTGGCTTTTATATTTTCATTTAAAAACCATCAACTCTTTTGGGGCCGAAGTCTGGGAAAAAAGAAGGCGATTATAAAAAAATAGGAAAATTGCTCCTTAAGCAACTTTAAAGCTACTAAAATATAAAAATTCAAACATCAGGTCAAATTACCAAATCCAATCCTAATTGACCATTTCAAAAGATGGACACATTGAAATAGCAAAACATAGTTGGCATATGACAAGAAAACAACTGACTTCATTTTCATAAGCCACATGATGCTATTACTTGTAATTTGGGTAGTCTATTATGGTGAGTTAAACTATTTGCCCAGATGTTTAATCTTCGAGTTCGCAGCAATAATAAAGATTCAATAAACATCCTGGAGGTCATTTGTAGCTTTATGGAAGTTTATTTCCGTGACCTGGAAAAGGATTTCAAGATGTTTATTCTTCTGTTAATTAGTTTTACAATCACTGCCAGACACTCCAGAATCATTCTATGTCCGCTCATTCCACAAATTCACACAATTCTTAACTTCGTCATAAAGAAAAAGGGTGATGTTTAAGTTGGGCATTAGAGAAAAAAACATAATCTTTATTCAACCAAAAAAATAAATAAATATTGACGACACTTCAACAAGAAAGAAAAGCCACTTAAACAGGTTCACCTAGTGCTGAACATTTCCCCTTTGCCACCTCATCTGTCTCTTTGGTTCATATAAACAGGAACCACTTTGTAGTGCTGGCAGTAGAAGAAGGCTTGTGAAGATAAATGGCTATCTACACCAAGAAGTGGGGACCACACGACAACTACTTGCTACTACTTTAGCTTTCCCATCTGCTTTTATTCACCAAGTCTACAAAACCACAGTAATTCCCTGTTGAGTCACCTGATATTGGTGAAAAAAACAGTCTGTTGTGAATTTACACTTGATAGCTTAGTTATGTTTAAGCTATTGGAATGGTTGGTTATAGTACTGGATCTTAAAGGGAGTCCATTCTTGCTTAGTCAGTAGGAAAAAAAACTTGCTTCAAGACTTTTACCTTTTATAGGAAACTTTGCTGTCTGTTTTTATATAAAACCAAAGTGATATTTTTTCCCTTACTGCTTTCACTGTTTGTCTTAGAGATCATTAAGTGCAAAATTGCTTTGTTTTTCAAATACCAAATCAGATTGCGTACAATAATACTTTAATGATGCCAAAAAAATCCAGATATGAAGATAGTTTACAAAACCTTGTTTCCAAGCTTTGTCAAGTTTGAAAAGTATTCAGTGTTCAACTAAAAAAAATAAATAAAAAAATGTAAAAATCCCCAAATAAAACAAAAAAAAAAACAACCCCTTTTTTTAAATATATCTGAATAAATATGTTGTAACCACATTTAAGAAACATGTTGGTTTATGAAATGTCGGTGACCTTCACAGAGATGTGACAATTTCAGTAGTGGGATATGTAAGCTTTAGGAATTTAAATTCAGCCTCAAAACTATGACCAGTCAATCACTGTAGGCTGAGAGACTGGACATGCATGCTGGAACAACCATGTGAATCACAGACTGACCAAGAATGGGAGTAGAAAAGATGCGACAGGTAGACAAAAATGGATGGAAAGCAAAGGGGTAGGAATGGGAAATTGGGGGTCTGAAGTTGGAAAAATTACACTGGAAGAAAGAAAAAGATGGAGGGGAAAAAGTAGATGGATCAAACTAGTGCTGTAATCAAACTGCACTCAGCCTCTCATCTGTCGCCCACCTGCTGGTATAAAAAATAATTTCACCAATATCCACCATTGTCCCCGTCCTTCAAAAAGAAGAAGGAAAATTAAAGATAAAAAGGGAAGGGGGTTGGAGGAAACAACCCAGTCTAGAAACAATTACTCCATTTCAATCAGTTCTCGCCCCTCCCTTCTTTCCCTTCATTCATCATTCTCTCCTCCTCAATTATTTCTGGTGTCCTTAGCCACGCCCTCCCTTCCCGCTATAGCGGTTTTGTTTAGACTAGGCTGAGACAAATGTGAGAGACTAAAAAGAGAGGCAGTGAGGAGGTCAAGGAGGAGTTAGTATGAGGGACGAGAAGAGGAGCAGGGAAGCTGAGGGGTAACTTAAACTCATTACGACTGGCCTTGTAAGGAAAATAAAGCCCCACCAATGATGATGTGTTAAAAGTGGCAGGAACTGAAGATTTGTGGAGAGCTGTTCCTGGTTAAAAAAAAACAAAACAAAGATTTGAGCCAGAGTAGCAACAGAATGACAGATGTATAGTTTTGTTGAAATTCTTGCCCACTCCTGACAGAATTGGTGCGACTGAGTCATATTTGCAGGTTGCCTTTGCTCTCTCATACTTCCTGCAGCAAAACCCTCTACAATATGATGGTAGATGGAATCCAATTGCTTAGGATGGACGTTAATGCCAACTATTGACCATCAATGTCAAACTGATCTAGTTAAACTCACCTATTTGTATCTAAATTTGTAATTTAATAATTTGTATCTAAAAATAGCTGAAAACACAGAAAATTCAGGAAGAACAATCTGCTAAGAAGGTTTCAAGAATGCAATTTAACTGGGCCAGTATGTTAAAACAAAAAAACTTCAAGTAAAATAATCAACCAGTCTGGCAAAACAAACAGTCAAGACTTAAAATCCTACTCTTACAATGCCTACACCTAGAAAATGACTGAGAAATTGGTGCGGAATGGAATCCATCAACTTAATCAGGGTCATAAAACTGTCATCTAAAACTGTCTTCTAAAGAATGGTGAAATTAGTTTGCAATAAGGAAGACTAAACTTCCAGGAAACAATTTGCAAATTGCAAAGATAAAGTTAATTATTCTTATAAATAAAGTTGCATGTTATGACTCGTGTTGTTCAGAAAGTAAACTGAGTAACAGCGCCAAAACGGAAAAGCCAGCTGGTTGAAAACTGGAGCTAAATGATCATTTTCCATTTTCCTCTGAGTCGGATCCAGACAGACGTGTGCTGCAAATACACACGTGAGCTTTACAAGGTCGTTATCTGTAGCTGGGCTCATGCAATCTGGAAACTCACTAAATGTGTAGTGGTGGCCGTCATCAAGAGCAGTTTTCCACTGCTTTCACTAAACATCTTTTAATAAGAGGGCTTTTCTTTTTTTTAGAACTGATGCAAATTCTATTTGACATCAAGTCAAAATAAGTAAATTCTCCTCAAAAAGGAAAAAAGAACATGCAACCTGAATAAACCTGCAAACTAGAGTTCAAAGTAAAAAAAGATGATTTGATCTTAAAGATAAAAGGTCGACAAAAAGGATAATAGAAAAAAAATTAAATGAACATGCAGAGAGAGCAAATCAAAAGATCTCTGAAGAATGAGTCTTATATAGAGCCAACATCAATGTCCTTGACAATGTTAAACTTTCTGGCGCCGAGAAGTGAAAAAGCTGGTAAAATTGTCATGAAAACTTACTTCTATGGGAACTGCAGTTCATAACAGACTAGCTTGCATACAAGACATCCTCCCTGTGTCTCTCTGAACAGGAATAGTAGATTTAAACTAACCTGAGTTGAGGTCTCGTCCCGGGTTGAATGCTCTGCTGTTGACTGTGGGGGAAAGTCTGTCACAGCAGATGGTCTTGGACACGTTGGTATTGAAGTTTCCATCAAACCTGCAGACATGCAAAGAGGAAGTGGTTGAGAATTTACAGAGAATGGCCAATTGTTTGTTGGTGAAACAGCACCATCACTCACTTTTATCACTCATGCTTTTACTTAAACTATTTCCTAAGGCGTAGAGAGATTTCATAAAGGGAAACAAGCGAAACCATGTTGGTCCAAAGCCAAACTCAAACATCTGCTAAAAATAATAGACTTTTCTTGTTTCATTACAGTACAGTTAAGTTGCTAACTGTATTATCTGATGCCCAGAAAGTTTATTAAAGCAGATTTTATGAATTGTGAATAAAACGTTCCATGGAAAATGGCTGAAATTCTCCAAACATCCCACAACTGCCTAAATAAATAAAGAACGAGCACCATTAAAAACTCATGCTGGTTTGATGACTTAATCATTAAAGTAAAATAATCCAATCTCAGTCATCCTCATATTTGCCTTGCAGCATATAGCAGTGAACTGTAATCAAAATTGTTACACAAAAACTCTTGCAATGATTTTTGTTTTGAGAGCCAACAGCAACAATCTTTTATGTAGAAATAAATACAGTTCTAAGCAGCTATAAAAGATCAGCACAAATAACAGAGGCGGATGATGTTGCTCTAAATAATCCCAAAATTTGGGGGAATTTAATGAGGCAACTGTGAAGAAAAGACTTTGTTCTCATGGTTGATTCAATCCAAGCAGGGCTAACTCTGGTTTTGGATTTTCCTAAGAAACATTTAAATTTGAGAAGAAATGGGAAGATATTAGTTGTTACCCAGTGATAGTCTAGCATCAGTATTACTCACCATCTCAGTAAACGGCTATTTACAAAGAGACCCTGCTGCATTTAACATGTATTAGAACCGATAATGCTGGTGATCCAAAAAACTATGTATTGGTCTAGGGATGTACCAATAAAAAAACTTGGGCCAATATTGATATCTGATATTAATATTGGTGTTATGACTAAAATACAATATTTATTTCTCTTATGTGTTGCAACACTATCACATACTCAAACAAATACAACATGACCAAATTTTCAGAAGACCACTTTTTTCTTTAGTGCTTTTGCTAAATTCAAAAACATCTATAATTTGAAGTGAAGTTGGTACTTTAGCATTAGCTTCTGCTAAATACTCTGATGTATTTCTTTAGCATTAGCAGGACTAATGTTTATGATTAGCGCTTTAGGATTAGTACAACTAATGTTTGAGTTTTATAATGACCCCTTTATCTTCTTACACTGGATGAACTTTTAATAACATTTTGCAGGTCTAACGCACAAAACTAGAATCTGGTTTTAAAAAATTGGTTCCACAAAATAAGGATACATTACACGCTGGCAAACATTACACTTATAACATGCATAAAAGCAGAAGCTTCCCTTTTTCTGCTGATCAACACACACACACCGGCTGCAATACCAGAAAACAGATTACAACACGTAGAGCGAGAATGTAACCTGTGTTGTTGATAACCACATTACATCACTACATATTTACATTTTACATAGCTTCCTGCTGAGGTACTTAAGCTTGAGAAATGTGACAAAAACAAAAAAAATCTAAATTTAAGCAAGTAAGCTATTGGAAAGTCACTACATAGTTAATCTAATTATTACTGTTGCAACAAATATCATCTGGAAGCACTTGTTCAGATATGAAATTTTAGCTTCTGATCAGTGGAGTTTAGACTATTAAACCCAAGTTTAACATTTTGCATTTTAGAGGATCACAGTTGGAAAATTGACTCAGTCTGTTTGAGAAACACTATTATACCAAAACATGCAATATGAATATGTAGCATTTAATAACCAACAGATTATACATCCTTAACTAAACCATTCCATGTATTTTATGAAGAAAAGAAAGCAGGTGAAGGAGATCCAATTAAAAAAAGAGATGCATGTATATCAGATTATGTTGTCCACAGCACAATCTTTATCAGTTTGAGAAAGCACACGGAGGTAATGAGAAGACAAGGTCATAGGGAAATGAAGAGCTTCAGGCTTTGATGAAGAAATAAGTATAGACATTAGGAGGGGAAAAAAGAGATAAAATAAAGTCACATGCAATAATACAAGTGACTGGATCTTGGTGTGCAGGGCATATGGTTTTACTTAAAAAGAGCTCAGTTTACTGCAAAGAGAAGAAAATTTCAGCAAGGGGGGAGTGGGGGAAAATCACTTATCCACACAGAATAATTTTCCCGCACTGTTCCTGACAGCTTTTCGAAATGAGCTCTGGTGTGATCCGATTTATGTAGGTCTGCAATATCTACTATAGAGCTGGGAACCCTTATAGAGCACTCTCTTGCTAATTTTAATGTCTCAGAGATTTCCGCAACAGGATGTGGCAGAGTCGATCAGGTGGTGGAGGAGAAGGTTGTCCTGCACTGCACCAAGTATGGCCACTTTGATCCCTCCCATCCTTCAGCTAAACTATCCTCAAACATCCACAACCCATTTCTAGAAACATACATTTTTGCACATGTGCCTCTTAAGAGTTAAATCTCCAACAATGGTCATTTTAACTGTTAGAAGTATTAATGAACAGATTGCATTTAAACCACTCATTTAGAACCTCAATTCTTCACGATTCTCCTTCATCCCAATCTGCAGGAGGGAGGGCATGAGGCAATGTGAAATGTAAAAAATAAAAAAAAATAAAAAACCCAGCAGCTTTGAATTCAACATCAAAAAGCCGTATGTGAGGGGAAGAGAAAGCAGGAAGGAATGCAGCGAGTTTTAAACATCTTAATTAGGTGGTGGATTGGAGAAAAAAAAAGAAATGGGATTTAGCTCATCAGAAATGAAAAGATCACACACAGTTAAGTTTAATTGAATAAATAAATAAAATATAATCGTATATGCAAAATAGCTGTGCAATACACGAAATTATTCTCCAATTTTGGATGTATATCAATAAGATGTTGGGGAAACCATCAAAAGGCGCCAGAGAAAATATTTAAAACTTGCAGCATGAAGCAAAAAATCCCAAACAGAACAGCAGCTGGCGTTTTCAGCCGCTACAAGCCACTCACTGTTTGTAGAATCTGTTACATTAAGCTGCACCCTGCAAAAGGAACCATGTATTTTCACAAAGCAGACAGTTCTGCTCTATTGAAAAAGCCCCATGAGAACAATTACCTTGAAGAGACTTGCTGCTGTGTGAGCCGCAGAGACTAATACCATTTCTAATGAGTTTGCAATCCCTCTGCTGCAGCAGCAGTGGTAAAGCAACCAACACGCTACCCATAGAATTGAAATGCTTGAAAAAAAGCCTTTTATGTATCCCTGGATGATGAACGCTCTAAAAGAGAATGTAAGGCAAAGCTGAATGGATTAGGAAACGTAGTACAGTTTTTAAGGGATGATGCACTGAGTACAGTGTGTCCTTTATATTGCTTAGGGGATAAGAAATGTCCATAAGAAATCGCTACATTCCAAACATACCAAATAATGCTGTAGTGCAGAAGCACTCCTACCATTTTTAATTTTTAGTCACATTGCAACCTCAAATTTCAGTGCAATTGATTGATATCTATGTGGCATCGCAACACAAACTGATATATCTCTGTGAAGTGGAAAGAAAATAAATGTATTAAAAACATGTTGTGCACATGTTACGAGCCCTGTTAACAATAAGAGCATTATGGGTGTCTAACTGTTAATTTTAGAAAGTTACAGATAATAAACACCAACAGCCCCTACTTGACTTTATGACTATGCGAGAGAAGGGGATCTATTCCACATGGAGCCCAGAAAAACTATAAATCAAGTTTACAAGCAGATCAACTAAGCTGCATGCATCTTCACTGATATACAGCAGGCAGCAGCAGGGAGGCCAAAGACCAACGGCTTTCCTCTATAACAGCCGATCGTCATAAGAGGCGGTGGTAGTCGGGATTCAAGTTTAATGAAAATAAAATAAAAACGCTGCAGCAGATTGTGCTGCTACTGTACAGAAATAGCTTGTTTTTGCCTTCCAGTTGCATCTATGCATGGTGAACAAGTGCAAGCTCCAATCCCTCCCGGTACTTTAATCTCTGAGTGTGTGTTTGAACTTATAAGGTGAAAAGATATTTGCTAACCTACGTTTTCTTGGCCTCCAACTCAAACATCAGCACCAGAGCATCATCAAAACAGAAATAGTCCGCATAACCAAGATGCTCACATCGCTGTAAATAAATGCTGCTGAATAATTTAATCTCCTGCTCTGCTTTCACATTTTCTCTCTTGCTTCCAGGAAGATCTTCAAAGTCCAGTTTCACTCTTAGGAATGCAATAGCAATAAATCTGAGCTCGATGCACAGCTGTGCCCCAACATATCGATGGCAGACCACAGTAACCAACAAAGCTTGGACTTTTACCATCTTGTAATGTGACTGAATTTGAATTCGTTCATTTGATGAAAAATGTCATGATACAGGTGTCAATGACCTTTTTAAGTCACAGGGAGGTTTCTTCAAAGGGATGTGAAGAAAAAAAACACAAACACACTTAGCTTGAAGAATCAGTAAAAGGACAATACTATTTGGTTAGTCTTGACTTTGACAACTAAGATTATCAGTAGATGCTGAAAATGTGTGGATAAAGGGTTAAACTGGAGACAAAATGAGTTGCTTTAAAGGACACATTAGAAAATAGTGATGAAGAAGATCTACACTGGTTACTGAAGCATAAATAATGACCCTCGTACAACTTAGCAGCACTTTTGATATCTAATCTCCAATGTGCAAGCAGAGATCTTGTCATTTTGTTGACTGTGCAACCAAGAGACAAGATGATCTGCTTGATGTGAATTTCAAGAAGTGATTCACCACTGGAACATGTACCTTTGAAGTGACCCGTCAGCCTGCCATTAGTATAAATAGTGAGAATGTCTTCTACAGAAACATGACCTAGGCATTAACACCATGCAAACTTTAATCGTAAATGGAAATTCTGCATTATCACCTCTAATGTAACATTGCATCTATACATAATGAATGCAGGCAGCAAAATATATTTGTTTTCCAGTAAAAAATCAGGCATAAATTTTGTTAAAGTGTTAAAGACAAAGTGACATCAAACAAAACTACTCCACACACAAAAGTCTATAAAATATACATTTAATTTCTATTCTACTGAATAACAGCTAGGTAAATAGCACACTCTATGCTAGGTAGCTAGCTAGTAGCTAGCTAATCATACAGTTTAAAAAATATATAGAAAAACACAGAACAGACAGGTTATTGACAAGTATTTATGTATTAGTACAATGGCATTTATTGACACACTATTGTATTTTAGGTATATTTATGGGGTTCTGTCATCCTAAACAGAAACTTTAATAAAAACAGCAATTTAAAGCTTCACCTAAAATCAATGAAAAGTACCACCTATGTAGCTGCAACGCACACTTGTCACTTTTACAACTGCTTCCCAGCAAAAGTGTTGAGAAGAACATCTAGAGGTCTCATGTTAGAAACATAAACATACAGGCACACACATATTCAACAAGTCATATCTATTTTCAGATGCAGTCAGTTTGTGAGACCAAGCGATGATTAAAGCATACCACCGAATGCTAACCGCTGCCCTCTGTGGCCTCCCTGAGAAAAGATAGGCTGCCAGACATGAGCAGTGTGTGAACCACCTGATCCCCTGTAAACTGCTTGACCTGACTGAGACCCCAGAAAACAGCTGAGGTCTGAAACTAGTGAAAGACACTGGGAAGTGAATTGAACAGACTTCTGGTCTAACATACAGCAAGTCCCATCTGTTTTCGTTGCCAAGTTTACTCTCTCATGTTAGGCTTAATTGGACATGTCATGGATGAGCGTGGGCAGTATATTAAACGTTTTTCTGGACAAACATACACAGTCCAGTCACATTAATGTGACCATCTGTCAAAAGCCAGAATAACCACCTTTCGCAGAGCGAACTGCTACGAGACGTGCAGGAAGAGAGTCACTTAGGTCCCTGAAGGTCTTCTCTGGGATGTTGAGCCATGCCGACTCTAATGCCGTGGCCAGCTGCGCTAGATTACGCGGTTGAGGATCCATGGCGCGAACAACTCGATCGAGATGGTCCCACAGATGCTCGATTGGGTTTAAGTCAGGTGAGTTTGCTGGCCAGGGGAGGACGGTAAACTCATCCTGGTGCTCTTCGAACCACGCACGTACACTGGCAGCTGTATGGCACCTCGCATTGTCCTGCTGGAAGATGCCATCATCCTGAGGAAAAACAATGCGCATGTAGGGGTGGACATGGTCCGCAAGGACAGATGCGTACTTGTATTGATCCATCGTGCCTTCCACAATAATCAGTGAACCCAGAGAATGCCAGGAAAACATTCCCCAGACCATAATGCTCCCGCCTCCAGCTTGGACCGTTCCTGCAATGGTTGCAGGGTGGTTCCTTTCAGAGGTTTCACGCCTTATACGCCAACGTCCATCTGTCCGATGGAGCATAAAACGCGATTCATCTGAAAACGCTACCTGTCGCCACTCAGTGGACGTCCAGCTGCTGTACTGGCGTGCAAATTCTAGCCTTCGTCGTCGATGAACACCAGTCAGCATAGGTGCACGAACCAGGCGTCTGCTTCGGAGGCCCAGACGCAGCAATGTTCGCTGAATAGTGGTTTGGGAGACACTTGTGGTAGCCCCTTGGTTCATTTTAGTGGTCAGTTGCTCAACGGTAGCCCGTCTATCTGCCCGAACGCATCTCCGCAACCGTCGTTCGCCTCTGTCATCTATGGCCCGTGGTGCACCACATTTGCCACGTCGTTGATTTTGGACAGTCCCATTTTGCCATGCACGGTACACTTTTACCACGGCGGCACGCGAACAGTTCACAAACTCAGCCGTTTCGGAAATGCTTCCACCCTTGGCCCGAAAGCCAATGATCATGCCCTTTTGGACGTCGGATAAATCGCTTCGTTTCTGCATTACGCCAACGATTGAAATGTTTTCCGAAGCCCACACACACCCTTTATATACGCTCAACTGCACTGTGCTGCCACCTGCCTTCTGTGATTGGTTATTTAACTCTGAAGTGGAAAGTACGTGGTGGTCACATTAATGTGACTGGACTGTGTATATAAAACAAATTTCAAACAAGAAGATAATTTTGTCAGGAGGAACATAGCCTAGCTTGGCACCAAAAACAGGTACTAGCTTGCATGACGTTTTGAAATCGTTTTAAGACTTCAAAACCTAAAATATGACACTAAATTGAATAAAAGCAAAGCTAGGATCTTGTTAGCCTAGGCTAACTTCTATTGTAATTTAATGCTCATTTCTGTCAATATGATAAGTTTTGACTTCAAATTACACATTAAAGGTAATGTTTTAATTAATAGGTTGGGAAACACAATAAATTGTTTCCTGGTTGAAAATGTAAAAAAATTTTAACTTTTTAAAACTAGAAGTCTAGTGCTCTATAGCCTAGCTTTCTTTAAGCTAATTTTAGAGATCTGGGCATATAAAGCTGGATTCTTTTGTAGGTGTGAGCTCCTACTACTTGTTCTCCTGTTAGTTGATTAGTGATTAAACTACTGGCTGTTAAAACTTCCAGCAGTTGGCACCTAAATTAGTTTCAAAAGGTTAAACAAGAGCAGGTAGCCAAGCTAACTTCTGACATGTTCAGTCTTTTGCGTGAAATTATACCCTGTACAATATATGGAATCACAGTTATCTTTATAATATTATTGTAAGACATATTGTAATTTCAAAGAGCACATATGTGGGCTCCAAGTTTCCTTAATTCACAAACTATAGCAATTTTCCAGACTGGCTGAACTGCATAGAGTGAACTGAGAAAATTTAATCATGACAGAAAAAATAAGAAACCGTTTCCAAAATATGTTGGTGAAACTTGTTCTCGCCATGTTGGAAATTATATACATTATATATAATTATATATAAATTATTACATACTAGCATTAATTAGCAGTTGTACTGCTATTTTTTGAGTAGAGTGATAGCTCAAATAAATTTTCTTAAATTTTATTGGTAAAGAAATTCACAAAATTCCATAAGTTATTCCTCATCACATGCTCAATATATTGTACGTTTTTTGTATAAAGAGGACATAAAAGGAAAGAAAATAAAGTTTAAGGCATTTTCTCACGCATAGCTCTGAAGATGAAAAATCTATTTTTTTTCTTTTATTTTTGCCAGGCATATTTTTTTTCAAGTGTTTTATGATCATGTGCAGATTCAAAAATGAGAGAAATAAGAGCAAGAGAGGTAAGTTTTCCTGCTCCCTTGGGGAAAATGCTTTGAAGTTCAGAGATCTATCAGACTCAGCGTCAGTTTGGCACATCTTATCACCACAACCTCCATTGTGACTCCCTGCATCACACCTTATTACCTGCCAAAGCTTCTTATACACATCTATTATCCTGAACAATGTTTTTACCCATTTCAGTCTCATAAAGCTGCAAACCCCTGTTTTTAGCACTGTGTTAAAATGAACATGTTGCAGCAAAAACATACAGCTAACAGAGAGTGAACAAGCATTGAATGCATGTCCAGTATGCTGAGCACTTGGTGTGGCTACAGGTGGCTGGTGGCTCTGAGCCAGCCAACCGTCCCCACCCCCACTTTCTGTATGACGGGAGGAAAGACAGGTGACCTAGCAGCCTGTGAAGTCTGCAGTGCAACACCTTCAGAGAGAAGTGACTAGTTGCATTGGCTGATAAAGGGGCGGGAGATAGAGAGAAATGGAGAGAGAGCGGATGAAGGGAAGAGACAGCTGCGGCTCTGTAGATTAGAACTGAAAACTGTGCTGTCTTTTTCTGTGCTCAGCTTTTGAACTGTGTTTTCGCCTGCTGGAGTTGATGATTGGCTGAGAAAAAGCCTGGTCGATAGTAGACCGGACCAATTTTAAACTCTCTGCAAAAGGCTCAAATGGGAAATATTTAACCTTATATCAAGTTTTTAAAAAATAAGAACAAGTCTCCAGCACTGCAACTGTTTAAAAATCCCTATTGGTTTTTAGGAAAAACCAAATTGCATAAACTCATCAAGACTTAATAGTAGATTTTATAATATATACCACTATAAAGTTGATGCAAACATTGTTATTTCCCAAAGTCTGCAGTCTGGTCATCCTACACATTATTCATACCCTGCAGTGTGCAATGCTTCCATGCCTGAAATGAAATTCAACTCATAAAAATGCTTCCATGTTTTACGGCAAGTTTATTCTGCTCAGTGCAGTAAGATGTGATGTACCCTGTTATGACAAATCATGTGATTATCAAACTATATCTAAGCTGATGATAAGATTGGCTACTAGGATGATAAACTCCTCTATAAACAGTTGAATGCTGTCCTGGAGGTGCGTTTACACACAATAATAAAACATAAAGCAGATCTTATTCCTTATGAAGGAATAAAGGATGAAATTTGTGGTCTTCTAGTAATTTTTGAGGGAAAATTACTCACTCCATCATGGATGCAGGTATGGAGCAGCAGTCCTGTATCGCTGTGAGTGGAGAGGTGAGGTGAGCCGTGTAGGACGCCTCCACCACCTGCTTGTTTCTGTTCACCACATCCAGGTAGCGATTAAACTTCTCCCGAATCTTCTTGGCCAACTGCAGAAAGAAAACACAGAATGTTAACGAAACTATTTGAAATGAGCATTTACACAGTCCAGTCACATTAATGTGACCACCACGTACTTTCCACTTCAGAGTTAAATAACCAATCACAGAAGGCAGGTGGCAGCACAGTGCAGTTGAGCGTATATAAAGGGTGTGTGTGGGCTTCAGAAAACATTTCAATCGTTGGCATAATGCAGAAACGAAGCGATTTATCCGACGTCCAAAAGGGCATGATCATTGGCTTTCGGGCCAAGGGTGGAAGCATTTCCGAAACGGCTGAGTTTGTGAACTGTTCGCGTGCCGCCGTGGTAAAAGTGTACCGTGCATGGCAAAATGGGACTGTCCAAAATCAACGACGTGGCAAATGTGGTGCACCACGGGCCATAGATGACAGAGGCGAACGACGGTTGCGGAGATGCGTTCGGGCAGATAGACGGGCTACCGTTGAGCAACTGACCACTAAAATGAACCAAGGGGCTACCACAAGTGTCTCCCAAACCACTATTCAGCGAACATTGCTGCGTCTGGGCCTCCGAAGCAGACGCCTGGTTCGTGCACCTATGCTGACTGGTGTTCATCGACGACGAAGGCTAGAATTTGCACGCCAGTACAGCAGCTGGACGTCCACTGAGTGGCGACAGGTAGCGTTTTCAGATGAATCGCGTTTTATGCTCCATCGGACAGATGGACGTTGGCGTATAAGGCGTGAAACCTCTGAAAGGAACCACCCTGCAACCATTGCAGGAACGGTCCAAGCTGGAGGCGGGAGCATTATGGTCTGGGGAATGTTTTCCTGGCATTCTCTGGGTTCACTGATTATTGTGGAAGGCACGATGGATCAATACAAGTACGCATCTGTCCTTGCGGACCATGTCCACCCCTACATGCGCATTGTTTTTCCTCAGGATGATGGCATCTTCCAGCAGGACAATGCGAGGTGCCATACAGCTGCCAGTGTACGTGCGTGGTTCGAAGAGCACCAGGATGAGTTTACCGTCCTCCCCAGGCCAGCAAACTCACCTGACTTAAACCCAATCGAGCATCTGTGGGACCATCTCGATCGAGTTGTTCGCGCCATGGATCCTCAACCGCGTAATCTAGCGCAGCTGGCCACGGCATTAGAGTCGGCATGGCTCAACATCCCAGAGAAGACCTTCAGGGACCTAAGTGACTCTCTTCCTGCACGTCTCGTAGCAGTTCGCTCTGCGAAAGGTGGTTATTCTGGCTTTTGACAGATGGTCACATTAATGTGACTGGACTGTGTATGTTATTATTTGCAAATATAAAGACTGCAACTAAGACAGACTAATCAGAAACATTTACATTTTAGGAAATATCTGTTGTTGTGGATCATTGGCTTTACATTGACTTTTGCTCTAATAAAACAGTTAAGTAGGGGCAATTGTAATTTTCAGCAAATTTACATTTGTATTGGTGTTTGTAAATATAAAAATTGCAACATATACAGACTAATCATAATTTATTCTTAATTTAGGACATATCGGTCTTTGGAGCTCATATGCTTTATGTTGACCTCTGCCCCTTTCAATGCCCTGAAGATCTAAAAACATTAAAAAAAATGAAATGGCACAGATTATTCAAACCTGGACTGAATTATTCTTCCATAATTAAAGATTATTTAAACCACAGGTTTTAATATGTGACTAGTTTTTTGTTAAATGATGTCAATCTTGTTCTGTATTCTCCTCAGCTGGATCCATCTACGGAATTCCCATCTGTATGGATCCTGGAATCACCCACTTCAGCACACAACAAACAAACAATCAAAAATCTATGGGCTACTTAAACATCCACATGCACAAACATTCACATGCATTATTTATTATCAAATAATGAGTAAGCTGAGTAACATCAAAGATGCTTCAGGCCTCAGGCTACACAAAGTGTGAAATTCATCATGGTTAGCAGCAGAAAAATGTGATGGATGGCTAAAGCTCAAGAATATAAACTTGCCGTCATGCTGTTCAGTAATTTAACAAGAAAATCATCCCTGACCAACAAGAGTGAGCCAATCAAAAAGCTGTGCTATTGCAAATACTTGCAATGATGAAAATTTGCACAACACAACCCTAATTTAAATGTACAATCCACAACCATCTTTCATGTGTTGTTCACTTATGTATCAAAAAGTAGTCATCTTTTTGATAATGCATGTTTTCTCAGAGGCAAATATATTTCAAAAAAGAGGGAGAAAAAATCTGCTTTTTCACTGATGTTTTTCCCCCCTGAACCACTTTAAATTATGCAGTGTTTTCTTTAAAAGGACACGTTTTGGGTTGCACATCCCCATACTCTTTCTGACTGGGGATCCAGATATTTCAGGAATAAAAGAAATATATCTGCAACAGCTTCCTGGAGGCAATAACAACAAATAACTCATTCTTAATTCCAAAATACATTGAGAAAAAATGTAGCGGTGTTAAAAATAAAATCCAATGGTACCAAGGGTAGGGTTTTTTTTTGAGCAATTTGATCACATTCTTCAATTTTCTGTCAACTTTTTTTGACAAAATTTGAGAAAATTTTAAGACAACTCTATAACCCTAAAGCATTTTTGGAATATTTTCAACCTTAGCTCTCTTCAGATTCTGCACAGATAGTAGAATATAAACAAAAGGATTATCGATGGTAGAATCACTTTCCACATCTATCAGAAGTGAACCAGCAGAAACAAAAGGAGGAAACAAACATCTAAAATAAATTAAATACCACCTAAATTGATCAAGAAGTAAAACTTGTCAATGTCTCATAATAACTTCAGATTTTGAGTTTTTCTACTACAGCTTCAACAATGTAACAACCTTGAGTTATGGCAGAGATTGGTTGTACCACCTATGATGGCAACAGTGACGTTACTTTTTCATTTCCTGTTTTAATATTTTTAAGTTACCTCCTTATAAGAATGTTTTTTATTTGGATATTTTTCTGGTGTTATGTTTTGGATCATTATCCAGATAAAAGATTTAATAATTACTCATTCCAGTAGAGGCCACCAGGTAAAATATTTCTGATGCAGTCGCAATACATCACAGATCCTCCACCCTAACTAAGCACTAGATGTTGGTTCTGCTCACTCTTGGACCGCCACTACACGGTACTGGTAGTAATATTTCACAGACGTAGCACTGCTCAACTTCCATCAGACTAAATCTCACACCAAAGGTCTGTTTAAAACTGCAGCATGCAACTTAAAAAAAAGAAGATTTTAGATATGTATTAAAATATATCTTGTGCCTAAATTAGGTGAATTTATTGCCAGATAATTTTTCCATTTTGCCAGATAACATAATAGCAATTATACAGTACCTAAAGCGAAAAATTGACAGCCATTTCAGGCGTCAATTTTGATTGGTGATTGGTGATCAGCAGAGATTGGCCTCATGGATGAGCGGTATCAGAATCGGCAGAAAAAAACCTGATCGGAGCATCCCTAGTTCTGAGTGACTCAATCTTCTCCAAACAGAACCAAATACAAGGCCACTAAACACACTGGGGATGGTTTATACAAATCTCAGCTATATTGAGATTTATAATTAATATCTGATCAAATGTAGTTCAAGTGACTGAAAGCATTTGTGATGCTACAGAACTAGATTGGTTGATTTCCTGTTTGTGACATGGCTTTAGGTTTAACTGCATACAAAGCAGATAACTTTAGCATCTTCCAATTACTCAAGGCAGATGCTAAAGTTGTGACAAACACAACTTAAGTACTTGTAATTATATGAAGTTAAATGTTTTTATGTTGTTCAGGAAGTACGTAACACCACCAATCTTTCTGTTGTTGAGTCTTAGAAGAAATGTTTGCTCCGCTTACTTTGCTCCCAAAAGATGTGAGAGCTTCTGGAGCATTTTGTTGTTCCAGAGAAAAAAAAAAAACACACAAAAAGCTTTACATTAAGTGCATAAACTTATACAAATTAGAGGTGTGCCGATCGATCGGTCACCGATCATAATTGGCCGATTTTCGTGAAATCGGTGATGATCGGTCTGATCTGTTACCGATACCGATCACCAGCATCTCATTTCCCAGCCTGTCTGTCCAGCTGGTCTCGTCTTTCCTTCACACAGCGCAAACGCGCAGCAACAAATCCTAAGCGATGTGTAACTATAACGCACTGAGTGAATGAGGACGTTTGCGTGTTGCGGCAGAAAATAGAAGCAGGTCAAAATGCATCAACACGAGCTTGCTAGCTAATAGCTAATATGACATAAAAACAATGACAGAGTTTGGCTACATCGAGGCTCAATGCAGTAAAAAGACACGGAGGATCAGACAGCAGGTAAAGCAGCGCAGCTACAAACACTCACCCGGATTAGCATGACGGTCAGAAAGCTAAACTAATAACCTGTAAAATAATTTAAGTCTTTGAGCTGCTATGTAAGATGCTGGTTCTGCTCTCCTGTTGAACCGCTGTGACGCTACAGGTAGTAATATTTAATATTTAGTCATATTTGACAGACGGAGCTGCTTCTGCTCCACCTGGTAGCGACTCTCTCACCGAACCTGTTTAAAGCTGCAGCATCTAACCTAAAAAATACATTTTACATATGTATTAAAACTTTCGCTGTCCTAACATGAGACAGATAATTTCTAAAAAAAAAATAATCGATCTCCTCCCTGTTACTCCGCTCAGTCAGAAACAGCCAATCAGAACTAGCAGTAACCAGCTAGCCACCATGCTAACAGGAAGTTTTCATTCAGTAACTCTGGATTGTTTATTGTAATGGATCCTGTTTTTGCCTTTAAATGTCAAGTTTTATACTTGAATTTTTTGGCAATGTTGAGAGGTTTTATTGTGGCTCTTTGCATTATTTAGCCTCTTCAGAGCCTCAGTCTGTTAAAGATAGCATTACTGATAGCAGTACAATTTGCACAATGCCTGTTTTGTTTAGTTTTCTTCTTAGAAAAGTTATTAAAAACACGTTTTTGTCTAAATTTAGGTGAATTCATGGTTCCTTTTTCTACATAATGTAACAGTAGTGTTTATGATAAAAAAAATAATAATTATGTGATCGGTATCGGGGATTGGAATCGGCGATCGGCCCTCAGGGGTGATCGGTATCGGTAGAAAAAAACCTGATCGGCACATCCCTAATACAAATCATTAACATAAGGTGTTAAAACCAGAAACCAAAACAAGACACTGCTGTCCAAATGCCTTCCACAGGCACAGAATCATCTAATAAGCCTTTCTGAGTACAGATGAAACTTATTTCCACAGTATCTGAACCCCCTTTGTTCATATCCCATAATTATAGCTACTTGCAAAAAAACCTGTGACTGAAACCAGTACCAGGAAATAAAAAAAGAAAAAGAGAAAGAAAGAAACTGACCCCGACCCACTGACCGCTTGTACACCTAATCAGTCAGCCGCTATTCCTATTTGGACCTTAATGGGAGCCTGAGGCGCAGCTCGCAATTACTGCCGCTCCTCTACAAGCAACAACAGCGTGACACGTACACTCATGTTGTCACACAGCAACTTCAAGGTAAAGTCCTCCGTAGTAGTAATGAGAATTTCACGGCAATTAGCTAAAGTGAACTTTGCTTTGAATATGGATAAATTGGCCAGAGTTCAGCTGAGGAGGGGCTTCTCTGGCAGGGGAGGGAGGCAGTGATAGAAGCCATATTCAAGTTTTAACAGAAATGACTTAAAAGAAACAAAACTCTTTTGGTGGTGAAAGTTAGAGCTTAGGTTACAGTGTGCCACGAAGCAGCCAAACCAATCTGCTCTCCTCACATTAACCAAACTCTCCAGAACACAAGAGCTCTACTCTCCACCATGTGAATCACTCCACCAGCCTCTTGTATAGCCCACCGGACCAGAATCAGCCACCACAAGAACTTACTGGAAAGCATGTCAACATTACATATTATTCCAGAGCCCTCACTTCCTTTTGGCCCAATTTTAGAGTACAAATACCATTGTTTGTAATGATTATGTAAGTAGAAAAATTGTGGACAGACAGATCAGTGTCCAGAAATGTTAAATTAGTCATGTATTGACTTCCTGTTTCCATGGTCTAATATGACACCAGAAGCCAATTTCTCAAAATAGCTAAAAGAAACTTTTCGCTTAAACTTCCCAACGTAGAGTCAGAGAAATAAAATATTTAAAACTGAAACGGTGAGAGCGTGGCTGGACGAGGAGCCAAGTTTATCTTGCAACCTGACCCAGAGAGAAGGATGGTAGAGCAGGTATGAATAAAATAAATATCCCAAACGTCCACAGTTGGGGAACTTTAGCCATTTCTCTTTTCAAGAGAAGGCTATGCTAAGGAATTTGCTAAAGGGATTTTATACATATAAGTCCTAGCAAGCCAAGTAGCTACACAGATAACTACATAATTATATAGCTAGCTACATATCTATAGCTAGCTACATAGATAGATTCTAGAGAGCTAGAACCACATAATACAATGCTCAAATAGAAAAAATATAAAATGTAATCAAAGCATTTTTTTAAAAATGAGCTTATACAAAATTACATGAAATAACAAAAATCTGTTCAATGCAATGCTTTATTTGTTAGAAAAATAAGAACAATTCAAATAGAATCTAATTTTTGACATGAAAAGAACCCATCCAATTCTAGATGTGCTTTTGAATTCTGAATTCTCAAAGCTTATGCTTTTTCAAAATGAAGGAATGCACTGTAAAACCCTAAAAGTAGTTAAATTTGTTGATATGTGAATAGCATTAAACAAATACAGGTTTTCCCCTTAACCTTTCCAATGATGTTCAGAAAAGAAAACTGTTCCAGAAAGACTGTATTCATCGTTACCACTTCTGACCTGTGTTTGAGTGACTCAATCAATCAAGGCTATGGCTTTCTTTGAAGCAACATATGGAAGAACAGACCACAACCGAAACATGACACTTATAAATAATGAAAGAAAACGCTGCATTTATGAAGTGAGCAAATAAGATTAATGGAACAATACAGTGCATTTCCAAACTAGTACATACAAGTATGTATAATTCTGAAATTTTCAACCATAATCAAGGCAATTATACACAGTCCAGTCACATTAATGTGACCACCACGTACTTTCCACTTCAGAGTTAAATAACCAATCACAGAAGGCAGGTGGCAGCACAGTGCAGTTGAGCGTATATAAAGGGTGTGTGGGGCTTCGGAAAACATTTCAATCGTTGGCGTAATGCAGAAACGAAGCGATTTATCCGACGTCCAAAAGGGCATGATCATTGGCTTTCGGGCCAAGGGTGGAAGCATTTCCGAAACGGCTGAGTTTGTGAACTGTTCGCGTGCCGCCGTGGTAAAAGTGTACCGTGCATGGCAAAATGGGACTGTCCAAAATCAACGACGTGGCAAATGTGGTGCACCACGGGCCATAGATGACAGAGGCGAACGACGGTTGCGGAGATGCGTTCGGGCAGATAGACGGGCTACCGTTGAGCAACTGACCACTAAAATGAACCAAGGGGCTACCACAAGTGTCTCCCAAACCACTATTCAGCGAACATTGCTGCGTCTGGGCCTCCGAAGCGGACGCCTGGTTCGTGCACCTATGCTGACTGGTGTTCATCGACGACGAAGGCTAGAATTTGCACGCCAGTACAGCAGCTGGACGTCCACTGAGTGGCGACAGGTAGCGTTTTCAGATGAATCGCGTTTTATGCTCCATCGGACAGATGGACGTTGGCGTATAAGGCGTGAAACCTCTGAAAGGAACCACCCTGCAACCATTGCAGGAACGGTCCAAGCTGGAGGCGGGAGCATTATGGTCTGGGGAATGTTTTCCTGGCATTCTCTGGGTTCACTGATTATTGTGGAAGGCACGATGGATCAATACAAGTACGCATCTGTCCTTGCGGACCATGTCCACCCCTACATGCGCATTGTTTTTCCTCAGGATGATGGCATCTACCAGCAGGACAATGCGAGGTGCCATACAGCTGCCAGTGTACGTGCGTGGTTCGAAGAGCACCAGGATGAGTTTACCGTCCTCCCCTGGCCAGCAAACTCACCTGACTTAAACCCAATCGAGCATCTGTGGGACCATCTCGATCGAGTTGTTTGCGCCATGGATCCTCAACCGCGTAATCTAGCGCAGCTGGCCACGGCATTAGAGTCGGCATGGCTCAACATCCCAGAGAAGACCTTCAGGGACCTAAGTGACTCTCTTCCTGCACGTCTCGTAGCAGTTCGCTCTGCGAAAGGTGGTTATTCTGGCTTTTGACAGATGGTCACATTAATGTGACTGGACTGTGTATGTCCATAAACAAACAGTCCTATGCCTTCGACAGTTTTGATGTCATTTAGCCACAAAGTCAACACTGTTCTTAGTGCAGTTCCCAAACTGTACTAAGAACAGTGTCACAAATAATGCTGGTACATAAAGTCTCATTTAGCATATAAGCATGTTAAGTTAGGGATGCAATTATCCACTTCTTTCATTTTCAATACCGATACAGGTATGCCTGTCGAGATAACAGATTTTGCTGGTCGATTAATTGCCTAAAGAAAGGCATTTGTAGTGGCCGCTCTGATCTAAATCAGGGATTTTCCCCGCCTGGGAGCTTAATGCTGAATGTGGAAGGCAGCCAATCAGAAAGCATAGATTCTCCTCCTGCTGTCTGATGGGAAATTACCTAGGGGAATCCCAAACAGCTGAAATGCACATTTCAGCACTTATCAGTTTTTTTATCGCACGATTAATCGATTTATCGTTTATCGCGACAGGCCTAGATACAGGTGTCTGAAGGGTGGTATTGGCTGATACAATACAGAAAAACTGTGCTGAATTGATTAAAAATGTTTCTTTTTTTTGTTTTGTTTTTTTAAACAGAGTACAATTACTTGGTAAGGACCAGTAAAATCAACAACAGCTTCACAAGCCAAGTCAGACATGTAAAAACAACATAACTTCAATTTGTTCAGTCAGTGCAATTAGGAATATAACAGTTGATGTAAAATAAATAAACTGACAAACAGGTTGACTACCAAGGTCAAAAAAAAAAAAGAACCACAACTAATGTTTGAAATGGTTCCGAAAGTGCACTTAGGAATTCTAAATATATTTTAAAATGAATAAAGTGCAACATCGCTCAGAGCACAACGCGTCGAGTTACGGATCATGCACATTGTCATCGATGCCCGATTAAGTTTTTATTTCTATACAGGGACTGATACAGATATTAATCCTGGATCGGTGCATCTCCAATTAAATGTATGGCAGAATTTTCTAAGCTGGAAAAAGATCTTCCAACTACATATGGAGATGCAACGAGTACCTAATCCATTTTTATTACCATCGCCTGAGCACAGACAGCATGTGATCCAGTTGCCCTTATAACTATGACTTTAAGAAGATTAAAAACAAATTTAAAATTCATTCTATTTTCCTCAATGATGAAACCAGCTTAAATTTAATGATTTGACAGCATATGTCAATGAGCAGGACAGTGAGACAAAGGCAGGCACAGAGAGAGAGAGCATGCCGTTACAGAGGGACAGATGTCTGCACAGCAGCCTGAATAATGAATTTCCATGAGGACAGCCTCGCTGAAGATGCCGGTGGCTCCTCTTTGTGGATCCTTGTCTGTTTCTCTTCTCTGCCTGCTTTCTCCCATCTCAACTGTTTCTCTGCAGATACTCTCCTAATTGAACCTCGCCTTGGCTCGGGGACACAGCCCCTCTGCCTAGAGAGTGAGAGCGAGCCAACTATGTCAGAGCTATAATCTTAAGTAGTTGGAGCCAACCTCGGGAGGGTTACGCTGAGAATTTATGGGCACCATTTAGGCTGGCCGCTGAAATAAATACTTCAAGCCCCAGACCAAGCAACTTCACTTCTGGAGTCTTCAAAAAAAAGATGCTCATTTAAAAAGAAAATGGGAAGTGTTTTAACGTTGTATTTTGTGATGCGTTGAACTACAAAACAATGCTTTAAAATCAGTTTCAGCTGCCACTGGAATACTAAATATCAGCAAGGTGTGAGACACTGTACTCCACTCACATACACACTTCTATGTGCTGACACAGACAGAAACAAACAGAGACACAGTCACCGGAGAAATGCAAACAATCGTCAACCTGTCTGTTCTTGCTGGTGGCTGTTTACCACTGTGGTGTACATTGTCACTTTTCCAAGATCCCTGACGCAGAAAAGCAAACACAAACACACACTTTTACACACCGCGCCTGCACTCAATTATGTTAGATCTGACATAGGGTGCCAAAAAACCCAGAGTAGATTTCTTTTTCCACAATAAAATCCAAAATGGGGCACAAAATTTTGACATTTGGATAGAAGGGGAATGATTTAAGAAAAGCATTTCATTTTAGCAGCAGCTCACCTGTCTTCTTAACTGTTTGTCCAAAGCTTTGCACTCTTACTATAACGAGGAGCGGAAAAGGATGGATAGCCAGGGACAGAGGAATAAAAGGAAATAAATAAGTTACCAAACTTCAAAGCCGCAGGGACAGCAGATATTGAATTTTAATAAACCCCCTGGTGTCTGTCCTCAGTGTTGCTGAAGTGAACGATACTTGCACAGACAAGCAGGAGAACGAGCGCACACACACACACAGCAGAGGTCGTTGTTACTCACCTGCTGAACTTCTGTCTCTCCGTTTGATGTCTTCTCTGTGTACACGAATGAGTTGAAAATCCTCTGGAGAGAGAGAGAGAGAAAGCAGAGACAGTGAGACTGGACCAGGTAAAGTCTGGAGGCCAGCACCTATAAAACCTACGGTGGCCGTGAGGTGCAAAGCAATTACAAATTACAAAAACACTACAACATTAACGAAAACACTACAACATTAACGCAAAGCAATTACAAATTACAAAATCACTACAACATTAACGAAAACACTACAACATTAACGAAAACACTACAACATTAACGCAAAGCAATTACAAATTACAAAATCACTACAACATTAACGAAAACACTACAACATTAACGAAAACACTACAACATTAACGCAAAGCAATTACAAATTACAAAATCACTACAACATTAACGAAAACACTACAACATTAACGAAAACACTACAACATTAACGAAAACACTACAACATTAACGCAAAGCAATTACAAATTACAAAATCACTACAACATTAACGAAAACACTACAACATTAACGAAAACACTACAACATTAACGCAAAGCAATTACAAATTACAAAATCACTACAACATTAACGAAAACACTACAACATTAACGAATCACTACAACATTAACGAAAACACTACAACATTAACGAAAACACTACAACATTTACAAAACGGAAAAGGTAGGTCCCAGTGGGGACCTAAGAAATCGCTGATTGGACTACAGCTCGTTAGAAAACGGAAAAGGTAGGTCCCAGTGGAGACCTAAGAAATCGCTGATTGGACTACAGCTCGTTAGAAAACGGAAAAGGTAGGTCCCAGTGGAGACCTAAGAAATCGCTGATTGGACTACAGCTCGTTAGAAAACGGAAAAGGTAGGTCCCAGTGGGGACCTAAGAAATCGCTGATTGGACTACAGCTCGGTTTACTTTTGGTTTACCGGAAGTTATTCTGGCACGCTCCGTTTGAGTGAGCATAGACATAATATAAGAGTAGACCCCGCATTGGCTGCTCCGGCGCAGGAAATACGGCGGCCATCTTAGAGCGATAGTCCCTCCTACTTTGCCAATCAAAACAACAGGGATATTATTGTTCAGATCGATGGATTATTGATGTCAGGCTCCACAAACAACATTTCACAACAAAGATAGACATATATATACCTGTAGGAGCTATTCTTCCCATTGTTTTGTTAAATCTTAGAATTTAAATTGTTTAGTTTATTCTTAGCATTTGTTTGATTTTCTAATTGATTTATCATTAGAATTTTTATTTTAATTTTTGTTTAGAATAAGTTTTTTGTTTAGTAATTCACTTAATTAGTTAATTAATTTCAGATTGGAATGTGGGTATTTCACGGTATAAGTAGGTGGGTCTTAAGTAGCTTATTATGCACGTGGTGGTCACAAGGTTTTTTACCAGCTAATCAGTCACATCGGTTTTCATTTTGACAGTCAGTGAACAGGTACAGGAGTGGGAGCAGAAACCTGTAACCTTTGGCCTGATCTGCAAATAAAACCAAAGAACCATATTTAGACTTTTGATTTCTTTTTGCTGCATAAACAAGAATCCATGTGCATCAGGTGACTATTTGAGTTTGATTCACCTTTTGTTTTGATCACCTTTGAGTTTTGAGTTTTTTGATTTTTGAATTTAAGTTTTTTGGACATATGGTCACTACATAATACATATTTATGTAACTATACAAACACAAATAAATAATGATTAATTAATAATGGCACAAATAAATAATGATTAATACTGAATAATATATATTAAATGCATGTTTATATGTATGTATATATACATATATTTTTTAATGAAATTTGTGCAAATTAATTTGTATGTAAGTGTAATTCTATAAAACAAATTAGATGTTAACTGACAGTTGTGGAGTGAAATATTTGTCTTGATCTTTGTTTACAATCTAAGATTTTTTTTAATATAGGCAATCTATATATATATATATATATATATATATATATACATATTAACATGCATCCAATATATATTATTCAGTATTAATCATTATTTATTTGTGTTTGTATAGTTGTATAACTATGTATTATTATGATAAATTATACACACAGCCGTTCACCATAAATTATTCACGGCTGTGTGCTTTGTAATATGCTCATCATACATCGATATCAGAATATTTCTGATATCGATTCCTATTCTATTGTTATAGCTACTAATCATATTTAAAAATGCTGAACTATGTATTAAAAACATACATAAATAATACAATTATTTATAAATGTAGCTTTGATAGATGTCTGAATATAGTTTCCAGTGACAAAAAAGTGTGTTATGATCGATTAAATGCGCTGATATGTTATTTTGCCCGCTAAACACATAAGGCTAAGTGGAGTGGTCTACCGCTTCAAGATGGCCGCCCTAAATCTAGTCAGCGACAATAGGGGAGAGCGGTGCATGAGGCGTCTATCCTTATATTATGTCTATGTGTGGATCACCAAGTACATTCATGTTTTAAAAAAACACGTAAAGCCAGAATAACTTCCGGTTTAAAAGTAAACCGAGCTGTAGTCCAATCAGCGATTTCTTAGGTCTCCACTGGGACCTACCTTTTCCGTTTTCTAACGAGCTGTAGTCCAATCAGCGATTTCTTAGGTCCCCACTGGGACCTACCTTTTCCGTTTTCTAACGAGCTGTAGTCCAATCAGCGATTTCTTAGGTCTCCACTGGGACCTACCTTTTCCGTTTTCTAACGAGCTGTAGTCCAATCAGCGATTTCTTAGGTCTCCACTGGGACCTACCTTTTCCGTTTTCTAACGAGCTGTAGTCCAATCAGCGATTTCTTAGGTCTCCACTGAGACCTACCTTTTCCGTTTTGTAAATGTTGTAGTGTTTTCGTTAATGTTGTAGTGTTTTTGTTAATGTTGTAGTGTTTTCGTTAATGTTGTAGTGATTTTGTAATTTGTAATTGCTTTGCGTTAATGTTGTAGTGTTTTCGTTAATGTTGTAGTGTTTTCGTTAATGTTGTAGTGATTTTGTAATTTGTAATTGCTTTGCGTTAATGTTGTAGTGTTTTCGTTAATGTTGTAGTGTTTTTGTAATTTGTAATTGCTTTGCACCTCACGGCCACCGTAAAAACCTGACCAGAAAGGACCAACATAATTAAAAGTGACCATCAAGGCTCTCCATTAAGACAGTGTTAGTGATACATCTCCATCTCTGTGCTGATGACTGATGTTTATCGTCATGCTAAAAATATGAATCCCATGGTTTAGAGTGAAGTATGTAGCTTAAGGAATGCATCTAAGCAACTTGTTTTATTTAAGGTCTCCTCCATAAACATTATACATAAATTATATTGAATTTGTATAATCTACCTTAATGTTTGCCAAAATGCCATTGATGCATCACTCCATCTGTATGCCAATGACCAAGTTGTTTTCCGTGCAATATTCTCTGAAATTCAGGAACGATAAAACTTGACTCTGTTACTGAAACAGATTCATGCACCAGCGCTACTTCACATTACTTGGGTGGTCCCTTAAAATCAAATGGTAAGATTAAAAGGTGTCCCTCAGGGCACCGTAATTGAGCCTTGTCATGCCAATACAGTTTCTCTGTCTTTAAATTGGTCTGCATGGTACATTTGACATTGCCATTTTTTCCACCTTAAGGCTGAATAAACTGTTTAAGTACAGTTTTTGAATCCGCGTGTTGCCATTTTGGAAATTCATACTTTCTTTTTATACCAGTAAACCATTTTTTCTCCATTAATCATAAATTTTATAGGAATGCTGCCAAAAATTCACAAATCTGCTGTAAAATATTAATCGCATCTACATTACATATAATCAATTTCCAGTTTACATTATAATGCGACAGATTTTAATTCCTAATCAAACTGAAATTTTTCTGAGTAACCTCCTGATATTAAATATTTACTTGCGTCATATAAACATATTTTCATAAAGTAGACAATGAATAAATAAAGAAAAATGCATCCAATCATGCTGTAAAACACAATATAGATAAATGTTGATGGATTAATTAAAGGCTAAAAAACATCACATTAATACCAAATAGAACATTATCAAAATGAAATGGTTTACATCATCCCTGCACAATGTGACCCAACTGAAGGAACTGTGTGTATGTATTTTTTAAAAATAAATCATGGCTTTATTGTAACATGAAAAAAAAAGTTGTTACAGCCAGAATATATCTATGTGTCTATATAAAATGCATTTGGACAATGTCAAGATTACAGTTTCTGAAATTTAATAATCAACATAATGTTACCTGGAGACTTTTTCATCAGTCACATTGAAGAATTATAAGTATAAAGTCAGTTTTTGTACATATATCGTAAGTTTAAGCAGATGTAAAAATGAGATTGTGTCAAAAAATCAAGGCAAAAGAAACTCTTACTAGAAGAAGAACTTACAATTAAACTTACAATTACTGATATTTACAGCCACTTGGAAATGAGTGGCTGTAAATAAGATATATGTACAAAAACTAAGTCAGTTTTTGTACATATATCTTAGGTTTAAGCAGATGTAAAAATGAGGTTGTGTCAAAAAACCAAGGCAAAAGAAACTCTTACTAGAAGAACTCTGAATATTTTTGAAGAAAGTTCACAATATGAATTCATGGTTGGTGAAAATGCCATAATTGGGGATAGTTATGTTTGAAAAGAACACATGCCAACTAAAAGTCTTTGATAACAATCATTATGGATGTCAAGTAAACTGGCAGCAGAAGCTACTAATGAGCTCGTCTTTCCAGCTGGATACTAAGAAAAGTCCGAGGTAAAACAGTTCCCTCAACTGACCAACTGTTTAATAATGTTTAATAATGAGTCCGGAATCAGTCCTTGTGATCATTTTGTCCGATGTAACTTACAATTACTGATATTTACAGCCACTCATTTGGAAATGAATTATCATTTAAATCACTGGAATCTTAGATGATCCATTAAGTTATGGCAAGCATATCAGCCCCCACAATAATGCTGCTTTACTGAACATTTGTAATTGGAAATGCACCAATCCATTGCTGGAGGTCAGAATAGTCTGATTTTAATACAATCTGACTTGTGATCAGTAGGTCAAATAGAGAAGAATTGGGTTTTTTTTTCCTTCGTTCTAAATAAAGAGCAAGAACACCCACCATTTTCAGTCAATAAATACATCATTCAGCATCCATTTTGATGCACTTCTTGACTTTATAGAAAATTAAAACATTGGGGACACATTTGTCCACACTGGGGACATAATGTGTCCCCAGTGTGGACAAATGGGGATTAATATTGAGAGCCCTTTCTTTTCTGTTAGATACAGAACTCCTACTTCAAGTAAAGCACCTGCAGCGCATTGCTTAAAATGACAAAATAAAACCTTTATTAGTCAAAATATAAAACCTGACGGGTGAATCATTTTTGTGATCTGGATATCTTTTTAAGCATATATGAGACCATCTGTTAAGTCCATACACAGCAACAAATCTACAGAACAATAACTGAAAAACAAAAGAATAAATGTTTTAAAATCTTAGATTTCAACTGGAATGAAATTCTGCAGTGGGACCTTTAGAGAACGCCACAAAAACAAATTTCCTGAAACTTCAACGAGCTAAAGCAACATAGCAAGAAAGAGGGAGGCAACATTTCCACACAGCGTAGTGAGAAACTGATAGATGTAACGCAGAAGTAAACTACTTTAAGGTGTAACAGCTAAATGTAGTTCAACAAACTACTAAGGCTGTACTTAGATTTCCATATGGCTGTAATAATCATTAAAACATTTTTATCCAGATGATGTAAAAATCAGCTCAAATATGTGCTCTTGAAAAAACTTGAAATTACAAGTTGAAATTATATAAAATCAGGGAAAAACTAGTAGTTTTTTTGCACAAACTGGACCAATTTTTAAAAATAATACTAACAAGGTAAGCAATAACCTCAACTGCTAAAACCCCCCAATTATTTTGACATCATAGTCCTTTCCTTAAGTTTGCTGGTTGACATCAAAAATGTGTCACCTCAGTGTCGTCCAGCTCCAGCACAGATCGACTGTTTTCTTTAGCTGGGCTCACAGGGTGATGTTACATTTCCACATTTACCTTGCAGGCTGAGGCGTTTTAGAAGCCCCTGATGTATACTAAGTGAGCAGGAAGCAGGAGCGGAGCATTCAGACATGGAGAAAATGAGTCCTGGTGTGACCTTACCGCTCAGAAAGCCCCAGAGCCGTCTGGTAAATGTGCACCTGCTGTGACACATAAACATACAATAACAAGCATGCTTTCCTTCAAATGGACTCTAATGTACAGCTATGTACACAGTTTTCTCAAGCCCAGGCAGTAGCACTCTGTGGAAGCTACAAACAGAGGAAAAACTAACGTTTGTGTTGTGGCAGCAGGTAGGCAGGTGGTTCACTCGAGGCTGAACCATCACACACAAAGCCCTAAATTGTCTGGTTTCTACTGTGCAGCCATTTCCTGCTGTCTGTCTACACCTTTTGTAGACACATTCCAGAGGGCCAGCAACAACTTCAAATACACCGCACTAACCTGGAGCGCCCTTGAATCTCAACCGCTCTGGAGATTTTTAGTGATGTGATACTCAAATGGTTTTCAGGAGAAAATATGATGCACAACATGCAGACATCTACAACACCATGGAAAATTAAAAAAAAAAGAGAAAAACTTTCAGAGCATGATCCATGACTCTTTTCTTACACCAATTCCAATTTCCGCTTGTTACATTTCCCAGCACGTAAATGAAAAAACGCTGATGAATAACTAGGGCAGTTTTATAAGCTAAAGAGGGTTGTAGCTACATGTGTTGTAGCTACATGAATGACCAGTGAGTGTGTTTGATAATGTAAAGGCGATCAGTATTTAGACTTGAGAAATTATAAACTAACTTATAAACTAATTGAAATATATTGACAGATTACTCACCAGGACCAATAATCATTACTTAAAGCTGCAAAGTCAAAGTGTCCACAAATGTCTTCTGAATTTTTTTTTTATAAGAACAACTATGCAAATGAATTTCAATCGGTAATTTAGTAAAACTAAACGTTTTAGACTGCATGATAATGTGGACATGGAGTTCATCCACTCCCTCAGTTTTACAACAATAACTTTAATAGACACAAAAACGCAGCATAAGTGTAATTGTTTTAACACCAGCGGTCAAACAGAACTTCAAGGTGTTGGCGTTCAATAATCTCATTTGCTAATTACAATAAAAGGTATTTCTTTTTTTTTAATTCACTGAAAACTCACAAATTTAGCAGTAAATTTAATTTACATCATAAAAGTCCCCACAATCCTGTCTAAAACAATATCCTCAGTCCATTTCATTCAGTATTTAACTGCTACTAAGAGCACAAACTCAAACTAGTTAGTATGTTAGTTTCCCAAACATACTGAGAAATACAAACCGATGATCTGACTATTCGTCATCTTTACCATCACCGTTTTTTGGCAATCATTTCATGATACTAAGTTAATATCATGCTTCATCATGTTTCATTCACACACAGGTAAAACTACATTTCACTACAGTTATTTGCAAGGAGTAAATTCCATCCGAACTGCCACAACACAGGAATGATGTGTTTTTAAACTCAAACTACACAAACTTCAGAAGAGGGCGAAATTGAGGAAAGAGCTCTAAATTCTTCCATGCACTCAGCAAACTTTAAGGAAAAAAAAAATAAAACAGAGTGAGAAAACTCCTGTTGTTGATTAGCCACAGGTTAGCTGCCTTTGCCCCATCGCCTCGAGTGTTTGTTGTTGGAGCTGTTTTGCGGTTTTCACAGCTACAGAGCAGTCAGGGAAGAATGCTCGCCTCTGAAACCCGAGAGGCCCGGGGCTGTCTGAGCCACTGGGGCCCCGTGGGCTACCGTGACCCGTAATCAAACAAGGACACCAAAAACTGTTGGTGTCGGAGCATATTCAGACTTTTCTGTGCAAACCACTGCCAAGCATTTCTGGGAAAATGGAAGCTCCACTGCCTTTGTGAAGGTCTTCACAGCAGTTAAGTCCTTCCACACTGCATCAAGTTCTGCAAACTTCATTGTATTCAATTGGTATTTCATGTCATATGCCACCACATAATTATAAAGTGAAACAAAAATGAAATATGGTTTTCTTATATTTAAAAAAAATTCTGAAAAGTGCATCATGTATTTCTGTGACTTTGTAGAACCACCTTTCATTGTAATAAAACAAGCAAATGTTTTTCTGGGTATGCACTTCACATCCCCCCCATCCTGAAAACTTATGATGCTGTCAAAGAATGATTGATACGGAGATAAAATTGCACACAGGCGTTTGGTGGTTTACAGATATATTTGCAGGTATCAGAGTAAAGGGATCGAACTGTAAACCTTTGTTTCTTCCTCTACACCACTTTGTCAGATACAATGCAATAAAATTCAGATTCAGTCTTTCTGCTTATTGCTAAATCAGTGACTGTATTCAAATATGTTGAAGGTAAAGGCAACATATTTGTTGTTCTCGTTAAATAAATAATTTGAAAATCAATGTGGGGAAACATGGTTATTTTGCAACAAAATCAGTTCGTAGCAGGACCATAACAATGAGAACACCATAGCTCTCCAAGAATGTCACAGTTTGGCCTCTAAAGCCAAGTTAAAAGGAGAGTCTTAAAGAGTGAGCTTAAAAGCTTCCCTGGTCTAAAATGGGCAGCTTTCTGATAACTAAGCTCCAAAGCAATGCATTCAAACATTGATCACAGAGAACGGGCCTGTTTTTGTCTCATTAGGCCAGTTTTAAATCCATCCAGCTTGAGGTTAATCCCAGCCACAGCTGAATTGTTTGCAGGAATGGCTCAACTTTAAAGAAATTTCATCCTACGAGTTCCAAAACAAAAAAAAAACAACATCTGTAGTTCCCAAAACCTGGATTGTGTTTGTCAAGACAGCAACACATTAATTAATTTATTTATCACTTCAGCTCATCTACACCATTTTGTTTGATGTGAGACTTTGAAACAGTGAAAACTAATGATAGAGTTGCCAGTTTAATTTGTCGAGGGTGAGAAAAAAAAAACAAAATCAGGCCAAGATAGGATGAAAATATATTTTCTATGAACTTATTTGTGCTGCCAGATCAAAGTGTTATCTTTGTGCTTATTTCTAAGATATAATTAGCACTGGTCGACATGTTCCAGTGCAGTCTGGGACATCTCTTCATGAAGGTGATTAATCATTAGCTAATGGCAACTTTTTATGCTATTACTTTGTATTAGTTTCTGTTGGCGTACATTAGTCATTATGTAAGACAGGTTTCAGCAATAAAGACGGGTTTTAAAAAGCTACAGGTTCAATGCTGGTAAAATGTCCCAAGAGTTTTAAATTCTTTAATAGAATTCAACAATAAGTGGGAGTTTGTCAAGTTTGTTGTAAAACTCTTAAAAATGTCATATTAAAGGACTTTTTGCAGCATAAATTTGAAAATGTTCAATAAAGTAATATTAAAATCTCACCTGGTTCTCGTGAATTCAGTATCATATGTTGACTTGTGAGTTTTATGTATGGTTACATTCCTAGCCAATAAGCATGGGAAAGTTACTGGTTTCAAGCTTTAAGGTTTCTCAAAAGTTCCAAAACATTCATATCATACCAGAGATGCCAGAGAAAGCAAGAGTGAGAAAACTTTTCCCCAATAGTAGAGCATAGATAGATAAGCACAGGTCATCCTCTTCCTTAAACCTGTTTATGCAAACAATGAGTCGGCTGGCTAGGAAAAAAACAAACAAAAAAAGCACAGTCAGCATGCTTATTTTCTATTTACAAGTCAGACAAATGCATATGTTTGGAAAAAACCTCAGTCACAAAAAAGGTTGTCATGGTGTGGAAACATAAGGAGCTTCTCTTTTCGAGTCAAACACGGTTTCAACATGACAGTAAGCTATGAGTGGTGTGTGTTTAAGAAGCCACCTGCAGGCTGCAAACACGACTGTTGGGCTGGACTAATTCACCAGCTAGATATATAATATAATTCACCAACTATATGAATCGGCAACATTTATATTATGCACAATTAGGACTGGATAAATCTTATTCTGTATTTTTAGACTTTTATATCAAAGGAACACTGTATAAACCAAATCTCTAACAGTAATTATTGCAATAGAAGGAATAATTCTACATCACACATTTTAGTTTTAAATCTTGTATAAATACTTTGGAAGAATTACATTTTTACTTAAGGTCATACTATAAGAACATAACCTATGCCATGGCTCACACTACAATCTACAAGGAAATACATAATAGTGGGGGGGAGAGCGAAACCGAAGCAGAAATCCACCACATTTAAAGCTATACATATTAACTCTTCAGTTGCCAGTCAGCAGGTTCTGCACACCACCCTCCTACACCAGCACACCCACACTAATCCTGTCTCCAGGGGTCACTGGGTCAGGGTTCATCTATGAACCAAAAAGCATGGCTCAGGGTGTGGCTGAATTTATGTACAAACGTGTTGGTACTAGGCAAATGTGCAAACCTAATGTGTGAAAGCTCTTTCACTGCAAGAGATTGACAAGCAGTTGTTCTGGAGATGTAGAGCCTCAAAAATTGGTTTGCACACAACAAAGATGAAAACCTGAAGCCCATGAGACAAACTGCTGCTTCCTCGCTGCTGCTGCTGGTGCGCAGCCTGGCGTAGCCCCTCCTTTGCCCCCCTCCAAACCAACTCCTTGCTCATTGCACTACAAAGGCCTGGAAGCCAAGGGTGCAGTATTAGAGCTTCACTTCTGATGTGCATGTTGGTTTTTTTCCCTCCTCCTTTTTCTCCTAGACGTTTGCCATGTCTTCTTCCCCAACCTCCTCTCCTGTCTCCATTTTTCTTTTTCCTAAACACTACAAAGAAAAGTCAGGAAGCTGGCACTTGGGAGAGGAGAACTGAATGAAACTGTATTTGCAATGAAAATAATAATAATAAAAAAGAACAGTGTTGAAATAACTCCAGGAGAAAGATACATTTCTAGGGTTTATTTTACAACCACGATATTAAATGTAACTCGGTGCAATACTTCTACCCAGGGAAAGTGATGTTTATCAGAAGTTTAGATTTCAGCTCTTATTGATGTGATCACATGACAAATATTGCGTCATCTTGTTGAGGCGGCAGGTCCCGTTGGAACTTTTTTGTACAGATGTGTTGTGTGATTGATTTATGGGCAATAAATCAATCACAGTTTTTATCTTAGACTGTTACTTCAGGCGACATTAAAATGAGGAATGTTTATCGGATGCGGTGAGAAATGACATTTTGTACGATTATCAAATACTCCGATTGTGCAGTTGCTAAAAACTCCTGGATGTGTCTAATAAATGTCTTTCCAAAAACCTGATACTAAAGCTCATTATATGCCATAAATAAGATCTTCATGAATTTCCAAAGTTTAGGTCCTAATCAGATCTCAACAGGATTTTGACAGGACCATAAAAGAAACGACCAAGTAGGGATTAGTTTTTGTAAATGGAACCAAGTCAGCAGAGTTCCTGTATTCACCCATAACGGCCAGAGAGGAACCAAACTGTAGCTAATTAAGCGTGTCTCAATCTCAACACTGTGAAGAAGACTGGCTAATTAAATGACAAGCTGTCAGTGTCTACCGACTGCTTGCTGCTGCATTTAAGGGTGACGGGGGTCAATTTAATTTGAATCGACCCAACAGACCACCTGAGGCAGCCTCAGCCCACCTACTGTGTTGGTCTGGGTGCTGGTGGAGTGTGTGTGTGGAAAATCTATTTTTGGATGTTTACTGGCTGTTTGGAAAATATGTCAAATCTTTACTGCACAAACTCATAAAAACATAAATCCTTGTACTCATTGCAGGACACTAATGTACAAAACCGTCCATCATGTTCACCAAAGCTCTGTGACCTCTGGTGGTGTCCCACTGAGGACCCACTCTTCACAAAGCACCTTTAAGTCTCAGCCAAAAAGGACAAGAAAATGCTGGTTCCTCTGTACGAACGGAAGGCTTCGATTCTCTAATTTGTTAATCTTGGAAACACTTTCAAATAATCTGATCTGGAAATACAAAAAGAAGCAATGTAAAATATTCACTATGTAGCACAGGCTTGATTTACTTCTCTTGGTGAAAATGCTACAGTTTAATTGGATCTTTATTTAAAAATCTGACACAAATATAGTTACTATATTTATTTAAAGCCACACAGTAATTATTCTGATTGCCACAATGCTAGTATAAATATGCAGATTATTACAGTTCCATTAAGATTAATCATTTCTTATTCTGACACGCAAACAAGAAAAAATTAACCCCCAAATGAAATTAGAGGAAGTTTTTAATCTCGTTTTGCTATTCTAACTTTTATAGTTTAACAAGCTGTTATATTTCTTATAATCAGAGGAAAAGAAATCATAGAAACCTTCTTTCAGCCAGCTGGCAATGTGCAGCAGAGCTCTAAGCTCAATAAAACCAGAGGAAACTCCAGTTCCTTCAGCTGTTTTTCACATCTCATTAAAAGCATTTAGACTGTAGGAAGAATCTGATGGAATGTTGTTTTTTATTTAAAATCTTAATTTTGGAAAAATGGTGATACTTAGAAATACTTCGGGCTGGTCTAAAATTTTATTCTGTCAAATAAAAAAAAAAAAATCAAACAGTAAAAGGTGCTCTCAGACACTAAAATGTGACTTGATTCTTCAATACAGTGAATAAAACAAAACTTGTTTTAACAGCTAATATAAGTTGAACTGCCCTTCATCTCTATTTATATTTAACCCAGTCAGACATGTGAAATTATCTGACAGACACAAAAGTGCAATAACAGTTTTATCAATTTTTCCTTTACTGTTCAACTAGAGTTAGGGTTTGGACAAAGTCAATTATTTACAGTGAATTCCTAAAGTTCAACATCTTAAATGGTTTTAATGCTTCCGAGGCAGTAAAATTGTGACTTTTCACTACTGACTACAAAGTCTTATCAAGTCATAAATAGAAAGTGACTTTGGACTTTCAGGGTATATCTATTGTTTAATCCTACTTTTCTTTCAGTGGCAGGTCCCGTGTTCCTCAGCGTATCTTTAGCTTTAAACAGTTTATTGCTGAATGTAAAAAGAAGGACTAAGTTTTAGACTAGAATATATGTGCATAGTAACACTTTTGTGTCTTTTGCTCTTAAGCATTTTAATGAAAATTTGATCTTTTTGTACAAGTTTGATCTCGTTTGATTGCCCTGTAGAGAAAACCAATAAAAGACCAAAGGAACTGATTTTTTTTATTTGAAAGCACTGCAACAGACTGTTATTTTGATGGATCTCCTAATGTTAAAAAATAATCTGCCATAAACATAAACATGTGCATTTAAATAAAGGATGATGGGGTGAGGCTTAATCTGGCATAAACAAAGAGTAGAAAACATGAACATGTGCATTTAAATAAATAAGTATTGCCTCTAATCTACGACCACACCAAGTACTTTTGGAGAAACTGGACTTTCTTCATCTTCCACCACCTCATTCAACCAGGGTCTCCTCCACTCCAGTGAAGTGGGAGGATGAAGCCTGTCAGCTGGTGGGGCTGTGGTTCTGAAACAACAAGACTCGCTTTTGACACTGCACTATCAGGGCCCAGGGAGAGTCACCAGCATGTCTACCCCAACAGCCTCTGCAGCACCTCCCTACGCCTCCCCAAGGAGGCTCTCAACCCGAGTTGTTTGCTCTCCCTCTCCACCAGACAGGATATAATGCTTTCCACATGTGAGGGTAAAAAAGGGGGGAGGATGGTGGGTTGGAGAGAGAAGAAGTGGGGAGGAGTTGCATGTGAAGAGAAGAAAAGCATGCTCGACTGGAGGCTTAGAATGGCTTTACCCACAACAGACTCACATTTTATTTAACTAAAACACATGACTGCCAAAGATTGATAATCTGAATAGTTCAGCATCTTTTTCATGGCCTACAGTCACTACAAAGCCAACAACTAAAACTGTGTTGCCTTTACCAGTCCGTGAGGACCAGTCAAATCCTTGAAATGGAAAGTGGCACCTAAAGTCAACAAATACAACCCTCAGTCTAAAAGTGGTTCCAAAAACACAGCAGACACTAACATAATCAGAACAAAAGAAAAAACAGGACAGAAGCACTTTTAGAACAATTCAAAATTATAGACATTTCATTAAAAGACCAAAAATAACAAATTGGATATCGGATGATCAATCAAAAGTGGTATGATAAAGCAGTCCAGGTAAAATCAACTCAGTCTATTTTAATCTGCATAGAATTAAACACATCACTTAAAGACTATCCAGCATGACAGTCCATCCCAAATGTGTGCAAAACTTTGTCAATATTCCATCAATGTCAGAAGGATATACAGATGCACAAAAAGAAAAGAGTCAAGAATGATACCCTGGATGAATCCAAGAGACAGTAAAGTTCTATTCTGCAGAGGAAAGAACAGAACATAACCTTGACACCATACACTTATAAAACAAGTTCTGTAGCAGATAAACCCATACAGTGTCAAGAACACTTTATGCATTAAGCTCTGGGGGTTAATCAATTATGATGGACATGTCTACCAGAGTGATTGAAACCACTTTGTGCTTCATAAAAACACTTTTAAATGGGCACCATCTCAAAAGTTTAATATTACACTAACTGGCAGAGGCTCACAATTTAGAGCGGATTTTAATGTGGTTGATGGTTAAATTCCTCAGCCTAAATAAAAATCCCTTTGGCAGAACGCTGAACCACAAATTGCCACTGATGGCAGGCAAGCACCTTGCAAAAAAGCCCTGTGTGTTATTGTATGTTTTACTGAGCAAGTTAGCAATGCATCCTGTTTGTCAAAGAAGTACAAACTCTGGTCTGAAAGTGCTACAGAAGTACAGACAAATAAAAATTCACGAGCTTTAACTGCAGAACAAAAGATTGAAGCATGAGAAGGAGCGATCTTCAGACCAATACTAAAGCCACATGATGGGACAAAAAGCATAAACAGGACAGTAAAGACAAAAAACAATACATTTACTTGTGTTTTGTATTTTGTGTGCAAACGGTACTTTGCATGTGGAAATGTCAAATATACAAATGGACCTCCAACAACCAGTGATTTATTTTGCGCTCAGTCGTCTCGAGTTTTTCAACACAATCTCCACAGGGATGTAGCAATAACACCAACACAGAAAAATGTAATGACACTTTATTTTCCAAATTTTTCTTGAGAGCAAATGTCAAGTGCATGTGGTTAGGAGCATTGGGCACAAGCCATTACCTTATGCTTTTCACCACATTTGGTCTTTGAAGTCAAGGTAATGCAATCGTTAAATAACATGGCCTCGAGCCACAGCAACCACACATTAATCGTGTCAGACTAATTGCATGTAATAAAACTTTATGAAAGCAAATTTTAATACAGTGACGCAACTCGGAACAAACATTAAATATGCTCAAAATCCATGGCCGTATAAGTTAATAAAGCTTCTCAGAAATGTGTTGCAGACCTTTAGGCTTCCAATGGAATATGTGACATTTGTCTTTCTTGATTTTAGCCTGGAAGCAATAGTGTGCACACACCTTGCATCTGTAGCAGCGCCAGTTCTGTGGTGCATTATGGGAGTAACAACTCGCTGTTAAAGTGGAGCCTGAGTGAAAAGATTTGAAAGAGCGATCAAAGCTGCATACCAAGGCACTTCCATTAAGGTGATAAAAATCAGGCAGTAAAGGGGGAGGAAAACAAAACCTCACACACTGCAGTCGACTTATTCCAACAGAACACATAGTAATGAGAAAATCCTGCCTTTCTTTGGAAACCATGAAATGTTCTCTCAATCAAAAGGCTCATCAACTGTTGCTTTGGGATGCAAGCAATAAACAGTGTATACGTAGAGTTATAAGGTCAAAAGACATCATTTACTTGCACAGTCTTAAGATTAACACAGACTATAGAGATCAATTATATTGAACTACTCTGTGGTCAGTCTGAATCTTTTGACTTATGCTGCCTGTCAACTCAGTGACGTTGGGTAAAGAGGCTCTGAAGATCAATTTTCAGGTTCTGGCACAGATTCCTAACTGAATTTGTCTCTGGACTTTGACTGGGCCATTCAAACTGAGGACATATGATGACTTCACTTGCAGAAATTGTGGATGGAATTGCTGAAATTGGCAATAAAAATAGATATTAATGTATAATGTTGACTATTGTAGACTTTCTGTGGTGGAAGGAATTAAGAATGGATGGACAAAGTAATGGTGGCGGTTAATGCTTTTCAAAACAGTTAAAAAGAAAAATACTTAATTTGAGAAAAGAAATTAAAATAAATGTTATCCAGCACTGATTTTAACATCAATCTACTTTGACCTAAATTATTCCACTGCATGTTTTGGCTGTATGTTTTGGATCATGCCATGTCATCTAACATGTCTCACAAGCAGTTAATAAGCTAAACAGAATCATCTGTTACAGCTAAATGTTTAACTTAGCATTAGCAACAGGCAAAGCTAGTGAAGGCAGCTGTTTGAGGGAGAGGAATTAACTCTTGTTTCTCTTCCTAAGTACGTAAAAACTAAAAGTCGTTTTTTGCATTTCAATACAATCAGGGGTTGCAAAGTCTGTTTCAGTAAAAGACGATGTTACTGCTGCTGTAGTTTTCAGAAAAAGTCCAAGACATCCTGGATTGAAACCGGGAAAAATGTAACTGAGACAATGGCAACACCAACACTTGGAAAAAGCATCCTCAAGAACATGAACATTTTTATGTCCACAACATAGCCTGTGCTTCATAACATCTGTTTTAGCAGGACCTCATATGTCAAATGAAGTCCAACAAGTGTGTGACAGAACCATCACTGATAGGCTGTAAGCACTATCCAGAGGAAAAAAAAGATTCAAACAAATAGAAACCCATAAAACTGTGGATATATCGTTCCTGTTTAAAAAGCGTCTCTCTAACCAAAAAAAAGTCATATGGTCTTAGATGGTTTATGCAGGCCATCTGTTTCCCACAGTAAAATTCAAGTTCTTTTCAAACATTTTCAAGGCAAGTTTTCAAACTTTTTCAGCACCGCACTTTGGAGACCAAATAATACAAATGAACTCTAAAGAAGACACTTTCATATGACAATTTATAACTGTAATAATATCTTGTGATAGTATGCTAAGTAGAGACAAAGAATTAAAACAAAGTTATGTTTTGAAATGTCTCTCACACACTGGATTATCAGAAAATTCCTGGTCACACCTGGAAGGGCTTTCAGATGTGGCTCTTGAACCTTTAACCTTTCACTGTAGAGATGAATAGATCATTCTTCAATGATCTCAGTACAAAGAGACAAAAATAACAGTGTATATTTTGAGAGAAATGCTGCTAAGCAATCAGTGAGCAGGGAGCTCATAAAAATGCTGCCTGGATCCAATCAAACTGAAAGATGGCTCTTGTTTTAGGCTGATTAACCGTTGGAACGGCAAAATGCAGGCGAGCGTTAGGGGACAGCATGTGAAAAAAGCAGAATGTTTAGATTGCATGGAGATAAGAAGCATAAAGGTAGGAGACCAGGAAAAAAGAAACAAATCCTGGGGTGGTCTCCTCAGGTTTCTGAGCAAGATGTGAGCTCATGTCTGGCGTGTTATAAAGGTCTCTATGCAGACAGGGGGCTTTGTTCGAATACATGTACTCTCAGGGCAGTTCCACTCACTGATCATTGGAGACCAAGAAGAGGATTAAGAGTCATATAATAGAGGTTTTACCTTTGAAAAGCTCAACTTCAGCAACCTTAACTTGATAATCTTTGTTGGCCTGTTTTTACTTGACCGAAAGAAAAACTGTCTAATGAAGGAACATGCTTTACCTCAAATGTATTCACAAGGCGACTGTAAATATTGTGGTCGTTGCTAAGGTTTGAAAGTTAGAGGTATGACGCTACGGTTGAAAAAAACTTCACCTTATGCAATCTAGCATTAAAAAAATGGCATTGGTTGAAAAAATTAAGCCAAGATACACAAATTCAGTTTATTTAGTCTTTCTTATAGTCACCATACAGTTGTTACCAAATCTAATGCTTATAGAATTGTTGTGTTTCAATTTTGTAGCAGCAGATTACATTGCAAGATTGTGCAAAGGCAAACAAACAAAAACTTAGTTAAAAAAGGGTATTTAAATTCACAAGCTGCTTTTATCGGTATTTTTAATGGAACAAGAAAAGCTGGGAAATACTCTAAAATCAATTAACTACAAAAAAGAGGAAAATATGATACAGTAAAAGTTACTTCACAGCATTCAAGAGAATCTAGAACATGTCAAATGGTCTCCTTCTGAGAAGTGTACAACAAAACGGTGTTGCCATTTTATGAGAGTGCAACTCCATTAAACAAAGAGAAAAACTTTTAAACCAAGACCTTGACACAAAATGTGTTCTGATAGCAAAGTCAAATTCAAATACTTTTTAGGCATTTTCATGCATTTAGCTATCACAGTTGCTTGGGGCTACATTGTTGCATTCAATTGGTTGCAGTTTGTAATTTAATTCAGCTTTCACTACATCTTAAATTTTTAAAGCTGCAATGCCAGGACATTTTTCAATTCATTACTCCTGGTAAGAAATGATGCAACATAGGGAACAATATGCTTTAGAGTAAGAAAGAATTAGTCTTTATGACATGAGCTCATTAACAAGAGACATTATTTGTGTTAGCTGGGAGCTGAGCACAGAGGGAAAACATCAAGCAACGGTTGACTGTTTTGCAAAAAAAATACACCAATAACTCTATAAAGATAGGAGTAACAGATTTAAATTTTACACATTAAACAGCCTTTTAATGCCACTTTCCCAGCAGACCAGCCCACATCTGCAATGTGCTAAAAACTCTTTCAAGCAAATTAAAAAATTCTAAGAGGATTGGATACTAAACTAAATGCACAAAGAGCATTTGGATAGGCATAAATAGAAAAAAATATATAATTTTCTCATGTTTCAGGAAAAAAAAAATCTGCCTGAAACAAGACCAATGCAAACACGAGGAAGAAAAGACAGTTTGGGAGTTATTATTAAAAATAACGATCATGGATAAAATAGGAGGAGGGAAAAAAAATAAGGATGAGACCACTAGACCAGTAAAGGGCTTTATAAAGTAACCAATCAGTTTGAAATGATCAAAGAGAGTTGTTTGGGATTGAGATCAAAGTACGAAAAGGAAAAAGATGGAGGAGAAAAAAAAGCAAACAAAGGACAGGAAAGCACACCTGTTGGGTTTTGGATCATGCAGGGTCAATATTCCTATCAACTAACACACACAACTCAGAACAAGAGCAATGTATCTAAATTGCATCAATTTGCTATGCTAAGTGCTACCAGAATTTGTACATAAATTTATATTTTTTCCTCACAAAAATTAAAACAGATGTCATGATCAGGCAAGTATTAGTACTCAACACATATGACTCAGGTAATGTTTGCCTTTTGAGTAAAAACATAACAGTACTCTAACTTACTATAATCTAAAAATATATACCTCCAGATCTATTAGAACCAACTGGTGTGCCATTCCTGGGCGACATGCCAACAGAGAGAGGCAATTCATTGTTACCATAACTGAAAAACACAGCTTTAGTAAACCCCTAGAAAGCAGAAGTAGATTTTAAATTCCCTTAGTGTCATCCTCAGTTCATCAAGAAACACCTCATTGTCAAGTACAGCACACATGGATGATGATGCTGGGATTCAGTTTATTTTTCTACGCACTAATCTCAGTCACATAAGTATAAAACCCTTTAAAATATCTGACATTAGAACATAATAGCGTCAGACTAGGCATTTAGGAAGCTTTTCATTGGTTGGGGGTATTTCAGCAAGATGCACTATACACAGAGTGGTTGACAGCACCTCTGCACCAGAATGTCAACTATGTAAGGGGTGTATGGGGTTGGGGTTGTCCACTGAATATGCATCAAGTGTTTTTTTTTTTATTTTCTTTTGTTTTTTCAGGGCTGTCTTAACATTGGAAAGCTCTCTCCCATTCAGATTCACAATTCAATTGCTGCCGATGCAGAATTGAGAGTACAAACAGAGGAAAGGAGTTCCCCAAGGACATTCACAAGTTCCTGGTATGTAAATAGCAAAAGGCTTCGCTGTCATAAATGTGACGAGTAGGGGAGCACAATGCTTCACTCACGACATATGCAGGAGACATATGACTGAATCTCTCAAAGAAGAATCTCCCATTTGGCATTTCAGCTGCAGCAGTGTGTCAATCAAACTACATGGTTCTGCATTTCTTAAATATCAAAAAAGAAATCTGAATATTATGGAGACATGTAGTCATGTGGAAAATTAGGACATCCTACACCGGCCTGTGCATTTTCCTAAAATGTTAGCACATATGGATATATACAGGCCCATATGAATCATTCAGAAAGAAGGCTGGTGAGATACTGGGAAAAAAAAAAAAATCTGTAATCAACTTTTCTGCTCTCCAGAAATAGTATCCAAGTGAAGGGTATTCAAAAATACTTCAAACATGCTTAGTTTGGGATGTCTAAGTAAGTTCACCCTGAAAGATGGCTGCAAGATTTTAAAAGAAGTCTTGACGAGTACTAAAATGGCATAATTGGATGTACTACAGCAAGCTCTTGTGACTGATATGAAAATGCATGCATGCCAGGACAATCAAGCAACTCATAGTTCATAATATAAGAGACTCAAAAACAAGTCGCAACAAAATAAAATCAAATGTCACAAGTTACTGTTTAAGTTCTGCGTCAGATAAACATTTTAAGTTCTACTGGCCTGGAAAAAAAACTGGCTGTCCCTTATTTTAAAGAGCAGGTATTATTTTTAGTAAAAGTAACCAACAAAAACCCCGCAAATACACTGACAACCAAAAGTTGAAGATCTGGACTTGTCTGTTTTTCAAACTAGCAAGTTACAGTATGCTCTTTCACTCTTATCATTTTTGCTCAGTTAAAATTTGTCATTGTTTTTCCTTCACACACAAATTATATTCCCATAGCTTTGTAAGCAAAAGCAATCAACATCAGGGTAAAAAATAGAAGGTACAAAATTCTTTGGGTGAGGCAACACATTTACTTTTGACAGATCTTGCTAAAACTCTGCATTTCTAAATTTTAACATTTCTGAAATAAAAAAACAACAAAGTTCCAGCAAATGTTCAAATGCAAGATTTCCAGTAACACTGCCAATAGATGCCAGAAGCCAAGTCCAGCTGAATGACCTGCCAACTTCTGGGCTTGAAAGACTGAGAAAAATTGGCATGAAACCAACCAGCCAATGCTGGTGCCAAGCTAATCATCTGGGGAAAGAAACCTTCAGACGTACAGACTACGAATGATGATAAAAGACATTAAACTGGGCTGCTAACTTACAAACCTTGCAAATAGAAAGTCAGAACTAATTTCACCATTGCTTAAAAATGTGGGATTTGGAGATGTAATGCACTTTAATGTGTAATTTATCCAACATAGGAATCTATTTTAGAGTGCGTTTTACTGGATGAAGACAGTGGAAGTGAGTTTGTACATCAAGTAGCATTCTTATTTTTATCCCCCGCCATTCTCATAAACCAGCTGACTATCTGTGAATGAACATTCAAGAACAGTCTCTAGATTTTAAGTAAGCACCAAATAATAATTAGATTAATTACTTTAAAAAGTAGTGCTAGTGCCCTACTGTAGGGACCTCAAGCATTTAACATGCATAGGTGAGTGAATCTTCATCAGTGCAGAGCATGGAATTGAATAACCCTACAATTCACTCATCATTGAGACATTTTAAGGGCAACTGTGTATATTTCACAGCAGCTTATGTGTAGAAGCATCTCTACACTCTTGACACTTGTCCAAAATATCCACGGCAACCTGGCTTAGCCAGGGATCAAATTGTGTATAATAACGTATTACATATACTTAAAAGAAATATATTATTTCACTAAAAGTTGGAGAAATGTAAAAGTGAGACGAGTATTAGTCAAAGAAGACATTATATTATATAAATTCATTGTCTTAGGATTTTTCTCTAAGAGAAGCTAATTTTATGCACCATTTTCACACCAACTGTAAAAACAAAATTAGAATTACAGTGTAAAACATCAATTTTAAGAACTACAATCAAAATGGTTCTTTTCTCTTGCTGATTTTCATTTACATATAGGTCATCTACATTATATGAGCAATATTCCTGGTAGAGAGAAATCTTAGCAATAGCTAATCCAATAGCTGAAATTTGTGTTTCTGTTTATGTCAAGTGTTTTGGTATATTTGTAAAAGAAACAATAGAGTAAGAGTGTGACTTCACCCCTTTGCTGAATTTTGAACACTCAGCATCATCTTATGTTTTATCTCAAACTCAAAGTCACAACTGCTCCTCTCTGCTTCCTAATTAGCAAGATCTCCCTCACCAACCCCGACTTTGCCATTTTCCTCCAGCAAAATACAAACACTGCACATCTTTTCATCTTCAGAACAGCCTCATCTTACTGAGGCTCAGGCAGAGACGGCAAAGTTCAGCACAGGTCACCTACTGATTCATCTTCAAAGGTAGAGAAAGGAGGAAAAAAAACAACAGCAAACACGAAACAGCAGAGGACACGATTCCACATACCACCACCCAAAGACAACAACACCAGGAGGCAGGAGATAATCAGGATGATGTGGAAGACAGACCAAAGCACAACTAGGGCCAGTGAAGAAGACTGTTTTTAAGAAGAAGGAAAAAAAACTCTAGATTTCTTTTACAGAAGCTGGCAGCTCCCCTAAGCAGCTTCTTGGTGACATCACGACATCCAGCACAGTTACAAAATTGCAGGCCTATCATCTGCAAATTTTGCTGGATGATAACTTGTACCCGAATTTATTGAGTTAAACAATGTGTTGAGATAATTTTTCTAATAATATAATGGTAATGGCATAATAATGCATTAACATTGTCAAAGATCAACAACCTTTAAATTCTAATGAATATTGAACACTGGAAGTCATTTTAAATATCTAAAATATATAAACAACAAAGTTGTTCTTTAATAAAAGGCTAGTAGAGATCAAAGCACCAAACTAAAGACTTATGTCATTCAATTTTTGTTGAAAAAGAGAAGAGAAAAACAATAAATCATGCAAATGGAAATTGAGCTCGTTTTAATTAATCATATATTTATTATTGGTTATTGTGAGATACCTCACTAACAGCAAGCATATTTGTTCCATTTTGTATTTTTTGAAATATATTTTAGGATGTCTATTGATTGTGAATACATGAGAATCTTGAGTTTTATTTTTTTTAAATGGCACTCAAGGTGCACAATATTACATATTGGGGGATATTTTGTGTTTGAACTATTAAAGTAGGCAGTAGAAAGTGTTTTTGGAGGGAATCTCAAGTATCTAGGGACCGTAGCAGTCATTGTGTTCCCTTATCCTGAACCAGTGCTCCATTGTAACCCCAATATTTGCTTAAAAGTCCTTTCAAAAGTTGCAAAGAAACCACACACTTCCAGTACCCAACTAAACAAACGAAACCATCACAGCTCAAGTCCAACATGAACTAGAAGATGTTGGACCCCCACCTTGCCTCAGAATGAAGCAGTTATGTAACATAACCTAGGCTTTTATGTATAATTTTGAATTTGTGTTGATGGGTAATCTGTTTCTGCCCTACATGGTAAAGTTGAACTTCAGTTCAACAATTTATTCACACTGTAGGAGTGGTTGTCAACATGCAGCACTGAATTTTCTGACACTGTTAAACAATTCAATGAGCTACCAGTCAGAGAAAAAAAGAGTTTGAACACTTTGTACAGGTCTGGTTTAAATTTTTCATGATGCTAAATTTCTATGTGGCGGCAGACTTATAAATGGCTGCACAGAAAGAAGTTAAATCAACTGAGCTGACCTCCATGACTCTGTGACCCTGAACTTTGAGTGTTTTAGCTCCTCGGGAACCAACAACAGACTGCACTGACTGTTTTTTATACATGAGTCTCAGACTCCACAATATGACAGCCTGCTATGCAGAGACTGGATCGGCTGCACAAAATCTCCTTGAATCTTCTCTCACTCCCAACTCCTTCACCTAATTTAGCCTTTTTTTTCCCTCCTGTTCTCTGAACCGCTTTCTGCCTCAGGGAACAACCCTGAAGGCTGCTGTTGCATATGCAAGGCACACATTTACCCGAGAATATGCACCTACTCTCTCACAAGAAACCAGGGGGGTATAAACTAGGGATGGATCTTTGAGCCTCAGAAAGGAACTTCCAGAAACCTCAAAGATGTCTGTATGCAACTTAGAACTGAAAATGTGAGAAAGACCAGGCGTAAGCAGGAAGAGAAAAAAGGGGTTAAAAAACTGCAAGAAAAAGAAGTTCAATGTGCTCCTACACAGTAGGAGTTCCAACTCTCTCCTCATCGAGAATGCAAAGCCTCTTCTGTAGCAGTGTGTGAATGTGTGTGTGTGTGTGAGGGGGATGGGAGAGCAACAAATTCAACTTGTCTGGGGGAGGGAGCTGGTCTCTAAATTCTGCTGCTTGTCCCCCCAAATGCGTATTGTACCACCAGACCCCACTCCTTTCAGCTCCTTCATTTTCAATCTGGGCCCACATGGCCAAAAGATGGCCTTCGGTTTTATCGTTTCTGCTGCAACACACCCAGCAGGGCCTGCAGGAGTCTGAAAGAACACACCGACAACTAGAAAACTAGAAATAGAGGTGAGAGGGGTACCAGAAAAAATAAAACTCACTTATAAAACAGCGAGTTAGCTCATAAGAAACAGACAATTGATTCCATAAAAATGAAATTAAAAGGCTCCATATCTGGAACAAGTGAGTATAATTAAGTGTAGTTTAAAACGGTTGCTTTCAGGGTTCTTCCAAATTTTCCACGACAAAACATCACACATTTGCAAAATCTTATTTTCCAGTGTTATTTTATACTTCCATTTTAAGGTAGTTCTACGATGGACTGGCGATCTGTCCGGGGTGTACTCCACCTCTAGCCCTAAATGTCTCCCTGGAGATGGGCACCAGCACCCCTCCTGACCCCACTACGCACAAGGGTGTAAAAAAACAGATGGATGGATTTTAAGGTAGTTCTATCTTGCCTTTAAATGTAGAATCCTCAAGAGCTTAAAAGGAAGGAAGGAAGGGAGGAAGGAAGGAAAGGGATAGAAAAAAAAGGACATATTGATGTACATATCAATGGATAGAAAAAGTAAAAATTGATTCACACTGAATGGATACAACTTTTAGGGATGAGATGTTAGTTTTCCATACTTAAATAGGCCTGGAAAACACCCATTCCATAGTTTTCAAAACTGTAGGAACTCTGTTCTTCAGAACCATACATTTATAAACATAAGTAAACAACGGCTCAACTTTTTATACAAATCACAGACGAAATGTTAACAAACATCAAGGCTTTGTTGGCCCTAAATGCTGCAGAAGCATTAAACAAAATATCATATTTCTTAAGTAACCTCCTTCTGAGAAAAAGTCACTGGTTTTTAGTTCTTGTGGTGGAGAATCCAAACTTGTTAGGGTCTAAAGCTCCTAACAAGAAGAAGAAGAAGAAGAAAAAGAAAGAAGAAAAGAAGAGAGAAAAAGAAGAAGACAGCCATTTTCAGTTTGATGGAAAGGAAAACACTAATGTCAGTCAAGGAAACGCCAGACATCTGGTTTGATTGAAGTCGCTTTGGAGACATCTGCACTGAAATGGCTCCTGTGCTGATTTGGTAATCGGGCCCCAACCTAAAATCAGTCCCGATTTTTGCTATTGGCAACTTTCTGCTTACTCAAAAATCTACCTCCATCAGGAATTGAAGGTGAGCTGCGCTGTGACCAATCAGAACAGCAGCAGCAAAAGTATGGTAAACATTTTAAAAAACAAGAACTGTAGGTAAAAGTAGGGCATCTTTTTAACAAAATGCAAAACATGGATACTCCTATCAGATCATCTTGTTTGATAGCGAGTTAAAGTCAAAACCTCAACTGAAAACAAAGCTTGGATTGCATTTATGATTATCAAACACAAGTTTCTGATAGCTGCAAGTGGCATTTTGATTCATATCAGGAAATGTCATCAAGAAAGCGTACTTTGCAGATAGAAAACGTTGTTTTTGTCAAATCAACCGCACTGTGATTTTATCGTAAAAAATATTCAGACGAGACAGGCGTACTGCGTTTCGGGGAAGATCAGTTTGAGATATGATGAAAAGAGATAAAGGGCATAAAAAACAACATAAGCAGACAGAAAAATGTGAGAGATGGCAGGGGCTGCAAAAACACTTCAAAACCACTTTCAGTCAAGGCCAAACACAGAGGGGGCCCCTGTTTCTGCTGAGAAATGTGGGAAAAGGATCAAAAAGCGACCGCATAAATGATCTGGCCACGTCAGGACAGAGATTTAAACCACAACAGCTGGTGTACATAGGGAGGAACATCGGTTTTGTCTTCCATTTTAACCACAGTCCAGCAGAAACTAAACAGAGTGCAATGAGCTGTACGTATACCGACACACAATTATGATTGATAGAAATGTACTTCGTATCAAATGAATGCGTGGTTTATGGAAAAATATTAATCACTTTAGGATATGTGAAAATATTTTACATACTTATGATTTAAATACAAGACTCCTGACAAATTCACATACTTAGTGTACCTACGATGAGATGTTATGTCCAGTTTCTTTCTTACTGAATCACAAACACTGGCCTTAACTGAGGCATTGGAGTCCTGCGGCTTTAGATGTTGCTCTTGGTCCTAAGGTGACCTGGATAAGATCTTAAAACTCTCATTGTCCTTGAAACTTTTACACACCACTGCACTTGTGTTAGAAGGTAAATTCTTCTTGCTCCTCAAAAACTGAAGAAGGTGGAATGTCAGTGTGTCTAATGTTTCTTCTACGGTGTCCTAGAAAGGTCCATAAAATTCAAAAGTCCCAACAAGTCACAACGCAATAGCAAAAACATAAAGGATGCTAAAGCTAAAGTTCTGCTACAAGAAACAATGCTAAAAAGGCTGTAAAACCCTGATGGCATATCATCCATTTTAGCCAGTGTCCGCATTAGCATAACACCCATTTAGCATAACTTCTATTTTAGCAAGACTTTCCTTTAGTATAGCATCCGCTTTAGCATAACTCCCATTATGACTCCTGTCGTTATGCCTTTTTGCTGTTGTCTTGTGGCCTTTTGTGATTTGTTGACCCTTCAGGGCCAAAGACCATCCATTTCACGGCAGTTTCACAGAAGGATATTGTTCAACTTTCCTATATGTGGATATAGGAAAACATCTTCAAACAGCCCAACATTTTAAGAAACCAAGTCTTTTTTTCTGTTCTCATAACTTTTACATTAGAGGAAGATGCAGCAGAACTGATTCATTTAACCCAGGTATGTTTACAAGACGAGACCTTTAAAGGATTACTATTGCAACAACACTATCAGTAGACTAAAACTAACCTGTGTCACGACAGTCTAAACCCAGCTCACGTTCCCTACTAGTGGCTGAACAATCCAATGGTTGGTGAATTCTGCTTCACAATGATAGGAAGAGCCAACATTGATGGATCAAAAAGCGACGTCGCTATGAATGCTTGGCCGCCCAGTTATCTCTATGATAATCTCTACAAAGGAGATTTTAGGTTTTCAAAGATTACAGATTTCCCAGTGGGACTCAAGGGGGGAAAGATTCCTTAATTTACACCAACTATAACCAAGCACCTTAAAAGTCAAACACACAAAACTGCGAGTAATATTTAAATTTTAGTTAGAAAAATAAATAAATAAACACTGAAGCTTGGAGTTATTCTTTTATTAGTTGCAATGGGGGAAATAAAATCTATGGCTCTGCCTAAAAACAAGGAAGTTAAAAAAAAGAAAAATATTCCAAACAATAACAGTTATGGAAGAGAACACAGGCACAGAGATTTCAGCAAATCCTCTGAGGGCTTATAAATCACTGAGACTCATCACGATTTATGGGAGGCGTAAGACGATTTCTGCTCTCGCACTGCAGTTCAAGGATGACTAATGGGAAGCACCTGTAGCTCTGTAAACCTGAAGACATGTGAAAGCAGGTGAGACGGAAACCCAAACACCAGACAGCATTTATTTTTTTCTTTGTATAAAACGCCACGTACAATTCCTTGACTTATTCAAGATTTTTTTGTTATCTAAAAAGGTTGTGGCCAGAAATGCATAAAGCACAAAAAATTAGCCACAAGTCTAAAAAGAAAATGGATTAGAAATCTATAATGCTCCCAGATGAAGCAATGAGTCTGTGAATGTAAAAGTAACCTTGATAGAGCTCAGAGTCATGCAGGCAGAGCAGCAAGACGTAAGAAAGCTTTGAAGCTTTTACTGCAGAGAGCATAGCAGGAATTCTGATGCCCTGCTATATCTCCTCAAATCCCCCATCCCCGACTCTCTCCAACCGGTTCAATATAAAGGGAGGATAAAGAGCAGAGCCAGTGTTTATCCAGCTGAAGGACAATAAAAAGAAAAGTAGTAAAATGAGAAATGGAAGGTTGCTAAGAAGCTGGAGAAGGAGAAAAAAGAGAGGAGTGCGTGTCTACTAAATTTATTGGAACCTCTGAATCCAAGATATTGAAAAGCAGTAGGAAAACCACAAGGCTCGACAGCTCTTAGACTGAACGCAAACCAGAAAAGTTACAGACTAAACAGCATTAATGCAACATAATTTCCTCTTTTCCCTTTTCTTCTATTCATCTGAAATCATAATCAATTTTATATTTATTTTGTGCCAACTAGTTCATGGGTCAACCTGGCCATATTTCAGGTCAACATGTTCCAGTTTTGGGCTGCACAATGGCGCAGTTGGTACAGCTGTTGCTTTGCAGCAAGAAGGTTCTGGTTTCGATTCCCAGCCCTTCTGCATGCAGTTTGCATGTTCTCCCTGTGCATGCGTGGGTTTTCTCCGGGTACTCCGGTTTCCTCCCACAGTCCAAAAACATGACTGTCAGGTTAATTGGCCTCTCCAAATTGCCCCTAGGTGTGAGTGTGTGATTGTGTGTCTCTGTGTTGCCCTGCGACAGACTGGCGACCTGTCCAGGGTGACCCCGCCTCTCACCCGGAACGTTAGCTGGAGATAGACACCAGCACCTCCCAACCCCACTAAGGGACAAGGGTGTAAAGAAAATAGATGGATGGATGTTGCAGTTTCATTCATACAGCTTTGTGACCATAAACAACTCAATATTTAGACTAATATTTAAACCACTGTGTATCTTTACTTCCCTTTGCAGTTCAGCATTCATAATTATAGTAAAATGTTCATTAAAATGCTAAAATCACATCTAGAATTTGAAATAAACGTGTATAGCCAACTAAATTTTGTATTACATCTTATTTTTATCGGTTGTAGTTCTGATCCCCAGTGATTCAGGGGACCCTGACATGACAGCTTTTAACCCCAGACTCAACCATAATAGATGTCAATGACCCTCAACTGGTAGAACGCATCTATTTGAGTGAGTTTAATTCATGCCTCCCAAATGTTTTCCACCAGGACCCTTTAAAGATGGCTGCATCCTGCCTGGTTCCAGTGACCTTATGCCAACAGACAACACAACTATTATTCAAAAGGGGGCGCCCTTTTCATCAACAGCAGATAAAGAAAAAGCTTAAAATCATGACCAGAAAAAAAAGAAAGACAATCTACCAACAGCTGCCTGAGCTAGTCATCAAGAACGAGTTTAGCTAAAAATGGTACAAACAACTCAGATCATGATTATGTTTCTAATAAACAGATTAATTTCATTCAAAACAAATCAAAGCTCATTGTTCAGAATGTTTTCAAAACTTTAAGATCTATATTGTGTATTTTAAATGAACAAGAAATTATAAATAGAAAAAAAATCTGATCATAAACCAATTTTTAATGAACTCTGCAATTATGTAAAATCTTTAAACAAAAAGAAGAAAATTTTCCTAGATGTGACACTCAAGAAATATGAACACTAACTAAAGCAAAGTGTCATCTGTACACCTTCACGTCTCGTGGGAAACTCAGCAACAGACTGGCCAGCCTCAGATTTCACAGCTGTAAAAGAAAGAGGGGTGGAGCAGAGATGACTACAATTACATTTTACATTCTGATTATGGGACACTCACTCAACCAAACCCCAGAAATCTTTTACGGAACTGAATCTTTAAAAACCACACAGCTTAAAAACCAAACTCCCTTTTCTACACAAAGCTGACTGAAACAAACAAACAAAAAAGCTTTGAAATGTAAAAAAATATATATTTTTTGTTTTTATAACAATAAATTCCACCACTTCTATACAAACAAGTCAAGAATATGTGAAGTGGGAGAAAAATTATAAAAAAAAGAAGATAACTTCCAGAGAAATGTCGAGTGCATTTCAGTTCAGTCCCCTTGGGTCCATATTTTGTCTTATACAGAAAAATCAAGACTGACAATTTTTGATAAATCTTTGCAAAAAGCTCCAGCAACTGTATGTATTGTATATTTAAAGCTGTTGGGAGCTTTCATGATGATGTCAGTTTTTATTTTACAGAGTTTCGCAGGAGGGTAAAAAAAAGAAATCCGTTCCCATTTCTTGCGTTTCTTGCAGAGATAGTCAGAAACTTCTAACATTCTCCTACAAACTCTGAGCCTTTCAAAGAGCAGCTGGATTTATAGATCCAACCTGTGGGCTGTAGTTTCCAAATAATGAATTTCTGAATGGAATCGATTGCTGTGGTTTTGTTTGGTAGTATACGATTTTTCAGAATTTGATTTAATATAAAAAAAAAAAAAGATTTTTTCTTGCATTTTGTAGCTTGGCAAAATTGTAGCTTGGCAAACTGTGAGAATGTTTAACAGTTATGCATACTTTAACAAGGCACTATGTACTAACAAGCTATATGCTCACTTTAGGAAAGTGTTGGTACCTGAGCAGAAGCTATAAGAAGTAAGAATAAAAGACAGAAAAAGCAATGCATAGCAATTTATAACTCCGGACAGCGTCAGTTATGAGAAGATAAAAATCAGTATCGGCCTAATTTTAAGTGATGTCTATGCTCTAAAAGCCTGTTAACCTTCATTGCTGTTCTATTTTCACACCAGCAGCTGTAAGTAAGACACAGCACTTCTAAATGACCATAAATCTTTCTTGCACATCACAAACGGAACCAGGAAACTCATGGGATCAAATCCACACAGAAACTCCTCCAGTCTGATCTGGACAGCTGCTTTCTCACATGCAGCTCATGTGAGGGCAGCGGGGAGTGACTAAAAGCACAAATTCAGTCATGTTCTTTAGTTACAAAACATCTGGAGAGAAGAAGAGAAAAGAAAAAAAACTCCACATAGTAAAAAAAACTAATAAAAATTACTGAGTTTAATTGAAATCCTTAAAATGTTTGAATTCAGGATTCATCCAAACATCCAGCGGATTCCTGCAGTCTCAGAGCGTTTTCAGACATGCGTCTGTTATACTTGTGGCGGCACAAAACGCATCACAATCAGTCGGATCAGCTTCCAGCCGTGACAGATTCTCACAGCTTATACAACAACATGACAGCTCCGGGGAGTTTACCCGATGCTCTGGAGTGACGCTGGATGCCGCTTTTGGTATGAATATTGAATCAGTCATAAAAGTTTAAAGTGAGACTGACAAAAGCTAAAATTACTTCTAATTAATTACATCTTTGTAGTCGACAGAACGCTTTTCCAGTCATTTGAGAGAGAGAGGAGGGAAAAAAAAAACAGAAGCAGCCATTAATTCTCTGCGTTTGCAGGCAGAAAAACAGGAATAATGCCGAGACAAAGCAATAGAAATAAGAGCGAGAAAGAGAGCGAGCACAAACTGGGGCTCTGGGAGGGGATGAGCAGTGACAACGGTGGATCTGCCGGGATCAGAGGAAGCCCTCAAAGCCGACTCCCGGTGCTGGGATGAAGGCGGCTCAGTGTGGAGGCAGAGGAGATGAAACAGCGTTTGGGGCCTCGCCTCGCCCCCCCCGCTGCCTTGCCTCTGTGCTCCAGGCCTGTGAGCTCCTCTGCCTCTGAAGTGCAAAACGCCCCCCTACCCCCTTCTCCTCCCTGAAGCAACCACCACCCCATCACCCTGCCATTTGGTGCGTTTAAGGGACTCTGCATGGATAGACATGACAGGGTATGGATTTTAAGGTGTTCATTCTGCCTGCTTCCAATTAGTTACAACTGGAATATAAAATCCTCCTCATTAGCGGGAAGAGTTGAGGAAAATTAAATGCATCAACTTATTGGCTGAAAATCGGAATCAGGTGATTTTCCCTTGTTCGGTGGATCAATCACCAGCAGCCCCCCTAGTCATTAAATGCATCAAAAATAAGAAATCCCACCATTTGGAGTCAATGAACACACCAGCAAGCTATTCTCTGCTGCATTTAGTTTGAAGTTTAGCAAAATAAAAATAAAAAAAAATCTGATAAAGGTTACGGACAAATTGCATGCAAGGACATGTATGTAAATGGAGATAAACTTGTAAATCTCTCACTTTCTTCTCTAGTGAGACAGAATGTACTTGACATAATCAAGTACATTTGTTCCTCTTCATGTTTTATAAAATACTTTAAATTGGTTAGACTCTGGCAATCAACATGTCACGCTGTGAAGAACCCCCAGAAATCCCACTACAGCAACGCATCTCAAAGAGAACAGTGTCAAGAAATTCCCTCTTATTCTGAAATCATTTACGCGTTTGCAATTTGCTGCAAAGCAAAACCCCAAAACTATTCAGTTCAGTAGATTTTGATGCAAAATAGTGAGAATTTTCTCCTGATTCCAAAACTAAAACCTCTCTCGCTCTTTTTTCGTTTTGGGGCTTTTATAGTTCTTAGGGGAACAATTAAATCTGAATGGTTATGTTACACCATAAAGGAAACTAGAAATTGGTAAAACCATAAAAAAAGCAGGATTGGTGCATCTCTACAAGCTGTTAACAGTTGTCTGCTTAAACCAACTGTATGCAGAATTGCCTTAAAAGCAGTATTTTGTTGATCTGTTCATTCACATATTTTTTTTTTACTGCCAAACAACCTTTATCTGATGTTTATCAAACTCCAAAGGGTGTATAAGACCACATAAACTATCTGTGCTGTCATTGATTACAATAGATTTAAGAAATAATTGGCCCATTTCGATCTAACAAACTGATCGGTGCACTTCAACAATTAACACATCTAAAGAAACTTTAGACTCTCTCAGGGGCGAAAGGCCTCATCTGTGATTTCATTATTATCCGTAAGAAATAAAAAGAAAAACAAGGAGATTTTTACTGACTGAGCTGTGAATGCTGCATTTAGAACCCCTCCAAAAAAAAAAAAAAAAAAAAAAAAAAACAATTAAGTGCATTGCAGACACATGAATCAGCTCTGAGCTACAGCCTGTTAACCTTGATTATAGGGTCCCGTCTGCACATAATTAATGTCTCCTGATGTAATAATTCCTTATCAAGATTTATCGGAGGACCGCGTGCTGATGCTCCACATTCATGCACCCAAACTTCAAAGCGTTTCTTTAGCTCTGCACCGCCGCAGCTTTTTGTTTCATAACAACCCCAACGGGTTTTTCCTCGACACCATTCTTCCGTCTATAGTATTTCAGGTGCAGGCCTCCAAGGTGAGGGTCGAAACGTGAATAAAACGCAAACTATTTCCTTACCTGCATCGTGAAAACTCCCAGCTCCTGTGAGGACAGCTTCTTCATTTGCTCCGCCAAAACTTGCGCTTCTTCCAGGATGGAAAACTCCGTCTCGGCTCCGCAGTATCCACAGGAGAGAGCCGAGCAAATCAAAGCGAGGCGCCACGACCAAGCCACCGAGCCGCCGCGGAGGGGACGGTGTTTATCCGGAAAGCAGCGCGAGTCCTCGGCGTCTGAGGCTCCGCAGTCCGCCTCGCCATGACGGCAGGGAGGTTTTACGGGCGCTGGAGGGAAAACACTGCGTGCGAACTGAACTGGTGAAAACAAACAAGCAAGGAAACAAACAAGAACTTGAAGGGAACTTCTTTTTTTACAACTTTCCAGCGGAGAGTGCGAGTGTGCGCGTTCTTCCCCGGCAAGAACCTCAAGTCCTCCCAGCGATGCAAACCATCGCGCGTCCTTTACGTCCCCCGAGGAGAGCGAGGGATATCCATGCGGAAAAGTGGAAATGTTTACGCTGGTTTTCCCTTTTCTTTCTTTCACAGCGTTGCTCCCTCCTCCGGTCGTCGTTCCAACTCCTGGAAGTCTGGCAAAAGTGTGTGAGAGCCGGAGATTCACCACAATGGGGAGTGAAAGTAGGAGGCGTGGAAACAGTGAGGAGTCCCACCGGCGCCTGGATCTCCGGATCAATGGATCAGGGGCCCGTGACGCGTTCACTGATGCTGCGGAAAAAACTACTATCGAACAAACGGCTCCACTGAAATTAACTGTAAACACATTAGAATACTGTTTGTTTTGATGTAACATTTCCTTAAAAAAATAATAATAATTTGCCTCGACAGAAACCAATACTGAGCAACAAAAGCGACTAAATGATTTTTGTTTTATACAACGTACTATTAAAACTAAGTCAGACTATGTTGGTCATAAACAGCTGAGCAGCAGTTTGAATTTCCTTTGATTTGCGTCTCATTTTCAAAATAGCGAAAATATAAACTCGCCAGCAAAGATTAATAATACATAAATGACCCGTTTTGCTCAAATTCCGACGTCCTCCACATCCAGCTTCACTACCAAAATATTATTCACTTGGGTTTCCGCAAAGGTTCACATTAAATGATGAAAAATGTAACCTATGTATTCCTCTTCAAATTTGATTGAAAATGTAAATATTACGTTAGTTCTATCTTCTATTTTAAAAGTTGAAAGTAGAACTATTTTTACAGATTCGGACAGAAGAAACAGAGTTGCAGTATCCTTTGGTTTGGCCTGCCTAAAAAGAAATACTGACCTTTTTCTTATTTTGTTTTCTCTTTGATTTTGAAGACAATACTGATAAGTTAAAATGTCAACTTATTTGTTTTTGACTGGAGTTTAATTTTAGGTTTTGTGCTGTAAAATGGGACACAGATAATCATCTTTTTTAAGCCAATTGTAAAATAATAAAAAGAAAATAACACCATAGCTCATTTATTGGCATGAGCCACAGCTCTTTGTGTTTTTGGTTCTCACTTGTGTTTGTAATCTGACCCACTCAGTTGTTTTGTTATTGCTTTTAGGCTCTTGCCATCACACTTTATTCATCTGTGTTCATTTTTTTTAGTTATTCCTGATGTTCTGCTCTATATGGATTTTGATTCACGCTGTAAACAAAACAACATAATGATCACAACATGACAAAAAATATGTGAAACATTTAATCAACAAAGAGAGCTCAAAGTGTGCTTCCTAATTATATCTTCATTCTAAAATAATTCAAATCTTAATAAGACAAATTGTTCCAAATATTAAACAATGCAGCCCCATTCAGTTTATCATTAAAATTAGTTGAAAGGATAGTCAACAGTCACTTGTGTTTTGTGCTGCTGGCTTTACAACAATCTCTCACACTGACAGCAGAAAGGAATAAATCCCTTTAGCAGGAAGAAACCTCCATCAGAAGCAATTTACTGCTGAAATTGGTGTCCATATGTTAAGGAAGGAGTTAAGAATTAATGGGAGCAGCTCCTTTAGTGGCTGTTGAACAGATAAACAGTGTGTCTGTTTTTAAGCCTAAAGGATGAATGACAGCACCATATTCTTTATATATTTTCATTGCAAGGCTCTTCATTCTTTTTATTTGAATTGATTCTATATGTGTCAAGGTCTGTTAGGGAAGGAAAGTGGGATTAAAAATGTTTAAATGCTTTCTTTTTAGCACATCTTTACAGAGCTGGAGACATTAAGCTTATAAAGACTAAAGATTGCATTCTAAAGTGTTCACCGTCTCTCTTGAATTCATATGTAACATAAAAATAATAATATTGATTATCATCAATAAAATTCTGCTCTGCTAAATAGTACTAAAGACCAGTTTATGAGCTGAATATTCAAATATGTTCTTTATGGGTTTATACAGAACAAAAAGCCCTCCTCAAATGAACTGAAATGTTTGTAGACAATGTCTTCTTACATTTTCATCACACCTGCTTAATGTTTATGAATGAAACTTTTGACAGATACAGCTCTTCACGAAGAGAGTCAGCATCAACACGTTTTTGTCTCCATTTTAACTGAGGTCAAAAAGTTAGTATTGCATTCGTTTGTTGTGTTTATTCGAATAAAAATACGGGATTCTCGGTTCAGAAACCAGCCAAAACATCCGTCCCAAAAGAATCCAGTTCTTGTTTTCCATGCAACCAGCACACGGAGCAAAGACTTTGTAGATTTTTTCATTTCATGTTTCAATCCATGACTGCAACATAAGAACGCAAGGCAGATAGTGGCTTCATTAAAGAACAGCGTCGTCAGGGCAAATGACGCGAGGCTTTGAAGTGCAACATCTCTCCAGCCCATCAAACAGTTGACCTTTACTCTCTGCTTTCAATTCATCTCCACTTCATTGGATTGCAGAGCATATCTGCATTGCAGCTGCACAGCTGGCCTCCCCCCAAACCATCTCCATGATTTATGTTAACTTTTTTTTTTTTTTTTTTTTTTTTTTTAGAAATTTTCAGGCAAAGCATCATTGCAATAAGAGACAAAAAGGTCCAGTCTGTGGTGGTTTCAGATCCCAATAATAGAATGATTTTTTTTTTAAAATTCAAGATGGAAACTGATTTGGAAGCTGTGCTATCTGTCGTTTGATGATTTGCCAGTTTGAATTTAGGTCATTTTATGCTTTGCTTATTATTCTGATCTCAGTTGTTGTGTTGCTTTGGCAACGTTCTCGTGGGACCATTAACACAAACTCTTCACAGTTAATTTCAGCCTTTTGGTTCACAACGTAATCTTGGAGACGTCAAATAGCTCTGCAAAACAGAGATCTAGTGTGTGCCACATTAAATAAGCTTAGAAAACACCAGCGGAGTCGTTGAGAGTTTACAGATTAAAAAAAAGGAAAGACGAGCTCTGGAGAGATGGGGGTATGCTCTCAGGAGACGGGAAACTAAAGTTCTGAACAACAAAGTGCAATTTGTGCGTGTGAATGAGCGAAAATGTGACAGAATGACGCAGAGTCAGAGACTGAAGGCTCCTGAAAGTCAGTGAAAATAGTTAACAGAATATCATGCTGGTAAAAAAAAAAAAAGACAAAGAATACATTAGATATTTTATGCAGTCATCCTGTTCACAGCCACAGTTTTAATTAGATAAACTTTCTTTAATTTTTAGAGGAGCTAAAAATCCCCTAAATGATTTAATCCAAGAACTTAGAGAAATAACCTAATGAATATCGCTTTCAGGATACACATAATTGTTTTTGTGATTTTAAAAACTTTTTAGGTGCTTTATAATCACCTCCTGATGGAATCGCAAATGTGGATTTCTCTGCTTGTTGGGTGCAGTTAGGAGTGAGTGGGTGGGTGGGAGGCTGTGCTCTCTCCCTGAATGGCTCATCTGTGTGTGTGTCGCTGGCTGCAGAACCCCTCAGCTGTTTGCTGGAGTGTCACATCCTTTCAGACCCTTGAGAAAACAAAAGTGTTGATTAAAGAGTCTCAATCAGGTCTTTGCACGGAAAACTTTCAGGAAAATTATGCATAACTGCTTTATGGGGGTCTGATAATTCTTCAACAGCATTTAGAATGGCTGTTACCTTCAAACAAACTGGTTCTGGAGCTGGTGCATCGTTGATCTTAATTTGCTAATGGTAGATTTATTCAATTCTCAGATTTTTATAATTCTCAACAGAATTAACTGGGTATTGAAAATTGATAAATGCTTCATGAAATTTTGTGCTTTTCTTTATGTTCTTTTTCTAACCGGTTCCTTTTTGAATCTGTGCAACAATATATCAACCTAAAAGCAGATAAACATCAGGAATCAACACAACCAATTTGAAAGAGAACCTACGTATTTTGGATAAAAGTATTTTTATACCAAACTTTTCCAAGAATCCAGCATGACTTTCTCAGGTTCTATTCAGGATTTATTCCTGTTTTTTTCCCCACTGATGTCACATGCATGTTTAAAAGATTTCTGCAAGGAAACAGCTTGATGTGGTCAACCATGTACCGTCGCCATGTGCTCAATCAGGAGGAATTGCTGCAAACTTGCTGACACTGACTGAACTTTGAACTTGTATGAATGATTCGATTGAGATTACTGTATGTTTCTGTTCCTGTGTGATTGTTTTGTAAAGTGCCTCTGGTTGACATTTGTTTCAAATTGTTGCTATATAAATAAGCTATAATGAAATGAATGTGAATTTATGTCAGAGTAAACTCTGTGACCCATCAGAAAACCCACACAGTCTGATTGGACTCGCAGGAGGGGCGCTGTTCTTTCTGATGGGATTGTTTGTTATATTTTTAGTTACTGGAAGGACAATTACAGATTAGCATCACTGACTTCTACTGTATTTAGCAAGCTGTGGTTCAAGCTATATTTTGGGGTAGTCCACTTACAATAACAATCTGATCCCAAGCTGCTTCTATTCTTTCCATAAATCAGTGAACTAAACATGAAGGAAAACAGATCAGGAGACTGGCGAGCATTGGAAAGATTAGAGGAACTCTCAAAATGTAGGTTTCAACAGTAGACAAAAAGATTATGACTAAACTATACCACTAAACAAAGTCAGAACATAAATTTGTTAATTTCTGATTAATTTTAATTTAAGCCTAAAGAAAAAAATGATCCAGAAAAATATTAACCTCCAAAGTAACAATTCAGCAACCCCACAAGGTCTCAGCAATGTGTTTCACAAACACAGCAGGCTTTTTAAAATGGCTGTGAATAAATATTTACTCGTATGTATTTAGAAAAAAAAATCTTTATTTTGAAATTTTATGTTCAGCAATCAGTGTCAGCAATGTGGGCCTCAGTCTTTATTTAACCAGAGTTCATGGAAGAACTCATGTTGCTCTTTCAGTGTTACTGTTGGCCTCCAGTTCTTTACTGGTCAGTTTTGGAGAGATTTCAAGTTTTTAAAGTATCACTTTTGTTCTATTTTCTCTAAAAATGTATTTCTTCTCTGTGTATATAGAATTTGTCCTATTCTCTAAATTTGTAAAATAAATTTCTTTGATCTTTTATGCCTTAAATGTTGGGTTTAGCTGAAAGGGGAAAAAAAAACATTTTATTTTAGCTCAATTAGATCCACTATGACTACTGGCAGGTTTGATCTCAAGGAAACCAAAGGGTCAGAGGGTACATCAGTCAACCAGATCATTGTGGCTTCTTGGTTTTTGCATTTCTCCCACCCAAATAGATTCATTTTAATGTTGATTTATGCAGGGCATATGCCAAAATAAAAGTGGAAGAAGTTTGAAATTATTTATCACAGTCAAACCCCCTTCCCAAGCTCTAAAACGCTGTCAGTTAAGAGTATTTAGCCACTCTACATCTTTATCCCTTTTATTTCCCAGTCTTTTTCAGAGGAGCAGCATCTTTAAAAGCTGTCTGACTTGCAATTTTCTTTGGCGTGAACAATACTGGTTTATTTTAAGACAATTTGACTTCACAAGAAGGCAACCGAGGTTTGTCATTAACAGAGACAAAAGGATTGGCTTTACAGGATTAGCCTCTATTTGCATTTTCCTAATTACGGTACAAACCCACAAAGCCACCTGGTTTGGGAAGATAAAGGGGAAAAGGAGACAGTTTGAGGCTGATAAGTGAACACCTCAGGATTTATGACATTTGGAGTAAGATGCAATGAGAACCAAATTAATGCAAGCCACAAAGACTTTTACATCAGGCTTCAAAGACTCAGTTTTATCGAATAAAAAACAAAGTGCATCTAACAGTATTATTATGAGCAGCTACTGTTGAAATTGGTTAACCAATGTTAATTTAAAGCAGAATTCTCAAAGCTTCATAAGTTCTTCATATAAAATTCATCATATATAAGCAAGGTTGTATTAGAGCTCTGAGGGAAGGAGACAGTGCCTGGTGAAAACCAAGCCAAAACTCACTGCTGTAATTACAACTGAACACAGGGGCTGTTGCTTGTTAGCTGGTCAAACCACTTTAAACCCCAAATTAGCTAGTTTAGAGTTGTTTTTGAATGCTCATAACCTCACTGACACAAAGCAATTTAGTTTGTTTACTGCTGCTTTATTGCTGTTCTAAAGACATTTTCCTAGAAAATACTGTTATATTTAGTATATAAACTACCAAAATTACAGGACTGTGTCATAACAAAAACAAAACAATACATCAGCTACAACGGTTGCTGTCTTGGCTCAATGGTTATGCTCACCCACCTGACACTACAATGTATTTTAGTTTTTCCAGGGGAGGTGAAAGGACATTCAAATACATTCTTACTTTCACATTTGTACTTGTAAAATAATTTGAGCACCGTCAGCATTTTTCCCATTCCTGCTACTTCTAATACTATTTTGTGTTGGTTTAGCATGCTCATTAAATGCCAATGAAATACGCTAACAGTGAGGTAAATGAGTGTTTCATTTCTAGGTTGCTATTTAAGAACAAAATAACATTCATCAATCTTTATGAAGAATGAGTTTTATGAACATAAAACATATGTTTATGTTCATAAACATTTTATGTTCATAAACATGTTTTATGTTCATAAACATAAAACATGTTTATGAACATCATACATGTTGTTTAGCTAAAACAGTTGGCATTTTCTTGCTAATCTTTTTGCTGGTGATCTTGACCAGACTTGCAGAAATTCATGATTTTGTCTGCAGAAATCCTTTCATGTTAAACTACCAACAAGTCTCTGTAATTTATTGGTTGATTTAACCAACAACCAGTCAGTGGGAGCGAACATAAAAGATTTTGAAACTTTTTTTGCTGGATTTTTAGCTGGTAATCTTTATAAACAGTGAACAGCCAATTTACCATTTATCCCTGAATACGGCAGTCAGACACTCCCAAATGTTGTTTTTTATTGCCGTTTGCTCAGTACTTTTGTTCATGCTTTTAGATCAGACTTGGTTTTGGACTTTTTGTGGTTCTGCCTGTGCAGTACCATCCTATAAAACCAGCCATATCAACACTAATTACCAGCATACTTCAAGCAGTGGTGGTAAGAAAACCCAATTACAAAAACATTTCTTTTGACATGCATGACAGCTTATATTGCACGACTGTGGTCACCATGGCTCTTTTTTTCCCCCCAGCTGGCTCTGAGTCAGTCTCTAACCACTTGGAGGAAATGTTCTGGATGAAGCTCCACCTAATATTTCTCTTTAGTTTACAAACAACTTTTTCATAAAAATCATTCATCCTGGCTTTCTGCCCAATTAGGGAGATGCCTGTTAAAGGCAGAAAAAAACAAAACAAAAAAAAACTTAGCCATGTTTCCGAATTAAAAGTAAATGCTAAAAAAATGCAGGAATGTTGCCATTTATTTTTGCAAGGCACTGTGTAGCTTCAACGATAATCAGCACAAAAGATACATTGTCTAAAAATGCATTGATTTGACTCCGTGAACAACTTTGGTAGATCGGATGGCTGACTAAATGGATTTTCTGTCTTGATGGCTCTGGCGTCTCAATGATCACTTGATAGTGAGCTCAGAAATCATCCCAGACATAAACAACCTCCCAGTCCCCAGCTGATGTGACCTCGCTGGCAGCTTCAGCGGTTCAGCTTCAGAGTCTCTGGGCTGCAGTCCATCTGCAGACAGGAAACGCTGCGGGGACGAACCAGCCAGGCCCAGATCTGCTGCTTAATGCATGACAGTCAGTCTGCTGCACTTCGCCACAAACGCAGAATAGATCAACAAGGCAGAAAGGATTGTGTTGTTCTGGGTCACAAACAGACACGGAGACTTTATGATTGTAAGGAAACCTTAAGACTTTTTGGAACCATTGAAAACATTGCTAATCTTCTTTTAAAAAGGTTGTTGACTAAAAAAAATGTGGTATTAACACAAAACCGAGGGACAACTTTAATGCAACTTGATACATCTGGTATCCAGAACCTGATGTTGAAACTACATTCTTCTTCAGGTGTTTGCCAATGTTTTGGCTTGATTACAATGTCTTGAAGAAAGAGCTTGGGCCAAATGAGACCAAAATGTAATGTGTGTTATAATTCTGACATGTCCCTCAATGCACCTTTGTTGTCTCAAAACATAGTGGTGGCAGCATCATTGTCAGTTATTTCAAATGTTTGATATTGTTGCTGCAAAGGGAAAGTGATTATATTTATGAAGATGTTACTTTTCTACACTGACTCAGATTGGATTGGAGAAAAAAAATAACATTTGGAAACTGCTGTTTTTAATTGCCCATCTTTGCATACTATAATTTATTTACTGAAACAAAAAGTGTAACCCCCCCCCCAAAAACTGATCAAATCTGTAAGAGGCCAAACGTATCTCAAAACACCTTATACAGCTGAAATAAATCCGAATTTTTAATGGGAGGCATACATTAAAATTTTGATATGCATGCAGCATGAACCATTTTGCAATTTAATTTTATTTTCTTTGGACAGCAGGACATGTTGCATACGTCAACATTCTAACTCATTTTATATTCAAACATCAAATCTGGTTGATATGTGCAAAGATTTCTGAACATTATTCAGTCATTTGTTCAGATATTGGTTGTGTAGGGGAAAGCAAAAACCTTTGAAGATGATACAAAAACTACAGAACGTCATCTTTACCAAGAACATACACGCACACAAAAAAAAAAAATCACAGCAGCAGTCCCAGTACACTGAAATAAAATTTGACACGTTCACACAAGAAATCTGGTCTCTTTGTACTTTTCAAAGAAACTTGCATTTAAAAATCCAACTTAATAAAAGAGCAGCGAGAACGCAAAGCCACGCCACGAGAAAGAAGAAATGACAGTGTGGGAAATGGATCTGATTACAAAAAACAGTTTAGATGCCTATGGAATGATAGCATGTCGTAATTACAGGGAGCGAGTCCCAGACATCAATGGAGAAAAACATGAAGCACTCATTGCCAGCTTTGAAAGATAAGACTAAACCGATCATTTCATACTGGGAAAGTGAGGCAGTTACTGCTAACCCTATTGGGTTTTAATTAACTGCAGCAGAATCCATCACTGAACACATCAGTATGATCTCTGCTGGAGACAGAGGGCAGCAGCATCCATGAAAAAAAACAAAAAACAACAACAGACGGACGGACGGAGAAAGAAAAATAAGTGATTAGAGGACGAATCTGCAGCCATCATGGACGCCAGTCCTCCAACACCATCACTTTTTATGAATGTGTTTCTGATGTATGCATGTTTAAGCAGAGAGGTCGTGTGGGTAGGGTGGGGTTTCAAAGTAGCACCATACTGTTACCATAGAAACATGGGTCTTTGAAGTCTTTTGGCCCCCTTTTTTTTTTTTTTTACTTTTTTTTTTTGCAGCTGGATCTGCTCTGCTCCTGGCCCCCTTCTCTCCCACCATTCTCTCCGCTCTCCTTCAGCTGCATCAAAAATTTCTCTCTTTGAAGACTTAAGCCGATTGCAAGTCAAACGCGGAGCTATTTCTGGCTCTATTCAAGACGTGAGGCTGAGGCTTTGTGCTGGGCTGTGTTTGACATCTCCATGCAGGAAAGACGGAGGGAAAAAAGTGCAGTAGAAAACCTGAAAAATGGTCGTGTTCACACAACAAATGGACAGTGTACGATCACTAAGGTGATCCGTGTTCCTGAGGCATACGTTCACATGCTAACATCATGCGTGCAAGCACAGACACGGACCTTCGAAAAAGATTTCTAAAGGAATGGGGAGCGGAGGAGAGGATGAAAGGATGGAAGAGTAGAGGAGTGAAAGAAAATATGAAAAGAGGACAGGAAAAAGAAAAAGGAGGGATGTTAACATCTATTACTCAGGTTAGTAAATATTAACTGATATTTCAACTCAATGTTCACACCACAACACAATCATTCATTTATTTGACTTTCACGTGTCATTACTTGGACATGGGGTGTGTCTTGAAGTTACAAAGCTAAATCCAGTAAGCAATTTAGTTTAAAACATATTATCAGGCCAATTTCAAGTGATTAAATTGAAAAGATCTTGTTTTTGATATTTCATATTCAACAAATATGTCTAATAAATGTAAATAATAAAGCTGTTTTTAATTCGTTTAATTCATTAAGAGAAACAAAAGCAATCCAAACCAAACCAACCCAGCCCAGCCTCTTACACCTCACATTTGGAGCAAGCAACAGCTTTCAAGTGTTCCTTGGCCATGGAAAGTATGTTTGGACTTTGACTAGGCCACTGCAATGCCTTAATGTTTCTGTTTTTAGTGGATTCGCTGGTGTAATTTGTATCACTGTCCTGCTTCACAATGCAAACTAAACTTTCTCTTTCAGGATTCATTGATGGAGAGCAGAATTCATGGTTCCATTAACTGTCACAGGTTGCCCAGAGTCTGAAAGAGCCAAGCAGCACCAGACCATTACACCATCACCACCATGCTCGATTGTCTCCGTTTTGGTTTTTTACTGAAAAACCTGAGCTAGTTCATAAAATGCAGTGAGATGCAGATGTTCCAGAAGGTTCTAGTCTTACCCTGTCAGTCAGAAGAATAATTTACTAAACGTCTTCTGGGAGAACATGTTTCCCATTTTCCGGGACATTGGTCTCACAATTGGAATATTAAAGATGTATGAAGAGGATGGTCTGGACAAAAGTGATCATCAAATAATGGATGACAACAACAGAAAAAAATGGGAAAACAACTGAAAAATGATTATGTCTGGTTATGAAACTGAAATCGTATCGTCACATCGGATTTATGGTAATGGTGAAAATTTCAATAACGTGAAGCATGCGTGAACAGTTGATGAGATAACTGTGCTTGTTTGCCACACTATCCGTCTCAAATTAAGCTCATAAAACATAAGCTGATGAAAGTTTCAGCACAGACTGTTGCTCAACGCTTCATCAAATGTTGTCCTCAAATGCTGTATCTCTTCTCAGGATGGGGGTTGCTGGAAGGACAGCTGAGGTCAAGCTTTTTGCTATTCAGGATATTCTTATAATCAATCTCTTCTGGTTATTAACCGATTCTTCGGTTTATTCCAAAAATCATTAGGATCCATGGAGAACAAATCCAGAGATCCAGCCAACCCTCCCTCCATGTGCCCCAGGCTAGGTGGGGCCCCAACATGGAGCCAGATCCCAGATTTCAGAGTTGAGTGGAACCAGACTGAAAGTTTTGCTGGAAACGCACTGAAGCAGAGAAAGGGGATTGAATAAAGAGTGGCAGGCCTTCCTTGCCCTTGGAGCCCCATCCACTGACGCACACAGATGGAACGCATTAGCCTCCATTCCACAGCGTAGCTGGATTATTAGATAGAGAGTCTGACTGGAGCAGAGAGAGAGGCGTGGAGGGTATGAATCTGGGAGGAGAGAAAAGAACTGAGGAAGTGAAAATCTGTTCATTTTACTGCAGATTAAAAGTATATTTACTTACTGAAATTGTAGCATGATGTAAAAAACCAGGAAGACAGTCATTTTTTGCACCAATGGCTGCTATTTTATTATCTTGGACTGCAACATACTTTTTATGCACATTTGCACCATTTTAAGGGGGGATTTATTTGCCAAGTGCCATTTTTGAACCTGATCCAGGAGCCATTTATGCACTCCCAGACTGTAAATAACACACACGTTATATGTGTACCAAATGACCCATGCTCTACGATGTCCATCTCTAATGACGCAACAGAACTTTTACTTCATAGAATGTGAAATGTAGCCTTTAACTCAACTAATTTAATAAAACTTTGTGTTTCAAGGCATATAGATCTAATTAGGTCTGTGTGTTTCAAACAGAAAAAAAAATCCCTTTGTTCTATTTTGGTTTTAGTAAGGAGTGTTTTGGTGTGTTTCCTGCTCAGCACATATATAAAATATATACAAAATAATCTAAGAATCTCTTTTCCAGTTTGGGCCATTTTCTCCAGCAAGTAATGACAGAAAATGTTCTTTTAACATTTAACATCAGTCTGTTTGAAATTCATCATATCCTGGTGGCTAAACCATATCTTTTTTGAAGTACCAATCTTTCAGTCCCAGTTTATTAGGATAGCTGACTTAGGAGAAACTGCTGGAACAGCGTGTGTGTTTTGTTTTAATTCTATATTCACATGAATCATTGTCCTACACGTTTAGAATGTCTCTGCTCCAGCATAACTAATTCAAATGATTACATTATTTGATAACTGCATCACTGACAAGTCAAGTAAAGTCACTATTCAGTTAAATTTGTTTTTGTCTTTACTTTTATAATCCGTTTATATATTCATGACATGAACAACAAAATTTGATGACTTGCAAATGGGAAAAAAAAACTCTTATAAGGGCAAATGAAAGGACAGACTTTATGATGGACCTGAGCTTTGCCAAAGCCAATTGCGGGGTAAATTAAACTATTCATCGGTAGTTCACTTCACATCACTCACAGGCTTCTCCCCTCCTCCTCCGTTCTCTAAGGTCACTGTGTGGCAGCTCAGACAGCGTAGGTCAAGCGCCTGTCAACCCCTTGGACAAAAACAGCTCATGTTCCCCAACAGTCAGCGGCTTGTTAGAGGCATCTGATAGAACTGACCGGACAGAGGCTGCAGCGAAACAGAATCTTTGAATTTTAACCCTGTTCTACCTATACACCCGGTTGTGCATTCAAAGTCTTTATTTTTAAATCAAAAGGTCTTCATACAGGCTCATAGGTGTAATTAATTGGGGATTCAGTTGATGGTGCCATGTGTTGTCATTGGGACTTGAATGAGCACCAGGCATGAGCCAGGCAGAATTATGTAAAAGGTGAAGTTCGGTTATATACTGTATATATAAAAAAGTACAAAACTTACAACACAAAAGAACGAAGGCAGCAGGAAAATCCAAATCTTGAGACAGAACCAGGGAGCAACTGGAAATATAATGGGAAAAACAGAAGATTCCAGCAATGACTAGTAACAAGAAAAAAAATTGTTGAAGTTGGGAGAAATGATCAGCGCAACAAGCAACAGGTGAGTCTAATTAACTGAATGTGCGGCAGGTGAGGCAGAACCTGAATTGGAGATATACAGAAAAAAGTAAACTTTGCAAAAAAGAGAGAAAAAATCAAAAAATGATTGACATGGATACAATGAAACACAGTTTTGAATAAGTTTCTATTGTACTTTAACTGGTAACACAGAGAGAAAAACCACGATCAACTTGTTTTTAATAATGTTACATTAATAAAGGTAACAATTAAACTCCATGGTTTTCTGACTCCCGTTTCTGTTGTGGCAGCATTCCCCATCCTTCCCAGACAAGCTGAGCACAGCATCATTCCACTGAGTTGTTACTTTGTGGAAACACCTTCAATTTTTGGGAGCATGTCAGATGTGTCTCCTGCACAGTTAGAGACTGACATTTTGCTGATTGTTCTCAGAAAAACGGATCAAGACCATTAAAACTGGAAGGACATCTTTTTAAAAGCTGCTTACAGAAGTCCACAACAAAATCCAGTTCTCAGTTGGGTTTAGATGTGGACTTTGACTGGGTTACTCTGACACATGCCTTTACTTTGATCTAAACTATTCAAGTTCAGCTCTACTTCTAGATTAGCTCGTTGGCCTGCATGAAGAAGAATCTCTCCCTCATCCTCAAGTGCAGCCTGTAACAGGTTTTCATCTCCATTAATCTTCCTTTTTTCAACTATGGCTTTCCTCTTGCCTCTTTCTCATAAATGCCAGAGTTATGGAGGACTCTACAAACAGTTGCTGCGTCCAGCTGAGCTCTGGATCTCAGCAGCCTCTCCAGAGTTATTACGGACCATATGGCAGCTTCTCTAATACTCTCCTGTTTCCAGTTTAGGTGAACATTTTTCAGTTGTGCCATACACTTTCTACTTTCACACTGTAGATTGAACACCGTTCCTTGAGGTGATCAAAATTTGGGATATTATTTGAGATCTTTAGTTTATTTTACATACTTCCACAACTTTATCCCTGACCTGTCTGCCAAGTTCCTTGGCTTCCATGATGTCGTTTATTAAAGTCTGAGGTCTTACCAGGACATCTGGTCTGGATTGTATTTTGTGGTGTCAGAGTAAAGGGGTGAATGAGTTCAAGGGGGCATGAATTATTTTACTAGACGTTGATCCCTCTCTTTAATACTTTGTTATTCCCATAAACCCTTTCTCTATGGAAATATTTCAGCATGTTGATCCTCCTGCTACATAAAGCACATTAAGACCATCTTCAATGGGCCTAATGGGGGTTCCACAGCAGATTGCGCCCTCAAGGCTCGCGTGTCACCACCTAGAAAGGAGTGTCTGCTCTAACTATTTACATTTGTAGAGGGACACACCCATTCAACATTCATCACTCAGACGATACAGGGAGCTTGGCACGCGTATGCCGAGGTAGAAGAGATAAATTTCATTCTGTTCAAGGACTATTCTCTTAGAAGTTGGTAATGCAATTGTTTCTTGTTTAAGATACCCAAACTTCCGATGAAGTAGGAAAAAAGAGAATATCAAGGAAATTGTTTTAGGCAGAAACACTATTTAAGGAGATCTGGATCTATGCGGCATTTTCTGCTCTAATATCATATCTATGGAAAAGCCAACCACTTTCTGAAGATTTGAACTGAATAAATTTGAGGAAGGGATGAGTGAAGCATATTAAACCGATAAGATAAGTTAGATAAGTTTATGTACTTTGTTTTTTTAACCATCTGATTTTTTAGTTACTTTCATAGATGTTCTTTGGATTGTTTGTTGTTTTAATAATCTTTCTGTATATATTTTTTGTTATAAATAAAATAATGGAAATTGGAAGTTGTGATAAACTAACATGAGGCCAAAAATGTCAAGAACCAGACAACATACATTTAACTTTTGTTCTGTGGAGTGTAACATCAATCATACACTTGAAGTGAAGCCTTTTGTATTCCAATACTGCAAAGGATACCTATAATCTTTGTTTACAAGTTGAATAAAAAGCATCTCTGCCTGAGCTTTAACAGAAAAGATAAATAAAATAAAATCTCGCATGTGTAAGCACAGCAGACCACTACACTAGATTTTCCCCCCCAATGTGGTCACATTTTCTGCTCTAATATCATTTCCAGCTGCTCAGAGGCCAATATTTTTTTAAACAGCTGAACAGCGCCACCCCCTGTCCAATAATAGCCACCGCTGCAAAAACAGGAAAATTCATGGACATGGAAATTTGCTGACACCTTGTGGATATGTATTTATATTACAACTTACAAAGAACTCGGAGAGAACTTTAACCAACATCATTTAATAATAATAATGATTTTTGCAATACAAAAACACCTGTGCAAAAATATTCAGACAAATTACAAAGATAAGGCTTAACTTGGTCAATATGCGAGTAAACCTTATTTGACTATAAATCTGTGTTGGTTCTTGGAAGTAATGACAAAACAAAAAGGCAGATTTATGATGGTTTCGCCAACAAAACAAAACAAAAATAGACTTGGTAAAGATTCACAGTCTTGTGTACAAGTGGTTTTTGCACTCACACATCCGTTACGTGGTGGAAGTGAACAAACTCAGGTTTAGGTAGCTCAGTCTACTTTAGAAACCAAACAGAAACAAAAAGAAGACAGACTTCTTAGACAGAGATAAAATTATACTTCAAAACATTAAAAATGTCCAAAACGTGGAAAATGCTCTTATGGACAGTTAACTTAGTTGTTTCTTATTGAAATTCATAATGTAGAAATCGTTTAAAGCAGTAAGAGGACACTGAATGGATTGAATAAACCTCAAAGTAAATACAGAATAATATTTATCATCTGCATTAATACAAATGTTATTTTGTTAGTAAAAAATTCTGTGCTGCACTTACAACTCTCAAACGCAGCTGACTGATAGTCTGACACACACACACAGCTGAGAGTATCTGTCTGAACATACACATTTTGAGGATTGTCGGATACAAAAAAGGGGAAGATTTTTGACAGTAAAATCATTGATAAACTGCTTCTCAATGCATCATAACCCTTAAAAAAATTCAACAAAGGCTTCATATGTAGTAATTAACTGACATTACCACCCAACAAAAAGAGAGGACAGAGTTAATCATTTACACAACACACTTCTTCATTTTGGGAAAAAAAATATCTGAGAGAATCTTAGCCATTTTTCAATACATTGAAAATAAATACAGATGTGGAGAAACCTTGACACATTTGAAATGATTTGTTTTCCCACCACAGCGAATCCTGGGTCACTTACTTGTTACCCTGAACGCCAAAACACTAAATGCTAGATCAACAGAATGTGGTGCCTGAATATAATCAATGAAAAAAAAAATCTCTCAGAGCCAGAAAACCCCTCTCAAACACACAATGACATCCAATACTATCGTTTTTCGCACAACAATAGCAGACCCCAAAATGTCACAGTGACATCATCTGGTAGAGGCACTTTGTGTTTTACAATTCAACTTCCAACATTGCAATCCTGGATAATAATTCCTGTCTCAAAATGTAAAAAAAATAATAGTAAAAAAGCACAATTACAAGTGTGGAAAGTAATGACTTTTTAAAAAAATAAGGCATCAAAACATGTTCAGTCAAAAGAATATCTAAATGGTTGTGTTGGAATTAGAGTTTAAAGGGATAGTTTCGTTTTTAAAGTTATTGAAGGTGGTCAAAGATAAAACAGAAAAAAAAAATCTCATTAAGGAGGTAATTACCAGAAAACATCCAACATAAAACAACTTTTATACTTTCATAGGAGATTGAAGACAAACTTCTGTGAAAGTAGGACATTGAGGAAAATGTCTCTGACTATGACATTTTCTTCCTCTTTTTAGTTCATTGGGAGATTTTGCAATGATTTCTAAAAATAAATCCCTTCAGAAATACCAAGAACATTCCTTATGAATAAAATGTAAAAATACAATACAATCTAGTTTTTTTTTTTGGGTCTAAAATTGTTGTTGTTTCTTCTTCAAGATTGTTTTCACTTCACCAACTTTTACCAACCTGGAAGAAATAGTATAAAAACAAAACAAAACAACAATTTATTCCAACTAGTCAAAACACAAAGCAGTATAAAGCATTTGGAAAGTAAACTGTCTTTTGCCAAATACAATTACACCTAATTCAACAATCATCAGTTTCAAAAGGGTCTTTTCTTAAAAGTCTTTTTACATCTCAGATTTTCCTAACAAAAAGTGTAATTTGAATTACATAATTTGAATGTGTAGCTGCATTACACTAACTGCTGAATGATCCCATTGATGTTGAAATTAGTCCAAGAGTGATAGATCTTTTCTCTCTCTATTCCGTTCTAAACATTCTCTTAACTTTTTTCCCATAACTACAATTTAATTTGACTGATAAAGTGTTTTTGTTTGGTTGTGAAAATAGCAACGCCATTAAAAAAACCATGTCTTGGACCAAGTGCAAAAAAATTTTATAATTGAGTTTAGATTGTTGAAATTCACACCAGTATGGTTCCCGTTTTGATTAGTTGGAAGTTTGACTCCTCCATGAGAGTTTCTTTCTAATTCTCCAAACTACAATGACTCTGACTACAATCAAATGACAAAAATGGCTTTTTTAAAAAAACTAAACTACCTCCTTTAAATCTATATCCAACAACAAAATCGCTGGCTATGTAAAGGATGCATGTTATCTGGATCCTAATGCAACAAACTTCTATGTTTTGAGCAAATCAGTTTAAGCAGAGGGGAAGATGGGTTTTTTTTCTTACAAAGAGAAAGTGTCATTCATGTTGAAGATGCAGATAAACAAACTAAAACAAAAGCAAACATTCAGCTGTCATTTTCTAGGATATGTTATTAATTTGGATGCCCTCTCTGTTATTCTGATGAATGGCCTTGACAATAAAACATGAGCTCCATCCCAGTGGATGCCACCTATAAATTTCACTGCAGAACTGCCAGTTCTCAGGAAGCCACAGAACCAGACATGCTTGAGTCCTGAATCCAAAGGGTGGAGTAGGAAACCAGCATGTTGATCTTCTCACTGGAAGCCAACAGTTGGTGTTGCTTGACTAACCATTTTATTTCTTGAGTCGGTATGTGTATCCAGGCGCGTAGCTGCAAGGCACCCAAAGGAAGTCTCACGAATGTTTATGTCTCTGTATGAAACAGTCTATTAAGAGAGACGGACACTCTCTGCCAGAGTCAAATAAAATCTGTTTAAATGGATGCAGGGTGGACTTGCTACTTTTTCTCATCTTACCATCGCACTGCTTGTCTTAAAAAGTTCTTTTGAATATATATTTATACGTATTTTCATCAGTCACACAACACTTTTATGTACTGTATTTACAGAGATTACCATAGTAACATTGTTAAGCCATGATAGTAAGTACACTTTAAACAGTAAGGAAAGTCGGACATCTGTTTGCAGTACTTATGCAGTTGCAGCAAAGTTTTTTCTTTTTTGTTTGTTTTTTTTGTTTCTGCACAACCAGCAGTGTGTATAAGTCTGCATCTGCCTGGTCTCACTTCGACCAAAGATGAACTGTGTATGTTGTCTAGTTCTTGTGAGGCAGAGCTTCTCATGCATGGGTCCTCAAGCAGGAAGAGAGTGAACATACCTCTGCCCATTTACAGGTCTGCGGTGATGACCGAGTCATTGTACATCAGCACGTCAGAGTCCGGAGTGAGTAGAGCTGCAGTTTGCGAACCGTGGTCAATCTGCGTCACCCCTTTTTGGGAAACTTGTCCGTAAACCTGGCCCTGCCCTCCGCCGTTTCCCGGCATGACGCAGTGAGACAGCAGCGGCGTGTTGGCCTCGTGGTTGGAGCCCGTGGTGGAAGGCACCCCGCTGACGTGACCCGTGCTGGTGGAGCCGCTGGCACTGCTGGGCGAGCGGCTCTTAGGAGGCGGCAGGTGGTGCTGGATTACTCTAGTGGGCGGAGCCGGAGCGGCAAAGTGAGCTGGGAAGGCCGCGTACCCCGGTGGGATGGGGTATCCATTGACGGGGATGAAGCGCTGATGGGTTTGGGGCACAGCCATCGGCGTCCAGGCCGGAATCGGAGCCATCTGACCCGGTGCAGGGATGGCCTGGGCGGGGTAGAGGTACCCGGCGGCGGTGGCAAAGCGGGGGTTGCTGAGGTTGCTGACGGGACTGGCGCTGAGCGAGGTTGTCTGGGTGGTGGCGTTGCCTCCTCCACCAGAGGGCGTGCTGGAGCTGGCATGGGAAGATAGCCCCTCCCACGCTCGCAGGCGGCTGTGGATGTCTTTGAAGCGCGGTCGCCGTGTGGGTCCTTCCTGCCAGCATTCCGTCATCAAACCATAAAACCTGAATAACGGGAGAAATAGCTAGTTATTCCCAGTAACTACAGTCAGCATTAAAACCTAAACAGATGTTTTTATCATCCTAAATATTGACACAAAATTGGAAAAAAAGTTAGCATTGGTGTTCACTGCCTGAAATCCTTTTCACCTTTTCATTTTACAACCACAACATATTTTTTATGGGTTTGTTGCATCACAAACCCAATTGTGACATGGGAGAAAAATGTTACATTGATTTTTTAAATAAAAATAAAAAGTGACGTGCACATGTATTTGACTCCCCTTTTGAGTGACACTAAATAAAAACCTGCAGATACCATCTTATCGGTGCATATGTTTATCATAGTATTGACTTAGAGAATTATGAACATCAAGAAACAGAGAGAAAATGCTTTTTAAGACGTCACAGAGGATTATATTCTGCATTAAAAGACATTTATCCAGTTAAAATTATTAAAAATAATCCTGATAGTTGTAAACCTTCTTGCGCACAGATTCTACTCAATGTATCTGAACATTTTCAGTCCTAATGCAGTGAACCGTTTTAACCTGTCTTCTTTTAGAAAAACAAATGTGTTTCTATTTATATCATGTGTACATATGAATTTACAAAAAACATATCTGGTCAGTGGCTGATCGATTGATGAACAAACAGATGGATGGATACAACGTCTAGGACTAAATTCTGTAATTCCAAAGCCTTTTCCATTCGTATCCAGAGTTGGTAACTTCTTTTCCAGACTATTCCAAACAATGCAAGAGCCAAATGAACAGTTAGAGCTACATCATCTCATCATAATAAACTGTGCAGCAACACACCTTGGTGGGCAATCCTCAGGGCAGGGCAGCAGCTGCCTCTTTCTCACCATCTCCATCACTTCCTGGTTGGAGAAGCCGTAGTAGGGCTGCAGGCCGTAGCTGAAGAGCTCCCACAGCACCACCCCAAACGACCAGATGTCCGAGTCCGTGGTGAACTTCCCATAGGCGATGGCCTCAGGGGGCATCCAGCGGATGGGCAGCAGAGTCTTGGGCCGGAGGCAGTAGTAGTCGGAGGAGTAGATCTCTCTGGAGAGACCCAGGTCAGAAATCTTCACATGGAGCTGCTCACCGACTAAAATGTTCCTGGCTGCAAGGTCTTTATGGATGTAGAAGTGACTGGCTAGATATTCCATCCCCGCAGAAACCTAATTAAAGAAAAAGTGTAGGTAGTTATCCATTTATTTGCCACAGAGTTATTTTACGTACCTTTAACATGTGAAATGTGAGGGGAAGAAAAAACAAGCTGTGGTAAAAGTTGAAATAACATTTTTGAATTCATATAGCAATGACATTCAAAAACAAGGGAAAGTTTTCTCAAGTTTTTAATTGCCTGTATCATGTTGTTTGTCACTATGTTTAAGAATGACTCCAGGCATATTTTAATGTGTCATTTAAACCCACCTGTATGGCCATATGCAGAAAGTCTCCATGATCCAGGCTGGATTTTACAGTGCCGTCCTCGTCACTGCTGCAGCCGACGTCAGAGTGCGGCGAACGCATGATCAGAAACTCGTGGAGGTCCCCTTGTGGCAGAAACTCGAACAGCATGCAGGCCGGCTGCTCCTGGGTAACCACACCGAGCAGACACACCACGTTTGGGTGCTGAAGCTCCGTCAGCACGGTGGCCTCCTGCAACAGAAGACAGACAAGTGATAAAACTGACTGAATTTTTGGTTTTTAAATCTGTGTCAGGAAATCTGTACCTAATAGTTGGTCATTTGTCTCAAATTGAGATATACCACAACTTGCTGGAACAGGTTTTCTTTAAAAGCAGGCTCATCACTTTTCAAGTGAACTCATCTTTTTATTAGTGATTTTAAGCAGTATGAAGTATTCCTTTAATTTAGAAATAGAAACTAATAGAGGTATTGCAAAAATAGATACATAATTAAATTGAAACCACTTTCAATGGATAAGTTAACTAGAAAGGATAACATGTACGCTAAAGTGAAAAAACTCTGCGGACAGTTATTCACCTGTTGGAAGTCTGTCCAGTGCTGGGCGGTGGAAATATCCTTCAGAGTTTTAATGGCCACCAGCTGTGCCTGGTCCATGCCTGGCAGGTACAGATGACCCTTGTAGATCTTCCCCAAAGTGCATTCCCCAAGCTCCTCCATGAAACGCACCGCTGACAGGGGAAGCTCTTTGGCTTTACTCTGCGAAGACAAGCGGAACTTAAAATCAACGAGTTGCAGAAAGGTGGCAGGAAAAACCAGGTCATTATTTTCGGATTCTGACAGCCCGGTTACACCAAAGCCGAAGGTGTAAAATTAAGAGGAGGAAAATAAATCTCCCAGGCAATTTATAATTGCTCAAGTCCATTACATCACCACCCAATAATTCCTCTTACAGTTTTTGTGAAAGTGGTGAGGGAAATTTTTTGAAATCCAGCCACATTTCCTGTGATGAAAAATGCGATTTGGCTTTCAGCTTGAGCAGCATTTGGGGAAAATTAACTCCCAAGTCAGTTTACTTAAAAATATTCACAGCAGAAATAACAGAAAACACTGGTAGGTTAATTGTGCAGGAGGGCTTTGTGTGCCACATTCTTATTTTAATACGTATTGCTGTTGGTATTTACAAGCACAATACAAAAACATGGAAACAATGGTTAGAGTCTCATTTCCTGTTGGTAATAGGTTTAATTAGTCAATATGTTGTTTTGAAAACAGCCATCATTATGCACTTTGACCAGATCGTCTATAGCCAGAACATTCACTATGAATGGTCAACGAATAATGTAATAATTATGTCATATTTGTGTCACAGAAATCACACAAGATGAGGTAAAATACAGTAGTAGTTTGGAAAAATGTGGGACAACCTATAAAACTCAGCAATAGCAGGTTTATGTTATTCTTATTTCTATATGTGTGTTCGTATGGACATTAATGAAATGCAGTGAGGGTAAATTGTGTGTGTGTATGAGATGGAGCTCCTCCGGGGTGTGTAAGGTTAGATCTGAGAAAAGATGCAAAGTGAGCAAAGGTTGGCAGAGATTTTTAGATTCCAGGAACTCTGAGTTGAATAATGAAATTCCTCTGCAAGCACGACACACACAAACACACGCACACACTCAAACACCCACACACACACACACACAGGTCAGCGTGAGCTCTGATGGGGGTGCGATTATGTGCTGAATATTAGAAGAAAAGCAGATGTTTTCAGTTATGGGTTTGTTTCACCCCTTCTTTACTCCCACACCCACAGCCTCAGATCCTCTTCACCCCACCACAGGTTTATGTGTGTGATTGTGTTTTATGTGTGTAAAACATGTGTGTCTAAAAGAATAATTAGAGGGTATGGCCCCTTCCTGACCCTGAAAAAAAAGCCTGATGGGCAGCACATTTGCAGTTTCAAATAATTACTTAAATAAAACAGAAGAGGTTTAATTGGAAATAATACTCGGTGATTCCCCTGCAAAAGCATTCATAAACCTTCAATATTTCACCTTGTTCACACACAAACCAGAGTGTAAATGTGAAGGGGAAAGAAAAAAAAAACATTCATATCTGTACAGTAATAAAAATCTGAAATGCATTTGTTTTCAGCTCTCAATTACAACTGAAGGTGTTTTGGGCTTATACCCTGCTGAAGTTACACATAGCTAAAACTCAGTCTGACCACACAGGTGGGTTTCAAGATGAGATTAATAAGCGTTCAATCTGTTTTCAGTCAAAACCTTTCCATTGTAGCTTCAACTGTACATTTAGAATCATTTTCTGGGTGGAGGGTGAATCTCTTGCCCAGGTCTTTAGCAGCCTCTGAGGAGCAGGTCATTTTTTACAAATTTTCCCATCACTGCTGTGGGAAAACATGTCCAGCTCAATGCTGTATGTATCTGTGGGGGTATTGTGTTCAAGATGGTGAGCAGTGTTAATTTTTCTGGATGTAGGCCAAAAAGGCTGCGTTCACACTGCAGCCTAAAGTGACCCAATTCCGATTTTTTTGACGTAATGCGACCTGTATCCGATCTTTTCATGGCAGTGTGAACAGCTCAGGTCAGATTCTTTTAGAATGTGACTCATATCCGATACGTATCCGATTCAAATGTGACCATAACGTCCAGGTCTCATTCATCTGAACTGAAAGTCACTGATTCTCAACAAATCTCACTATTCTGCATCCTGATACACGCAAGATGGAAAAAAAACAACAACCATGATGGACTAAGTTGTTAATATGTTGCTCCGGTTGGACAACAACTTCTAATATGTAGCTAAGCTCCACCGTTAGCCTCCATGTTTACTTCCGCAAACACTGAGCTCTTCTTCTTTTTATGGCAGTTGGCAGAACACTGAGAACGTTGACACTATTGCGCCCTCTACTGCGACACTTTCAGGTCGTTTGCCCGTTCAGACTGCAGAACACATACAGGTCGCATTTACTGGCAGTGTGAACGGCCCGGCAAAAAAATCAGAATTGGGTCACTTCAGGTTTAACGCCTTCGTGCACACATACTGAACTTCTTATGACTCTTTCAAATGTGGCTTTCTCCTTATACCAGCTTAGAGTGCAAGTCTAATAATACTTCTATCATCTGATTCATCCACCTGAGCTGTGGGTCTCAGCAGCTACTCCAAAAAAACCAGTTAACCACTGGTTCACACCATTATGCACTACATTCTATTGGTCTATTATATAAAATTAAAATAAAACATATTGGATTTAATGAATTCATGAGTTGTCTCACAAAGCACCGTATGAGGATATTTGCACCTTTAAAAAACGTGCAGACCTCATAAATTTCAAACTGTTAACTAACTGATAAAGGTTATCAACATACTTGTAAAAAATGCAGAATATGAACTGGAAAGCTTATCAAATGCTAACTTGTCACAACAAGTAAAATACTTCCTTTCCTTTAACTTTCACATTTTACAGATACATGCTTGAATCCACACATACGATGAAGCTTTCCATTTTTTTAGTAAGATAAACATTTGTTCTCGCCAAAATCCCTTAAATAAACAAGCGACATTATTATACTATGCTTATCTTAGTACTTTTATTTTGACAAATTACTGTGTAGCTCATCACATACTCTCCTCTTCAACTGGTAAAAAAATGCTAAGAAAATGCTAAACATACATGGAATGGCTGAGAATGGCGACCTTAAAGTTAAGTTCCTGATGTGAACTACATAATTTTAGTGCAAATCTGACGATCTGCACGACAAAGAGTCTCTGTGAGTCAGAGAGACTAAGATGGAAGGAGAGGACGTCAGAAGAAGAGCAAGAAGAAGATGGGATAAGTGAAAGCAGGAGTGAGAAGGGGAGCTGAGGAAAAACAGACAGTGAGAGAAAAATAAACAGAGGAAAGGAGCTGCAGCTGGACATTCCTGGACCTGCTGAGATCTGATGATAGAGATCTGAAGATTTGCCTCATGCAGGTCATTTCCACACACTGAACCTTGTAACCCTGGCATGCTGCGAGGCGTCCCAGCCAACACACAGAGTGCTGAACCGGTGTTTTGACTTCTCTAGACTGCTCTTACAGACAAAGAGCAAAGGGGCTTCCTTTATGAGAAGTTGCAATCGGCTCCAAAAAAATGCAGTTCAGGTTAAAGTACTTTATTAAATCAATGTGTGTTACTCAGACTGGGGTCTTATGATTTGTCTAAGATGTGAGAGTGGAAATCTGGAGGGGACTCCATCAGAGGTGTTCAGAGGTGCAAGTGTTTTTCTGAACATAATGCCTTTAATAATGTCAGTTTTAGGCACAAATAATGTAAATAATGTGTTGGGATGTGTCATACCTTTGGTTTGTAGGCAGTCGTGAGCATAGACATCTCAACGTTTTGACCTCGGACTGGTTTCGGCGGACGAGCAGCTGGGGGCCTGGAAGACTTCTGGTTGTTGCGGCACACACAGATGAAGAAGAAAAGCAAAACTATGGCCAGCGGGATGGACACACTGGGAACTAAAATCTTGAGGATATCTATGCTGCCACCTGACTTGTCTTTATGGTCTGAAAAAGAACAAAACAAAACAAAAAAGCGTTTATGGCATAACTATGCTCTATGCCAAAGTTATTCATAATGGCAATTCTGTCGATCTTTTCTTTTAGAAGTACACTCAGTACTTTTGGAACAGTTGGTGAAGCTATTGTTGTCATGAACTTTGCAAACGCTGCACATTATTCACATCTTTCCAGAGCATCTGTGTTCAGCTGCATGTCTTTTTAATAAATCCATTGAAGGAACTGTTACTGCGATTAACCATGAACTTTCTTCATTTTTCTTTCCATAGATAGTACTACCTGCTCATTGCTCTGATGTTTAACCATTTTTATGTATCCGTTTGTAGGCAGAGCCACTGATGCATAATCTTTAATCTTTTTTCTTTTTTAAAAATTCTCTTTGTTTTTCTAACTGTTTATCCACTGTCACATGCTGTTTTTATTTTAATTATGTAAAGCACTTTGAAATGCCTTGCTTCTGAAATGTGCTATACAAATAAAATTTGATTGATTGATGCATCAGTTGATGTGATTATTCTTTTTTACTTCCTCGATCTCGAAATGATCCCTGTTCCATTACTGGTGCCTTATTGCTCCCTCTTTTTCCTATAGAAAGTATCCTTTGCTCATTCCCTCTATTTTCAAATAAGTCTGTTCCTTGGACAAACCCACTGATGAAGTTATAGTTGATGATATCTTTATGTAGACAGTTGATTGTTTTCCTTTCCCTGGCTCAGTTCTTTGTGTTTTCTATATCTTTCTTGAATGAAGCCATTGATAAAGCACTTACTGCAAATCACTCCATGTTATTTCTTCATATTGTTTCTCGTAGGATGTAACCCTAACCTATTGCTTATGTGTTTAGTTGTACGTCTTGTTTGGAAGAAGCCAATGAAGCTACTCATGGAATTTTTTGAAGTTGCTTTATTATTCTTTCCCACATAAAGTACTCCTGGTCTAGACGTTTGCGAAAGCTTTATAAAATTAACTAAATGTCATAAAATTTAATTGTGTGTATACTATTAACCAAAATTTTTATGAAAAACACTTCAAACATTTATATCCACTAATCCGTCGTCTATATTCATTTATCCTTGCGTGGTTTTTATCTCCAGCTTTCTCTGTGTGAGAGCCCAGAAACACCCTGGACAGGTCCACCAGCCAATCACAGGATCAGTTAATAGTTTTTAATTGACTATGATTTCATTCTTTTTTCAAAGTTTCTGAGAAACTCTGTGTTCACTTGAAAGATGTTTATGGAGTAAGTAATCTACAAATGAGCAAATATATTACAGCCATAAAGAAAGGGCATATTTCAGAGATGTCGAAGAAGAAGAAGAAGAAGACAAAAAGCAAAATGAAGAGCTTGTTTATTTTAAGCAATTAAAATGTTCTTCTCCATGAAATTGATTTGAAAAAGTGTTATTTTTTCTTTGGTTTAGGAATTGTGCTTAAGTGCACGGTTGTTGCTTTTCTTGGCTTTACAGAAGTATGTATTTCATACAGTGACTCATCCTGTAGGGTGATCCATCGATTCCACCTTCCTCCTTCCAAGTCTGACTTTTTGCTCTACTTAAACTCCAGGTTCCCAGTAAATAAAATGCTGCTTAAATAAAGCCAAGGACTGGTAAACTGCATCAGTGAGAAGAGATCCGACTTTTAAAGCAAAAAGTGCTTTTAAAATGAACAACAAAAACAAATAGTGTGAAGAAGCAACATAAAAAGCTAGGCTTGTGCTTTCATATTCCAGTTCCTCACCACAGATTGGAATGTCGCAGAGCTCCATGCGGACAGTGTCATCCAGCGTGAAGCACCAGGGGGCTTCGTGGGTTTCCCCCGGGTTGCGGCAGTAAGAGTGACCCCCGTTCAGCTCTGTGTAGCGGACAGCCAGGAAGGTGTGGCTGTGAGGATACTGGGAGTTCCACGGCTGACACTGACGGCCCGATTTGGTCACGCTCACTGTCCCTCTGTAATCTGCCCCAGTGTTGTTGTAACACTTGTGACCTGGGAAGCATAAAGGTGAAGGTAATTACTCCCTGTCCCAATAACCATTCATTTAGCAAATTATTAGTTTAAATATCACCCCGAATTAGAGCCAAGGACTTTTTATAAATACAAATTAAAGAAAGCCTGCCTTTCTTTTGTTTTTTTTTTTTAAATTGGAAAATTAAATCTGACAAAAAAAAAATAGCTTTTTGGGTTCTCACAACTAGGCCTTCCACATATGCACAGACACATAGCATTTGTTATTGCCAACTTCATTTGCTGTAAACAGAAAAACAGATTATTTTCTTTATAAATAAAAGAATATGTCAAATGTGACAGATATAATGAAGATATTTACAACAAAATTCATCAATGCAGGAAAGTGAACAAAGATCCCAATGCTCATCACTTATCAAAAAGTCTCTATTTTGGAGACAATATTGTACAATACTGGGAAATTTGCATGTAAATAATAACTAAATTACAGAGGTGGGCTCACTTACGATAATCCACTAATAATAAAGCTAATTCTTTTTCATTTAGCTAACGTTAAAAACATTTAGCACACTTAGCGTCCCCTAGATGACATTTTCTGGATAAACTATAAAACGCTAATTTACTTGGTTGTTTTGTAAACTTTCATTTGAATGAAGTTCAACATTTGTGCTTAAGTTTTGATTATCTACTTAAGATTTCTTAAGTAGATAATCAACTACTATCTAGATATGAACATGAATAAGACGTTCATGTTCATATTTTGAAGGGGGTGAAGACTGAACAACAGTTTGTTTCCTTTATTCAAGTTCTCCCTCGTTTTCCCTTCTAAAACTTTGTTTCAAACAAGAAACACACAGAAACTAAATAAAACACGGACCGTAGACAACAAGATTAAACAATGCCTAAGGGTATTATAGAACATTATAGAACTTAAATTAAATGATATTGGTGCTCGAGTGCTGCAGCAAAGCTCAAAATTTAATTGAATTTAGCGCATTAGCTTCTGTTTAATACCATTTAGATGTAGTACTTTAGCAGAATTAATGTTTGTGATTAGTACTAAATAAAATGAATGCTATAGATGCACTGATTTCTGTGGAAGCGGACCAATAAAGTGGTCTTACTCTTGTTAATGGGTTCAGCCATGGGAATTCCAATCCTTAAACAGTTAGCTGCCTTTGGGCTGTCGAAGGCAGCTAGCTCGTCACAATTCGGCAGTTTTAGGCTTTTCAGTATGATGGGGTTGGAGCGGGCGATGATGTACTCCGTCTTGCATAAATCGTTCTCCAGGATCTCACATTCGTCCTTACAAAGGTCCCGAGGTTTGTCAATGCCTGAGGTGCGGTCGCATGTTGGGAAGGCAAAGTGGCAAAGGGAGGGGATGGCAAACTGGGAGCAACGATCCGACAAGTGATTGGAAGTCCCAATCATGGTGAAGGCAGCTGGAAACAAGAAAGGAAAAAGTTTGAAACGTTAGTATGAACAAAGAAGGAAATTAAGACATTTAAATCTATTTTTAAAATGAAGTACGGTAGCCCATATGATATTTTAAAGATTGCCAAAAGTTTACAACAGTGTTCCTTATGGAAACCTATCCATCCTTTTTACTGGCTTCTTCTGCTATCTATAATAATACAAGACAATAATTCAGAAAAAAACTGATGACCACAGATGCATTTTTCAATGTGTAACTCATGGCTCTGCAGTTTTTATAAGCATATGCCTTTTCTGTCGCTGCCATGACCAGTGCTATTGCTTTGTCTTCAGTAGAGAAGTCAAGAGAATAAAAAGTTAAGTGAAGTTGGTCACAATCCAAATGTTCCTGCTACAAATGCTGTTTGAATAAAAGTGATTATAAAGACTAATAAAGGTGACATGATGCTGAATATGTATACCAAAGCTGAAACGCGTATGATTTACAGCTCTACCGTCAGCTTATTATGATACAGTGGCTACATAAATCCGCTGCATCACATGTCCTTGATGTTCCGGATTAAAGTCTGGGTTCAGACGACGGTTTGTCCGTGAACTGTTCAGGAAGTGAAGCTGACAGCTGCATGAATGTCATCAATAACATTCATACTCAACTGGCTTCGGAGGACATGTTGCACGCAAAAAAAAAAAAAAAAAAAAGCAAAACAAAAGAGCCAAAGCGGAAACGCAGACATCTATAACAGTGTGTCTCTTTGGGCCATGTGTGTGCCATAAACGGAGAATACAAAGCTGAACTCTCACTGAACTATGAAGGCCTGCCGGCTTTCCCAGACTCAACGAACACAATTAAAAACCTCATTCAAAGAAGGTTCTAGTGATATGCAGGGAAGCCAAATATAAAGATGGCTATACTATAAGAGGGATTTACAATTAAAAACATATATTTCACATCACAAAAAATTCTTTAAGTAGTCTTGTAGCAATGAACGCTGGGAGTTCTTTCATACTCTTGAAACTTTCTGTAGCGGCAACCTAACCAACCAGAGCCCTATATGTGTAGAGAACAAGCTGAAAAATTGGCTGGGAATTGGATCTTCATGGCCATTTCTCACAAAGTTAATTGCTCAGAAAACATTAATGTAGGACAACTGCAAATGAAAAATGGTGTCCATGTACTAGGCAACATGAACTGATGTCATTAGTGTATATTTGAGACACATGGGGACCCAGAAAGTTTTACCAAAAAGGTTTTCTTTTAGACAAACCTATCAGGTTCTGTGCTAATACCCCACGGTGTCGCTTAGCCTGAGCAAAACCCACATGGGGCCCTAATACATATAGTAGATATGCTAACAATTTCTTTGATAAGAATACATTTTGTTTTGTTGTTTTGCAGCAGTCTGTCCATTCTCTGCCCACTTCAGCATTTCATTGTCAATGTGTGCTAAAAGCATTGGTGTGGAATTATTTATCTAACAGACTGCGGTACACCACACGTGCATTTCTGTTTAAACTCTTAACCTAGCTACATCACCACTGGAAAATTCACAATGTGTCAGTTTGTCCATGATATTTGCCATAGAAAGAAATGTTCATATTACTATTTCTTCTTATTCAAATTGTTAAAGTAGAAAAACTATAATTCAACAGGGAAGAGGGGGTGGGGGAGCCGTAGAGGAGTATAAGCGCTTTTTAAGTGCCACTTTAACAGAAGAAGATAACTTGGAAAATCAGGTGTGACTCAGTGGTTTAGATAAACACAACTAGGTGGGTGAGACCAGGCAGAACTTCAGCAGATGACCAGCTGACCTGCCTCTGCTCCTGTCAGTGGCACAGAGAACATGACTGAGCAGAGGTCAGATAACAGATAGTAAGGTGGAACAATGAAGTATCTGTGTAGGACACAGAGAAGTTAGGTAACACCATGGATCATGGAATGGATCAGAGATGGAGCAAAAAATGACTATGCAGCTAATGGACTATGTTTATCTTGTTTGATGTCAGAATAAGCTATAACTAAGATATGAATGCTAAAACACTGCCTTTTCCAGCCTGGCCCTTTTTTGAACCTGTACTCCTCATTCTGATGTTCCTAATAAATGTCTAGAGAAGAATCAGCCGACTCACGTCTCTTCACTCAAAAGCGAACACAAAGTTCTTAATACTTCTGTAAAGGAAACTTTTACAGAAAGATAAATACATTTTCTTGAGTTTATAACATGTAATATGCTGTTTTTGTCCATGTCATTATTTTAAATATCAATGGGTTGTTCCTGGTTGAATAAAGCAATACTGATACTAATAACAAACAATAAGTTAAATGTACTTGTAATGAATTCAGTCAAAGCAAATATGCAAACAAAACTGAATAAATAGAAATAATTTGATGCACTAAAACTGCAGCACAAGTGCATTTTACCCACCTGTGATCTGAGTCTCAATCTCCCCCTGCATCTGCAGGGAATCAACGTAGATGGTGCGGTTTCCGATGAAACGAGCGCAGGCTATGCCTCTGTACGGCTGGCAGAATCCGTCTTCATTCAGATCCACCCTGACAGCAAAACAGAGGGGAGAGGAGGATCACTTTTAAAGCCATCTGTAGTCTATTACCACGTCTTTCTGGGCCACTCTAACAAACAGCAGAAGCAGATGGAAGCAGGAAGAAAAGCAGCCTGTTGAAACCACAAGGCTGCAGTGCACAGCACCACCTCTAGAGGTCAGTCCAAGGTTGGCAAACCACACAGTTAGAAGACAGGCTGGTTCTGGTTGCTGCCTTTGCTTGGCTAAGGATAAGTCACAGTCCTGTCAAAGGCTGAGATTTAAAACACCCATGCATGCAAATCACAGTTCACAGCACATATGTAAACCACATTAGGAATTAATATTTGGCTGATGTCGAAAAAATGTCACTTCAGGGCGTAATTTAAAACATGTGCAGAAAGAGCAATCATGGTTTCACAAGTATGCAAATCCAGCTTCATATCAGGATTTTTCTTTGCGCATTACACCGACTTTTTACTTCTTTTAAACTCGCTCCCCACCACCTTCGTCTTACTCAAAGTGGCCTGATCTCTCACCTCTCCTGTTCTATATATACATCCATGCACACTCCAACCACATGCATCCTAGTGAGCTACTTGCTCAGCGTGAGATCACTTAGTCATGAGCTTTAAGTCATGCCATATGGGGACTTTAATACCAGGCAAAGCCACATTAAATAGTACAGGGGAGGACATGATGCCACTGGGCATAGAGGCGCATTTCTGGGGGAATGTAAAGTACATCCTCCTGCTTAAACTCTACAGCTGGAATAACCACTGGAATAATCCTGCTGAAATAAACTGTAAAGACTAGCAAAAAGCATTCCACAATAAACATTTTCAATAATTAAACTCAAAAATCATGTCATATAGATCCATTCCATTCAACTTTGTACAATTATTTCTTAATTTTTACGACCACAACTAGTGAAAAAACCTCAAAATTCAGTTCTTTCCCTTACCCTCACAGAAAGACAACAGCAGAAGACGACATTGTTTCACAAATCAGTGGCTGCACAATTCTCACATTTGACATCTTAAGCAGCTACCCCCGCGACCCGACCCCAAATAAGCGGAAGGAAATGGATGGATGGATGGATGGATGGATGGATGGATGGATGGATGGATGGATGGATGGATGGATGGATGGATGGACATCAACCACCCCACCATGTCTTTCTGCTCTTCCTATAGATTTGATTAACTGAAAATGTCTAAGCTTGGTGGTTCTTGAAGAACTGACTCTACCAAATATCCCACAAACATTTAAATGGACTTATCTTATAAAGGTAGTGGTTAGTCTTGTTGATTGTGCATCTCTTTCTAATAATTTTTTCATCCACTCAACTATCTATGCATGTACAGTTCAACCAAACATTGTTTATACCCCAGGCAGATTTATTTTTACCAACACTTTTGACAGGACGTAATATTAACGTTTTGGTCAGACCCAGATGGAGTTCCGCCTTGAATATTATAGAGACTCTTTCAAGAGAGTTAACGATTAGGGTGATGGCAAAGAGGATTGTCCCATTTTCAATAAGAAACAAAAATCATGGTTGAAGGAAAAAATATTTAGCAATATACTGTAAATCTGTCGGAGTGTAAACAAAGTCAGGTTTAGCTGTACTTGGATACAGTGTTTTGTGAAAACTTTCTTAAACTTTATTTTGTGGCTCACAGTTTCTCCTGGAGAGCGTCAATGACCGTCTGCTGGAAAACTGTTAGCTCAGCAGTTTTCCATATGATTGTGGAGGCCAGAAATGGCAATTACATTCATTAAATTTCCAATTCTGAGTAGATTTAGATAAAATTCAAATACTTTGGAAAATCTATTTTGATATTTTTATGAACTGTAATCACCTAAGAAATAGAAATAGTTGCTTGAAGCGTATCATGGTGCATGTGATGAATCTGTATCATCATGTTCACATTTTGAAATGAATTCCTGAAATACATTAACTTTGTGATGATGTTCCAACTTCTTGAGATGCACCTGTTCCTGTGTTATGAGACTTTTTTATAATAAAACTCAGAGTATCAAAGTCCAAGCTGTTGATTGATAAATTTATAGACAGAAAAATGGGGAACTTTGCAGTTTTGATGCACAAAACAAATAGATGAAACCAAATAAATCATATTTTTCAAGGTTTGATCTGTCAATTAGAGCCGATGGAGGAAAAATTAGCAGATTCTGATTACTGGCAAGTTGGTGCATTTCACTACTATTGAATCCACAAAGATCGAAGCTGCTCTAAATGGCATCAAAACTCCAATTTAATGCACACACAAGCAAGTGCATATGGGAATCCATATGTGCAAAATCACACAAATCACACACACCATTCTAATGACATCAAAAGGGTGTGCAAGTTCGAGTCAGGGGTCAGTAGGTTCCCTTTCTCTGAGGAGTGTTAAGTGACTGAGAGGCCAAGGTCAGACCACCTTTACCCCTCACTGTGCACATCTTAATGGACTTTCCAGACACAGATGAACACAATAAATATAAAAGCGCTGCTCTGCTTGCTGTTGGTTAACAATATCACATTTTAAGATGGTTTTTAGCAGATTATATCCTTAGAATACGGAATTTCCTACTAAAATATTGACATAAAAGTCAAATGTGTGTTGTGGTCTGTCTGCAGAAGTTTCTGTAGGTCTTAAAAAAAGCCACAAAAGAATCTTCTCTGTAGTAAAAATAAAAACATTTTTTAAAATTAAAAAACAGTGAGCAATAAATCTACATAGTGGGATTTACATGTTTAATAAATTCAGATTTTCATGAGATTTGATTGATTTGTAAACGAGATGAGCCACAGTTAAAAGGATGCAAGTACAAGAAGGGACACACGTGTGCATACACGCAAAAATGGAGTGTCCAGGCAGCAGAGAGGTCTGTGCGTCACCGAGAATGTAGGACACACACATTTATGCGAGCAGAAAGCCACACACAGACGAGCAAATGACAAGGGAGAGCAGATGATCCACCACAATTCAGCAAGGTCCCTGCAATGAAATTATAACTTTGCTTGATCCGAACATCCTTTAACCGACGTTGGCCTGCATAAGTCAACACTGCCCTGTTGGACAGCATTTCCTTACTAAATCAACTTAGATTTATAATAGCCTTCATAAAAAACTGAATTTTAGCATAAAAATGTAATGTTTCAAAAAAGAGAAAGTAGATTCATCGTGAGAAATCTGAGGTTTTCGGAAAGCAAGTCCTTATTCTTGCATCATTTTATTGTTTGTGAGAGAGCAATCCCAAAGAAGGAAAGCCAACTGCGGTTTCTATTTGTGTAAACAGTGGATAGTTGTTTGGGGCTTTTATTTTACACACCAACGCCACAGGCCCTCTGTAGAAATGTTTTATAACCGTCAATTATAAGGAAAGCTTTTTCTTCCTAGACTTGATTTACAGTGGAAATATAAAAAGAAAGACGAGCCTTTTTGTTGAAGATGTGTAAACCAGGAGACTGAAAGTCAAACAGCTTTTCCAGTCATTCTATTTGTTCAGGTATGCGAGTTCTTGCTCTGCTTATAGCGACAGAAACTTGGAACAGTGCAGTGGATGTTCCTGTTCAGAATGATTTGACTCTACACACGAAAATTACATCAGTCATTTAGTTCTGTTAACAATCCATTAAAACATTTTCTTATGGGTTTTATAACAGGCATCATCCAGAAATGTGAAAAAGGCCAAAAATATCTCCATTCACTAATCCCCAACAAATATTGAGATTTTTTTTTTTACCTACATCCAAAACACTATGTGGTGAAAAAACAACCACCACAAAAACATCACACCATCACAGGGAAACATGGCAGCACCATGTTATGAGAAAGTCTTTCTTCAAAAGAGAGAAAACAGGTCAGAGTTAGTGGGAGGACAGAACCATAACTGGACAATCCTTTCAGAGGCTTCAGACTGGTTTAGTTTAAGGACATTTAGACATTAGGACACCCCAATGTCCAAACCTAAATATAATTGGGAACTAGTGCTAAATATAAGCTGAAAGATTTTTAATGTGTTTGTAAAGAGGAAAGGGTTCAAATGTCTAAATGTGCAAAACCGGTAGAGACAGAGTGTACAAGATGAATCTACAAAGTACAGATTCAATACAAATGTGTGCCACAAGCTTTGGACTTAATTTGTGAAAACATCCGAAAACCTTAAAACTACACACTACTTTCTGTTAGTCTTCCATCCCTAAAATTACAATCAACTTTATGTACTGTAATGTGTCAAAATGTAAAAAAAATGTAGGCCTTAAAACTACTCTTACAACGCACTGTAAAAATAATATGACACATAGGTCTATTTCTCGTAGCCACTCTCAGAAACAGGAAAAACACTTCTGATCTTCAGACACCTTCTTTTTTTTTGCCAAAATCTCTCCTATAGCAACTGTCATAGCAATAATACAATGTAATTATCACTGAGAATGTGACAATAAACCACATTTATCTTGCTCAGTGAGGCTCAACTTGTACATGTTTGGAGCAAATGTATTCAATTTAAGTCAATTTTTCAGGTTTTCATCACTAAACTTACACAGGCTGTTTACTGTATATAATGTGGGTAGAGCGAAAAATTAAAATAATTGGGTGTGAAATGTACCCAGTCAATCCCCAAGTATGAGTTATTTGCCAAATAAAACAGATAAGCAATACCTTTATCCATAACAGTGACACGTGAGGACATAAATCCCCAAACTATGTTTCATGAAAGCTTCACACACATGACTTTTATTCACTTCCAGATTCTAGTAGAGTACATTGAGGAGATTATTTCAGGTCTTTTGACCTTCACTTTCCTTGCTGTATGAGAGAAAATGTATGAATAAAATAAAAGGACGCTTTGATCTCCGAGGCTACGGTTAACAGCTGATGACGGATGTAACATCGGAGGCAAAGGGAGTTACTGCTGCGAAGGTAAACGGATGAGTTGACTCCACTATTACTCATCTTCAAGGAGAAGTTGAACTCAACATCAAAGCTCAAACAACCAGAATCTTTTAAGGCTTATAATCGATCAAGATGTCAAGCCGCTCTCCACAGGAATAACCATGCTATAATGGCACACGTCTCCAGCTGCTGCAGTTTTTCAACAAGACAGAGGCTAATGCTAGATATAATTTTCATGTGGTTTATCCAAAATCTTCAAACTGAACCCTAAGACTGTTTTGCATCTCTGTCGGTGGATTTAACTGCATTTAAATCTCCCACTTGATCTCATCAAATAAATACCTCAAAGTGCCTGAAGCCTTCACTGTTTATTTTCTGAACCAAGGTTTTGATTATGGACGAAATCTTAAGGACATCCACTTTCGCTTCCCGGGAATATTTAAGCTGAGATAACAGGTTTGATTTGAGTCTTGGGATTTAAGGATGTGAAACTCAAAGCTCTCTGTCAGAGAGAATACAGGAGGAACAGGATTTCAGAGGATGAAGGAGGCGAATGGGCGGATCCCAGTGACATTTTAGATGTCAGGGTTTCATTTCCAGGAGCTGCTGTAGGTGCTGAGTGAAAAGGAGATGAGCTGCCAGCAGCAGGAGCTCACAACCCTTGTTGGGGTCCAACCCTCAACATGTGCTACAGGACTCTTGGGCTCGGCATTTCTTTAAGTGAACAAAACCAATACATTTGATTTCTTTACACCCATAATTGTGTCAATGTGTGAAAGAAAGTAGACTTCTTTCTTTCAGAAGGTACAGAGTTCCTACTAACTCTTTATGTTCAAATTCCAAACTTCTCCAGTATCAATTCATCAGAGTACTGAATGGATTGATTGACCGAAGTATGGATGAAATGACTGGAGCTACATTCACAGAGCATTGCCTCAATTATGAAGTTTTTTTTTTTTTTTTGCTGAAGATTATAACAAGACAAAGGAAGATAAAAGATGTTGTCACTGCTTACTTCTAACATTGTTGGTGTCTGGCTTCATCTGTTCCAGAATTATGATGCATGTTTTACATCAATTACATAAAAGTTGGACAAAATACAACATGCCTATTCATATAGGAGACACCTTGGAAACTATTGGATATGTATCCAATTTAGTACCACATATGGAAGTGACAAAACTCAGATTTTTGGGGGAGAAAATAAATTGAAATTGGGCCATTCAGACTGGCATAAAATAATCAAATATGGGTAAGGAAAGTTCCCTGCTGTGTGAATGTAACCAAAGCCAGACAAAGTCAGAAGGGCTGGAGGATGTTGGATGGATGGAGTGACTGATGGACAGACATAGATAGAAAGACGGACTGCCAAATGGACAGATGGCTAGAACACTTAGACAATCGGACGAGAAATCAAAAGACAAAAGCTAATATTTTTCAATAATAAGTCAAATACTTTACTTTTCCAGACTGTGTAGGAACCTTGAAAGTGTGTCTCTCCCACTCTCCATTATATAGTACAAACCATCCATCTGACCCTAACTAAGTGATTTGGCTATGTTCATGCTGCTGTTTTAGGATTCGGTTACATTGTGAAGATTACCAAGAGATTTCATGGAAACTGAACAAAGGAACCAAAGCTCACATTTGAAATAATCATCTCAGGTTATTGAAAAACTGCAGGCCAATTATAGTTTCAGAATGAACCAGACTAAACACAGACAAGATGTACAACAGTGATGGATTGTTACTTATATCCAGCTATGTTTGCATTCTTAGCAAAGGTTCTGTGGTGTTAATCAATCACTGAGATTCTTCTTTGTTTGCAGTGAGATGTGGTTAAAATGAAGCCTTTGCATCAAAGAAAGAGTTCAACAATAAATCAGACACATTGGCCTTCTAGATGGCATTTAATGTGATTGAAATAATAGAATAAATACTCTGTTTCTATCAAAGGAAGCCTAAGAAAGTCGGAACAAGGCAGCTTATGAGTTGCAAACTGTAAGTTGTTAAAAGTTGGACACACACACTCTCAAAGCTTTCTAGGCATGAACTGTCTCTGCACTATACGAGAACTGACTGCGTGGTTCCACTGCGCAAAGATCTCTCACTGACCGGGAGCCAAAATGGCCACCAGAGGCTGAGGTTGACTGGGATCTCTGGTTGCCAGTGGTCCATGACCGCACTGGGAATAAAGAACCAGTGAGGGCAACTGAGGAGCTGGCGTCAGGATACAATGGAGAAAGAGAAGGCTCTCCGGGTCCTCATGTTACTGCTGCTCAACGATGGCAACAATGGATGCTTCTGTCAAGGAGAAGGAGTTTCAGGGTGAACTAAGAAAGGAGGGAAGCCAAGGAGAGTCATATGGGATGGAGGTGATGTGTTCAGCTCTCATTTCAAAGAAGGAAAAAAAAAACAGATCAAGCCTGACGGAAAGTTCTTTATGTAATTGCTCTGAAATCCCAGTTTTTCTTGGATTACAATTTGAATGTTCAGTTTGACTTATGTATTTGTCAGAGCTACTGCATAGCTGCCAATTCTTCCAAAGCATTGAGATGAAGGAATCAACTCCTCTGGAAAACTTTGACAATACCAAAAAACACTCAGAAAACAGCTGAAAAAAAGTCATAAAAGTGGACCTCGTATTATCTCAGCGCTGAGTTAACAGTTGCGTTATGCTCTTTTTTTGTTCCGTTACTTAGTTCAAACTGGCATCAGATAGATGATTTCCACAATTATACTATTATCAGTTTTAAGGAAGCGTATTGTATACATAATATGTAGTTGTGGCTTTTCAAGATAAGCTGATGAGTCTGTAGCCTGGAAAATATGTCATTTTTTCCAGAGAAGTTGTTACAGACAGGCACAGTTTTACTTTTTGCAGGAGCAAAAGCGAAACGTTTAGACTCGAATGTCCCTGGTAAACCTTTATTTCGTCTTTACGTCAGTTATTGAGACTCAAATTCAGACCTAACCTTAAACACTGCACCAAACTGACTCAACTTTATTTGATGTGTTGCACTTTGTTTCAGGAGAAGAACTTTACCCACACAGGCAGGAAGTCATAACTGAGCACGAAGTTAAGAGCTTTTAATAAAAGGCTGGCTGCATACTTTGTAATTCAGCACACAGGAAAAGATTCGAACATCAATCCCGTCACTCCTCACAAAAACTCCTGACCTGGTGACATCACTTCCCCAGAGGACTGTGGGAAATCAGAGATGAGCCAGTGAGTAAGCACAGCGTAGGGTTTGGGGAGAGGAAGGGGAGCAGATGAGCCTGTCAATTAAGACAGGAGGTGACGTGTGCTGCCAAAAAAAACAACATTCTTGATTTCTAGCTGAATGCATACAGCGTCCTTTAAAAGAATTTGTAACCCTTGAACTTTTTCACACATTGCCAAATTACACCAAACAATCTTCGTTATCCTAAATTAATTGGGACAACAAGTACTGCATATTGTGGAGAGAAAGTAAATGGTACATCTTAGCCGTTTTTTTCAACAAATCAAAATCTTAATATTTTGGTATGTAACCAACTTTGCCTTAATTAGAGCTTCAAGCTATTTGGGGCACATATTGGGATTCTCTAAACAGAAACTTTCAAATCTTTCCACAGGTTCTCAACTACCTGTAGGTTTGAAAAGTAATTGGCCAATTCAAACCTTTCTACAATATAATGTCTGTATGTTTAGGGTCATTGTCTTGTTGGAACCTCCCTCCAAATCTCAAGTCTTCCAGCTTCCCTGTCCATGATGGAAAAAAACCACCTTCACATCATAATGCTGCCACTACCACGTTTCACATAGGGAATGGTGTGTTCTGTGTTATTTTTCTGCCTCGCACATGCCTTTGCATGTCTGTCAAAATGTTAAATTCTCGTTTTCTCGTTTAGCTTTGTTTGCAAGTTTGCTCTGACCCCTGCAAACGTTCAAGGTGTATGAATACTTCTGGCACTGAGCAGACAAATGAAGTGCAATAGTCGTATTGTTGGATTCACAAATGGCAACATGAATGAAAACAGGAAGAAACAAACATTTGTTTGACTTATTCTATTCACTGTAGAAAATATTAAGGTATGTCAAAAAGAAAAATGTAATTAAAAAAATTAAATAACTGAAGACATTGTTAGTTTGTCAATGAGAATTTCATTCAAACATGGAAGTGGGAGTAAAAGCTAGGAATATGAAGATTTTACCTCTCATTGACAATTCAAATTGTTTTCCATTTTTATTACAGTAAAAGTTCCTTCCCTTAAAAATGTTTGTTACCGACAGTCTTCCTTGATTCAACTCTGTGCTGCTTGCAACACCAGTGTAGAAATAGAAACAGGAAAATAAAGTACAGTAACACCAGCAAAATCCAACCACAATTGCCCAAAGCAAAGATGTGTCGAGTTTAGACCCCCTCCTCCCTTCCAAAAGACAAACACACAACGTTTACAGTGTAATTTACAAGAGTTTGTTGCAGAGATCACAGATCACAATCTGAGCACACAAAAGGAAAAAGACAGGAGGACACATGTTTCGGCTGAGTGGCTGCTGAGCAGACATCAAGGGCGTGAAGATGCATGTTTTAACATGAGCGCGGCTTCCTGGTAAAAGTACAATAATCCATGAAGAGAGTGATTAAGAGACGCTAAAGACAGGCTCTGTGGTGAAGCAAAACACTACTATGCTAAGAAGCTCATAAATAATCCCTCTTTACACACGCCGCTGTCAGAAATGTCTAAAGGACACAGAAAACAAACAGAATAGGCTTATGTTTTTGTAAAATATCAAAACACATTCATCCGGTAGTTAAACAATGTTGCTAATCAGCTGTTGACATCAGATTGTTTTCACTTTCAGCATTTGGCACAACCCTTTATGTACTAATGTGGCCAGTAGCTACAATAGTTATTTATCACTGTAAATATGGAAAACAGATCGAGAAAAATATGAAAAGACATTCAATAAGTTAAGACCCGCAGTCAGACATTTACATGGTTAAAAATGACAAATGGTTCGGAACATTCCCAATGAACGTGCCCATGCAGGACTCAATGCGGTTTCACACTGGGCTCCCCACAGCGGCACCCTGAATGACTGAAGAAAGGTGGTGCCAAAATATTACCCTAAATGAGATTTTATGTTATTTTGTGTCGGTCCTCTGAACCGGAGAAAAAGGCAGATCAGGATGGCCTCACCTGGGCTCTATTCTGTAGCTCTATTTAGGCCCTAGTCAGGGATAAATATATTTTATGCCAATAACCTGAGTCGGCATTTATCACCAGAATGTGCCTGGAGAAAAAAAACAACCAAGGACAAATAAGCTGCCTCCTGTGGTCTTACTTTGGACTTACACAGTGAAGTCCACTTAGTACCAGGGCGCCTAAAGATGTATTATCCCATATGGGTCCTACATTGTAGTTTCAACAGGTTTTGGCTAACAGACCATCATGGTCTCACATGGAGCATTTTGCTGTGAGGCGAGGCCAACACATGGCCTTCATTGCAAGAGCGTACCATGGTCTACAGATTATTATATATAGCCACTGCTCCAGTTTGGGGGTTTCTGCCCCAAGGGCCCTGATGACCAAAGGCACCACTGTGGTCGTCACCTTCCAGGCCTTTTCCAGTTCCTCCCTTAGGCCCTGGTATTTCTCCAGTTTCTCATACTCCTTTTTCCTGATGTTGTAATCACTTGGTATTGCTACATCCACCACAACGGCTTTCCTCTGTTCTTTATCCACCACCACAATGTCCGGTTGGTTCTCCATTACCATCTTGTCTGTCTGGATCTGGAAGTCCCACAGGATCTTAGCTCGGTCATTCTCCACCACCTTTGGGGGTGTTTCCCACTTCGATCTCGGGGCTTCCAGTCCATATTCTGCACAGATGTTCCTGTACACTATGCCCGCCACTTGGTTATGTCGTTCCATGTACGCTTTCCCTGCCAGCATCTTGCACCCTGCTGTTATGTGCTGGACTGTCTCAGGGGCCTCCTTGCACAATCTACACCTTGGGTCTTGTCTGGGGTGATAGAGCTGAGCCTCTATTGCTCTAGTATTTTATTTAGGGCCTGTTCATATATATGCCATTTCACAAGTAGTCCTGCTTTTCATTCCGGTATATCTGGGCAAGCTAAACCCAGATGTGGTCCATGTTTATTGCTCCTCCCTTAGTCCAAAGAAAGAGCCTCCCACTTCATCCTTGTTTGGGCCCTAAATATTGAGCCCACACGAGGCTGATTGCTGGTTTCATGGATGAAACCTGAGAAATGAAATGAAAGTAAAGGAATGTGGGCAGCATAGAGATGTAGAACCCACCATCTAATCAGAGAAAATTCATGACATTAATCTCTTGCTCAAAGATGGCTTGTGTGCAATGAATAATACATTTATGGGGGTAGAAATTAAAGGGAGAAGGAAAAACAAATGCTGATTTAAACACACAAACCATCCTCAGTGAAGTACTGAACCCCTTTTCACATGCGAGATGAGTGACAGTAATGACTTCGTGTTTCTCCAGAAGCGACAGCATTCAGTCATCCAAAGCCCTCTAAAATTCACATGAATGTTACCAACACATCCACTCAGACACAGAAAAAGTTTAATACTTTAGCTGACACTTAAGCTTGACATTTAGTTGCATTCTAAGTGAAAAGAGACCTAAATTCAGAGTTTATTGCACAGAATGGCCTCCAGTCATACGCACGCAATTTGGCGGGCGCCACGGCTGATGAATATAAACTTGATTGAAACACTAACCTCTGTGGACAAAGGAAAAAGGCCATCCTTTATCAACTTTCTTAATGTGAAACTGTATTGACCCTGTTAAGGTCTACAAATAGGGAAATATCCAAACTCTTACATGCAGGTTTCTGATCCAAACCTCTAACAAAAGCTTTCACTTATACCAAGAAATATTTAGGGTACACTGTGGCCATCTGTTTCTCTCACACATCACCGCTAAGCATACACGGGAGTATGTTTTTTTTATTTTTTCCTGGTCGGGAGTGTGTTTGGGGAGGGGTGTGTTTGCTGGAGGTTCAGAGCAGAGTTCAGGGAAACCCCGCATGCCCAAATGTAGGCCTCGAAACCCTCGGGGAGAAACCGTGATTCACAAACCGTACACACAGACACTCTAACCACAGACTTTACCAGACATGACCTTGACCAGACCTGCCAACAGAATCACCAACAGACTGACACAGGGGAATCTGGGAAACAGGAAACAGGAAGTGGGCTATGTCCAATCGGAGTGTGAAGGCTCCGCTAATAATGTAAGAAAACTGCCGTGTGTGGCAAAGCGTGCGCAGATGGACTTAACGTCTTCGTAACAACCACTAATGTAAATTGCTAAAATAGTTAAAGCATGCAGTCTCGTCCCCAAGAGTTTGCATGTGTGTGATGTAAGCAGCATTTAGCATGAGGGCAACTGAGCTCACAGGGAGTTGAGTTGGAAGAGGGGGGATTGTGATCTCTGGTTTCAAACAGTGCCGGTGCCCTGGGACCAGGCCATGTCAAAGGGCTTGTCCCCGATGAGCTATATTACGGCCCCAATCTCCAATCAATCAGCGCCACCCTAAAAAGAATCCACAACAAGCCAGCAATTAAGCCCCACAGAGGATTTAACCAAACATGTGTGAGGGAGTGGGTTTGTAAGAGTGACTGTGTGCAAAGTTCTCTAACTCTGTGATTCATGTGAAAGGGCCTGTGGTGAGGCGGTGCAGTCTGCTCCGGATGTGCAAAGTAAAACACACAGGGGTGAAACTGTGCCAGTAGGGTGTCTCCACTTCTCAGAATAGGTTATATGGAATTTTGCCAAAATACTGTTTTGACATTAATTATTGTTCAGGATTGATTGATAACAGCAAAGGCAATCTGGGAGCTTTACAAAGTCACCATTGGATAACTTGATACAATTTAAGAAGTTTGGTCGGGTAAGAAATATTAAATACTAAAATTATTCATATTTGAATCGGGTATGTTAATTTGCATAGGAAACTAAGCTACTCAGATACTAACAAATGTATTTAGGTGCCCCTTATTTCTTAAACTTCAATATTTTCCACTCAGAAATCTTAATTACTGAATTTGTTTAATCACTGTAGTGTCAGTTAAACATATTTTTAAAAAGTGACATAAGAATTGGAGAACTCAGCCCTCGTATAAGTCTCACAAAGTGCTGTTAAAGTGGGTCAGTATGTAGCAGAGGAATACTTTCAGAAACTGAGTGGGCCTGTCATCCCCCCTCAGCCTGAATGGCTGCAGCACTTGTGGCGCGAAGCAAATCATCATCTGTCCCAGCCAACATCTGAGAACCACAGTGGTGTTGACACTGGCTCTGAGGTGAGCGGGAGTGAAACCGAAATCCAGAGTTTCTCAATGCGCCACACACAAGTTCTAGGTTTGAGTTAAGAGCCTATTGTGACCAAAAACAGCACTTACTCTATGCAGTGGGCTGAAGGGTTGCTGAGTGGGTCAAGACACTGGTTTTTAAAAGGTGGACTTGGATTACAACTGCATCTATCTCAGACTGAAGGACACTTTTGTGCCTCATCTCAGATCTTACACAGATAAAAACAGTGTAAAAAGCTGGGCAAGTTGTCTTACGGGGATAGTGGGACTACTTTTTTCAATGTCTTCTGAGAATACTACAGCCAATTGCTTTTAAATGTCTTGTATGATTAAAGAAACAAGATCCGTCACTCAGTACGCTTTAGATGTGGGTTTCCTTACAGATGAATAGAGCCATGATGTGTCTTTTCCTGTCTGGGTGTTGGTGAGCTAACCAGTTGCTGCATATCCTTATTCATGTTGCAGTATACACACATCGTTCTTATGTTCTAAAAAAGAAACTTATGATATTTGATCAAATCTTCTGTTCCGTATTTCTTGCGGAAGAAGTGCTGCTGAGTTATGCCTTCCTAGTTTTGTGAAGTTAGGAGAAGTTAGACATTTTAGAGTAGAACCACTCCAGTCTTTTTGCTCCAGGTTGTTTTCATTTCACTCAAACCTCTTTCCATTTTGCACATGAAAACAGATAATTTTACACAAATGTGTTTATCAATAGTGTAGCCATTCATTTGTGTTGGTAGAAAAGTGTTTTGTAAAATTCATAAATGTTTCAACTACAAAGTCCATGGAATGGTTTGTTTTGAGGTTGCAAATGGATGAAATAAAAGGTAAAAGTGAAATACATGGCTACAAATGGGAGTTAGAATTGTTGAAGTTGGGAAGTTTGACACAGGGACGTGCTTACATTTTGTTTAGAAGAACTTGCTTCACCTAAAAACAAATATTGCAATGAATGCAGACCACAGTGGTCTAGAGTATAAATAACTATAGACATCTAACATAATAGTAGCTAGTGTAAAACTTTAGAAACTAGTATTTACCAGAATACCAAAGAAACTTTAGAGATTTGTACTCTTTGAAAATGCAGAACTCTCCTTCCAAGCTTGGATAAAAGCGGTTAGCTTTAAGCTTGAGAATTTGTAAGAGCTAATCTCCATTTCTTTTGACCGAAGAAGTATTTAGGCAGCCCTCAGATGTTGGTAAGGCTTGGCCTTTTTTACCAGATGGTTCCTCAATATGGTTGCAAGGGTTGTTGAAGCTGTTGCAGCTTTTTATTTAGAAGAGAATCACCCAAGCAGCATGAATGGATTCAAGCACCGCCTGCCACTTCACACTTACTCACCCACTCAGATTTATTTCTACCTAATGTTTAACAGTGTTGGAATAACTTGTCTCTGCGGAATTGCAAACAACCGCTTTACATCCACTTTGAGAAGAAAGTGTCCTTTAGAACATGATACTGACTAGCTCTATAGCCAAATAAAAAAAATACATAAACTATATTAAGAAGATAGCTCGTTGTATAGTGAGGAGTGGTGGAAACAAAGAATGTCACATTACAAAAACCACTGCAAGTGATGAGAAGAAGTATGTTTGTTATAAAAGTGCTCTGGGTCAATAAATTTGAAAGGAATGTGTAATCAACACTTAATATTAAGAGAAACCTCCGCTATTAACTTGGTTAAATATTTATTTGTGGTTAAATGTTAATTGTGGTAAGCTTCAGCTTGGACGGCCCAAATCAGAGCAAAGTCTAATTGTAGAGTTTAGATAATTAGCTAAATCTCTTTGTCTTCCTGCAATTTCAAATCAAACCCAGATGAGTTGTTTATTGTCCAATTACCAATCTTAATAAATCACTAGTTAATTGCGGACACTGTAGCTACAAGAACTGAAGTATTCGGGAATGAATCACCTGTGATATTCTGATTGATACACATGTAGGTGAAATGTGCTCAGGCAAGGCTGATAAAGCTTAAAGATCAACTTCTCATGACATTTTTAAATCATCACACATTTGAGAAATGACTTCCTTAAGGCAATTTGTCAGTCAACTCCACGACTGCAGAAGGTGAAGACATACCGGCTGCAGTCCTGTCCATGAAAAGCCAAGCGGCTCTCTCTTTTTGTCTTCAAACTTTTTGAATCTCTGACTGCATAATTGGATCGTCAGTGAGCTGCACACATGTGCTCCAAGGTCGATTTAATACACTGTGCTGACAGCTGGCTAATTACAGCGCCATCTGGGGCACGTCGGCTGTTTTCTTGCCCAACAGTCGCATGCAGACATGCCGGGCCTATTCACACGATCCACACACAGGGAGGAAGAATTATACTACATATGTGTTTATATTATATCAAAGTCAAACACACCTGATTGGAGTAATTGCTCCGAGTATTCAAGTTACACCCAAGCAAGATCTCAAGTGGAACATTAATTGTAAATTGAAAAAAAAGGCATATAAAAAAAGTCTTAATGGATTGCAAAGACATAAACAATAGCGAAGAAATTTGGACACATCTACTTATCCAAAATGAACTAAAATGGCTCTTAAAACCGTTTGAACTACATACAAACCAACTTAGAATTACACAGACTTTAATTGACAACAGCTAGACAAACTCCAATGAAGTTTAAGGAACTGCCTAAGAAAAAAACAGAGTGGAAATCCCATCAAAGTCAGGCAACTGTATGTTAAAAACAGGAAATATACAGTAGAAGCAATATAAAAGAAGGTTCAGGATGAGCAAGAAGCCGAGACAAAAAGAATGCAGTAAAAACAGATCACAGAGAATCTGTTCCTTGTTAAACCTGCCCAGTCTTTACTCTTCAAAATAGGGTGGACTGGAGAGGAAGAAGAGGCACAGCGGAGGGAAAAATGGAAAAAAAGCAAAGCAGCTATTTTTGTAATTGCTCTTTTTTTAAGCTGGTGTTGAGAGAAACGTGGTGGGGAAAGTTTTGAAAAATTTAAACAGCCTCGACAGCCTGGGTGTAGTGGTATTAATCTTTTCAGATGGCAAGAAAACCCCTATATTATAAACACAGACAGAGACTCCGGGATCAGCAGCCGTGCAGCATAAACTCTGTTTATGGCTACTGTCAGATTAGGAACTTATGTATCCAGAAAGTAAACATTTATTGGGAAATACAAATTAATAAAGTTGGACCTGCTGAGCAGCAGAAAGGAAATGGAAAAAAAAAAATCTTTATGTCTTTAAATGTCTATAAAACTGGCACTTTATGGTTTATTTATTTAGAAGTGGAGCTAATTGGGACAACCACAATACAGAGAACCTGAAAACTACAACCCAGTATTAATATCACAAGCCCTTTGGTGGAGGTGAGGTTTTCCTTCAAAACTTCACAGCGAAGGGAATAAGTAGAGTGATGAAATGAAGTTTAATGTTAATTAGACCAAAATGAGACAAAAAATCTTAGACATTACAATACAACTAACAATAAGCAAGCAAAGGTCTTTATTGTTTGCATTATTTATTTTTCAGCAGGTTCACCAACATGTTTACTGTGTAGTTTTTGGAAACTTTAGGCCACATTTCATGTTGACATTGTTTTTTTTTTTTTTTAAAGAGGGAGTTTTAAGAGTTTACAAACAATTAAACATTGTTTGCACATATAGCCTTTTGCACATTTTCATTTTTTGTCTTAATACAGATCATTTTGTCCTGTTAAACTTCTTTTGAACCGAATATATTATATCATCTTGTGATATTCTGACAAATCTGTTTCTAGTCTATCAGAATCAACCAAATCTTCCTAAACTTGGACTGCATTAGAATTGGGATAAAGCTTTTTTTTTATACCAGCCAGACAGAATGTCTCTATATTTAATTAATTATGAAATACAAGGTATGATACAGAATCAAAACCTTTACAGTTCAAGCCACCTTATCATTCCACCAAGACACAAAATTTAACCTGCTAAAGCATGTAAATTAACAAAATATAGATATCAATGATAAATAATAATTTCAGGAGTTATTAGCTGCCTCTGATGTGACTTAACGTTAAACCTCCTGTCAGCTAACACAGCTAATCACATCTGATTGCCACAGACCCAAGAATAAAAGGAAAACATGCAGCACTGATGAGACCATCCTCCTACTCTGAAAAGACTGTTTTTCTTTTCCTCCTTTTACCCTCAGTGTTTTCTCTACAACCATCATTTTCTGCAGATGAAGAAAAAAATGGCAGCACAATGAGTAGAAAAAAATAATGATATGGTAAGTTGGAGGAGACTAATAAGAAGTAAGCAAAAAAAAAAATTCTACCCAGATCTGCAATTGTTAATAAACTTCGACAAAAGGAAAAAATACTGTTGACATAAACCGCATAAAAGATGAGATTATGGGGCTTTTATCTAAGGTGCAACAAGGATTAGTGTCATCCATTGTCGTTGAAGAACAGGAAATAGATGTCTCCTGTTGCTCCTTATTTGTTTGGTTCAGAAGTTGCAGTATTAAGTAAAGTAAAAGAGCAAAACTATTAGAAATGTAATCTTGTTTTTTAATTCTGTTTCACCAATTTAATCAACTTCCCTTACATCTTTGTCTCCACACTTCAAGCCACTCGCTTGTTCTGTTTGCAGTTTTAGCTTGAACTTCTTCCAAAGCCTTCACTAATCTTCCTAAATTAAGCAGCTACAGTATTTACTTAACTTTGTTTAAGCTGCTCTTAGGTGTCATTTCTATTTTTGAGACGCATATTAAGCTGGTTTGTGACAAACATTTCCCAGAAACCCAAGCAATTTTCCTGAATTAAATTGCGACTTCAGTGGAATGTTTTGACTTTAAAGTGATCAAAGTTTGCCCTTTTCAGATCACGAAACAATACAAAATGGCGAGACAGTGGAAATCAACAGATCTCGCAATAGCCACATGCCTTCAATATCTAATTATTCAGCTCAAACTAAAAGATACTCGACTCATCTTTGTCTGATTTCAGGATTTGCATCTTGTTCTCCATGTTTTGCATTAATAAATTGTTTCTTTTTAGGACCGAACTCTGGACAAATATAGAACAAATGCATGTGAATTTAAATCAAAAGAATTTTGAATTAAACCTCTAGAAGAATCTCTAGACAGTTGAAATGTATTTATAATCACTTCAATGGCGACAATCCCAAAAAATAACCAAATATTTAAACTATTTGATTAGCTTAAAACACCAAATAATGGTTGACACCGTAATGGTGGCACTACCACAGAAGATAACAGCCTCTCTTGGGGGTACAGCCAATCAGTGGCAAGAAAACTGAATAGTCCTCCTGGATTGGCTGCTTTGCAAACTTTACAATATTTTAGATATGCTCTAAAAGAAATCTGTGAATAGGCAAAGTTTCTGTGAATACTCAACCACAAATAGCTAAAAGCATGATAGTTGTTGACTGCAAGCTGTCTACCTAACCTATTTGCATGCAAATAGCTCAAAGGAATACATTTCTGTCCAATAAGAACATTTTCTTGCAAACAATCCTAATATTTACTGATATTTATTCTAAACTCTTGCTTATGTATAATATTAGCAGTATATGTTATATCATTATCACAACTGACAGAAATCAACATTATATTCCAGTTGCTGTAGAAATAGTTGTTGCTTTTCTGTTTTCAATAAATACAATTAGATTGCTTTAGATTACTTTTTTAATGTTTATGCTAATGTTTGGCTACATTGGTATTTTCACTCAACGTTCTTATACTACGAAAATGACACCAGCGTTAGCGGCATGCTTCCTGTAAACATTTCCAGACTCAAATTTTAGGGTTTAGTACTTTAAACTCATTTATACATAATAAAACCACTGAATGAAACCTATAATAAACACACTGTAGGGGAAGATAAATGAATGGATGGCACTATTAGAAAATGAATAGGATAAAAGGCTGACGATAACAAATACTTGCCCATACTCTGTTTTCTTTATCCCATGCTTATTCAGACTCATAGTGCACTAAAATTCCATACTTTACTAGACTGCGTAGAAACCTTGTTATTCCTGTAACTAAGATCTGCTTTAATGCGCTTCTCTCCGTGACTTTAAGGAAGCTACACTACCTGGACTCTGAGCTCTAACCTCTGAGCTGTCAAGTTTGCCTGTGGCTAACCTTGAAACCCCACGCTTCAGGTTAGATACAAACACCCACACACACACACCACACACACACACATACACACATACACACACACACACACACACACTACACACATACACACACACACACACACACACACACACACACACACACAAACTGTGATGTCCCGCTCACCACAGAGTGTATACTCTAGCCCAGTGTGGAAATCAGAGCACGGATCATGGCAAAGACAACACAGTACCTGAATTTCGCCTTGTGCTCCGGTTCAACACAGTGGGTGGTGTAAAACGTTTCTCCCCCAAATTCGTAAAGAACATTTGTTGATAGTAGAAACCGGGAAAATGTTAGTGACTATGTTTACCGCTATGTTTGGAAGTAAGAAATTCTTCTTTTTTTTTAAGGGGTGAAAGGTAAATGTGAAAACTTCCCAATCCCAAGGTTCTGCACCAGATGTTGGAAGTTTTGATGCTTGAACAGCTGCAGTATTAATAAGCAGGCGCAGGTCGTCCCTTGTCATCATTAGCTGACCTCATCTCCATGATGGCTGCCACCTTGACTCTACGGCTAATAAGTCGGGCGTGACACTAACGATGAGCAGCAGCGACAATCAGCACAATATCACTGTTGTTCTGCCGCTGTGCAAACAGGCCGCTGTCTGTTTAAATGAAGTCTGTAATGACTGTAATGACTTACCAGCTCACAGTGGTTTTGCTTGACTGCAACACATTAAACATGTCAGGGAAAGAAGGAAATAAACCAGTAAATGTTCATTTTCTCCCATTTTTTGGGGGGGACATCTGTATAGTAATGGGTCTTGTTCAATGTGTTATTGTCCCTTAAATGTAGCATCTCTGTCCCTTTGCAAATGCAAGAAGAAGGCAGTAAAAGTCTGAAAAAAAAACACCCAAGGTTTGATTTTGCAGTACAGCAGACCCCCAGCATTCAAGGCCCTGCATGGTTGGACCAAAGTTGAACTGATGTGTAGTTACATGGTTTCGAGATATTTGTTTTTGCACTCTGCCTTCACGGTCCGCAAGACAGTAAGCACAGCAATTATGAGCGAGGAATGACACTTAAAGTATGTTGGAGAAGGATATAATGATGGTGGTGGTGGTGGTGTTGGGGGTAGACAACATGAGGTCGAGAACAAAGTGATGCGATTTTTGTCCCTCAATTGCGACAATGAGAACTGATTATGCCACTTTGGCTCGACCATGCAGAGCCTTTTAGAGATTACAACCAACCGTCAATAAATGAAATCTGCGAATATTTGATACACCATCTAAAGACGCCTATAACCTCCTATTTCAGCTAAGCACCAAAGTTAAGCACCAAATACACCTTAATATGCATCAATAAGCACCTCACAAATAGTTTTAGTCACAACGGCAGGAGCTAACATCTTATGTTCTCTCTTGGAGATACCACCAATCTACACCAAGGAAAATGAATGGCACTCCTGGATTGGCTGCTTTGGCAACGCCAGCCAAAGCCAAGCAGAACAGAAGCTAAGTATTTTAGCTTTCCAAGCTATATTTTCTTATGAAAATATTAGATATGTGCTACCCAAAAAGTCTGTGAAGATGAATCCGTGAATAAAAGATGGTTAAGCACCATCCAAACTCCAAAGGACGGACTTTTTTCCCGATTTAAAAGCTTGGAAAATTCAGAAAGTAAATCATGTTCACCTGGAGACATGTTTAATAATCAAGGAGCCATATGAAACTGAAATCAGACTCCTCTATTTTTCTCCTTCTGTAAGTTTCATTTTAGTTCAATTAGACTGCATAAAGAGGTAAACGCCTCAAGCTATCTCAAAGAAAGGCACAATCACTTTAGAATTAAAAACACAACACAATAGCTAAAGCGCACATAGAAGGACTTGTCTATGACTCTAGGTGAGTGTGTATTCATTTATATCAGCAAGGGGGTGGATTTAGTAAATGTGCGTTATCCAATCAGCGGCCGCAGATTAAATGTGCAGAACGCTGTGTGGAACATGGCACTGAGCCTCGGCATAATGTCACTGCGGAAAGTCATCCAGGCTGTGTCCTTTGATCCTCTGAGAATCAAATCAACAGACAGAGTTTGTGGTGTTTTATTCAATAAAGCTGAGGAAATGTCAAAACAAAGCGAGAGAAAACTTCCAGACTCAAAGTGAATTTTCATCCTGACAAAAGTGTTTCAGTGGCCAAAAAAATGTTTTCGGTTTGGTTTCATTTACCACCCTGAAGACCCCCTCTGTGTTCTGCTCATGTTGAGCAATCAGTGCTGTGGCTGGTTGTGCTGTACGCTCACACAGCTGGTAGATAATTGGGTTACTATTTAAGGCAATAAAATCAAAACCATGGAGATATTTGAGGGTCATTCTGCCATTTTGTGCATTTGAGGGAGCAAAGATTTAGTGAGAGTTCAGGGAGGAAGGATCTATAGCACTTTGTATACATGTTAATATTTTAGTTTACGTCTTGCCTAGTAGTCTCAATTATCCAGGCAGTCTGTGGTTACAAACTGGACATGGTGTTTTTGCACCAGCATCTGTGTTGCAACTGGTGTGCATCCATTGGTCTGCTTGATTCCACATTCCAATGTTAGCTGAGCGTAAACAGTAACCATTTAAATTTGAACCATGTGAGCTTACAGAGCTGAAGAAGAAAAAAACCCCAAAATGCTTTCATTTTTACTTGACTAGATGAAAAGCATGTAAAAGCATGTTGCTTTTACGAAGAACCAGGAATCAAAATGTTCCTTCGCCCCCTTCAGAATCAGGGAAGAGAGATCACACCAGACCTGTGCTGCAGAAGTCCTACTGCCCTCCAGGAAAATGTGGGCTTGATTGTAAAATTGTGTTGCTCCTTCCTAAGGCCAAACGTTGTCTGGCGAACACATTTCCTTTGGCTGTGCTTTTAGCTGTTGAGCCAGCTGGAGCACTCGGGTCATCTGGAATAATCTCTTTAGTTGTTGAAGAGTGCCTGTAGCTACTGGAGCAACTACCTCGACAATAACCCAGTTAAACAGTCGCAATTCTACTTTCTTCATCATTTAAATCAGATTAATTTCACATCGGTCAGTTTTCCACCAGACATGCTTGTTTTTAATATTACATCTGTCCTTTCTTTATCAAAATGTATGTTGCCTTTTGCCATTTTTATTCACTTTGAAATGCCTTGCTGCTGAAATGTGCTATACAAATAACATTTTGAAATTTGATTTAGATTAATTTTTATTTCTATAGTGTTTTTACTCTTAGGTCATCATGTCCAGCAGTATTTTCTATCACTCAGTTTTCTTCCACTTAACTTTCAATTGATCAGCTAGAATAAAGGACATGGAACATCCAGTCTCTTCTTTTGGAGCCTGTCAATGATGTCTAGACAACTTTTAAGTCAGCAGTCTACCCAATAACAGTAAAAGCTACAATGGCTATCGAATAACACTTTTACATTAAAGATCCTTTTATTGCTCTTGCACAATATTCAAGGTTTCTGAAAAACTGAATTTGGATTTTAATTTGCTGCAAGCTATAATCATAAAGTTAACATATGTAAATATTCACTCCCTTGAGTGTGTACTGAATATATGTATTTTTACATTACATTTTTAAATAGAGTTAAATTCAAACATCTAACCATCAATTCATAATTATAACAAAATGTGCAATATATGGATTAAAGTTCTTATTTTCATCTTGGGGAAAAACCTGACAAACTGCCAAAGTTTTTGGTACAAATGTTTTCAGTCTTTTTAATGTTGTATATCTGGGGGACAATTCCCATTTTCTTGCAAAGCTGTTAACCTTAGTAACTTCATTTTTTTCTGCTGTGCCTTTATTTGTAAACCAGTGAATATAAAGGTTTAATATTGAAAAAACAAACATACATAAAAACATATGATTAACAAAAGTAAGAGAAAAATCAAAACATCACACAACTTTATGAAATATTTTGGTGGATCTTTGTTTTTTGGTTTAATCAATGATATTTGTATTGTTCATTAATGTGGTTTACTTTAGACACAGGCAAAACATGATTACTAAAAAAAATCATTCTTTTGGAATCCACGATTAGCATGAATCTCTTAGGTTTAGGGCTGTAATTTAAATAACTTTAAGTTATAAAAGTATCAGATTCCCTGTAGTCTGCACTGCATGATCTGACAGATGGAAAGAAAAATGCGCAGAAGAAAAGCAACTTACGTTGGCCGTCCTGATAGAGGTGTAGGGAGTGGATCTGGAAAAGAAGACAAGGGGATTTTTATGACAGGATAAACAATATTGCTTCCAGATTTTCTCTATGCAAGCAGCCAAAGAAGAGAGGAATCAGCTGGTTTAAGTGTTGCTGATGAGCTTGGAAAAGATGAGCAGAGGAAAAGCCTTGTCATTGCACCAAGATATATGTGTGGCAGTAAGTTTTTCTTTTCGTAAATCCCTCAACAAGATCACTTAAGATGTTCTTACCAAATTTGACAAACAGAACCCCTGTTGTGGAAACGGTACCATGCGCGTTTGTCGCAACGCACTGGAAGTAGCCTGTGTCTGTGGTGTCCAGGTTGCGGATCCGCAGGCGTGATCCGTACGACATGGACCGGTAGGAGACCCGCCTCGGCTCCTGCACCACTGGGGCGTCGTTTTTCAGCCAACGCACGACAGGCTGCGGGTTCCCAGAGACGCGGCAGATAAGTTCTGCCGTTTGACCCAGTGACGTTGTTATGTTGTTCATGGGAGCTTCGAGCCGGATAAATGCCCCTAGAAGACAGACAGGATGAGTTGGATACAAAAATAACAGGATAAGAGTAAATAAGAGTATTTAGCAACATTACTGTCTTCGATTTCTATCTGTAGGTATGAAATAAAAGCAGAAGAGTTAGAAAATACATAAAACCTGCTGGAAAAATTGGTGTAGAACAAAGGATTGATTTCGGTCCCTAGGCTGGTTTTGCACATCGTTCTGTGGTCACCTTAGCTGTGACACCTAATTTCACTTTTCATCGTAAGATGCGGTAAGAGACCCTGAGGTTGTGAGTTACTTAAAGCTGAAGATTATGAAGGAGAAGAACATAAATTATTGAAGAAGTAAAAGAACCCACAACATTTAGGTTTTGAGTCTGTTTTGAGTTGCTTTCAGAAGTGGTTAGGTTGTACACTAGCATTTTGCCAGCTTTTCTTTTCCTTTTGCTCTTTAAATAAATTCCACATCTTTACAGCACTCCGTCTAAAGACACATCTAAGACAAGTTACAAGTTTGAATAAGCAAGTTGCACGTGTTAAATACTGGTTTTATATTTTACATAGCTCACAATTAGCTCAAGTAATGACATGTTATTTCAGCATAACCGTGTCAAACTCTGTGTGTAACTGAAGAAACTTGTTCACAGAAAAATAATTTAAAAAAAAATTCTCTTCTTGCAAATTTGTCCTAATAATTAAAATCCCAACAGGCAACCTGATTAGTCTGACGACTCTGGTCGTCAGAATAGAGGACAAATAGATTGCCGCTTGATTTGCACATGACCTGTTTTCTGCTGTGCATCAGTAACTGCAAATGTAACAATGAAGACCAATATTTTAAGTCATTTGTATCTATTCTGGTTTTGTTTGGTTGCAGTTATTCTAGCATTGCTCCAGGCCCTGATGACACAGAGGTATCACCCAAAAATGTTGGAAAAACATCTGACTGCATCTGAGAGAAAATTACTCCCAGAATAAGGTTCCTGCTTCAATAAGAAAAGTATGTCATTTTAATGAGATAAAAGAAAAAAAATAAAGTTTCCCTTTAATTGCATGCATGATAATTACTGAAAGCGGGTAAACGGTGTTACTGCAGAGACATTGTTTGTTCAATAACAATGTTTAGGGAATAGATTTTTGTTTGTCTGTAGCTTAAGAATTAAATGGGGAATGAAAACTCTGGTTTACACTCATTTAGCATGTGCATGTAGGGTAAATACATAACTTTGCCCCTCTAACCATAAACATAGCTGCTAAGTATTTAAAAATGTAAGTAAGCCCTTAAATAAATGTTGTGGTTGCCATCTAACTGACATCGTACATTCCACATCATAAAGAAGACATTGGCCCAACCACAAGGCTAAAGGTGTTTATGTAACCCATTAAAACAAGTATGAGGTCCCCGCCAGAACCAAGCTGGGCTTAAGCCAGGTTTTGCAGCAGTTTGCTGCATTTCACAGCTTTCAGTAAGAGGCAAAATGGTGCCCCAAAAATGTGAACACTTACAAAAGATAATGACAATTGTTACTCTGAAATTAGTCTGTATATTCTAACATCCAGACAGATGGTGGCATCCAACTGGACATTCACAAGACAACTAAAAACCCCTAAATCTGAACAGAATATGATAATGACAACCAAATACACTGGAGAAAAAAGGACAAACTGTGACGCATAGTAATTAACATCACCCAGTTGTTACACTACGATGTTTTGCCAGAAAGATCTACTGCCTTCTTCCACAACAAATCAAAACTCGCTTTACAAATCCTCCTTTAGATTTAAAAATTAAAAAAACAAAAAACCTCCACCATCCACTGGAGAAAAAATTATTTATTCTTAACTGTGTTACAAAAACAGAAAAACATGCAGTTATTATTTGTGAAAACTAATGATGATATCGTTTGTAATTAACCTACATTATGTACAGTTTTTTCTCATTACCTCATGTTTTGCACCAATCTCCCTGTCTTTGACACATCTGTTACTAAATCCCATATCAGGTGTAGGCAGTGAGAATATTCAATGTCCATGTAGCATATGCATGATTAGCAATTGAAATATAAAAACCTACCAAATATTACATCCAAGCAGTCCATTTTAATTGCACGCAATGATACTGGAATGACAATGTTTATTACCTAATAACTGATAAGGTGCTGTTTGTTCTTAGCCTATTCAATAAAAGGCCAGATGACTGTAATTAATATAAAGGTAAATGTGTAATTGCAATACTTCTGAATATTAAAATAACATATTATTAACCCACATTTTAATGACTCTTGATGTTCTTTTCCATCCATGCAGTTTCCCAACAATTTTATGTGACCTGTTGCATTTTACGTACTAAAAATACACATGTGGTGGGCATTGAAGGCAGCTGGAGACCATGCAACTTCCCAGATATATTATTAGCATGCAGAGAAATATGATATCCGACCACAAATTGCATCCATGCATTCCGTTGCAATAGCGATTTTGCACACAACTGAAAATTGTGCAGCTATTACTGTAATTGACAATCCCCTATTAATTTCCTAAAAATTGTTTTGTATTCATAATCATTGCATTTAAATGTGGAAACCTTACCTAAGCACTTGAGCAGAACTTCATTAAAATGTACACCAATAGCTTTAAAAACTATTATAAAACTAAAGTCAACTCTGGCAGAACAGGAGAGATGATAATAGCAAACAAATTTGCTCTGTGGGCACCAACTTATGTTTTACGACCAGCTATATAAATTATACACCTCTTTTAAGTGCCAAATTTACCAGAACCCAGAGTTTAACACTGATATATGGCATGCTATTTGAAAACAGGGGAAAAATGCATGCAAGATAATCTTCACCATATCTTTCCTAAATGTGGTTAGAAAAAAAAGTGTCCCGGAAGGCCACCTAAGAGCTTAATGTGCTGGAAAACATTGGTCTTAAAGTAAAAAAAAAAAAAAAAAAACTCCGGAAAGTTCCTTCAACTCCAAAACCCAAGCTTAGGTATGCAGAAAGGCTTCTGGTTTCACAAACTGGCCAAAACAAACAGAGGAGAAGAAGCACAAGGAGGGAAAATCTCAAATACTCGTCGGATGAACATGAGTGTTTGTGAATGGAAAAGTTGGCAAGGAAAATATACTGTAGAAGTTTGTTCAAACTGAAACAGGACGAAGCAAAATATTGCACTTTTACATCTACGTCACTATTAGAGGTTGAAGAACCCTCTGTACCCAAAAAACAAACAAAGACCACTACGGTTTCCTGTCTTCAATAAAGTTCCCATTAAGGATGTGTTTACAGGCATTGTCTTCTTTTCCATTTGGTGTTTTTCATCCAACAACAACAATTTTCAGACTGGACTGCAATCTGGACTTAACAGCAAGTCAACCAGGACTAGGACCACATATTTCCTCAAACTCCAAGAGTTCTGCAATGTGAAAAATATGGACGGACGTATGCATACAATGGAATCAGTTTTCAGCAAGTTTATTTTTTTTTTTAAGAAAAGTGACTGTTTCTTTATTAAGTTCTGAGGTAGGGCTAAGACACTTTCCACTGTGTATATTAAGTGATATAAAGTATTTGCAGATTTAAAGCCATCAGTGAACGTTTCTGACAATACAAACTGGAAGAAAAGGAGTTTGTCATATTTCTGACTAATCCAAAGATGAGGAGCCAGATCATTTATTCAAATAAACTTTAGAGAATAAAAAGGGTGAACAAATCATAATAGTAATGATTTATGACAGAGTATGAGTAGTTCAGAAAATCCCTCTCAGAAAGAAAATTCCTCATCTTTTCTTTCTCTAACTCAAGTTTTCTTCTACTTCTGAAGAATCACAGACCCTTCTATCAAAGGTCGACAAATATAGTTCGCTTTTGAACCGCATATTAACTAAATCTATATGAAATGACAATTACAACACAAAATAGTAATGCATTAAATTATAATAATCCAAATAAGTTAAAGAAATCTTGATTAAACATAAACAAATCCTCAATAGAGCTGAAGGGGCAATCACAGAAGAAAAAACCCCTGCAGGGGTTGTACCACCAAAGAGAGCTGGTGGTAGAGTTCATCCGGCTGATCAAATCCTACAAAATGGATACACGGTCAGAAATGAAGGGCACCAAGGAGTCACTGATTATAGCAGCCCTTAGGAAGACTCGAGTTCTGTTAAATCCAAGACATGACAAATGTCTGACAACATGTGGAGAACTCCACCAAGAAAAGCAAACTTGTGTCAGTTCTCTCCCTTCTCACTTACTTTGTATTTGTCCTCCTTTGTCACTATATTATAAACAAATGTCTTCAATATTTGCAGATTTCAGTCTCTTCTTTATAGAGACCAAATCCTTCAGTAAATCCAAGTAAGACCATCTGGAAAAAATGTCTTTCCTCCATTACCACTTGTAATATTGTGATTTATTTTCTGCTACATAAAATGTTCATATCCTCCTTATGTTTTTTTTTTTCAACTCCTCTTCAACTCTACTGAAAAACATTTCCAGGCAGGAAAGTAACTAAAGCTCACTTATTTTTGAAAAGGAGAGAGCATAATAGAAACGAAAGATTCTGCAGGAATCTAGACTCAGATTCTGATGCGTTCTCTCAATGAAAAACTTGGGCCCTCTTTAAGATTTGATCTGACATTGTAAAATGAGAAGAAAAGAAAATGTAATCCAGAAGTTTTTGCAGCTAATTTGTGACGTTTCTTTTTTTTTAATCACAGCATGTTTATGCAGCCATTTTGCTAATCTGCACATTGTTTGCTTTTTTAAATTTGATTTGTCTTCTTTGATTATGTTAAAATTTCCAATGCCTCAAAAACTCATCTAAGATAAGCAGCCATGACTGCGTCAATGTTTGTTTAGGCTATTTTTACTCGCCCTAAATAACATAACATTGTTTTCCTCTAATCTTCTGTGTCGTGTGTACTGAATTTACTGCATTAGCAGACTCACGTCTTTAAAAGATAAAATGATCTCAGTGTGGAGTCAAACTATTAGTACTGCTCAGTGCAATAATAAGCAGCCGTCATGTGATTTGTTGCACGACAAGAGTAAGAGGTTTCATCCCTATAAAACATTTGTTAAGGACATCAGAAGCACTTTTCTGCTTGGATTTTCTTCAAAGCTCCATGTTTGCTGGTTTGCATTAGTTTATTGTTTTGAAAGTCCTTAACTGATAAAATGTTCTCATTTTCTGGTCCTGATGTGAAACATGTGTATTTTTAGTTGTTTCAGTGGGAAAAAATGCGGGATTTTACAAAATTGTATATTTTTATTACATTTTACAGTATTTTTTTAAAGGTATCTTCTGTAGTTTTGATTATTTACTAATGTCGCTTGAATTGCTCTGTTGTTAAAAGTTATTAAATATTCATGTTTGCAAGGTTTGTAAAACATAATTGCAAAAACAAACATACTACTGTGTTAGTTTTCTCACATAATACGAAAAGGAATCCCTTTTTGTGTCTGTGTGAAGAGGACAGCCAATATATTTAAAGCAAATTTCCATACGTCTTCACAGTGGAGCAGTTAACCTGCAGCATGAAGGTTCTAGGTTTGAATCCCAGCCTGGGCTCTTTCTACAGGGAGTTTGGAGTGAGTCAATGGTGATGTAAGTGTGAGTTCATAAGCCCTGTCTCCATTATCAAGTCTCAGTTAATATCTGGTTTGGTTCTGGCCAAGTTGGGGTGTGTCTCCACTGGCAGTGTGTTCCTCGCTACGTGGGTGTGAATGTGGGTGGGCTGTGTGGTTGAATCTCCATTGATGTCATTTTTTGTGTGTACCCTTGGGTGTTCAGTGTCTCCAAAATCACTCTGTGTATTTGTTTGTTGTGGGTTGCCTCTTCCACTTGACGCTGTACCTTCCACAAATACCACCTTGGTCATCAAGTGATGTGAATCCACGAGTCAGACAGTGAATGCAGTCTGCTGCCAATCAAATCGCTTGCTCGCAATACCTGGTTTGATCTGACTTGTACCATCCCTGAAGCAATTCCACAAAAATGTGAATTACCTGGAAGAGCCGACTGGTGAAGAACCTGTTAATACTGTACAAATGGAGAAGGGGCAATAGAAGACCAAAGAAAAAGTATTCATTGTGTTGTGTCTAAAATTGAGCTAAAGTGCAATTCCGACCAAACGAGTTCCAACAAGTCATCTGTTTAGAGGTAAAACTCCACACAGATGGGTGCAGATAAAGGTCAGCTGCAACGGGTGTCGCATTCATCCTGATGAGGGTATATGACTGTTCAACTGTGCAAGCTTACTCCTGGGTCTCTGTGATCCGAGTGCCAAACCATCAACAAAAAGGCATGGAGGTCTGCAGAGAATCTGTGCTTACATGTGCAGTCAACATTTAGAGGACCGAATCCTGCCCACTCGTTGGTTAACCTAGTATTGCATCTGAACATACACATACTTTTAAATGAGACAAGGTGCTTTTGCCAGAAGGCTGGGGGGGAGGAGGGTCAGAACAGTGACTCACTTTAATAGTGTTTCATTAGTTGGGTTGATGGAAAAGAAAATGATTTTTGGAGTGGTGTGTCTACAAACTCCATTAGATGTTGTAACTACTGACACTAAAGCTCGATGAGATTAGAAAAGGAGAGAAAAGAGAGGTGTAGAGGAGGAACATGTGTCTGTGTAACTAAGCCTCTGTATGTAATTGTCTTGTGGTAAGTGTTGTGGTATTTGGCACAGGGGGCATGTTGAAACTTAAACCCTCGCTCAGGATTGTCTTTTAATGTGGCGGGCGGCTAAAATGCTGCCCTGTCATCGGTCCACATTTTTCCCTTGCTGTACTTTGGTGCAATCAAACGCTCACGTGCGGACACGTAGCTGTAAACACAACCAGCGAGATAGAGACCTTTACATGCTCAGAGCAACCTCTTCGTTTCACCACTGAAACTGTATTCTGCAAGCAAACGTGTCTGTTCGTAATACCACACATACAGAAAAGCTGAAGCTCAGAAACCTAAGAGTCTCCACGGCTCACTAAACATTCTCAGTCGATATGAAATCTGAACTGTAGAGTTGTGCCATGTACGGAGGGGCAAAGGCGGAGGGGATCCCAGAACTGGCCTTTCCAACTATAAATTATGGCCAGAAATATTTGCTTCTGGATAGGTTTGTTGGTGGATAAAAAATGTAAATATTTCAGTTGCATAAAATGTGAGCGTAAGGAGCACTTGTTAGAATTTTATTCATTAATGCTTAAATGATAAACAAGCTTCTGGCCACTAGGTGGCACTACTGCTAAAACTAATCAACAGGTTGCCTGTTCAGCCCAGCAGAAGAAGTAGCCTGCAGTCAAGCACACAAGTGTGTAGGACAGACGGAGGACGAGAAACAGAGAAGTATACGGGAGTGAAAAGTAAAATGCTGGAGGTGTCAGGGGCAAGTAAAGGTATCCAGCCGAAAATGGTCAGAAAATATGATAGTCTTGGGTTTATTGTGAATCCAAAATGTTATGCACTTTGTATCTCTTCTAATCTAAAGGTAATATTATTGCAAATTTTGAACATTTTTATATCTTTTTTTAAAAAAGAATAAGATGATGAAGCGTGCAACAATGTTTGGAGCTTAAAGCAAGTTTGTGTTTAGTCTAAAAATGCACATCCGAGTGATCCATCTGTACTTTCTCTCTTTTGAGAATCAAACATACTGAGTAGTCTTGCCAAATGTTACTAATTGAACTTGGAAAATGTATGAAAAATAAATAAATAAAATGAGCTACAACAGCTTAAAATGTTGCATTGAAAGGCCTTTTATATCGGTCTAATGTAACATTTAAACCTTCCAAGAAACTATAATTTGTCGTCTTACCACTGAATGTTAACAGAAAAAAAAATCATTAGAAATACAGTATATTTCTGTGTAATGAATCCATGTCTTGCTAGTATTACTTTTACAAAATTACATACATTTAAAAATGTATTTTAATTTAACAGACTGCTGGTTATAATCAATATAATACAAGTTGAATCATTGTACAATATGACAATATAAAAGGTAAGAGAGAAAGATTAAAATATTGAAAATTAGTAAACAACCGTCGCCTCCGATTTTATCAGCATATTGAGGGTCTTCGGCATTATGACTTCATGCTACTGACATCACCACACCATCTTATTGTTGTGCCATGCTGGTAAAACACAACTTTATTTGCCTGCAGACAAAACAAGAGCTACAATCACCACTTCACTAGAGTAGAAACAGATGTTGATGCTAAGCTCAAAATGCTGACGCACTGTTTTACAGGTTTAAATGTTTTATGCTGTGGAAAAACGAAGCAGGCTTCGTGATTTGTTTGGATCTTCTCCTGGTTGTATTTATGATGTTCTAAACATCCCTGATTGCTCTCAGTAATCATTATCTCCGCTGAACTGCTCAATCATATCCAGAAACTACTGTTTGCCTTTATGCCCATCCGCTTGAAAATGGCTTTTTTATGTACTCGTCGTGGGAAGGATGTTGTGGGAGTGTTGGCTTTGCAAGAGTTAAATTAAACTAAACCAGACAAAGAGCAAAAAAATGAAAAAAATAAATAAATAAAGGTAACATCCATCAAAATTTCTTACTCCGTTTCTTCCATGGCTGCGTTTCTTTGTGGGAATTTAGGTGGATCCTGGTAGTTCAAGGAGAAACCAAGGGGAGGAGCAGATTTTGACTGATTACATTGTGCAGCAGTTTAGTGAAAATATCCAGAAAACGTTGTGGATTTGGCTCGGTAAGCGCTTCAGCTCTGACAGGGGAACAACAGCTGCTTCCTCTAATGGGAAGTGCTGAAGAAAGCCTGACAAGCTGCAGGAGACATGACAATTTATTTTATCGCACAGAAATATATTTTGCTTGGAATGTTATTGATCTCAGAGAAATGAGTCTGTTAGACACTTCATCTTTCCAGATATCTTCACCAGTTCTGAACCAGATGAAAGGCATATTTCAGAGATTCACACAGGTTCACTAGAAGTTTTGAGATTTATCCAGCTTCAGCAAGCAGCATTTATCTGCAGAAAAAATGATTTATGGATGACAAATCAACAAATCAACGGCTGATGATGACTTGGAGGTGGTCTAGCGTACAATTATTACCCTCATCAGCTAAATTCTTGGCTTGTTCTCCAGACAATTTTTGTCCAATAAATGAGCCAGGCCAAATGTCCAACTCCAGAAAATCCATTGCAGAGACCTTTAAAAATGATAACCAACTGATTATGGCATTCAGCTGGTTCAACCGAATTCTGATTTTGACAAAAAGATTTTTTACTTCCACAATTTGATGATCCGACTACAAGTAAAAAAATTAAAGTAGGTCAAGGCAACCCTGACATCTTAACATCTCTTCCCTGCCTTCTTCTTTTAGTGAAGTGAACAGGAAATAGTCATAGACCATAACCAGGACAAAGCCTACTTAACTGACATTTACAGACACAAGAATAGGAAATGAAATAGACAGAAACTAAACCAATCCAGAAGCCTGATAATTATTATTTCATTTGATCCAGGCTCGCAGAATAAGGGTTGTATCTAAAGCATGCAAGATATCGGCTTTCAAGAATTGTTTGTGGACACTGCTTGGTCAGATCAAAGCTTATTCATGAGTTAAATAATAGAGTTAAAAATGTACAGACCTTAATCAAACTGAATCTATGAGAAAACCTCAAAATTGCTGTTCACAGACTCTTCCCATCTAAATTGACTGTGAACAAACTAGAATGAGCAAGAATTCAGTCTCTAGATGTGCAAAGTAGATAGAGACATAACCCAAATGTTTTGAGACTGCAAGTGCAGACATTTCTACAAAGGATTAATTAATGCAGGTAGATAAACACAAATGTAGGTCGAAGGTTGTAAACAGTTCATTCCCAAAGATAATTAAGTACAGAGTACCAAATAAAAAAAGTGCAATGAAGATGCACAAAAACATAACCGTGTTCTCTAGGTTTGATAATATAATCCAGTTATAAAAGTTTTTCAGTGAAAATTTGAACAATGCCTCATTTGTAGCTGTAGACAAACTTGCTGCAAGCCTTCCCATCAATTATCAGCAGCAGGACACACTGGGGCAATAAACAGGCTCTAAAGCACTCAGTGAATATTATTTTAAAAGTTTGATTAGAGCTCAAAACTCTATAGACAACACATCATCAATACGTGACTCTTAAAAAATGTGTTCACATTGGTATAAAAGATTATTATTATTGTTTTACCTTCTGTGGCATTCCACGAGGTGGCAGGAAGTACACTGAGGTCCTGGGGAAGCTCTGATCCTGAAGAGAGAATAAGTAAAAAAAAATACTCTGAATGACTGCCAGATGAAACAGCAAAAAGTGAATTTTATTTCATATGCTGTTGCAGAAACATGAAAAATACTCCATAGATACATGTGGTGATGGTGTAGGTTTGCTGATGCAGATCAAAGGACTGATTGTACAACAGGGAGCCTATCAGCAGGCCTTTTGGGCCTAATGCGTCTTTATTACCAACTGACGACAGAGCTACGCTTTTCATTATAGGAGGCTGAAAATGGGCTTCAGTGTGTGATGCTGCAGGTCATCGGTGATTCCCTGCAAATTAAAAAGCCAAACATGGAAAGAAAGAAAAGTCTCCTGAAACAACAGCCTGCACTACAAATGATTCTCAGAGGTAACATAAAACACACGGGTGGCATCACATTGTGTTTGTATGCATCACTATGTGTGCAGTGAATGACACACACAATCTCAGTGACAAACACATGCAGAAAATGTAGGGTTGGGCAATGACATAATCTCTACGAATGAATATTTCTGCATGTGTTCCACAAATGAAAACAGAGATGTATTGAGAAATTAGCTTTTGAACTTAATCAGTCAATTTTAAATTGGATTCATAACTGGTCAGATAGTGCCCCAAAAGTCTATCTAACCTATCGGAAACTACTTCACGGTGACAGCTTAAACTCTTGTGTGTGCAGATTTTTACTGGGGAAGAAGATTGGGCATTTTTAATGAGGTCAGAGGCAGCACAGAAATGTATGAAGATATTTAGCAGGTAAAAAAAATGACATTCTTCACTTTACTCTTCTTAACCAGAACTTATTATTGTAAAAATAAGAAATATACCTTAAAATTTTACACAAATCTTACAAGTGAAAAAGTGTGAAATCAATGTTCCTCAGGGACAAAGAGAGAGTCAAACTAATTAGGTGATAATGTGTTGGATCACACGTTTCGTCTCGGGGTGGGTACAACTTCGCGGTGGTCCTTGGTGTTAACAAGCTATGCTTCAGGCCTCCACACCTGTCACCAAGACGTCCCACGTCATGACAACTGGACAACAACAAGCTGCAGATTCAGTTGTGGTGAGCATTGTGGTTCCTTTTATCCACAGTGCTAAGGGGAGCAAACTTAACAACACTAGAGCTCAATAAACTCTATTATTTAATGTTAATTTATTATCAAATGATGCTGCAGGTTTTTCACCAAGTGTACTGTTGTGTGGGGAATGAAAGCGAAATAATGGTTGGGTCCTTAACATGATGTGGTATCAAAAGAAGTTTTGGCCTCAAAGTGAGTCTAATTTTCCTTTTTTATGTGCTGACAGACTTTCAGAAGCCTCAAGCTTCTCAGTTAACAAAAGACAGAGGAGAAAAGGCGTTGAGGCTCACTGGGTTCAGCAAGGCAGAACAAGTCGAGCACAGCAGCAACATGAGAGCTCAGCAGTCAGAGCTGGTGATGGGAAAAGCGGAACTAGAGGGACAGAAGTACTGACTGTTGTGTTATTAAAGGCAATACAGTAATAATAGTGGAGGTAATTTGGGAAATTTTCTTTAGAATCAGAGACACAGATTACAAAAAAAATACTCAATTGAAGAGAGACGAAGGGCTTGTTTTAGTCCCCATGGTTGTCCTTTTTTTAAATTATTTGAGTAACTTTATATTTTTTAACTGAGTTTCTACAGTCTTCACCCACCTATGTTTAGATAGTATGATGAGATGTGAACATATAGAAATAACATACAACTTTATCCAACAGATGTTGAAGTAAAATTAACTGATTTTAATTTTAAACATACTGTATGTTTAACAGTGATAGAGAATTACACTCTTGTGCCAGGAACAGCACCTGTAAACAAGAATACTTTGATTTCTGGATCGACAGACAATGGTATAAGTAATTTAAGTCTGATATAATTTTTCATTCAGGCTTTAAAAATGCAATGAACTTTTTATTAATCAAATTATCCCAAAAAAACGCCTCAGCTCTTGAAAAATATTTGGTTAAGCTTCTCATTACACATAACACAAGTATGACAAAGAGGAAGTGAGGTTTTATTTAATTTGTCTATCAACTTTATATCTTAAGTTTCCACTTCAGTGACTTAAAAGTAATGGAATGTGAACAACTAAGCTTTTAAAAATATTTTTGTTAGACTTTGCTTTGGAAGTGAAAAAAGATCTCACCCAATTTGGAAAGTCTTTTGTTTTATGTTTTATTTTATTCGCAGCTGTTTGCCACCACTAGTGAAAGGGGTTAAAATTGCAGTTGGGTTTAGGACATCCAAAGTTCACAGAAAGTGAAATGGGAGCAGCCTTTCATCCTCATCCAGCTGTATTTGGCTTCTGAAGATAAAAATCAGGCAGCGACACAAGCTTAAGCACCATGAACCTATCAGATTTTAGTGTGACTTTGCTATGACAGCAACATATGGGAATCAGAGCTGAGCTCAGGAATGAGGAAAAGGAATTGCGCAAAGAGTATAAGGAGCACAAAGGAACAAGAAACAAGAGCAGCTTCGGAGGGCAAAGCTTAACCAGAAATCAGAAATGTTCAATTTGAACTGTTATGCATATTGTAGCAACTAATATGCTGTTATATGGTCTGGGGGCTGAGTTTGGAGCCAGGGTGGTTGGTGTGGTGAGGAAGACTGATGTATGAGCGCTCCCGCTCTGTTATTAAGGCCTCTCCCAAAGACTTCTTCCATCCCACTTAGATGGAACATTGACCTAACTGAGAGGTTATCTGGAACAAGGGCAAACCCAACATTTTTACAGTGCAATATTTCTGCCTTAAAGAGATGAAAGGGACAAATGCACAGAAAATTAGGGATGATAGTTAATTCTGCCTCCCATTTATCTTCATCTTCTCTCTCTCATCTAATCTTATAAAATAAGATGTTTCTATTTGAGAAATGGTTATTTTCCCGTACATCAACCAGGTCATCTAAAGTGCTCCTCATATTTGGGTAAAGGAAACCGTTGAGAGTTTAAATGTTGACTAATTTCTCCGAAGCAGTCCATTCATAAATAATACAGAGACTAGATTAAACCCACAATTCCTCAGGTCCAAGATATAAACCCAGAGCTATTGCTCTTTAATGAACTATTGGCAGAATAAGGTTTAAGATGAGGAGACTTAGTGGAAAACTTCCATCACGGTGAAGTAAAACAGATTAATGTTATTGAATATGCCATAATGGGGGGATTCATAGAAAAACCTCCTCCTAAAAATAGTACTGGAAATACTTGGAAAGTATGAGTTAAAGTAGGAAAACAGCAACAAGGAAACTTCTAGTTAAACTCTCAGAGAAGACTTTTATTTTTAAGTGACCTCTTTTTACAGTGCAGCTTTACATTGGCTTAACCGAGTATATAAATCATCATCATGTGGAATGAAAATAGTCAAAACGAGAGTCACACATGGATGTCTTGGAGCCTCATGACAGACAAAGAACAGTAAGACAATCAGATGAAAAAAATGTCTGTGAAGACACAGGTCAGTAGAAATGACTGTCCCTGTTTTTCATGATGGGAGAAAATTTCAAACAGTCAGATGGGGGAAATTGACCAATCCTAAGAAAACTGATTGAAAGCATTTGAAATTATAGATACAAGCAAAATGGAAACTTTTTGTCGACTCAGAACCCAAACTTTTTAAAGCCTGGGTATAACTGACCCAGGCCAATTGTTTGTAGAGCGAGATAAGATCGGTAAATAAGACCGGTTTCACATGTTAGTTTCTGCCTGCCTGTGATCACTCAATGAAATCTTGCCTGGATGATCGGAGCACTCCAAAAAGAAAATTAGCTGTTGAAGCACTTCTCTATGCACATGCGTGTTAAAGGGCACCTTCTTGATTCAGAGGACTTCAGAGAAAGAATGTTGCAATAAACATTTAGTAAGCAGAAAGGCCTGCTTTTGTTGAGTGTTACAAAAACATTTCAAAGCTACTTGCAAAGACAAAATATTACCAAATCCAGAGCCATAACAGAAAAAACCTCAGGTTAAGTTATACTACAAAAACAGTCCTTTACGTACAAACAGAAAGACGGTGGAGCAAGAAACACTCTATAGGTTTGCACGCCTCCATAGCTGCACCTGCAGGTTTGTGTGCAGGTGTTTGTTTTCAGGATGAACCGAAGCAGAAACAGAGACAAAACCGGACCCAGTTCAGAACTGTTCACCTGAGAACATCATGGACCACAGAACACAGGAACCAACACAAACACCCTTATACACTCACTCCTGCATCTATCCTGCTCTGTAACCTTATAAGACCACAGATGGAGAGGTGAGAGTGAGTCCAGGGGAGGAGGAGGAGGAAGAGGAGGCAGATAATAGCAGGCTGTGTGACAAGGCACTTTCTGGATCAGAACATCTAAAGAAGACGTGACAGAAAGATGGAGCTCAGACTGGAATACAAAGCTCTGTTACAACTACCTGTCAGAACTATGCTACATTTTCTTAAAAAAACAACTACAAGAGGTCAGATAACAGTATATGTTGTCCAGTTGTCCAGGAAATCCTTGAAACTCATGTTTGTTACACCTAAGACATTACGTAGTTAACTGATAACCCCCCCCCACACACACACACACACACAAAAGATGGAAATGGAATGCAATCCATGGTAGTGTGTTGTTGAACTGCTGCACGGCTACCTAAGAGAAATCCGACACATCGTGAAGAAGCTGAAAGTGACACACATCAACAAGTGCTGAGAAGACCTCATTTAAACAGCATGAGGACCATGGTGACAACTGTCACCACCAGCCATTCCTCAGCGCTTCCCGAAGAAAGCCGAGTCACAATGAGCAACGCAACACTCGAGAAACACTGACCTCTAATGACCTTCTGAGACCTCTGACCTCCAAAAGAGGTGCAAAGATGAACAGATTTACAGCACAGGCTTTTATGGGATCATTAATATATCTAGAGGCTTAATCAAAAATGTTAAACATCATATTATGGTTTCAATTAGCACTCAACACAGTAGCACAATATGTTCATGAGAACTTTTATTCTGATGAGCCACACCAAGACCGAAGAGATCACTGTGCTTGGTAATGTTTATAGATCAAATATTAATGCTAGCAAGTGGCTTAGGCAGTCATAAAAAACAATAATAAATGTCTCAATACACTAAAATTTGCTACGCTGTAAAATGTTCACAATGTAAATCTTTTGAACAAATTCAAAACATTAGCTTAGTGTTAGCTTAGCCTTCTTTCTTTTTAACTTCCCTGAAACTGGATTTCTCAGAGTAGTTAATCTTGTTGCCAGGTAACTTTTTTTTGTTGCCATTATCCTTATCATGGTCACTTTGTCAGTCTTTTGTCTTTTGACAATTAGCCTAGAAAAAGAAAAAAAATCCTCCCTCATGCAGTTTGAAAATCTTTTCACCTAAAACTATGCTAGAGTTACCACCACGGAATAAATATTAATGCCATCCAGAAGAAGAGCAGCTATGGGAATATTGTGGTATTTTGTCAACAGGGTAGAACAAGTTTGAACAGAATTGCTGTGGAAGCTTCTTTAAATAGAAAACAATAAGGTCATTATTTGCTGGACATCTGATGCGTCTCTGTTGAGTAATGCTGCTTACTTGAATTGGACCTGTGAATCATGAAACCACTTGGTATTTCTATGATGACGAGAAGACTAAAACCGTCAAAAAAGACATTTTAATGAAGGGATTCCCATTTCAATTTAATCTGGACTAGACAACCACCATCCCTTCTTTGCACTGGGTGCAAAGATGCCACAAGAAGGAAAGAGAAAGATATAAACAAGTTACTCTAACTGCATCTAAAATCAAGAACAAGTCCAGATCTATTGTTTCTCACACTTTTAACAGTTAATCAGTTTTATGCAGGTTTCATTTGTTGTGATGCTCTGTTCTTATATATTTTAAGTTGCGTTGTTAAGCTTTCCCATGGTTAGAATTTTACATGAAATGTTGGAATTACCCTATCTTGTCATATAATGGTAATTCTTTGCTACATGGAGACACATTACCACAAGTATGGCATTTGTATTTAAACCTATACTGAATGTAGGAACATGGCTGTAAAACTTGATCTAGCATCTGTTTCCTGGTGCAGAAGCCTCCACTGCTCCTGTGAGGCTCTGCAGTGGAGGCCACGCTGATCTAAAACGGACCTGGTTAGTCCATTTTTGGGTGAGGCTCCCCTTGGCTCCAGTTACCAGTGGTGTAAGCAGACTGTTGAGGAATGTGCAACAGCATGTTGCCACCTACTGTGCATCTCATCCGTTTTCACCTGACAAGGCCTGATAGGAGATGTGTGAGCCCATCCGCTCATGTCTCTGAATAAACCAATTCGCTTCCAAAGCTGACACATCAGGCCTCGAGAGCCTGACGTAATTTCCAGCGGCTGTAGTTTTTCCTCTCCATGGATCATGAAGAGAGTCGTCACACCTGTAAGTTTGAAGAACATTACTTGCTAAGCTGGGACTGGAAGTATTTTGGAGATTTTGTTTTCCCCCTGGGTTGAGATGTCTGTCACAGGTCATGAGTGTCAAGGAAGATTTAAGACCTGAAGCCAAAGTCAGTCAGACTGTCTGAGTGCAGGACGGGGATATAGACATCTATCTTGACGTTTTGTGCATGACTTTTCTGTAAATAAGGTATCATGTATGTCAACAGACTGAATGGTGTGAATAGGAAACATGCCATGTTAAATCCCTGCCTGCTCATGTGAAAGCTCTGGGAAACCAAACCAACAACACTGACTCTGTGTCTGCACTTCCGAGATTACCTGGAGGGGAAATCTTGAAAAGATTTTGACAGCTGACACTGACACACCTAATATGGCAAAGACAACGCTGCTAGATCAACAAAAAAAGCTTGGATGACTAGGATGTCAAAAGTGAAGTAAAGAGTGTGTTACTTTTATTTTTGGCTAATTAAGGCTTACAGACAATGAAAACCCCCAATCCACTTTTTTATGTATTTATTTTTTTTATATCGATTGCATGAAATATTCCATAGATGCTTTGTGAGGTCCATGGATATTTCTGTCCAATCAAATTGTGTTGCCATGGTCACTGAAGCAGGTATTTGTGCTTTTTCCAGTGTTGACAGCCGCCAGGTTTTTCTGGAAAATAAAATCAGAATCTTCATAAAATGTTTGAATAGAGGGAAGCATGTGAAATGCTATAACATTTCCAAGTAGACAGCTGAAATTAGATTTGATCAAATAGAGTGGACTGGGAGTAGTAGATGGCAAATTATCATTGATGGTGCAAACTTCACAAATTATATACAGAAGCTTGAATTCTGTACCTCAACTTCTTCAAAATCAAACTAAATGCAAAAGTTGCTTCCATCTGAAAGTAGAACTTTAAATTCACTGGCAGCAGTTCAGTCTTTTTCTCCTTAGCCCAGGTAATTTGGCTGATATGTCTGGTTAAGCAGTGGCTTAATGAAGCATGAGAAAGTTACAGCTCATGATCTAGATAAATCAATGCATGTCAAGCACCTGGTGAACCTCCCCCAAATGCTGGAATAGGCTTTGACTCAAAGTATCCCTACATTATTTGTTCCCGTCGACCATGAAATATTTCTGACAACATTGTTTTTCTTCCACTAAACTTTCCCTTATCTGGCCTGGACAAAGCAGTCTGTAGGCAACAAGCTTCTTTGGCAGTGAATGTTTGTAGCCTTTCCTGGGATTGGATCTTACAAAAAGGGCAACATGTCTGTGTAAAATTTTTTTTTAGCTGGTGTTACAAACTAGTAAAATTTTAATGTTGAGTTGCTATTCGCTGTGTGTGCCTTAATCAACAAAGTGAGCATAAATACACATTAAAATATACCATTCTGTAATAAATTTAAAACATAGTATGAGTTTGAATTTTTAACTAAATTAGTGAAAATAAGGCCTTTTCTATCATTCTCATAATTCTTAAGATATCATCCTAAGTATCATTGCAGATAATTTCCTAATATCGTGCAGGCCTATATGTTGTTATTCTAAGAAGGAATAAATTGAAATGGAGGATTCTCCCATGTGGTAAATATAGATTTTACACACAGAGCCACAACTCATAGTTGTTTGGGAGTGGTGCCACAAACATGGAAAGAAATTGAGCCCTAAAAAGTATTTTGGATACAGAATAAAGAAAAAGAGACATTGTGGTTTGTTTTGGCAAGCAGTTTAAGCTGACATTAGTCATTCTTAGAATAACTGAAACTCTTAGCAATTAGTGGGTTCAAGTGCTGCACTGAGGCCAAACAGCAGACAAAATCTGAATAAAGAAGACCTAATTTGTCATTTTATTACAATGCTTCATTGTATGGAAAATGTAACTAATGTGGCTGGCTAATTTTTCATCAACTATCATTGTAAAATTCACAAATTTGTTCAACAAACAAAAGTGGGCTCAGCGTGATGGCTTCAAGCTGCATTGATAAAATCTGGATAATTCTCAGATGCTTCTGGGAAACTGGACGTGAGACATCATGTCTCCATCGAGTCATAGCTGAGTCAGCTCCCAGTGCCTGACGTTAAAGGATAGTCTCAGTCGCAAGGAATCCAGGACTCCAGGACTCCAGACAAGAAGGGGATTAAGATAGGGATGCAGTGAGAAATTGATTTGTATGAAAACAATACTCTGAACAGATTTGCAAAAGAAATAAAACTGCAGAGACAGACACAGTAGGTTGGAAATGCATAAAAAATTCAAAGAATGCAGCAACAACAAAATCAAATCAATAAATGCATGCCATGCCATTTTGGTTCCTTGATTTTTCCGCCAGGCATTGGTCTCTGTAGCGGTTTTGAAAAAGCTGCACAGTGCGCATCTGGCAAACAGAGAACATCTGAGTGTTTGCAGCACAGGCTCACCTGTCAATCACCCAGATGCTCTCTGCAGGAAACGTCTCCTTGTCACAGGTCAAGAAAATAAGCGTCGGCATTCCTTGACATGTTTGGACAATGAAGCGGGCAGGTAATGAGGAAGACAGGAGGTTGGAGGAGAAAGAGAGACTCGAAGAGGGCTGAAAATCAGGCAGAGTGACAAACCCGCAGAGTCGGCATCCAAACAGCTTTCCACTATTCAGGAAAAAGTTTGAAGAGCCAGTAATTTGCACTGTGGGAATTCAGAATGAGATACTACAACAAGTAAGAAAAGAACCATGCGAACTAAGCAACTGGAAGCAGAATAAATGTATGTGTTGCGCTTATGCACGTACTGCGATATCAAACAAAATATTAACCTAGAGATGACTCATTTACGTCTTATTAGTTAATGTTGCCATATTTCACAATTACCATTTTAAAAGGAAATTACCAATAAGTCATATTCATTTCTCTGATGCTCTATTAAAAAGCATCAGGATTCAATATGTCCAACAGACGGAAGCAGGAAAAGGCAATTAATGTCAAACAGGGTTCAGAAAGAAGAAGAAAGTTTGCAAGTTATGAGAAAACTCAAACTCTCTGATGTGTAGATTTTCTTTTGCATACCAATAACGTTGGAAAAATGAAGGACTACAGCAGAGGCACCTGGCTGGATCTGCTTAGATTTCAAGAGAAAGCCGAAAGGGGACCATATGATGTGAGGATTAAAAAAAAAAAGGGAAAACGTAAAAGAAATGTTGGACATGTGAAAGTAATAAAACTGTGGAGAACATGCAGAGTAAACTAAACAATGTGGGAAGCTCATGGAATGGAAACACTGAATTGACTATTTGATGTGTTTAGGGGACTATTGGTGCATAAAAAGGAAAAAATCATGGAAACAATTCTAAAAAGGGGCAAAGGAGGAAAAAGAGAAAAATGTCTTTATGTATAATATTTAGGGCAAAAAAACTGAAAGACTGAATTCAGTTTTTACACCAGTTTGTCTATTTTGACATGAGTCTATCTGTGAAATTTCTCCTCTGTTCTCTAAGCTTTCCCTAATAAGTATTTTATTTCACTAAAAGTCTGGTGAGGAAGCTGACTCAACTTATCCTGGAAAGCATTCAGAAAACTTCTCCATAGTCTCACCACATCACTGATTAACTCATTTTCCCTCAAACACCTTTTATAACCTTTCCACCTCAAACACAGTCAATAAAAAGAACAACAGGCAGATCAGAGCAGGAAGATGCCTCATGGATTAGCTCATTTCCAGTTTAGCTCATTCGGTTTGAGTGCGGTACAAACTACTTTCATTAGTGTTGCATATGTCCTATGTGCATTTTTTGTGTAAGTTTTTATTGCCTGTTAAAACTTTTACAACATCTCAACTTGTCCTATCAGGAAACGCTTACTTCCTGCTTAGAGCTCATCACTATCATTTACAGAAAAGTCATGTTGTATAACTTTTATTTAAAACCTTTTTCATATATATATATATATATATATATATATATATATATATATATATATATATTGCATTTTGCCTTGCAGTGGGCACTCAACTTTCTAATAACTATGTGTATTTATAACTTGAAATGTCTTCTTCAAAATTCATCCCCCTATTCAATGTCCTGCAGAAAATGTCAGTGAATAGCCAGTAAGATTAAATGTTTCTTTTGTTGCACATTATATTAGTGCTTAATATACGTGCAAATCATAATATTAACCTCTTAAAACTACAAGCTAACTTTTCAATAATATTAATACATGGCTGAAAACAACACAACAAACTACTTCATGCTTAATTAGTAATTGTTGAGGATGCTCTGAAATCCTTCATACACACTTAAGTCATTAAAATGATGGACTTGCTGGTACCATGTCCAAGCTACATTAAAAGCATTAAAGCATTTTCCCAGAATTATTCTGTTTTGCCTTTCTTTCTTTTTGTCAGACTCATGTTTCAGTCAAGTTAATTTCAATACTATACCTAATTCAAATGAGGATTTTTATTAATTCCAGAAAAAAAACAATCAAAAGAAACTTTATGTAACAAAGTAATTATCAAGCTTGTTAAAACATGCGTTTACCACGATTAACCACATATTCTTTCAATTACATTTTTTGTTTACATTTTTTCAGCCACAAATCATTTCTAGTGTTGGCATTAAGACATAAGTCAAATGGAACCTATTTGACAAATGCACACTGAAAAATATAAAAAAAAACATCACATGACACCCCAATCTAAAAAAAACAAAACAAAAAAAAAATTATTTACATCTATCAATATGGAAAGAGTTTTGAGGGCTTTGGGACTCCAGTGATCCACAGTGAGAATCACACAACTTCAAAAAGGAGAAAACATGGAGCAGTGCAGTCTTAAATTTAATTGCAATGTTGAGGCGTGATCTTAAACAGACATTGAATGCTCCAAAGCCCTCCAAAGTGGGAGTGTTTGTTGCCAACTCTTATAAAGTCATTTTTAAGAGAAGGCAAAAAAAACCCATCTTCACCAACAATGTAAAAGCTACGTCCAGTTGTCATAAACAACCAAGGTCAGCTGTCACTGCCAAGGATTGGCACAAAGGGCCAGGCTGTTTGGGATCTGGTGGCTCTGACATGTTGGAGTGGAACATCCCAGACAACGGGTGAATGCCCTGGTACAAAAGTTAATGAAAACATTTAGCCACAATCAACACAATTGTGTCAAAGTCTGGTATGTCTCATATTCTAGCACAACAAAATGTGTTCACTCAAAGTCTGAATAGTTTACTGTTGATAAGACCACACTAGCCACTTAAGAGACGATTCCATAATTGCAGTCTACAAGGACATAAGAGTGTGAAAAGCTTTGTAACATCAGCTTTTAAATGCGGTGAGCTGTGTGAATGTGGCAGCAGGCTGGAGCCGCTCTGGGCTTCGTTAGGCCACCATCACTGACTGAAGCAGTGAATTACCTTGCCTGATCATGGCGGTGTAATTGGTGACACATGCAGGCAGCCTTAAAGCTCTTCTTCTGGCCCTCCCTCAGTCTTCAGGTCAAAACAACGGTAAGGATCAAATGTTTGCCTCAGCGAATAAAACAAGTGAGCAAAGAAGAGGGAAGAAAGTAAACTGGAGGAAAATCAAAAGTGACATTCTTTCTTTTATTCCAAATGTTTACTCTTTTCTGCTTAAGAGAGCAACGCACACGCTGCGTCTATTCAACGCCACTGCAGGATTTCCAGTCTTCCAGATCTGCCCCTTCCAGCATTCCCTCTACTGTACACAGTGTCTCTCTTTTAAATGCATTACACAGTGCTCTGGGTCCTTTTCAAAGCAATAAAGCCACGATGGGCTCAGGAATGGTTCATGCTAACATAAACAATCCTCCCTCTACTTCAAAGGACAAACAGAAAGAGAGGCTGAAGAATGGGCTGCTGGGCTTACAGACAGTGTCTTCGTTTGTGATCCATGGCAACAAAACGAACTCGGATCCAAACAGTGCGCATAGCTTTAAACAGTTTATCACGACTTTGAAACAACGATGGAAAAAGATTCTAATACATTGAGTCTTTGATGATTCCATCACAGCATGGAGTTCTGCAGTTTCAGAATCATTTCTCCAGCTTGTAAACTTTTTTTATGGAAGGCATTAAAAGGCATTATGTAAGGTGGGGGAACCCATCTGAACAGAAACATGTGCATGGGTCTCTTTAACAGCACAGGTGAATAAATAAAGAGAATGAAACTAAAATGAGATGGTTAATATTATTGGCAAAGATGTGTGAAAAATGTTAAAAAATCTTTTCTTACTGTCGTGGCAAAATCCAGACTAAAAAACAATAACCTTTGTGAATTAGGGTACATTAATTCATCCATCATTGTCATTGTACGGGAGGTGGGATAGATCCTGGACAGGTCATCAGCCCACTACAGGGCAACACAGAAACACTCAGGATAGACATCAATGAAAACAGACACACACACGCACATACCTAAGAGTAACAGTCATGTTTTTGTGGTGTGGGAAGAAGCTGGAGAACCCAAACAGGAAGCACGCATACATGTGGAGAACATGCAAACTCCATACAGAAAGATCACAGACCAAGATTCAAACTAATGACACAACAGTGTGATACTACGCCACCTAGAGCCACACACTGATTGAGAGAGGACTTTAGGAAAAAAATGTTTTAGGAAAAAAATGCTAAGTGCTTGCTGGCACTCAAGCTGCTTTGTACAACCTCCTTTTCCAGGAGCTCAACACTTATTCTTCTACTATTACATTTTACAAGGTTAGAGTATATCAAGAGAGGAATTTTTTATCATTCCTTTTAGTTTAATCTCTCTAGATCAGTGGTTCTTATCCTTTTTTGAGGTACCGAACCCCCCAGTTTCATATGCGCATTCACTGAACCTTTTTTATCCTCCCTCCCCCAGCCGACACACAAAATACTTTGCAGTATTCTGATTAAGTTAGTTTAGTTGTGTTAGTTGTATTAGTTGTGTTACCACCCCACGCCACTAGAGGGAGTAGCAACCCCAAAAAGAGGCGACTAATGAGCAAATTTAGACTATAGAATTTGGTAAAAACAGTGAGTTTTGCTGAAATAATTAAAGACACACGTTTAAATCCATGCTGAGAGTGGAGCTCCTTGAATCAGGGCTCCTCCGCAGCTCTGATTGGCTAATCAATGTAACGTGATCCTCTGCAACAAGTGATGGCAAAGCGGGGCGTCATCTCGACTTTACACAAGTGTGTCTTTACCTCTGCGGCAGAGGCTCCGACAAACCCCTGAGACCAACTCATCAAACCCTGGGGTTCTATCAAACCCAGGTCAAGAACCACTGGTCTAGATACTCCTGGATAATCTCTTGTGCTCCACATATTTCACTGAACATTTTGATTTTGGGCCCTGGAATAATCTTGGATATGCAAACTATTTCTGACTTAATTTGAGTTTTTAATTTGCTGACTGACCTGATGATTTGACAGTTTCTGTCTACTGGTAGCATCCATCAGATTTTTGGTTAAGCTGACAACCACATTTTTGGACTGCGGCAGGAAGCCAGAGTACCAGGAGAGAACCCATGCATGCACATGGAGAACATGAAACCCCATGAAGACTGACCCAAATCCAGAACCTTCTTGCTGAAAGGCAACAGTTTTACCAACTACACCACTGTGTCAAAACCTCACATGGAGTTTTTGTGGCATTAATCCATAATCCCATGTGAACAAAGCACAAAGTTACACTTAAAGTTGTAGTATGATATAACAAATTCCGCATGTTGATATGTGTTATATCAGGATACAAAAGGTTGTTTCTTCACACCAACGGTTGTATAGACTGGGTGATTTCAAAATGTCTCTTGTTGCTATACTTCTGTAACACTGAGCTTTGGCGATTTTCTTTACCTTTCTTATCATCCTTCTCACTTTGTAAAGCAGAAAGATAAACTTGGATCTTTGTCCAGGTCTAGTAGTTGTTGCTCTTCCAGTACATAAAGTTAAAACCAAATATGTTTTCTTTTCTTGTTTTATCACGTGAGGTTATGAAACATTACATACCATCACCAAGGTGCCAATAAATATCCAGGGTACAATAAACTTTAAAATATGCATGACCATAAAAAGAGGTGCAATACTTATCCTGAGGTTTTCTGTGTGTGTGTGGGAGTGCGTGCGTGTGTGTGTGTGTGTGTGTAGGTGTGTGTGGTGTGTGTGTGTGTGTGCAGGTAGGGTTGCTAAAAGGCATGCTGTATAGCTGCAGGCTGAAGACAGACGGCACAGACGGTGAAGTGTGTCATAGTTCACATCTGGTGGATGGGCTCCGTTAGCTTCGTCTGCCTGCCTGTTATTATACAGTACAAATCCTTTGAACTGAGCAGCCACTGCTCACAATCCCCAGACTTTAACACAACCAGCTTGTTCCAGATTTAAAAAAGATTTTCATTCTTCCTCAGTAAGAATTATTATTATTAATTATTATTTTATATATATTAAAGTCAGGCTGTACAGTTTGATCGTTCTGGTGAGGAATCATGTTTAAACAGCAGTGCAGCCTGAAAACTTGGAAATGCAGCTAATTTCAGAAAATCTATGCTCCAAATAAGACATTCCAATTTCTTTCAATCCCAACAAACAGTCATATTCAACACAAGTCATTTCAAAGTTGATGGGGTAATTTTAGAGGTAACGAGAAAGTGTTTATTTTGCTTTACAAAAAGCCCCTGATCCACCCAACAACTCTTTCTTTATGTGTCTCTGCCATCACTTGGGGTGGAACAACTTTCATTTATTGACAAAGTACTTAAGACACATTTAGATAGACACAGTCAGAAAATTCAGCTGTTGGTCTGGCAGCACTCAATGGGTTAAAAATTATGGGACCATTTAGCTCTTCATGCTTTTCCTGCAGAGAGTTATTTGAGCTTCTTCAGCAGACTCCTCTAATGGTTTTAGACATAAACTTGCAAGACATTTAAAGTCAATATGAAAAACTTCTACAACTACTTGTTTCCCATTGTGACAATGAACTGGATGGGTTTAAGAGCCCCACCGCCCCATCCTCCCAAACTGGAAAGTATTAAAGTGAGTTATCTTTTCTGGTGCAGCAATAAAACACTATATGTACGTTTTGGACAAGTGTGTCATGGATCTGTAATCAAATTACATTAAAAGTATAATCTACCAAAGCCACAAGTACTCTATAAAATATCCTGCTTTTCTTATCTGTCGGTTTCCATACAACAAATTTCTTTGACATCTTGCTTAGGCATCTTGGTGCTTTCTCCATCAGTGGACATTTTTCAGGGAAAAAAATGAGAATCATGCAATTTTAGTCTCTGCCAGCAGTTTAAATATGAATAAAATAAATCCAAATGAGACCAGCTACCTGAACTAAAGTTCAACATTAGGTAACAGGATTAACAGTATGCAAGTAAAAAAACCAAAAAACAAATAGGATTAATATGAACATATTTTATTATAACCATAATACTAATGTTCTATAATTTTAGTTGACGTAGGAATATTGTTGCTTTTCTGCTTTAAATCAATTCAATTAATTTATGTCACACATATTTGCATTTCTTGATGTTGATATTGTGATTCTTTATTTAAAATTATTATAGTGTGAGATTCTCATACTAAAACATAATTTTAACATAGCAGGGAGGTAAACGCATTGTAATTGTAAAAAAATAAAAAAGTAGGAAGGATAGAATAAAAAAGAAGAAAAACGTTTACATGTCACATGCAACCACTTGATGATTCCAGCTGCAGCCCTCCACAGACCAATCCAGGACAGCGTTTGTGAAATGTAGATTTATTTTTGTTCAAGTGTGCAGCTAACATTTTTCAGGGGTGAAAACCAGAATGAGGGATTCTGGGAAAACCAAGAAAACCAAGTCTAAGTAACCACAAAATGCTGTGAAACAAGCAGATGCCGAGGGAACAAACACACAAGCACATGCACATAAAACATCTTTTGTGTAACAGATCTGTTATTTCTCTGGAGTGAGGAGCACACAATAGAGTTTAAGCATCGGCATATGTACAGTGCAGCGTCGAGCCCCTGATTTAAATCATTTGCAGGCTCAGGCTTTCTAAATGCTCCTTCTTTGTTTGATGAAATGCAATCTGATCTTGAGTCCTTGAGTTTTCTTTCATTACTCGCCAGTCAACAGACCAGTAGGCCATGCTGACTTTGAACTGTTCTTTTACTGCTTTATTAGCTTTTGGTAGAAACTGCACTTCTGGCATGGTGCTCTTCTCCGGTAAGAGTACCATGCTTGGTACATGGTTAGTTGGAGGGTCTGAACAAGTGATGAAACAAAACAATCTGCATACTGGAAGATGAAAACCTCCTGTTTTTTTTTGTCTGAATATGCTTATTGTTACAACTTACCAATCTCTTGCTCTTTGGGGAGTTGCAATTACAAAAAGCCAAACATAAATTAAAGAATTCTATTCAAATTGTATTAATTGTGGTGTTAAAATAAAATGTACTGTAGTGATGATAAAGCAGTATAACTGAAGATAAGGGCCTATTTTAAACCAATTAGATTACAACATTAAAAGTCTGTCACAATGGGAGTGAGCTTAAAAACTCAGTGCACAATACTGTGTATAGGATTCTGGTAGTACCAGTGGTTGCTTATGCATCATCTACTGATTTTAAGCAGGACTGGTGACGCTGGCCTTAAAAAGAGTGCAACTTCATCACAACTACATCATCCTGGCTGATAAAGCTCAGTGTTGCCTCATTTCTTGTAACGCATTTGGCACATATGGTGCGTGATGTACTGTGAAGCACATTGTGACTGCTCTCTGAGAAAGATGTTACATAAGTAAAATTTACTTAATTTACAGGCCTTCACGCTGCCCAGGCAGCAAAAACAGGATCTCACAAAACAAGAAAAACTAAAAATGATTCAGGCTTTCAAAAAGGTGCCAAACACTTCCAAAAATATGGCGCAGTATAGATAACACATATTGAGTTTGAGTTTGTTGAGAGGAGTGATAGAAAGTCTAACATCTGCTGTAAGGAAGGACAAGCAATAACACCCCTTTGTTCACCTGAGATGCAACTGTCTTTCCCTGTAGAAGCTCTCCAAGTTCTGCAACAGTTTCATTCACTGGGTGTGAGACATTGACCAACAGTGATGTTATTAGACTTCTTCATCTACCACCATCTGTGCCAGGTTGAAGGGACGTCCTAGGACAGAGCTGGCCTTCCTGATGCGCTTTCTGCTTCCTATTATCTGTGGATAAGCTGCTGCTTCAACAAAATACACAACTGAATATTGTCAATACCACCACAAAGTCAACATTGATTATGTCAATGGCACCAACACACCCCATATGTCTGATTGCCAAGTTCTTAAAGTGCAGTAGAGTCAAATGACCATGAAAACTCAAGACAGCAGGATTGCTTTAATCCAGAGTTAAATCATCCTACAATGTAAAGTTGATGTAATTTTTTTCCTGGAGCTTCTAAAAATGTAAATTGTGAACATCAATTCAAGGAGTAGAAAAAGAATTAGAAAAAAAAAGATTAGTTTGTTCATTTATTTATGCTATGCTTAGAGATTTATTATTCTTTGCACTGTGGTATATGGTTTAGAGCAGTGGTTCTTAACCTGTGTTGGATTGAACCCCAGGGGTTCGATGAGTCGGTCTCAGGGGTTTGGCGGAGCCTCTGTCGTGGAGGTAAAGACACACTTGTGTAAAGTTGTGATGACGCACCGCTTTGCCATCACTTGCTGCAGAGGATCACGTTACATTGCTTATCCAATCTCTGTGTTGAATACGATGCTTGCCACTATTGTATTTGTATTCTTTTTGTTCTCTGTGTGTTCAGCCACAGAGCAGTGTAGCGTGGCTACCAGTTTACAGTTGGTGATGTCTCCTGTCTCATATTTATTTTCCTAAGTAGGTTAGTGCTTCTGCAGGGATGTATTCACGAGATGCAGATGATGACGAGGAGTCCGGAGACTCCCGTGGAAATAATAGGAGATCCGCCGAAGAAGCATCAACACACTGATTGAAGGAGCTTCACTCTCAGCAGGGATTTGAACTTGTGTCTTTAATTACTTCAGCAAAGTTCACAGTTTTTACCAAATACTATAGTCTAAATCTGCTCCTTAGTCGCATCTTTTCGGGGTTGGTACTGCCTCCAGTGGCGTGGGGGTGGTAACACAACTAATATAATTACATTACTAAATCAGAATACCGCAAAATATTGTGTGTGTGTGTGTGTGGGGGGGGGGGGGGGGGGGGGGGGAGGGGGGGTATAAGAAGGGTTCGGTGAATGCGCATATGCAAGTGAGGGGATTGGTACCTCAAAAAAGGTTAAGAACCACTGGTTTAGAGTATCTGGAAATGTTCTGGGCAATGGTATGAATTTTGAAATTCAGGTGTACTGACACCCCTTTTATATATACAGTAAATGAGCAAAGTACAAAATGTATGGCTATCATTTGGAGTTCAGAGTTGTCTTTACTACACGGCCCCTTTGGTTAGGGTTAGGGTTATCTGAAAATCCAGCTGTTTTTCATGTAGTTATGAACTTCAATCATGACTCTTAGACATATTTGAGGCTAGCTTGTCTAAGAGTTCAATCTTTGTCAAGGTCACTGCACAGACGAGCTATTAACAAAGATCGCTGGTAGTCTTTTACTCTCAGAGGAGATGACAACAAATTCACTAGATACAACTATGCAACTATGACTGTCTGCCCTTTCATTAAAACTAGACTGACCGGGAGATAACACAGCTAGGCAGACATATGAAAGGAGATGAATAGAGCTTTGTCTCATCTGCTATGTCAAAAAATGAGAAAATTATGTTGATGGTAACTATGAAAAAGCAGAGGAAGAAAGTCGTGTTGCTAGAGACCAAGATATTTCTCCAGAGTAGCATTTAACAACTTTTGATCTAAATGATCCATCACTGCTACAAATCCACAGGAATTCTGAACTTGCCTGCTGCCTAGCAAGCAAACATTGTGTTTTCCTTTTGGCCCAGTTGTCTAATCATTTGCACATGAGGGGAGGAACATCCAAGATGGAACAGCAAAGACTGAAACATAACGTGGAAAGAATGATGCCCTTTCTATCTTTCAATCTTTCAATAGGTTGGAGTAAGGACATGTAAGACAACCAAAGACACTCAGCGTGAATGTGCAACTAAATGGGCAAAACGCAGACAAAGATCTGCACAGAAATGTTGAAGGGCAAATGTTAAGAAGCTCATTGAGTACGAGGACATGACCAATACAACATGAAACTGCTAAACAAAAGAAGACAGATCTATATTACTGTGGTTGTGCTGCTGCATCTGAGAGTTGGGTCACCTCATAAAAGCTAACAATGCTCCTTCTGAAAATGCAGTTTATGTAAAATATATTTGAAAACATAATTGAGCAACCATAATTTTGCACTAGGCTGTTGTAAAAGCAGTTTAAAATATTGCACAGTAGTTAGATCTACGACTATATTGCGTTACAGGATTTTTTGTTTTATTACTTGCATGTCTGCTGCGTTTCCCTTCTTAGCACAGTGATTCACCAAGGAGAAATGTCTTCTCTTTTTTATTGTTATTCCTTCATTATATTAGACAGTTTACTCCACACTTGTGCAACCAGTCAACGTACTTCAGGTTCTGGAGTTACATGTGCAATGGTGGTCCAACATAGCTATGAATTCTACAGAGTCATGTGAAATTCAAAATATATTAACTGAGGTTCACAAAGCTATTTTCATTTTCTCTGCAAATGTAGACACATCTCAGATCTCAGAAGATCAACCGCAGACATTCACCACAAAGGTACACATTATTGCTTTTATTATATTTGAGGGCTTTCTGTGCAGCCAAATCCAGCAAAGCTAGAGTGATGCTAACTTTAGGCTCTGGATAACAATACTAATTCAGCTTCAGTTAACTTTTGGGCATCAGTTTGTTACTGCTTGGACTCAGTTGGTATTTAGGCTTACAATCATGACCAGTCAGTAACCTCTAAAGTCAGACCATCCTTCCTTTGCCGGGTCTTACTTTTGGTTGTTTGCAACAGGTATGAAAAGGTCAGATAAATAAAATAAAAAATGCCTGCCACCTCCTCAAGAACAATGTGTACCCACCATTAGGACATTTTGTCAAACCGCCAAAAGAACAAATCAACAGGGGATCTGATTTTAGTTGTAGTTGCCAGGAAACCTGAACGGCATAGCAACGTTTCATTCTTTGATCCTATTAGAGCTTTTACTGCTCGACTCCGACTGTCAAGCAGTTAAACTGCACTTAAAATTGTTGACACACTTTTCTGAGCTTTCAAGGTTGATGAACTATGTATATGATTTAAATAAACATGTGAAGACCTTTTACAATTAGAAATTCTAACCATAGTTATTCCTCACATATCATTTTAAGCTTTAAAATGTTACCCCCTAATCATTTATTGTTTAACTCATATTTTAAAGTGACTTCTATTTTTTAATAGAAATGTTTAAACTTTGCTTCTCTTTACTGGGTATTTTTGCAAGGTCCTCTGACGATTAGGCTTTTCACGTTTGATTCAATTTTCCTTAGCCTTGAGTGTTTATTTTATGTAACATTTACCATCTCAGAAATTATAGCTATGCAGAAAAATTCCATTACAGCCGCCCAAGGGCCAAACTATAACACTGATCAGCTCTGAGAACAGCACCTGTAACAAAAACAATGTTGGACTCCCACCATTAGCAGCCATCAAAGTGAAAAATAATGATGCGGCCAATAAGCAAAACTTGTTTTGCAAGAATTATTATAAATTATTGGTGTGTTGGGCTTTTCCTGCAAGGTTTTATAGCTGGTCACTGGTGCACTTCAAGCATCAGTGGAGAATTAATGTTGGCATAACACCATGTTTAACAGGGTAGTTTGTTTGTACTCTGAAAATGTACAAAAACTGGTGGCCCCAAACATTTCTCCATGTTTTACATGTACTTAACAGAAAATGACCAAATAATAGCATCTTAAATTGTTTTCTGCCGTTTGTTTTTGCATGATTCAAACTGCTAGGTACAATATTTGCTTAGAAAACAAGGTGCAATATGAAGAACGTACGTGAAGTTAATTTCTCCTAAATTGAGCTTACCGATGATTACCAATGATTCTTAAGTTAATTTCAGTAAATAGTTTACAAAACCAAAACTGGACTGTTTGTAATTAGAATCATGTCTAAAATTAACTTCTTTCCCAGCTGAATTCACAAGCTAGTAATCTGGAATGGTTCACCCAGTGAACCATGGGGTCATTGGGGGATCTCCATAACCCTTTAGGGTACATCCATGACCCTATAAGAATAAGCGAGTATAGATGACAAATGAAAGAATCCGTACAAATTGACCCTGCCTGCTTTTACATGTTGGTCTGTGTTCAAGGGGTCATCTTAATGAAATCCTGATAACTGTTTTCTCAATAACATTAGTAGACCAACACAAATACAGCTACGTAACAGCATTAGTATTTATTTTTTTAGGGACAGATATTACAACATCCTTGAAATTTGTTTTATATTCTTTGCTTTGGATTTATAAATTCAAAACTTTTCCAGCATAACTTTGCCAACTCTCAAGGTACATGGAGAGGAGGTCAAATATCCGTTAAGGTGAACCAACCCTTGAAGTGCTAAAAAGCAACTTTATTATTAGACCAACCAGTTCCTGTAATCTGTCTGCATTTGCCTGTGCACCCTGGGAATGAACCACTTTCAGGTGTGTGAGGAGACCCCCAACTTTAAATTTGAAATGGTTCAACCTGTAAATTACTGGTTCAGTCCAGTAAGCTCAAGACTGTGTGATGGAATGATACATTCAGCAAGTACCGTCCCTGATTGGTCAGCCTGTTTATGTGTGAATGTCTTCTTAGGTCATCTGATTTTTTTCCCCTGTTTTGTACTTTTTTATTTAAACAGAAAAAGGTTTGCTAATTTGTAGTTACCCTGATGAGAGGCACAGGCCAAAACCCGTTGGTCTACTAATAAAATTGTTTCTTTGTGGCATGGAAACATGGGTATTTAGGTCACATCAATAAGAGAACCGAGCTCACATCGGAATTTTTCTCTCTTGGTACCTCAATGTTAACTGGCTGTTTTCTAGTAATAACACCAAACCTGGATCTGTCACGATTGTCGTCATTTTCCTTTTTTCCTCACTTAGCAAGTTACGGCAGCGACGAGCTGCAACTGCTGCCACCAACAGGGATAGTCCCAATTCTCAGTGCAGCCCCATAAAGACAGCCATCCTAAACTTTTAAAGGCTGTCAACATGCGTGGAACAAATTATTCCGTGGAACAACATTGTCAGGAAGTGGATTATACAGCACAAGACAACACCCCACTGAGAGCCAATTCCATTTGCACATCTTGTGACAAACATCAAAATATACCAAGAAGCAGAAGCAATATGGAAGAAAACATTACACAATGTCTGGTAAAAAACAACAACAAAGGGGTTTCTCTGAGTGGCTCTTATTGGTCGAATAGACTCAACTCATCGACCATGTAAAACACTTCAAACAATAACCATGAAGATTCTTTCAATCCAAACAGAACATCGTGATAACGTAGCATAAAAGTTAATAATATTATCAAATCATAATATGCTAAGAAATTGGCAGTTACAAAAATCTGTATTGTATATAGTGTTTCAGTGCCCAACTTTGCTGGAGATTATTTAATGTGCAAAGGTAGACTGCACTGCTGGAACACTATTCACTTGAAGATGAATATTTAATCCAGGGGGAATATTTAATCATGTAATGGGGTGTTAGATAGCATAGCATTTTACTTTTGATACATTTCTTCTAACTTGCTATAATGCATAAAAGAAATTGGTAGATGAGGATCAAAATTCAGTTAAACCCATCTTATGCTAACTTCTGCAACTTGATTCAGTTATTCAAGTGATGGTTCTTTAAAAATAAATCACACTTGTGCATCATCTACAGAACTTGAACCAATATGAATGTAAACTTATACATGTTTATTTGAATACCATTCCACTCAAGGCCACTTTACACTCAAGCCCCTGCTGAGTGGCATTAATGATTGAAAATGTGTCGCTCCAGCTGAACGGCTATAAAAAGGCCAAGAGGCCTCATCACCAGCCTCGTGCCCAAGGTCATGGAAAGAAACTGCTGTCTGATGGAGTTGGCATTGCTCTTTACTCCACTGCTAAGACATGCATCCTGGGAACGCTGACCAGCATGGAAACAGATCCTATTTCATGGTCTACATTTGCAAATAACATTGTCATTATCCACGGAGGCCTTTATAAATGACACACCCTGGAATAAAAGCAAATAACAGGCAGGAATACCTCAGAACGGCTGGTCACTAATGATGATTTATGAATGGTGGTTGACAGTGTGTGCCAACTGAAAGCAATGGTATACCTCTTTATGATTATGTTCCTGAAAGATCAATATGCTGGCATGTTGATCTATGGATCATCAGAAATGTTTTCATTTCTCTAGGGACAAATTTATCTTTGATGGGATCTTTTCACATCATTTAGAGGAGATTATCATGATCTGTTTTAGTCAAGTTTTAGTTTTAGTCAAGAGTGAATCTTGGTTTACTGTGTCATTTAAAATGGGATCAGTGAGCTGAAACAGGAAGGAATCTTAGCTGTTAAACTAACTGTGGACCCAAAGAAGAAATTTTGAGACAGAAAGTAGTAAAACACTAAAGACCACAAAGAAAGGCAGTGATTGAAGAGGATATAATACCTAATCAACCCAAAATATGTGTCACAAAGTACTTTCACCTTGACAGAAAGGCATGAAAACAGGTAAGCGAAAGCTGAAACGGGATCCAAAGGAGAGAAAAACCTCATAAAACCAGCATGCAGCTATTTAATTTTCACACTTGCTGCAACTTTTACTAGTTGCCGCAGCAGAATGTGGAAGTGGCCGAGGAATCTGTGCATTAATGAACCTCCAGGCAATTCCATATTACTGCTGCACATAACCCCGTTAAGGCTTTAGCAGGAATACAGGTGGAGTGGATCCGTTCCTGAGCAGAAATAATGCAACAACAACAGCGTTAAATTGTGTCGTAGTAGCTGTAGCTTTTCACACTTAAGTCCTGCAAACAAAAGGTGCTTAATGACAGTACATCAACATGCAAATCACCATTATGTATTAATCTTATGTCATCTTCAAACAAGTCAAGCTTCTGCAATAAGCAAGCATTTTGGTTGGAATGTGTTGATGCCTGCAGCTATGTGTGTGCATGCGTGTGTGTGTGCTTCAGGAGGTGTGTCAGTACAAGTGGATTTTCTAAGGGAATCTGGCGTGTTGTGGGGTCTTAAAGGAGAAGGATGTGTGAGCTCTGTGGGCCAGGCAGCTTCACTTAAAGTGTGGCACTGAAGCACATTTCTAATCAGACATGTGTGCGTCGGTGTGTGTGTGTGGGTGTGTGAGTGTAAATATCTGCGCGTACGTGCCAAGAAATGCATTCCCCGGTGCGTATAGATGGTACTCAGCTTTGAAAAAAACAAACTCAACTCAGATCTTGTTTCACTTGACTACCCAATAATTTCATTCTCCCAAGTTGAGATCACAGCAAAGAAAGCGTCATGGCATGGATATGCAATGAATGAAAAAGTAATGCAAAAATAAGAGTGGACAAAAGTTCAGATTGAAGGAAACTGGCGCCATAGCATGTGTGCAGCAGATAAAATCTACTTCAGAAACACAGCCTCAGGGAAATGTGTAACAAATAAATTCATAAGCTTTTATTGGTGATGAGTGTTAACGTGAGTCTTAGACCAGCAAAAAAACAAACATTTTAATACGTAACGTGATACAGAAACAGGTGTAAAGTTCACATTAACTTGGTCTGCACACCCCAGGCAAATATTCTGGTTGGCATGTGGCTAATTTGTTGAAGCTTTATTGCATGCCTGCTAATAAGATGCTGTGCACATGTGTCTATTTCTGTCTTTATTTTTGCTTCATCTGCTCAATTCTTCTTCAAAAAACAATTTTTTGGGCCAGTGACAAAATTTCTTTAATAGGCAGAATTGAACTGGGTATACAATAGTGATTTATGCAGATAGCAGCTAGCAATTCAAACACTAAGGTTTTCCAAGCATTTTTCTAAGGAGCCATTAAATTATTAACAAGATAATTACATACTGTATTTTATGTAATCGACCCTTAGATTATCTTTATGCTCTGGTGTTTTTAGCTGCTTTTAGAGTACAATTAAGAAATCTAACACAGAGGCTATCATGGATTATAAAATATAGCAAGAGGTGAATTTCTTGTCTTTCAGATTGTCTAAGGATTCAAGAACATCATATTCAAGATGATTTTAGCGTAATTCTAGTGAGCAATGTAGACTCAAATATTCTCTGCTATTGTTTTGATATTGTTGCTAAATCTTTTTATACTCAGTTACTGTCTATAACTTACCAACTAATTGCAAGTTGCTTTATTGATCTCCTAATTTTCTTTTCATCTGATAGAATGAAAATGTGTGCAGCATGCTAAGAGTGATCTTGTCTGCTCATAATGGTACTGGGACCACTCCAATCTCAAATCGGGGATATTCGACCTATTGGATTGTCTTGGCCCGACGCTGCAGCATGTGGGGTGCTCCCTAAGGACAAATGAGCATGAGGTCTGTTCAATGTGACATGCAGCCAAATTGACTTTTTAAGGGCCTTTCCACACTACGGCTATAACATACTGGGAACTATGATTGCTTGTTTTGGCATTACAAAATGAAGACATTCATCAAACATGTTTCAAACTGAATAAGCCCGTTTGTTTGAGGCCAATAATACAGATGCACAGATATATTAGTCCATAATCAGCTCATGGCCTCCCTGTACTAATCTGGAAACTGGATGACTTCAACCAAACAACATTTATCTATTTCTTCCTGAAGGCTGTCATGGACAAAATAAATACTCCAAAGCTAATGGGCTGCTAATAGGTTATTATTACTAAGCTACCAAGCTTCGTGCCCCTAAAACGTATTTATGGGGACCAAATCCATCAATTTTGTCATTTGCTAAGGGTTGCTTTCCTGTTAGAGACCATAATTTTTGAAAATGTAGTTTTCTAACTAATAATTTGTTGGTTTCCTGTGCAATTTTCTTGCATAAATTTAAAATGATCCTTGCAGAATTACTTTTCAACATAATACTAATCAGAAAGCTTTAGTCATAATATTTTATTAAGTGGGTTTGACATTCAATGGTTCACCTCTGCACTATTTTATCACAGTGCATTTTATAATTTTGTCAAATATTTATTAAACTGCATATTTATTTGTAGCTCATACTAATGCCATATGCAACTCAATAATGTCCAAAAGCCCAAAAGATTTTCAATCTCATCTCATTTTTATGACCTGAAATTCTTTATTTAATTGCTTTATAGCAATTACATTGTGATACAGATTTTACACAAATAGTTTTTACTGCTACAACTCTGCATTTTTATTGATTTTATGTCAAAACATAACATTGATGTGTCTGGATGTTATGCTTACTGCATCAAAATACTTTGCAGACATTCACTAAATGCACCGTCATTGTGCTCCACAGGCTTTCACTCCTCCTCCCTCTATTTTCCTTCCAGGAGAAACTCTGTCACTGAATAAAATGAAAACTTCACAGGACCCAGCAGCAAAAATGCCTGCTTGTTTTACAACCTTCTCTCTGCTAATAGCTCCGGATCCAGCTGTCTTTAAATTAAGCCTCTGTCATTTTCACTCTGCCTCATGGTACCTTAAATGCTCACATTTAAACAAACAAACATAGTACAAAGTTAACAGATATTACATAGTCTTGTATTACTTGTCAGCTTATCTCTTTTTTCCATACTTTTCTTGGCAAAGCAAGTTATTAATTGTTGATCCGGGGTGTCTGTTTCTGTTAGACGCAGGAGGAATGTACAAAAACAAGATGGTGTTTCACATCTGGGAGGTAGACTGTGAATGTAAGAAAACAATAGGCTTTCTAACCGGTGACAGCAGGGCTGGAGAGCAATGCTGAATGAATGTTTTGTGACGTCAGCTCAAATCTAATTAAACCAAGCCAGTGTCCAGGTAATGGATCTTCAATTTCCATGAACCTGAGTCTATAGGCCACTCAGTCAAAACAATAGCTTCTTTAGTCTGTGCAAGGACTGATAATCAGGGATGAGTCTCCAGTCTTCATTAAGACAAGTAAAGAAAATGTTTAAATATTTTATATAACTAAACTGACACTACCACACTGGTTAAAGCACCACTGAATCGCTGTTCTGAATGGCAAACTGTTGACTTGCCCAATTATGGTTGTGACTATGCATATAATGCATTTCTTTCACAATTAAGTACTTAAATTATTTTTCCTATATAAAAAATCTATAGATAAAATCTATGGATATAATCAATAAAACTGCACTTGGGAGCAGAGCAGCAGATGCTACAGGGACTTCCCTGTTAAGTCTGTCTCCATGGTAACCTAATATTGCAACAGGTGGTAGTAATCTATGCTGCTCTTATATCACTTATGGAAACAGGCATTCATCACAGCATTAGCAACATTCAGTGTTTTTTTTTTTTTTTTTTCATAAAAAAAGTATCACTGCACCATTTAGTCAGACAGCTAAAAGTTCCCATTCTGCTGCCCTGAATAGCTGATAAACAGTATTTTGAAGAAAAGGCTTTCTTGCTCAATATCTGTATGAAACTATTGTAAAACTGTAGTCATAAAAGAAAAACAATGTGTTTTAGGTTAAACATGCATGTATGCACAATCATGTAACCATAATAATTTGAAAACTATCACAGGCTAGTTACTAGTTTTAGAGTAATGCCACAAATTGAAAGCACCAAGTCCAACGGCTTAATGAAAAAACTGAGACTGAGCTGAGAGAGAAGATACACAAACACTTGCCAAATAACAGTTTCAAAATATATTGATATAATCAAACGTTAGCAACAGATGCCTTCCAGTTAGAGCCTGCTTGACAGCTTTACTCCAACTATTAGGCTAACAATGGATTCACACCCAACTGATTCGCTGGAAGAACATTCAGACGTACTCATTGTGCCCAGTGAAGAGGCTAACTACTATTAGCCACAGAAAGCAAAATCCAAATTATTTCAAGCACTGAAACACTGCAACATATTCAACAACAGTGACTGTACAGCAGTAGCAGCGTAGGCTATTTTCTGAGATACTAACTGCCTGAAGTGGTAATAAACAGTTGAATACTGGCACCGTCGTGTCCTAAGCAAAGAGCTGCCATATTGGATTTGAGGTTGACTGGAAAATGGCAACTTGTCCAAGTTGCCATTTTCATTTCAGGGGGTATTCCTCTTGAGATTTCATATTCGGAACTGGAAACTCCTGACTTGTGGGAATGGATGTCAAACATCATCATTTTAAGGTCTTTACATGTAGACATGCAAAGACATTATGTAGACACATAATGAAGTATTGAGATACTGATTGTACTTATTCAATTGAGTATTACAGTTACGCTAAATCTGATGCAGGTATGAGGTGCGTTAGATTTTACAAAATACATTCTGAAAGATGCATATTAGTTAAATATCTGTAAGTGACAACAAATACATTTTACTAAACATGCCAATTTCCCTGTGAACATCCAAAGCTACCTACGTTTGCAGCTTTTATGAGAAAGGGAGCATAGATATCAAGTAGATCTTCAAAGTGAGATAAACACTGTTAGATGACATGGTATTGACATAGTATTAAGCATTTCTGGGTTATTTCCAGGGTCACAGACATACTGCGATGTAAATGACATGGATCCATTCTGTGAAACTTTCTAAAGCATACTCTCACACACATACAGAACAAAGAGCCCATTGAGAGCAGTGTGGTAATAGATTCTTATAATAAAGGCAAGCTGAAGGAGAATAAGAAAGAAAAGCACACACCAAGGTCCAAAGTCTTCATGAATCTGGACATTTGATAGCTGCTTGCAAAGCTGTTTGCTTGAGATTGTGACATTGATACCTTCTAATAAAACTCCCGACTGCATCCATGCATCCCGCCAGTTGAAAGGTCACTAGTAATAGGTCAACCTCGGACAGATGGGTACGGACAAAATTGGAAGGGTCAAAATTGTGAGACAGCCAGTATTCCTAAAGTTTCATTTCTTTTTTACTTCAGCACCAATAGGTTTTCAAAACATGGAGGCTGTAGGAATTTCTGTTCATATTTACAAATGGAGATAATTTTGTTTGGTAATTGCTAAATTATTACATCAATTTCTGCTTTTTTTTTTAAAGAGGATTATGTTGTTACTGTGAACAGAACTCATGTAGAATTGAAGAATAGCTGGGATGCATTTTAGGAATAGGGCTAACGTGTAAATTGAGGTTAATTGAGGTTAAGGTGTGGATCCTGTCAGCTTCACACCAGCACCGAGACATGTGCAGAATGTGTGGGTTTTTGAACAGCTGCATGGCATTTATGTATTAACACATTTAGTGTGTCTTCATTTGTCGAAGAGTACCAGTAATCCTGACACAATGGTCTCAACATTAGGGCAATGCTTCTTGTAATGACAATGAAAAGCATTAGGTTTTATATAAGTCATGATGTAATAAAACAAATCAGAACTCTAAAGTTGATCTATTTGTATTTAGGACATGCAACTGACAGTATAACATAAATAGTGTATTATAATTAGTGCTTATAATTTAGATGAAAACAATTTTTTTTGGACAAATGAATCATCGTGTGATGTACTCTAGTTGATGTTTTAGAGCCTGTGTTTCTACATTTCATATATTTTGAAGAAATAGAGGAATGAGTTAATGAGTTGTTTGCTTGTATGATGGGTGATCACCAAAAGTCTGAACTGCATTGGCTGACAACTGGATTTTAGAAATGTCTTTGACTTCAACTCAAACCACCTCAGGGTGGTGATGTAAGCAGAAATTATGTTTTGACAAACATAAATTAACTGCATCTATGATGTAACTTGTACATGCTCTGCAATCAAGTAGGTGTGTTATTGTTAAAATAAAGTCAGTAAATTAATTAAAATGTAAAAAAAAAAAAAAAAAAAAAATTATCCAACTAATCTTCCATAAAATAAATAGTAAAAATATGATCATTCACTATAAATTAAAAGAAAATCCATTGCCCTGGAAAGCATAGCTTCCGAACCTCATACCCATGTGTTTATGTGTGAATACGCTGCGGTTGTGTGGTAATTTTGTACCATGTTGAGTGTTTTATCATCAAAATTGCTTCTGTTCTTACAGTTCTGTTAAATTAGTCCCAGACTTAGGGTCAGTTCACACACACGCAAGCAGATTTATGTACAGTATTACATGTGTGCTATGGACTTGTTGTCCTCATCCACATCCTTTTTTGCCAAGATCTGACAGGAGATATACATCTATTAAGTCTTGTGATCCCTCTACGGCTCACTCCTGTACTTTTTCAGCAAAATGAGATGAGACATGGCTTTGATCTAACAAACATGTTTTTCCCCGTGGGATAAATCCAGAATGTTCCATCTCCTTTTACCAGCATATTTGCTTATTTTTATCTTTCGTGGCATGAAAGTCCTTTCACATGGGTCAAATACTTAATAACCTTAAGCTAAGAGAACAGAAAAGAAAAGCTACAGTGTGTAAATTTCAGAGTGCTACAGTTTTGCACACTTGGACTCAACAGACAGGAGAAAAGGACGGATGGGTCAAGAGCTGAAACCAAACATGCTTGATTCATGTTTGCTTAAGTTCCCAAATCCACAGAGTACCTTGCCTCACATCATTGCTTCCCGTTTCCTCAAAGTATCACTGAAGCCAAAATGAATAATGCTTGGAAGAAAGTAAGCAGAAACAAAGTAGCTATGGCTCAGCTAAAACAATCTGGAATCTGGCAAATGGCACAAATGACTTCTAATTAGCTGAAAGCACAGTTAAGTCCTTTACATCAGCTTGATTTCAAACAGAGCAAGGTATAGTACTTTGCAAAAATATTCATACCAATGGAAGTTTCATGTTTTGTCATGTTACAAACACCAATTTGAACATAACAGCAAGGAATTTGACTGCTCTGCTGGTTGCTTGTGTCACCAAAAGGATTGTTTGATGCTTTCAAAATACCGACTAGTAAAGTGTGATGTTTTTTTGCCTTTAAGCTTGTAAAGGAACATCTAAAGTGTACTTTTGAGTATTTTGTGGCCTCTTTTTTGGTATTTTTTTATTTGATATTTTTACTGTGAGAAACAAATGTTTTACACCATAATGCTACGGAGTGCGAACAAAACAATAGCATTGGTATATTGAGGATGTTGTGCAGTGTTAGCTTTCCACAACACGATGTTTTGTGTGATGGACTTCAGTTTGGCCTCGCCTAACCACAGCACGTTCTTTTACATATTTGCTCTGTTACGTCGTTTGTGGCTCAATGCAAATGTAACTTCTTATGACTTGGTTTTTTAAAAAGTTTTTTTTCTTTTTACTACTCTTCAATAGTCCCAGATTTGTGGAAATGTGGAGCTCCTCCACAGATACCATGGCTCTATTGACTCCTTCTTCTATGCTCTCAAAACCGTCCATTCAGATAAATAGCCTGATCTTGATAGGATTACAGTTGAGTCATACCCTTTATTTTTGGAGAATGGGCATAAGTCAATTCATTCTCCATTATACTACCTCTATGACTATGTTCTAGCTTTTAAATCAAGTTTCAAAACTTGATTTATAACTTAACGCTGCTTCAGAACTGCCTGCTGTGATCCTTGATTCTCCTCATATCATTAGTTCACTGATCTTCTCTAACAAACATGAAGTTTTCACAGAAGAATTGTATACATACTTAGCTTAAATGACATACACGGGGATTGTATTTAGTAACAAAAATTTAAGACAACTAGTTGTAGTAAGTTGAGTTATTAGGTTACATAGAAATGAATAAAAATGTCCAACATACTTCTCTGACATATTAGGTATTTTTAACATATCAAAATCTTAAAATGAGTGTAGTTTGTGTTGGTCTAAAAAAAACTACCTGCAAAACTTAAAATCATTCCAATAGAAGCCCAATCCTTATTGAGGATGGGCTGCTATTAGAATCATTTTTGCTAGTATACTGTATAAACATTCAGTATATTCTCATATACTGCATGTAAGGATCCACTAACACTAGAGTGGAATGCTTAGGGGGCAACTCGAGGGATTTTCAGAAACCAGATAAGGCAAAACTGTGAACCGAGCAACAAAGGTCAGGCCTTTCATCTCAATTCGCTATCTAAGAAGTGTTGCAGCACCAAGCTTGGTAATGGTATTTTTCACTTAAAGACCAAATCTGAATTTGCTCTTGCAGTGCACACCAAAGGGAAGCTATTTCTGTCTTCTGTGTGGCTCACACGCTCTCTTCATATGCAGAACTCATTGCTTCTACTGCCTCTCTGACTGTGTTCTGCACTTTCTGTTGGACCGTAGTAAGAGGGAATTTGATGCAGCAACAGATTGTTTTTATTCCTTTAAGATACTTTAAGCTATGAAGCTATAAAATATAAGCTATAAAATATAAGGTTAATAAAAGCATATAAGTCCAAGCATGCTTTGATTAGAAGATAGCAATTTTTTTTCATAACTCAAGATGTGGCAACATTCCCTGCCGTCTCAACAGTAAAATTTGTGATAATACTTTGAAAGAAGAAAATTGAGGTGTTTTGGATATCTGATCACAAAGCACTATTAACTCAAACTGGGTCAGACTCAAAACTCGACATGGGAACCTTGTGTTCCACCAGACTGGGCTTGAGAGTATTATTAACAAAAGATATGTCTGGATTTCCCCCTGAAACTGTTACCTGTCTTTACTAATATCAAGAGATGGATGGATACAAAGAAAGAATGACTGCCAGGTTTTTCTCAAATGAAGATGATTACAGTTCATAACAATTTGAACTTGTTCTCAAAAGGCTGGAAATACATTTGAAACACTCTTAAGAGGAGAGTATTCAAAGTTATTTTTGGATATCTATATCAACAATATAGTCATCCACAAATGTTAGTCATATTGTACAAATATGGAGAATTAAAACATCACATCAGGCATGATCTGGTTGCCAGAGACAATGTATAAAATGTTTTTCACAAGCAAGGATTTTAAAACCCCCAGAAATTTCGCTGTTATATTTCCTATTTTTTCCAGCTGTATCAAACAAAGTGACGGTGTCGCCCCCTCCTGCTCCATTGATTGCTTTCTACTGATGGTGTTTTGCTTTTCAGTTGCATACAAAAAAAAGAAGACTAATACAGCTGTTCGGAAAGGTTTTCTGCCACAAAAAACCACAAGCAATCATGGTTTGGAAACTGAAGGAGCTCATACTTTACTGCTGTGCACACTTTTAAAACTAGAGGTACAATGAGCTAAAAGTGACAAGGTGAGCTGCAGCCTACAGGCTGCTTCCCAAAGCAGGTAGCCCAAAACAATAACCAGGAAATCTTTGTTTCTGTCCTACTCAATTAAAAAGCAGAATGGTAAATTTTTCTGGGAAGAAATGTACTTAAAACTACAATGAAATACAGTATAAACTGACAAATTTTATTTTAGTCTCTGCATCATAGTTTTAAGAAAACACGGTGTAGATAACATGAAGTACCATCATTAATCAGTTTCTTATATTTCAGCTTGAGTTAATTTTTTTTTAAGAAAATAAATTGGTCGTTATATGTTTTCTTGTCTGTTTTTGCAATTTCTCATCAACACTTATGATTTTTTAAAAACATTTTACAGCCAGAAACCCATCCTTGAAATTCATTGTACTGTAAAGAACACAAAAATTAGATAAAACATTTGTCACTGTAAGAGCACCTAATACATTCCCATACTAAGGAGGAGCTTCTGATGCCAAAATAATCCGTATCTCTTTGTTCATTACCAGCACCTGCACAAATTTAATCAAACCCAGCCAAAATGGACACATAAACAAAGAAAATCCTGGGTTCAGTCATGGGCCACTGACAACATCATTTGGCCGGACAAAGCTGCTGAGGAAATTAGGTCTTTTCTCTGCAGCTGGATACGGTCAAAGAGCATCTGGTTGCAAGGAGGCAGAAAAACAAGCCCCAGAGAGCATCTGAATGGAGAAATTACGTTCAATTAATTAAAGGCTAATCGTCACCGGATCTCTCAGGGGGCAAGCTGTTAGGAGCTGAGGGAAAGGAAAGGAGCATCTTGCCAAAAGCTGGATGAAGAGCTTGTTGAATGTAATGAAATGGCATTAAGATGGATTAGACAGATGAGGACTATAATACACAAAAAGGAGAAAAGACATGGGTAAAGGCCTGCTTTTGTTCTAGCGTGAAAACTTTACTTGTAAGCAGAACTGTGTCAATTTTGTCAGTCAAACCCTCAGCAACCTCAGCGTGCTTTTTATGCAGCCAGTTTTAACTACAACCTGTGACTTTCATAGTTTGATTACACAGTAGGAAGATTGAAAAGCATAGTACAGCTTAAACATCGTCATTAAGTTTTACCTAATTTATACAAATCCCAGAGTTTCTCATATATGTTTTGTTTGTATACAATTAAACAAAAGTCCACTGAAATGCTGTAAACCAAATCATCAACAAATCTTATATCCAAAATATGTTAATGACAACCTAGCGCTTATGCTAAGATAGTACATAAATACTGCCAGAAAGATCAAGACGTGCAAATAAAAAAAAAAAAAGCTGTGTCATGTTTGATGAACTTTTAGAAAATAATTATAACACTATTTTTATTTCATTTGATACACTGTCTGACCATTGTACTAGTTATGCTGGAACCCCATATTATGGCTGTCCATCAGGAACTGGGTGGGACTAAAGACGAGGAAGATACTGCAGAGATACTGCAGTATCTGTAGACATTTCAATACCACAAAGATTTTTCATCGAAAGGTTTGTACAGTTTAAAGTCCTTTTTATGAGAAGCAGATCACCTCTCTCCAAACTGTTGCAATTTACTGCCTGACATATTTTTTCAGACAAACTGCTTAGAAGTACTCCCAGATGCAAAAGCATGCAGTCATTGTGTCAGTTCAATAGAGCACAACCAGCAAATCTTAAAAATAACATCGTTTCTACAGTTGTCAATCTTTAAATTGGCAAATAAATTGTTTTAAATAAAAACTGTACATTTATAAATAATTTCACTAGTCACGTGATACTTGCAGTCTAGTATGCTTACTCAAGGTGTGAGAAGCTTGAAGTGGCTAAAGCCTTTGAGGGGAAAATCTGCCCCAGCCATCTTTAATTTTAAGATTTTTTAAGATCCATATGAGCCTAAGGCAGACAGCTTCAGACAGAACAGTCACACTTATGTCTGAGTATTACCTTTAAGCTGCAAGTGAAATGTTTTATTCAGTAAAGAGAACATTTTTAAAATTTTGTCCGTTTTTGGGTGATGATGAAATTCATTAATTTGCTATAAAAACAGACCAACACTCAAATGCCACAATGTCTAAATACAACTGATGGAAGATGACAGCAAAACAATGCAGACACGTTAAAATAAAAAGAACACTGGAGTGGAGGACACGAACAAAGACTTGTAGGCTAAGAACAAGCAGAAGAGATAAAGACATTTTGAAGGCTTTCATCTCTAAGTGCCGTTTATCTTCTCATCATATCACAGCCCAGAGCAGCAGCACAGCTTCGGTCACATACACAGAGCTCTTCTTTTTCTGGCCTGCATGGAAGCAACATACCTGACATTCCTGCTTCTATGTAAGTGAGTGACTGAGTGACTGAGACAGCGTGTTCCTGATAAGCGTAGCCGCCTGCTTAAGTGTAATAAAAAATGTGACAGTTTTGAAAGACAAATCTGAAATCTAACAGGAAGCTGAGAAAGATGTGTAATAAATGTTGTGTGTGTTTAGAACGCCGTGTAACCAAGAGGAACCGCATACGCCAGGACTCATCTCCTACGCCTCCAAGACGTCACCTCAGGGTCGGATATGATTTCTCACCACACATACTTTTGATTTACTGCTTTAAGACAGATTTCACAGATTACACAGGCGGTGTACAAATTTCCCCCTGAGGTTTTTAAAGAGGAGGTGAAGACAATGTCACTGTGCTCATATACAAACATGAGAGAAGCTGAAGGACTTGTGGGCGCCAAGAGCGAAAAACGTATGCCAAAGAAAACCGACATGCAGTTTAGAATATCAGATGCTGCAGATCTTAAGGAAACCTGGATTCGGAGAGAGCAACTTTCCTCCAGGTTTGAAAGCCCACAACCAACACTGATATGTTGATTTACATGTGTATTACTTTCAAGTAATAATTGAATATCTAATTCCTATTTTTCACCTGTAACAAGTTCAGATTTCAATTGTGTTTCCTTATCTACTTCCTTAATGTTCACATCTTATTTAAAGTGTGAAATATTGAAAATGTTCTCAAGTAATAGCTTCAATATTACTTGTAAACCTAATTAAATACATTGCAAAAATTGTATTCTGACAAAAGTCATAAGACTGCATCAAATTAATTTAGAAATTGAAATCCCTTTCTTTCCTCAGGGTTCCAGCTTTGCATAAGCTGGTATAAAACTTTGATTGTGGGACTACCTCCAAGAAACCTTGGTATGCTGATATCCAAATAAAGATGTATAAGAATGCCAGATGCATGAGCTAACTGATTTTATTAAGAATGTGTTACGTTTTATTTCGCTCTGACCAAAGTTATAAGAATTATTTCCTAATATGCCTTTTGATTTGTAGCAAAACATTAACGTTGGTTCAAAAGACCAGACAATGCAGAATGGGTTCATCAGAATGAGAAGAGTTTTCACTTAAATGTGATTTTTTTTCCTCTTTTGCATACAATTTAGTTTTCTTGTTAATGAGACAGGGCCATAAAGCAATTACAGGGAAAGACTGACTTTACTACACTGCATAATTACCAGAAATAAATCAGTACTGCCTCTGGGATGTCAGCAAATGACCAATGCCTAGTTGTAACAAACTTCTGTGAAGTGACTCAAAGCCAACAATAACAAAGCTTTCATGAGGTTTCAGTGTGGTTTTGTCAATTCTGATTTTGTTGATTCAATTGTTGGCCACAGTTTTTCAGTTTTATTATATTTGGGTTCCTATACAACTTTAATCTTCCACCAGATTATGCAACTAATCAGACAAACACAAAACAAAATGGCAGAGTTTCCCAGTGCAATATTAAAAGCACTGGACAAATTGTAGACCAGTCAAAAAAAGATGGAAAAAGGATTACTGAAGTAACAAAGCAGCAGACAGACTGATGGGGGGGAAAAATGGTTGCTTTTTTTTTGCTTCAAGCAGATCTTTTCCAGAGCGCTTTTATTATTATTTTTTGGAACAGTGGTGTAAGGTATCCCACTGTGTAATCCTCTGGTGGTGACAGACACAGAAGGATGGAGGGAGCGAGGGATGGAGGTGGAGGTTACGTGTGCACAAGTGCATGCGGGTCCACATGGTTTCAGTAATGTTCCGTTAGCACAGGGTGTCTACTGTGTGTCAATATCGTGTGTGTGCGTGTGAAAGCACATGCATGATCTGCAAAGCCATCTATCCCCCTCTGAGAGTAAATTAGTTTTATGCACCTTCAGAGTCCTGCCTTCACTCCATCACACTGCAAAACTCATTTACACGCATGCTGAACTGTAAAGTTTCTAGGTCACCTTCAAAATGTGCAGCTGCCCAAACACTTTAAATCACCAGTGACTGTAAGCTGATTAAGTGATGCAAGTGGCGGTTAAAGACAAGTCATTTGTTGCTGTAGATCACCTGCTAGGTCACAGATTGCAATGAAATAATTTGATCACAAAGCTGCACATGTTAAATTGTTGCAATGGGTGTGGTTGTCACACCCAAAGCAACAGTTACATTATGTTGTCTGCTATGCTCTTTTACAGTTTTTTGGACTAAAAATGGATAATAAAGAATAGAACACTGACAATTTAAATAAAAAAAGAAGAGTCAAACAAGAATCCCAACAATATAAAAGATGCTAGAATTTTTTTTCTACTAATTTTCTTAAGATTTAGGTTCAGTTAGGATAAAAAAAACCATTATGTTACCCTCCTAACAGGTTCATTCATTCAGTAAGTGAATGAAATTTGAGATAATTGACATTTACCAAGATAATAGTGAAATTTTTGCAGATAAAAAAAAGACTCAAATTGAATTATGTTCATTGTGAGGAACTCATTGACGTTGGCATTTCACTTGCAAAGGAAAATGTCTCTTAACTGAATCAAATCAAAATTTGCTCTGATGATGAGAAAAAAAAGGAGAGACCCAGAACCCCTCCCAAGCTAAGCTTTACCTTTCGAGTCTAACTTTGAACTGTGAATTGAGCTGGTTCTTATCCTAGACACTTTAGACTCAAGCACACAATAAAGATTATGAATTGAAGACGGCAGCAGAACCGCATCATCTTCAAAAAGAAACTCGTGTTACGCCTTGAGATCTTAACAATGAGCACCAAAACATGAGCAATAGGGAGTAGATGTCAACCTGCACTTGGATTGACCTCAACTTTATACCAGCAGTGAAGACACATCACTTGCTTTGTTTTTCCACAAGGAATGGATGATCCTTGAAAGTATCCCAGGTTCTCCAGACTTCCTACACAATGCCTTAAGGTGGTAAGCATTCTCTCGATCCACAAAACAAATGTGGCTCCCATAATCAAACTCCTTTGGGTCTTTTAGTAATTTTACAAGTTAAAAATGTTGTGCACTGCTTCATAGCAGGCTGATGGTAACACTGCTCCTTCTGAGTTTTAACACTCAGTGTTAAAACCACTTGGCGTATTGACTTAAACTTTTAATTATAACATTTTGGATCATGAGGTTCAAAGAGACAAGTGATGATAAAAAGTGTTTACTTTCATCACAGTCTGGATATAAATCTGTCACTGCATGCAATAACAGCCCCGCAAATACCAACAGTTCTGTAAAGATAAAGCAAACTCATCAAACAGGTTTCATCGACATACCAGTTACATTATGTTGTCCCTCTATACAGGATGCTATGCATCCATTAAATAACCATATTTATGGTTCCATATTTATATGGAACCAACAGCAGAAACGTGTAGCAGAATCAATCTTAGTCATACAAGTTGTTCCCTTTATTTACAGCGTAATTTGTTGACCTTTCTGCTGCCCCATATTTCTCCATTTCTGCTCTTCAGTGCCCTAAGTGGGGGATTGAGCCACTTGGCTGGAGGGATAAAACCCGAGCTGATGACCTGGGATCAGGCAGATAAAGTCTAAGACTTCCTGCTTCTCTCTTTTTCATTGTGAGGTAAACAAGACAGACTTCCTGCTTCTCAGTATCAGCTGTTTGGGCCCTGAGGCAGCCACGGTTGTTCATTTAATGACAACCGTGGGTCATTCAAGAAAAGGAAAACTATTCGCCTCCATCTGACTTGGCTCAACTGAAGCACTGAGGGATGAAGCAGGTGGTTGTTACCAAGGATGTGTTTTTTCTGCTGCTACACCAGGAATGGATGCTAGTAGCAGCGTAAGCCTGAACTCCTGAACTGTCCATAACTCAAATAAGCCTGAGTTAAATGTCATGTATTTGGACTATTTAGGGAACAATGAGAGCATATTGTCCTAATTTATCCTTAATAACATCAAACCTCCTCATAATTCATCCTTTACAAATTGGACTCGGGGCTCATTTCATATTGTGTTTAGATACAGACCGTGATGATTGAAGACATATCTGCACCAAAATCCAAGAAATCTGCACAATGGAGTTATTGTTTCCCTTTTTCACTCTTAATCTGATAAGTTATCAAATCTACTGTGTGTTTTAGCAGACAAAACAACTAAATGAAATCAATTTGAAAATGAGTTTTTTCCCCAAACAGTGAGTGAAGCTGTTATATTCCTCAAAAAGAAATCTATAATACAGGGAGCGATGCCATATCTACATCCAAGAGTAAACTTTGAGTTTATCAGCTTTGCACAGCCGTCTATAGCTTTTATGTCCATGTGAACGACTGGATTTGGCTCCTTTGTCGCACATAGAAACGCATCAGTCCGCTATGTACCACCATGGTACGCTCTGCCACTCATTGTTGTGACAAGGATGGTGATCAATTTATTTTCTGGTGTGTCCTTAAAGCTACACTTAAGCATCAACTACAGCACTTATGCCCACTGAGTTCAGTCTAACTGCTCACTATCCGCCTCGCTTCTCCCTGCCGCTCACTTTGAACCAGCCTCAGGCAGCAGCTCCAGGAGGAGAAAGGTGGTTGTATTCTATGCATCATGCTTATTGACGCCTAATGATGACCAAATAGGAGTCAATTTAAGAATGCCTATTGGTCCCCCCAAAAAACAATAAAACCCAAACATTATCATAAATGAATAAAATGCCTCCATATTCCCGGAAAGAATTTGAAAATTGGAGATTATGCTGCTAACACTTAGCATTCGTTAACAACTCATAGGTGGAAGTAAGAGCATAGCGCAACACAAATAATCACCCAACCAGTGCGCTAAACAACAAAACATAATTTAATGATGCTTCTAGGCAGATAAATTGCCTCGAAGCACTAAAACCTTTCTCCTGGATCTGATTGGTTGTTTCTGACCTGAGTAAGTTGTTTTGTCATTTCTGCAAATGACCTTAACATCAGGGGGAGGAAGCAAAGGAGATTGATTTCTTCAGATTATCTGTCTCACGTTATACTGTCATTAATTAGTGACAGTTTTAACAAAATTACATAAAAAAACATTGTTCATAAAAGTTGCATTCTGCAGCTTTAAGAAACATAACTCTCTGTCCACTTTTATTTGAAATATTAAGAGTCATGTAGAAAAATACATACTTGTGAAACTTTGGTATTTTGTATCATACAAATCTCTCATGAACCAACGCCTGAGGATAATATTAATTACTAACACAGAGTTCATCAGCAGATAAAATGTTAAAGATTAATGCAGGGGAATGAAGAAGTTTACTTCCACTAAAAAGAAGAATTATTTGTATCTTCTTATAAATCTATGTGCTTGCTATTATTTAGTGTTCATCCCATCTGTAATATTTATGTTTTATTAAAGTATGAAACATCTCATTCTGACAAACATAAATGTGACCTGCACTTGTAAACATTTCACCTTAGAGCTGAACTAGATATAAAATGTCTCCCATTACTCAGAAATGCAGTACAGTACATGCAGTCCTGTAAACACACCTTCATACACACTGTGAAGCTAAGAGGCTTCTTTATACTGCCCCATCACTGGTTCCCTTCGAGTCGTCTCCCTGCTGAGTTGTATTTATTTATTGGTTCGTTCCCCAGATTCCTGTTTGTGGAGGTGAAATTTGGCACAACACTCACAGAGATGAACTCTGGATCCATTCATTCAGTATGAAGTGAGTTAGGAAGACATCCCCTTATTGTCACAGCCACAGAAGACAGAATGAGGCTTATTTCTTCCTTATTGCTTATTTGTATGGGGGAAAGTGTTGAGTACCAGCAAATACTTAACACTATAAATTTTGCTACATTAGCTCATTTGCAATTTTAATGCTAATTTGCAATGAGTTCCAGCTCAGGCTAAGATGAGCTCATTATCTATTTTAATGTTATTTATGGTTAAAATTGTTCTGATGACTTAAACAAGGTTAAGACCACCAGAGATTTATCAGAGAACCAAACTTAGGGGATTTGACGGAAAAAAAAAAAAAAAACGGTGAAAAACCGTTGTCACAGACCAGCAACATCATCTATGCAGGAACAACTAACACAAACTATGTTTTTGTGTTTGAATGAGGAAAACGTTGCAAAAGATAAATTCAGCATAGACCAACTGCTTAATAAATCCATCAAAAATATGTGAAGTTATACATGGGAATGTAGAAATTAATGGAGAAGTGCAGTAAGAAACATTACCTTGTTTTAATTAGTTTTTTGTTTTAAGCAAGACAATAAAACTGGAGGTAGACAATGAAGTCAACTGTTGATCAGAAAGTGATGCTTTTTATTGTATATTTATCACCCTTGTAACAGTCTGGTCAAAAACCAATGAGACAGTCACCATCTAGTCAAAAACCAATGAGACAGTCACCAACTAGTCAAAAACCAATGACACAGTCACCATCTAGTCCAAAAACCAATGCAACAACAGTCACCATCTAGTCAAAAACCAATGAGACAGTCACCACTAGTCAAAAACCAATGAGACAGTCACCATCTAGTCAAAAACCAATGAACAGTCACCATCTAGTCAAAACAATGACACAGTCACCATCTAGTCAAAAACCAATGAGACAGTCACCATCTAGTCAAAAACCAATGAGACAGTCACCATCTAGTCAAAAACCAATGACACAGTCACCATCTAGTCAAAAACCAATGACACAGTCACCATCTAGTCAAAAACCAATGAGACAGTCACCATCTAGTCAAAAACCAATGAACAGTCACCAACTAGTCAAAAACCAATGAGACAGTCACCATCTAGTCAAAAACCAATGACACAGTCACCATCTAGTCAAAAACCAATGACACAGTCACCATCTAGTCAAAAACCAATGAACAGTCACCACTAGTCAAAAACCAATGAGACAGTCACCATCTAGTCAAAAACCAATGAACAGTCACCACTAGTCAAAAACCAATGAGACAGTCACCATCTAGTCAAAAACCAATGAGACAGTACCATCTAGTCAAAACAATGAGAATCACACTTTCAAAAACTGTACTCACCATCCCTAGCAGGATTTCATCATAGCATGGAGTCATTAATGAGTAACAGGGATTCAATAGCAATCTTGTCATATTCTGTCAGTAGTCAGAACATTCATTTAGATTGCAGACAAGAAAATTATCATTAAGAATGCAGCTTGCTACATGGATAGCATTCTTGCTACGTGGTCATCATCATTAACATGGTAATCAATATTTTTGCTTTTAAGATAATCTTGTTTTATACAGATTGCCTTAATGAAAACTGTGAGTTTTGTGGTTGGAGACCACCAGGTCTAATTTTGAAATAAAATAAAAATAAAAAATAAATAAATAAGAAGCTCCACCATTTTGAGTCTACATACTGTTCAACCAACAATGCGAGTCTTTGTGAATTAAAATAAAAACGACTACCCTTTTCAAAGAACTCCCAACACTTAAAAAATTAATTTTGGCCTTTATTCACTGTAATTAGACAGGAAACAGGCTGAACAGTGGAGGGGAGACGTAGCAAAGGTCTCAAGGTTGGAGTTTTAATCCAAGACAGCTGCATGAAGGACAAATAGCTTCTGTACATGGATGACTGCTCGATGACCTCTTATTCCTTGCTGTCCCATTTTGTTTTCTTTTTTTTAATGTTACGGCCATTAAAATATAGAACTTCATAATTGTTCAAAAGCAAAATAGTCAAGTGAGACTTGAAGGTAGCAAATTGAGTTAAGAATGAATTGTTCTTTTGTTCAGACACGCCGTTCCAATTTAACTATCTGGATCACCACAGACCAGATAATTCCAGCTGTAAACGTCTTAAGGTAGATGAGGAGAACACAAACTGCTTCAGGCGAGGTTACCTCATCTCCATCCAATTTGTTTCAGTCATGTCAACAAACATGCCAACACTTCATCCTTATCCTTAAGCTTTCTGTGTGTGTGAAGCAAATATCTATGGGTTGTTAATCAGCAGAAACAGAGCAAGACAGTGGGTTTCATGCCACAGTAATACTAGCAAAAGAGTGGGATTACCTAAAATTTATAATTACAGAGTACTACTTACATTTTCCAAAAAATGTTAAAGCTGAATGTAACTGAGTAAATGTAGCTAGTTACTACCCAACTCTGACTAGGAATAATATCTTTAAAAAAAAGATTTATTACACTGGAGTAGGACAGTTAATTCAACACTTCAACAGAAAAGTGGTGATTTAAAGAATCAAAGACAAAATATTCTAGTTTTTTGAAAACTATACTTCATTACATCGGAATAATTGATTGATGGCTGCGTTGCCTTAGGTGAAGCTAATGGATCAGTATGGAAATCCAGCTGCACAATGGAAGCTACACATAAGAAAAATAACAGAAATATAACATGAACAAACTATCCATGCATAAAACAGGTTGAATGTGATGAATGACTGTGTGGAAAGGAATAGTACAGATGCTTGTTTGAAATAATGGCAGAAAAGTGAAGGAACTTAAGTTTGATCTGGACTGAATTAGACAAGGATCAGGAGGGTGTTGTTTGTGGGGTTGTGTCAGTGTGTGTGTGTGTCTGTGTCTGTGTGTGTGTGTGGGGGGAGGAAGGAGGATGTCAGGAGGGGTTAAGGTGTTACAGGCCAGTTGACCCAGCCTGAGGCCTGGAGTCAGGGTTGACGAGGTGAGCAGAACCCTGGAGAAAAGAATCTGGATGACTACAGTACGCAGAGGCTGTAAAAGAACCATAAAACGGGGTCAACAGAGGGGACATGCACAGAGGTCTGGGAAAACACACCTTACCAGACTCTGCATCCCTCACTCGCTTTTCCTTTTCTCATTTGTTCGTCCACATTCCAGCACACTGCCTCTGCTCTGTTACAATCTATCATCATCTCCTGCTCTCAACTCACTTTAGCCATGTATGCACTCATTTTCTAGCTTTAGAATGTCAAAAACTATATTAGTCTACCCATTCTAGTCATTTGCCTGTAAATATTAATCATCTTCTTTAACTGCATTTTAAATTTAAATTAAACTAATATCTGATAAAAATCAATTAAAGCAAAAACAAAAGAAAAATCCTCATAGTTGAAATTGAAAAATCTTTGGTGCCAATTAGGATGAAATATTTTTAACAAAGTTTTACTGAGTTAACATTTCAGGATATGTTGTGAAATTCTGATAGTACAATGACTAAAATAATAGCGCAAATTGATCACAGCAGTTACAATACAAAAGCAAACACTTACTAAAATTAATAGCAGCTCAGATGCCTGTAAAAAATATTACACCTTTATTCTCTTCTGCATGTCATAGCAATGATGGGAACATAACTGAGTTAGCAGGTTAATAATTGAAGCTGATAATCTTTGTATTTTTTATTTAAAAAAAAACTAATAAATCCATGTTTTGAAGATTCCGTCACATTTTTTATGAAGCTAAATCGCAATGGTTTATCTAGAGTGTTGTGCCAATAGAGTATGATAATTGGATCTGTCCCTGGTTAGTGTTTGGTGAACATTGTGTTTAACAGAGTCTTGGAGAAAAGCACCTGTGAAATGTGGAATTATCCTAAAACTTTTGGCAAAAGTCTGTTGAAGTTGCATTTAAAGGTTTTGTTCATTATGTGAAGAAATATATAAATGTTGGGGGTTAAATGTTGGGGGAAGAGAAGAAGTATTTCATTTGCTCTGGAAAACACTGCCTTCATAAAGTCAGGCCAAATTAAACATAGTAAATGATGTATTCCATCTGTGGATTTAATTATTCATGACAAGAATCCCTCCTGGATAGAACAATCTCACTGATAGGACTCTCACTTATTCATCTACTGAAGACACTGCGCCGTTTTCTTTGGCTTTCAACGCTCACAGAGCACACTGAACTTTGTGCCTGCCTCTAACCCATCAAATTCAATGTCTTCCCTCTGTCCCTCCTTCTCTCATTCTGATCCAGAGGCAGATAAATGTCACCACTCCTTTATCCCTGACAGCCCTTTCTCCCTCCTTTTTCCATCCCCTCCTCCCTCCTGCATTCCATTCCTGTGCATCTTCAGTCTCTGTCACGAAGCTCCCTCTGATTACCCGTTATCCATTTAGTCCCCTTCGCCCTCCAGATGATGTGTGAGCTGTGTTAAGCCAAGCTCTGTCTAAAGTTTGTGTTGATTAATGGTGATTTGACATTACATCAAGATAAGAAGGCAAAAAAAAAAGGATGCCAGGGTAGGTGCATTACTCAAAACTGTTACAGATATCTCTTGGATGTCAGAACAGACCTGGATGTTTATTTCTGTTTGCCTGACAGTGAGGGTTAAGCCTCTCTTACCATATATACATACATATGCGGTGATGTAGTTTTTATATTGCATAAATGCTGACCCTTTTCCCACCTGTGGTTGAATCTGTATAAACAATCTACCTGGTTTTCTTTTCACTGTGATTTCCTCTGGTGGCTCAACTTGGACTCCTTCAGATTCATATTACATCATATAGCGAAACATGCACCATCCCACATTTTTAATAAACATTTCCAATTCGACATATCAGGATAGAAACTCGTCTTTCTAACATTATGGACCTGGAAAAGTGCTAAGTCGGGCTTTCAATAAAGTCATAACTTTGTTTCCATGAGAGCAATTTTACAGTAGCTTGGCAACAGGACAAAAACGTAAGTCTTTTGAGTGGTTCAAGGTTTAATCTTGAAATGTAAATTACACCATACCCAGAAGCATTTCCAGCAAAGCATATTAAATAGAAATAGAAAAATCTACCTAAAGTTTCTTGCCTTCATGGTCAACTACCTTACCTCTGCCTGCACATTTTCCATCTCTGACAAATAGCTTGAAAAAGCCCTTCAGCTATGCTTTCTGTACTCACTGAAAGAAACCATAAAAAAGTGCAACTGTAATCAATTTGGTATTTTCAAGCCTTTTTTCTCCCTCTGCTATGGAAAATAATACAGCATTTTTTTTCTGCAGCCCCACTGCTCCTTAATAAGTTCCATATCTGTTTTAATAGGAGTTGCTCAGTGTGGCATTGAACAACCCAGATGTTGAGCTCAGCAATGGGGAAGTCTTGTCTGTATGTTTCCATGGTGCTGGCGGTTTTAGCGTTGACAGGGTGTGAGGTGTCCACTCCAGCCCTAACTGCTGCAGGTCAGAGAGATTCTCTGTTAAAACAAAATCAGTTTGGCTGCTCCAGAAGTCCTCAGCTCTGATCAGCAGCTCAGAACTGAGAGTTTGGGGGACAGAAAACATCATACATTTTTGCTCTTTTATGAGCAATATCACTTTTGATAGGTATATCAATATATACATAGTGCCAAACTTGGTTCTATGTATATTTTTGATTTATTTTTTAAAACTTGTGATGGCATAAGTGGGCTGCACTTACGTATTTTGATGGATAGTTGGAGCAGGGGCAAAGCAAATGAAGAATATTTGTCCTCTCATTTTATGCACTGAACCAATGCATCTGCATGTCATTTCTAAGCTGCACTTCACAAAGTGTTCATTCATCCTTGCTATCCCTCTCCTAGCAGCACTTCCACTGCACTACAACTCTATTTTCTTTGCACCAAAACACCCACCTCACAGCGATTTTATTTATTTATTTATTTTATATTTTTTTACGTATTGGTTTTCTTTTAAAAAATTAAAAGAAACCTTTGTTCCAGAAACCATATGTAAACAAATTAGATTTTGGAAGCTCTGAATGGTAGCTTAGGATTGGAAGGGTGGGAGAATAAGACACAGGATAGTGCTGATAGACAGAAAACTTGTGCATGTTGACAGATGAAATATTATGACCTGCTCAGTCTATTTTTCAGTTTAATTGCTTTACCAGGCTTGGAAATTGTGACTTCTAAAAACCTGGCAGTGCTTCCTAACTGTGCAGTTTATCCTCTCATTTAACTCGCAGCACTGTGGAAAATGTATTTGCCCCTTCCCTCCACTAGGTGAGGGGATGGGTCGACTGGGTTGCTAAGTAACGGGGCATTTCTAGCCAATTGTGACTTATTAACTGGGAGGTTTTTGAAATGGCTTGTTTTCCGGACATTAACATTAACTTATTGGCAGAAATTGGGCGGGTGGTCCTTTTAACTACTTGGACTGTTTAAGAAGCAGTACAAACTCAAATGGGAGAGCAAAAATGTGTGATGTTGTGCATCCCACTGCAACTATCATGAAACAGCATCTGAAAAACAGATCATAATACTGACAATCAAGAATGTTGGTGTTAGCACAATGGTCGGGGGATACTTCAGGACCTGGAAAATTTGCTGTGACTGATAGATCCAGGAAGGCTCCCTTGTAGAAAATCCTGAAGCAAAGAGTATAGCCATCAGTTGGTGACCTTAGGCGCATTCATCTTATACAGCAATACAACAAGTCAAATAAAATCACTAAGTTCAACTCTAAATGGTCTAATAACAGGCAAGACCTAAACTCGATTGAGATGCTGTGGCAAGATTTTAGAGGTGAGGTGAATAATTCAGCAACATCCTATTGAAGGCCACAAGCTGAAAAGTGTTGGTTGGTTAAGAAAGTTGGTTCACCAGTTTAATCAAAGGCTGCTGGAGTCTTCACCATTTCCATCCATCTTGGATGCAAGTGAAGTTTTACCAGAAACTTTATGATCTCAAACATGTCATTCAGGCTGCAATACCTTTCATTGTGGCTGAATTAAAACTTGTTACAGAAGATTGCACAATAAAAACCCTCCACAGTAATGTGAAAGACTAATTGCCAGTTATCAACAATCCTTGATGTCTATTCTTTATACCAAGGATTTTGCAACCATTCATTTGAATTGGGGTCATAATTATGTTTTCATATATGCCTAAGTTGATTTGAATAGTTTTTCCATAAATAAATAAATGAAATCATGATTTGAAAACTATATCTTCCTTACTTTGCTTACTTTTTCTGACAAGTTTGGCAAAAACAGGAAAAAATATGAGGCAAATACTATCTTACAGCATTTTATCTATCTTAAGTTCTCACTCAGATATTAAGCAGTATGTTTGACCTCACAGATTTCTATAAGTGTTGCACTCCTGCTCATAGTGTGTGCATAACAGCTGCTATTAATGAGTCTAAATCTGGCAGCAGACAGGCGGCTCGCAACAGCCGCCTCTTGGCACGGAGAGTAAAAGTATGAGTATCTAGTTAGCATGTCAGACATAAAGTGCTGAAAACAAGATGGTTTAGAAATAGTGCCCCATATGAAACTCAACCCACTTCATACACACGGTCGGCAGACTGCATGTGTGCGCCAAGTTTGTTTGTGGGCTGGTGAAACGAATGAGGAAGTGCGTGCGCATGTGGAAGGCTTGCATCATGTGTGACCCACATTCCCGAGTGGCTGACTTATTCACACGCAGTAACAGTTAGGGTTAGTGCAGATGCAAGGCTTCAGCACTTAATGATTCACACGAGTCAAACGAACATCTGAAGAACTGTTTAAGTATATTAAAATACCAGAATTGGCATCTGTGTCCACAGTTGCTGAGGGCCCACCCATGGGATTTTCCAATAGGCTCAACACATTAGCCAGAAGAAACTGTGATGGGGCTAAAAGAAAATGTTGTGAAGCATCTACTACACATTAAGTCAATTACTAATGGTTAAAATCAAAAATGTTTGTACATGTGTTTTCTATCAACGATATTAGATTTTGTGCATTGCATTCAGTCCTTGGTTGATATCTTGTTGTACTGATTTTAGATCTATGTAGCCTCAGGTTTTGTAACAGTAACATTATTTGAAATGCAATTCTTAGTGGAAATTGGACGCTTGAGTGCCGAGTTGCACAATATTGCAACAGATATTGTGTTTACAAGATCTTGCAGGAAATGGCAATAAGGTGATTGAGCAGCGCGACCGGATAAAGTACAGTAATATGAGGAGGTAATCAAAAGATTCAGATGGTTACCATATTGAGGCTGATTTCCTTCCTTCTCTGTCATCTGTGCCTCAGTAGTTCAAAGCAGTCACTGCTTGACCCTGCCAGGTCATGGGCCAGTAGAGCTCAGAGAATAATGAGATTTCAGTCACCCAGCAGAGAGTCTGTGTAACCATCAATTAGAGTTCACAACAACCTTAGCTGCTGTGGGCCAATTAGGGAGCTTCAGCTGTGTGCATGAAACATTTTTCAGGCAGGTGGGAAGAGAAGAAGACTTTGTCCACTGCTCAGAGTCTTGGTCAAGGCCAGCTGGGGGTTGGGGGAGCTATTTCAAGCGTCATTATAATATGTTTAAAGTCTTTTTCTGTGTATTTTTATTTATTTATTTTTAATCTTTAATTGAAACCGGCCTTTTACTGTTATAAGCCAAGCAAGGTGCCACTTGGTGTGCTATAAATGCTGTGTGATTATATTTCCAAGTGCCTTTTATTCTCTGCATGCCAATAGTAAATCTGGTTAGTCAGATTTAGAATTGCTGCCCCCTGATGCCCACACCCAATTTAGAGGGAAGTTGCTGAGATACTGCAGCACAAAGAGAGCAAAGCTGCTTTTTTCCCTTTCCAGACCACAAAAAGAGTTTTTTCTTTTGTTTCCCACCATGAAAAAAACCATAAAAAGCATGTTTGTTTGTGCCCATTTCTTGAAAGAACAGGTAGGCTCAGGGCCAAGTACAGCTTCAACCAACAGTGTCCAAAGCAACAAAATGTTTTCCATTCTTCTCTTTGAGGAAAGATCTTGTATAAAAAAACAGAGAAGACAACCACTGAGTCACATTTTAATAGTACCAGCTGTGGCCAAATTTATACACAAAACCCTGCTTCTCTCTTCTGCTGGAAACACAAGCCTCCAGGAGCAGAGCGAAGCTGCGTGCCAATTTTGACCCAATATAAAACTGTAACTACTGTATTTTAATGTATACAATTTGTCCTTGAGAAAGTAAGTTAATCTTGGATTCATCTGGTCAGAAGCTAAAATTGAGATTTATGCAGAGAATATAAAGACTCCAAAACCCTGACAACTGGTTGAATTAGATGTATTAAAATTCAGGCCTCTGAGGAGGCTGAAAAACGACCACATTCCTGGTGAAAATGGACCCCAACCACCTTATAGTTGCAATACCACTTAGAGCAATGATGTAGCAGAAGAAACAGAAGAAGAAAAGGAGAAAATGAAGAAGAATGGATTAGTGGAACATAATGGTGGTACCATTATGCTGAAGATCTGTTTTTCTGCAAGTGTTTCTGACTTGAACAAAGTGGATGGATGCCAAGTTCATGCCAGGAAAATAACCAAATAAAATAAGCTGAATCATTTCCAGAGTTTGGTTATATAACAGAATCACACCAAATACTCTAAAAACACGTGGTTGTAGTGGAACATCTACATATTAGTGGTGGTATATCCAAACATTTGAGCCTGTATGTATGACTGTGAGCCTCTGTGAATTAGGGGAAACCCACAACAAAGTTAAACTTGGGCACCAAATTGTTTTCAAGATGTATTTTGGAACAATGATTCCACTTTAATATAAAAAAACTCTGCAAGTTATTCTGATAATAATACAAAGCTTCTCTAAAATTAAAAAAAGAAGAACCCCACAAATAGTTCAGTGCATTGTGTAAACTTGTTCTGGGCTAGACACATTTCCATAATGCTTTGCATCCTTTAACACATTTGATAGCTGTGATCCATGCAGCTGTTGTTCAGTGCAGTGATTTAGTTCCCACAGGCAGGGAAGTTTTTCCTAATTTTCCCTTCTCTCATGTTAGTATTACAGGTTTACTCCCCAGTGTTAGTCCTGCTCTCCTCTCATTAACAACCCATTTATCAAACTCCGTGCCGTCATCCTGGACTGCCACCCTGTCATTTAACTGCACAGCAGCAGCAACACACGCTCGCTCATTTCTCTCTTTACTAATGTCTGAAAAGTGAAAGTGTTGTTTTTTTTTCTATATATTGTTTTTTGTTCTGTTTTTATTTTCCATGGCTGGCTGGTGTTTTTAATCACGACTTGTGAAAGGATTCATGCGTTTCTAAAACATAGAGTTAGTTCTGTTAGAAACCCTCACAAGGACAAACTAAAACCTGGAGTCAAAGCATTAACTAAAGGAAGAGTAGATAAATGGACGGCTTTAAAAACCAACTCTCTGAGTGTGGTAAGATATCTAATTTGTGTGAAATGTCAATCATTTCAAAGTACTGAATCTGGTTCTGTGTAGTTTGTGCAAGTGAAGGCTGTGTTCCACAATATAAAAGTCTTCATTGCATTCTGATAAGTAATCCATTCCAATACCAAACATCACATCTCTCTGTCCCTTCACTTATTTTACATCACACTCTGTCTGAAGAAACACAATAACAGCATTCTCCTTTGGCAGCATGCTTGGCTCTGCACAGCCTGCAGGCCCCTGTTCGTGAGCATGAGAGGGATATAAAGCAGTGCGCCACAACAGCAAATTAATGCCAGTCTTACTTTCTCCAGTCTCCTGGCCAAACAATAACTCAAACACTGTCCAACGGTCACTTGAGGTCTCAGTATGCTGTCTGACCTGGACAGAAACTGGGATATGGGGGAACAACACACACGTATAAACAAGGTCAGGGACACAATGCACCTGGTCCAGTTTCTCCTCCCTCTGACGGTAGAGTGACACACTGCAGGTCTGCTTCTGCTGGGTCCAACAAAAACAGCAGTGTGTGTACGTATGTGCAGCAGACTGCCCTGCATAAGGCATGCACAGTAATGTCAATAAACTGAGACCGTGCAAAGCCAAACAGTGAAAGCTCAGATTGAATCCATGGTTTGATGCATGTTCCTATGCAAGAGCAATGTAACAGGACTCGGCTTTTTACATTTCTGTTATATTTAGCTCTATATAACAACATTAGCTGATAGAGTAGTTAAAAATGCTGTTAGTTGAGGTGCCTTATTATGTAAATAGGATTTGAATCAAAAATCTTATCAAAAGGAGGCCAAGAGAGAACGAAAGTGAAACTTAGAATTGTTTGGTCTTTATTTAGAGAAGGTTGATGATAAGATATTTTTTTTTTTTCTTAAATAGATGGACTTCTGCCACGTACAAGATTGGTAAGGTAGTACACTAAGGAAAGCGCAAGGTGGAAGACGCAAATTAATACAGCTGCCAGACTTAATCTTAGGTTGTGCTATTAATATTGTCAAAACATAAAAATTCTGCTGCAAAGTTCTTCTTTAATCATGCACTAAAAAATTATCTATCGATGGAAATCGGACCATTTTTCTTTAATCCGTTCTGCTTGGTAATTAGTTGGTCAAAAAGTCAAAAAAAAATTTTATTGTTTGCTGATTCATAAGGAAACAGTTCAAACTTTAATATGTTCCATTTCACTTGAAATAATAGGCTATTCAGTCTCTTTTCTTAAATGTTTTCCAGTTTTTAGTATTTCATAGTATGCGTCCATTGAGGTCAGTGAAAAGCTCAGTCATCAGATTCCTCCAGATTCCTTTACCGCAGTTTGCCATAAAATCACCACTTACATGGAAGACCAAACAGCAAATACATGGAAAAAAAGTAGCGCACAATAGCGCTGCACACTAGATGAAGATAAATGAGGATGGAAGAATATGTTAAAAGCAGCTCAAGTCAGACTTTGAAGATGTTATTGAAACGGCAAAAACATTTACAAAAACACTGGAGATGTTCAGGAGGAGCTGATTACGCAATCAGCAGCCGATGGAGATCCTTTGCTTAAGTGAAAAAAGAAATAAATAATAAAGCATTAAATCCTCAGCCATGTGTGAAACACCTGTAAATGATCTAAATGTGGCGGAATGCAAAAACATTTACTAAAACAATGATGGCCTGACATTTCCGTCCCAGTGGTCCGATTATCGTGATGGAAAAGCCAACTGTCCCGTATTTTGACTGGAACTGACCCGTGTGTGCTAGTAAACCAACTGCTCATCATTTTCTGCTTATGGTTTACATTAAGCAGAAATGAATGCATTTTATTAGGGATAACGTAGTCGTAATGGCAGCTTTAGAAACACAGATGGAAGTTTTTTTTGATCAGAGATGAAAGAGCAAGGTTATGACAAAGAGACTGAAATAAATGAGGTTTGACGCCAAGAAGGGACATAAGGTATTATTACTCCATGTGGAGTCCACATGTTGGTCTATTAAGTTTATTTGCCAAGCAGTGTGATGATACGACGGCTCTCTGGTTGACTGCTAAAACACACAAATATTTAAGGTTTACAGTCATGGTAACAGGCATCTATAGAAAAAAACAAAAGATGGCAGGATATTTAGAAAAGGGAGCAACATGTATAAGAGCATGTGTAAAGCTCTTTCGATTTACCAATGTGTAGAAATCTGGACAGACAAAAACGATCGAGGAGAAGTAGCTTCCCTACTTCTCTTCTTTCCATTCAACTGCAGCACAAATTTAAAGGCTCTAAGAGTCACACTACTGTCACAAAGATAAATATTTAATATAGAAAAAATGATCCCACTTTTATTGTGACATAAGATACTGCAAGCTAAAGAGATAGTTGTACAGAGGCTAATGCACTACAGCAGCACTTCATTTAGTAGAAGTTAATGCAAAAGCGCTAATTTCAATTCAAATTATATCTGCCCTTAACCGCCAATTTGATTTTGACATAATTTACATGTTTTGTAATACTCTTAGACATCCATGTTTATATAAGGTTCTTCACTGTCAGACTTTTACATTGTTCCTCTATGTTTGTTGTTTGAAATAAAGTTACTGGGGGGGAGAAAACATGAAGAGAGGAAACGCACTTCAAAATAAGAGCATGGATATAATTATCTAACTACTTGATCATTTCAAACAGCTGATAACCAAAACTTCAACAAAGATTTCAAACTTTATTCAATGAAAAGCTTACAAAACAACTAAGTAAATTAATGCTAAAGTAGTTGTCCTAAAAAAATAATTTAGGAGAATCTGGTACACTCAATGCCCTGCAGTGAACTGGTGACCTGTAGCTGGCGATGGAGAAGAAGGAGCATTTGAGAGCCACTTAGCTTAATTTCTACTGTTATCTTGCTATTTTAAAGAGTAAAGTAAACTTCAAGGGATTATGCAGGCATTCAAATTATTTTTTTTTACCATTGCAGGCCTTCTTTGTTCTTAGTTGGAAATCAGCAGTCAACTGAAAGACAAATATAGAACAAGGTGTTTATACGGGACTGCATGTTGATGATGTTGTATTTTGGTTTCCTGTCATGTAAGTGTGAACAGACACATTGCACATGTCTGCGACTACACACAGGACACTGCCTTGATTATCAGGGTGTGTGTGCTCGTCTAATGCAGTGCCACAGATGAAGAGCGTGTGTGTGTGTGTGTGTGTGTGTGTGTGTGTGTGTGTGTGTGTGTGTGTGTGTGTGTGTGTGTGTGTGTGTGTGTGTGTGTGTGTGTATATGAATGCCAAAAGAGAAAATCCTCAGCATGGCCCCACAGAGACAGGCAGAGTTTAGACTTTGGGTGGTCCGTTTTGTTTCTTCTACTCTGCTGGTAGAAGTTTATAATGCTTTTCTCTTGGAGAGTCAAAACGTCCTTGTACTTTACACGTCAACGTGTTTCTAATGCATGTGCCTCTGTGGAGTCAGTCAAATATTTTCCTCAGGGTTATAACAACTACACACAGTTTCCGCAGCATAGGAAGGATTTTCACCTCGACTTTAAGTTCAGCTCACATCACTGCAGGCGCTCGGCCTTGGACTAACCTTCTGCAAACATGCAAAACTCTGAGCCAAACACATGACCTCTAAACGTTCAGGAGGAAGGATTTGATTTGATTCTTTTTCATTTTTAAAACATCAAGCTTCTCCGAAACTCTTTAAGCAGAAGCAACGAGGAACCGCGCTACTGCTAAGACAGTATATTATTAAAGGCAAATGCCAGACTCTTCTGTAGAATAAATCAAACTCACTTCACACAGTTAGCCACATAAAAACAAAATTCATTGGGATTATTATTTTTTTTTGAGAATGCTTCTGATGACATCCCAAAAGACACCTGCTCAGACTTCTTTAATTTACATTCATTTTTATTTAGCGGGTTTTCCTCTTTTTCCATGTATTTTATTGAAATTGACCTTTCAAATATATTTATCGTACTACTGAACACTGATCTGCATTTAAAAAACACATACAAAAAACAAAGAAAAAACAAAGAAGAATGATAAAAAAAAGAGCACAATTAGAGCGCTATAGAAAACACTTGTGGTTGCAACATTGTGTCATGACTAAAAACTTCCAACGGAATGATATAGAAAAGGAAAAGGGACATGCTGGGAATGTTTGTACAAAGGCACAGCTATCCACAAATACATGTTTGATGCAGATTGTAGCAGGCTTCTTTAGATTTACTTAATCTTTTCAACATGACTCCAAGGATCCATTTTGGAGAAATGAGCACAACTTGTGACAGGATGAAATCATGGCCGTTTCATGTACATATAAGCAGTCTGAAGCTCAAACACATGTTGTGGAAGGGGTCGGAGGGTCAACACCGCTTGTCTAGCCTAATAACATACTTAATCCATCAAGGTGCCCTCGCATGAAGCTCTGAGGGGCTTCAACCACTAAAGGCACATTTACTGAAACAGCAAAATGAAGGCTTTACAGATTAGGCAGCATAAAGAACAGAGAAGGTTGTGAATTTGATTTGTGATTATCATAAATAATCCCCCCTACAATTTTAGGGGTTTAAATTTTAAAGCAAAGGAGTTTCTTTGGCAAACAATCTTAACAATAAAAGCAAAGAGAGGATGAATGAATGAATTACAAATATGAAAAAAGATCTGTAATTAAAGAAGCAAAACAAAATGCAAATACACAGAGGTGTCTTACTGAAGAACATGACAACTGAGACACACCAAGTAGAAGATCGAACTGGCAACCTTCCTCCTGTCACCACCATTATGTCTCTTACTTTATATGGTTGAGATGAGAGATTTTGAGAAATCAGCTGAGAGATGTTCATAATTTTAATTTGTTTGGTCATTAAAAAATAAATTTATGATTTACATATCCCTAAGCATCGACATTAACATGCACTGCTAAGTCTTTACAGTAAAATGAAAAAAGTCACTCCTGCATAACGTAGTGACATATTAAAATAATTGTTCTGTGATATTGCTGTGATTAATATTGTCTTAATTTCCCAGGTAAAAATGTCCAAATCTTAACTATTTGAACAAAGGATAAGATTTACTTCTTAATAAAAAAATATGAAAGAGAATCCATCACTGCCATCCCAAAAGCAATATAAACAATTTCTTGTAAAACTGAGGTTTGGTCAACTCATAAGCACAGATAATGTATCTTTATATTTTAATTAAATGGGAGATAAGATTTCATACTGGGGTGCACTGAAGCTGTACAATCATCTTTTGTTGCTGCACGTTTTAGTGACACTGAAAGGTTGCAGCTGCTCTTTGGCATTTCTCCGAAGCAGGAAAATAGTTTGGCAACTGCTCCCGGGGTAAAATCCAAAAGTAAACATTTCAACAACTTTTTAAACACAACGGATTTGTACAGTTGTTTTAGCTGCCAGAAAAGCAAGTAAAACCCCTGCTTAAACATTTCCTACAGTCGTTCTCATTCACACCGGCAGTGCTGCTTGTGAGCGAACTTGTAAAAAAAAAAAAAAAAACACACACACACACACACACACAAGAGGGATTCTCTTGTGCCAGAGCAGCGACACTCACATCATCACACACCCGCTCCCTGATTGACGCACACACCACGGCGTCTGACCTGTCCGCCTGTCAGCACACCAAAAGGCTTCTTTGTCCTTTGATAACCCTTGTCCAGCCGCCTCTACAGGAGGCTGTCTCTCTAACAAGTCTAACCCATGGCAGGAACTCTGAGCCAGGGGCAGAGAGCAGAACAATGCCCTCTCTCCTGGAGGAGGCACCCTCACACAGGGAGCTCTAATGAAATCCATGTCTCCAACAGCCTTTCCCAACCTTTTAACAACCCTTCTCCTCTTTGCCCCCCTTCGTTCGCTGGCTTTTTCTTCTGATATTTCCTGCGACTTAAAATGTGAGTTTTGTAAAGGAATTGACAATATTTAGAGCTTAATCTTTTGGCTTTCACTCTCAACGACAAGCCCAAAGGCAAAAGGTTCCATTTTTGCTTAAAGAAAATCTTTCACATAATGAACCCTTCCTCTTTCCTGCATGCGAGTTATCAGAAACAAGACATTAAGCATGCTTTTGGCACAAAGAAAGGAGGGCCCTTTAAATCATCTAGCCTTCTGGAATCGAGTAAGACGAATTTCCTGGGCTGTAAAGCAGAAAGAAAAATGGAAAGGGAAGCTGAATTTTTTGAAGGAAAAAAAAGACCTGCAAAAAGGAGAAGGAAGAAAAGCAGAGACAGAAATGACAGGGAAATGCTGACCTCTGTGAGTGTGCGATGAGTTGTGAGGAGTGAAAGTAGCAAAATCATAAAGAAAAAAAAAACAGTCTACAGTCTGCATCCGCTGTGGAAATCCGTCTGGACCAGTCACCGCACAGAAAATGCCGAAATATCCATGAATAACATTCCTCAACTTACAACTTGTTGAAAGATTATTCTTCCTTAAGTATATACTGTATTAAATGCATTTTATAACTGAACATAAAATTAAGCAGGCGTAGCGAAAGCTCATATTATACAACTGATGTCATGTCATGCTGATGATACGGATAATAATCTCAATCTGAAAGTTAAATTAGCATATTTCCGGACACCTTCTTTTCCTGAATATATACATTTCTGAACATCTCAATCCTTCCTTTTTCAAAAACTCTTACTTCATATACTCTCAACTTCCTCCCAAACTAACTTGTCAGTGATGGAGGCCTTCGTGTTTAATGTCTCTGTCAACACTTTAAAAGAGCTGTGGTGTTGTGAAAAATGAGCCAGAGCGCATTGTAAAAGGGAGGTGATTTCCCCTGAGCCACTTGTAATTGCTTCAAGCTTGGACTAGACAGGACAAAACCAGGAGGCCTGGCGCAGGAGGTTGGACAGGAAATGGTTTGGATTCAGCCGCTGAGGCAGCATGCTGGGATCTAGAAGAATGACATATTTACAATGGCAATCCCACTAAACGGCAAACTTAAAACTATAGGTAAGGGAGACACAGGAGGTAATGGGAGGCAAAAAAATAAAAATGCATTTTGTTTTTGTCTGCCATTGGTTTCCTTTTGGTTGTCCTAATTTTGAGTTCATGTTGCCTAAGCCCCCAGTGGTCTGGTTCTTATCTTGGGGGTCAATCTGATGGTGCAGCCCCCAACCTGCATTCATACACAGGCTTTGAAGATCTGCTTTAAATCAAAAGGCCGAGACTCTCTCAGTCTCTTGTCATGCTTGGATTGAAAACATAAGTGTTCATGCTCATTTGCCAGCACGGCAGTATAACTGTCCACAAACATATTTAGAAACTTTTTATGCTCCCACGTGCACAACTGCAAAAATTCCCAGTAGAAAAATTTTTGACAAGTAAAATATGCTGATATATGGACATGATGGTGCACCGTTTGCAGTTTTCTCGACGATCTCTGATTTTTAAAATACCTGACCTGCTGATTAGTTTGGCCTATACCAACTTTTTTATATATATGAAAAAGTTGACAGTTTCAAGTGTTATTATGTCACAATACACCTTCAATGTTCCAATCTTATCTTATTGAAACACCTGTAAAACAATACAAACTTGACCTGAGGAATTACTCTCAAATATAAGTACAAATTTAGAGAATTATTGTGCAAACTACTAAAATCAGTTTTTCTAGAGTTATATTTTTTATTTTAAAAATCAAACAACACTTACATAGCAGGTTAGAGTAGAGCTATGCTTAGAGCATTTACAGGAGCACACAGTGCCCCTGTAAATGTGGCCTGGTGGGTGGGTCTGTCTGTCAGACCGCTCTAACGGTGGAGCAAAAGAGAACAGTGGATGATTTTTAGAGTGTAGTAAAAGTAAATATCGGTGGATGAAATTGGTTTGACATGCAAGTATCCGAAGATCACCAACCACCCAAAAGTAATGAAATCAGGGCAAATTGATCATTGCGCCAATATCGTCAACAGGATCTGCTAAATCTAAACATACTAAAATGATTCACAGGCCAGAGTTCCCGTAAACTGAACAATTTTTAATTATATGCTTTTCCACACTCAAATTTCAAACATCTTAAACTTTTAAACATAAATCTGGGTGATCTTGAAAAATAATTTTTTTCAGAATCACCTCTACAAAAAAAATTAGGGGAAAGAAATCCTTTTTTAAAATGTTTCAGAAAAAAGTCACACAGGTCAAGAATCAAAGAAAACTGGAAATCTGAATCAGTCAGAAGAGCCAGATCGGTAGGTCGTTAAAAAAGAAAAAGATCTGATCGTCAGTATCATCTGTCCTGTGTAGATGTTTGTTTCAACACAAATAGCCCTTGAGCGTGAACCTGGCATTACTAATTAAACCGTTAGCCCCAGGCTAAGATGATCACTTCTCAAATAGCCCATCTGTCTCATTAACTCTGAATTCCTCGATAACCAAAGAGAGGCCCGTTGGACCACCAGCAGAAGATCTCGTTGCTCAGAAAGAAAGCAGGTGAGAGATGGGGAAGACTTATTTTTCCAAGCAACGCTTTCCATTTTTGCCCAGACCCTGGGACCCTCCTTTGCCATCTTTTTGTCTCCTCCCTCTTCTCCTTTGCAGTTCCACATTTTCTCCTTTCTTCAAACTGGGATTAGCTCAGCAGGACACCAGCATTCCTTCTCTACTGGTAGCCTTTGTCTCGACATTCCCACTCCTCCCAGTGTCATCTACAGCTCTGCACCCAACACACACACACACACACACACACACACACACACACACACACACACACAAACTAAGTCTTTAACAGAGGGAGAGAATATTTCATCTAAATTTGTTGACCACATTCAGCTACTACTAAAACTAAGGAATCTGAGCTGCTTCCACATGTTAAAGTGGACTTCAGATTCCAGAAAAGAGTGGCCTTGAAGGTAGCTTTGATGTGAAGTCTGTTTTACACTGCCGGCTACCTGTTGTGAGGTTTTACACAGGGGTGAGATAACCGATACAGTCACAAATGCAAACAGAGCACAGGGGTTTATCTGCTCTCCATGCTGCTGGGCCCCTGCAGGAGAGGTCAGTATATTGTTACAGCCATGTGCTAATCCTATTACTCCAATTTCTGTGTTTATATTTAACTTAGATTAAAAGTTTAGTCAACATGCCCCATCGGTTTTTGGAAGTTCTACCCATAATTGGCTTTAATAACCACACATCATATCAAATTTTAGAGCCCTGAAAGGTTATTTGACACATTTTTTTTAATTTAATGGAGTAATATTTACCAAGTAAAACACTTCAGTTCACTAATTGGACCCACATCTATACAAGCACGTGCCTAAAAATAAATAAATGCTAACATCCACTTCAATAAGCGACAGGGGAAATTACTGTGAAATCACAGACTTTGCTGCTGCATATTTTTATATCACATCCAAATATTTGGCTGCAGTCTATTTTTTTATCATTTTCATTTTCCCTCTTTAGTAAAACATTAAGTCTGATTAAATTAACTGCTTAATGTTAAACATTTCAGAAGTCAGACCTCAGATCTGAAAACCCTTCAAGATCTCAAAGATGGACATAGTTTTTTGAAGATTTTTTTAATGATCTAGCTATTGATTCATTGGTTATGCCTGATTATTCTTGCAAGATTGCAGGAGAAAAATGACACTATTGACTATTTCCCAGTCCTTGTTATTGGTGCACTGTCCATAAACGTATACATGAAGCTCCCATAGAGGTAGACAGAGAACCAGGCGTCTATTTTCCAGAAGTATTGATGTTTTATAAATATAACACCGTAATCATGTATGTCAGAGGACCTTTATTAAACTTACATTTAATTATAATATAGATACTATGTTTTGGGTGATTTGCAAAAATTTGCAATGAATCAATATATAATTTTTTTTTTAGTTGAATTACTGCGATAAGACATTCATAGCGTTTTTCATTCAATGAATAAAAAAATAATAAAGTTTTATGCACACAGATCCACCTGTGCAACTATTTTAAAATAAAGTGAATATATGACATCAATCCAGGTTCAGATACAGCAGAATTTACAGCAGCAGAGGAAATTAAAAACACACTGGTATACAGAACATCTGCTCTTGAGAAAATTCTGCATTTTAACCAAATGACAGCTGCCAGCATTGATTTATCAACCATGTGATTCACTTAGGTTCAGCAAAAGAAGCACACAAACTTTCAAAAAACCTGAAAAGCACATGTTACTCCGGCATAGAGAGCAAGGGCGGGTTTCATTTTATGATCGAACTGGGGCTGAAATCCGTGTGTATCCACACTACTTGACCCAAACTCATAAAACAGACATAAAAATAGGACAATAGGGAAAAGGGAACTGTAAGCAATGGAACTAATAGAAAGGAAAAGGCAAACCGTATAAATCCAAACAATGTAAAGAAGAAAAGCAGTACGGCAATAAGAGGTGGAGCTCAGGCTCAAACAAAGTACGCAAAAGAGTTTGAGTGTTCATTTTTACGCACATTCGCTCGCAAAATTGTCAACAGTACTGCGGACACAATACCTTGTACCTTCTATAATGCTGAAATTAAAACTATTATTACTAATAGCTTCTTGAAGTTTCTCAGCGTTCTTTCATGAAAGGTTAATCTGTTAAATTCAATAACAAAATGGATTATCGGTAGTGTGAACACAGTGCTATCAGCACACATGTGTACTAATTACCCTGACAGAATCCTTCATACAATGTCCAGGCTCCTAAAAGGTCCATGTGTGCTCTCTGGTCTCAGGCCGCCAGATTAGTTTACATAAGAAGGTCATTTTAATCAGGTGAATACCAGGCTGCCAAATCAGCAGCCCTTCGCTTGAGCATAAACAGAGGATAAACCCAGGCTAAGGAAGCCATGAAAGGAGTCATGAAAGTCATTTCTGGACCCAACCAGTAACCTTCTGCTCTTTGTTTTTTCACTTCAAACTCTGAGTTACAATCAGGTTCTCTTCAAGTGATCTCGTTGTACTCCATCATGCAACATTATTTATTGACCGACTCACAAGATCAAACAGCCACATACTGAAAGTATATACAAATACATCATAGATATAACATCAAGAACATAAACAGACTTTCTATAAACACATTTTCCTTTTATTTTCTGGTACATGGAAGAGAGAGACTAGTGTCTCCACATCGACTCTCCACTGTCATGTAATGGTAAGACAAAACAATGACATGAGTTAAAAGATAAGGTACATAAACCTTTAACTGTATATTGAAATTGATATTTCACGTTAAAGTTTTAAAATGTTGTAGTAACTCCTTAAAGAGGAAGTACATTCTAAGTTAACTTTGTTATGCATAACAAAATTATGGATAAAATGATTTTGTTATTTATAACAAAGTTAGTTGTCCAGGACGGAGCTAAGCAGACAGTAGATGAAACTCTACTCATTAAACTTTATACCGTTATAGCAAATGTGAGTTTGTTATTCAGTTTCAATGAATAACTGAAACTGCACTAAAAGATATAATAAGCCAAATTATCAATAAATCAAGAGATTTGGCTAATGTTAGTGATTTGGCTAACACTAGTGAAAGGACTTGGCTAGCCTTAGCCAAGGCTAAAGGGCTTGGCTAGCCTTAGCCAAGGCTAAAGGGCTTGGCTAGCCTTAGCCGAGGCTAAAGGGCTTGGCTAGCCTTAGCCAAGGCTAAAGGGCTTGGCTAGCCTTAGCCAAGGCTAAAGGACTTGGCTAAGGCTAGCCTGTTCTCCATGAGCGTGAATCTAAGTGGCTCTTCTCCAATCACCCCTGTAGATTCATGGTTCTTCCCCGTCTTTTGAAGCCACGTCGGGGGCGGTACCAACCGGACCTAACTGGGAATTGCATGCAAGCAATTTTATTGGCAGCAGACTGCATTTGTTGATTGGCCTGTGGGGATTTACATCAACAACATCTTAGACCACCATTTTCATTCCATGGCAAGACCGCAGTTGTTGGCGAGATGCAAATTGAAAATTTCGTTATCAAATATGGAGACATCCAAATAGGCCAGAAAATATAACAGTGAACATTTTGAAGAGACAAACCTTTGAGGAGACTTTCTAAATACCTTTGGTGTGTAATTACTTGTCCAACTAGAAAAAAAATCACATGACAACAAAGATAACAAGAATATCATAAAAGTATTGTTGGGCATTATGAATTCTGGGAATTGTGCCCCTCATTATATTTCTGACTGCTGCTGGCTGCAGCCTCTTTTCCTGTGGGTGAGAGGAAATGCCCAGCATCTCAAACGTCCAGCCATTATCACAAATGGACACCAGTTAAGATAATGGGGCAGCCATGAAGTGGCGACTTTGCTATCAACTGTCTGATTTGCGTTCAAGTAGAAAGGCATAGAGTGTTTGCAGCAATATGAGCATGGGAGATTTATCCAATAATAAATGCAATTCAGTTAAATATGATTACACAGTGCTGCAACGATTCATGTCAACACACAATAGAAACACACAATAGCAGCTAAAGGTTTGGGTTCCTTGTGTTTATAATGAGCACCAGCTTAGTAAAATGTTGTGGTTGTTTCTATTCTGGGTCAGACTCTTATCCTCGTGTGTCTATCAGCACTGGGAGGAGTTCAGTCCTCCTGGCAAGCCTGGATCCCAGCTCACCCACTGCATATTTTAACTCTACTGCAAGACTTTCTAAAATTAAACTAAATATAACCAACAATTAGCACTCAAGAAGACAGTTATGAAAGAAGAAAGAAGACAATAAGACAGCAGGTGGATACTTTTGTGCCGATTCCAACATTTAGTCCAATAAAAGGAACCCTGTTTTGCTTCCAGATGTCTCGCTGACTCTTGACGCCTGTTTCACATTGTTCAAGGACACAAGAATCTGTCACTGCCAGGCTTGAATCAACAGACTTTCAAAGACTAAAAGTCCACCCATCCCTGTCTGAGCACGCGCACACACACCCACACTCACACACAGACACACACACACCATGTCAGCAGACCTTAAGATACACACTTGTCATAACAATCAGTCATCCAACATTCCAGTGACGCTGAATGTACCCACACATCACTCAAACAATATAAGCTCTGTGAGCCACACTTTGAGAAAGACCAAATAAAATCTGTCTGCAATTAAGAACCCCACTGGACTCTTGTCTCAACTGAAACATTTCCATGCCATAACTCTTGGAAATTTCCATCTCTATGAAAACACGTAAGTTCATATCAGAAAATGATTTAAAAGTATTTTAATTTATTTATATTAGTGTACAGTTTATAGCAAATAAAAAAAATCTTCATAAGATCTCTTTGGAGTTGTTTCAGAGTTGAGTGAAAGAAAAAAATTGAGTGAAAGGAAAAAGTGTGGTGGATTTTCTCTAACTGGATATATGAAATAAAAAATAAATAAACAGCAATCAGAGATTATCAGAGTTATGCACCTACTGAAATTAAATTGCTCAAATGAATTAACTTCTTGATAAAATTCAGACTTATAAATATGCAAAAATTGAGAATATTCCTTTCAAGCATTGCCTCAAAATCTACTTATTGACGTCTAAAATATTTTGTGCAATGACAGTGTGAGCCTGAAAAAGGAAAGTCAGTTTAAAGAGTCAGTTTACCAAAATTGTAAAGGAAGTGCGCCAAAATTTGAAAACAATTGGAAGAGATTCAGTCTGAAAGGGTAAGCTGCGTAATCACAGTCTGATTTCATTTCATTTAACAAAATTACCATTGCCATAAATCATGTGCTTCCCATTTTTCCCACCAATCAGAATTAGATTTGTGTACTTTAAATCTCCAGTGTTGAGCTCAGATTTTATAATCTCTGGAACTCGATGAGAGAACACCGTTTTTTGCTGGGGGGTTTTTTTGTTTTGTTTTTTTTTTTTTCAAATCCAATCCGATCTAAATGAATTTGCCAGCTGGGTCACGCAGTGTGAGGCAGAGAGAACGCCGTTCATCTGCTCCAAGTGACAGGAGTTTGATGTGATTTTAAACCACAAATCCAGGTGGTCCCGCCGCAACAGAAAGCACACAAGGGAGGCCATGGAAAGAAACCTGTGATAAAAAGAAAAGGCTACCATTTGGTCGGATAGATTAGATCAGGGGGATAAGGTGATTGAATAAGAGCTAACAAAGAAGGTAAAAGAGGAAGAGGGAAGCGACCATCAACTATCTGTTCTTGGTCTGGTTTTCTGAACTCTCAGTGGACTTCTTTTGGTAGTGAAGTGAACTAAAGCAAGAACAGAAGTGGGGGTTGTAAGGTTTGTCATGGAACACCTGCCTCCACTTAACCTCTTTCCTTCTCTTTCTGCTTGAGCTGCTTCTTTCAACCATCTTCTCTCCACCTACCCCAGCAGTCCTACTCTATCACGGTCATCTGTCCAAGGATTTTTCTCTTCCAAAACAACCAAGACCTCTTAGTCAAACCTAGGCGCCTTACAACAAGCCACTTTGAGCACCATTGAGGAAATGCTATAACAGGCAGCAATACTGGGAATTAAAACCTCAGTTACTTTCTTTTGCTCACTTCGAGAGGCTTTAGGTGGATTATTTTGGCTCAATTACCTGAAATCTTTTGCTGCAAAATTGCCCAAAGTGGGGACAAACATTTGCACTCAGTATTTGCAAGGAAAACAAACCTGTTGAGGAAATTCAATCCATTTGGTCAGGTCACAGTTTATAAGGAAATGTGACAAGTGCCCAAATCAAAACAAATGGGAAGGGATGTTTAGAAACCTTTGTTTCAGGAACCTTTTGATTTTTACAGAAAGAATTCCTTTAACCCGTATGTTTCCACTGCATAAGAGTAAAAGCAGAATAACCAGGCAGCAATTTACACAAGAAAATGGGCAAAGTAATGACAGTATTATTGACATTAGCTAAACCCTCTTGAGATGGAGCTTTGAGAAGCAACAGGGGTAAACATTTGTGATTGGTTAAATTTTCTAAGCATTATCTTAGAAAATTGAAGTTAAACTACAATTTCAATTTTGTGACAGATTTCCTTGTTCTTTTAGCTTTCTGATGCTAATACCAATTTGGTTTGTATATTATTTAATATACAGCATTAAAAATGTTTCTTCTGGCCGATTAAAAGGTGACCAAATCAAAGAATGTGACCAAACCAAAATGATGACATAGTTCATATTATAAACACGGTCTTAAAAATTAGCATGGTCAGAGTGGCTAGCATTACTAAAGCAGTCTTTGTGTGTATTCTCTAGAAAATGTAGTTTTACTGTAAATCCAACATTGCAAATAGGTTGCCAGCATTTACAAATTCAGCATAATCTAACTCAAGAATAATAAACAGAGAACTTTTGGTTTACTTTGTTCAATCTTCTTAAACAGATGTTTCTCATCTTGTCAAACCTTCCATAAATTTATGTAGAATTCTGAAGAGTTTAATTAAGTTTAAACTCTACAGTCTGTTTTTTCTATTAACTTCAACTATAATAGAATTAAAATCATGGGAGTAAATCGTTCAATAGAGGTAACGTTTAATCTAATACTCGAACATGTGATGTTAGAAAGTTTTGTAGCATTTTCGTCTAATTACAACACCATATTCTCAATACTGTGGGCGGCGATAAGTTGCCTCAGCTCACTAATCGTAAATGAGTTCTAAGGATTTCTTCGCAAAGAATAGTAAGTGGAAATAGTTCAATTTAACTCTGGAAGTCACTAGATTAACATGCTATACATACCTCTGTTGTTGCAGAGCATTTTTTTAATTTCCTTTTTGAAACAATGCTGAGGCTAGAAGTAGGAGATTTTAGAGGTGGAGCAATCTTGACGTTAGCATATGGGATTTATCTAAACAGCATGTTTCCATGTGGTAATAAAAAAGCAGATGATAAACAGCCCAGGCTCATGGCTTCTGAGAGGAATCGTCGTAGCACACCGCTAAGTTTCTATCACTGTGCTGGGAATTACTAGTTTTGCCGTTTTCCCTCACTGCCTTGCTTTTCCCTGAATGTAACAACAAATCTGCAACAACCTACAACAAAATTCAGTAAAGCATAACTTCACAATTTTCACAGTTTTTTATTGATACATTGTGTGAGATTGGCTAAGGACTCGAGACTCCCAACTTTACCTTTTGTACCACCCTGACTAGTTACCTTTTTGTGGTAAAAGAAAACCAGAAGCATTTTTAGATTTTCTTTGCAGAGAAATTGTGAGTGCAGCCAAAACAGTGTCAGAAGGGTTTGCTAATTATTTTAGATTGGTTAATCAAAATTTTAAAGTGTTGAAAAACCAACTGTCATGGCCCAAATCTAAACTAAAAAACCAGAAGTCTACACCCTCTGCAAATTAAAGAAATTTGCTCCTGATGCACCATGGAAGTGGAAAAAGAAACTGCAAATCTCACAACTTCAGCAGTTAAAATGACCGTCGAATTATCTGATGTTTCCAAATGTTGCTCTGACAAAGCAAAAATATGATGTCAATAAATACTGTTGCATAGCTAAAACTTGGAAGGAATACTACTTGACTAAATTACAAAGGATACAAAATAAGAGCTTAAATAAAACACAGAACATATTCGGGAGGAGATGTCACAAATGACAAACTGACTCAAAACCAAACAAGTTGAAAACAAACTCCTGAGTTATAGCTAAAAACATAAAATTTAGAATATGTTTGGCGCCACAGTCATGATAAATTATGCTGTTTTTTACTCTTTGAATGCAGTTGTTTTCACTAGAGGTCAAATCTTCATTAGATATCAGCCATTGAAACCCCAAAATGTTGTTGCAACATCATTTCCTAATGTAAGTTTGATTTCATTTTAGTTTAATTTAGGTTTGTAACCAAGCTGTTGCTGAGTTTTACCAAAAGATGAGCTTAGCATCATTGTGTGACTGACGGTCATCTTAGGTTTGAATGCATTCAGCATAATTTAATACAGTACTTTCCCACAATACAGCTTTCCTAGCACCGAACTGGTGGTTCTACTAATTAAAAGTCTCTATCAGGTCAGGAGTTACTCATTTAACAGTACGGAGGACATGGGGTCCTTTTATTCAAACCAACAGCAGGCATTAACTCCTCCTTTCACACTGTTTTCTATGCATCATAAAAGGTCTGCCCGTCTCTCTTTTATTCTCTGCTTTGCTCAGTCTCCCTCCTTCATTCACATATTCTCTTTCTCCCACTTACTCCTTTCAATGAACTTCTTCACATAAGGTCTGCTCCCAGTCATCAGCTGCCGTTTGGGGAAACTTGCAGCAACAACCAGATTTCTCAATGCAAGATGATTTCTAAAGTACCTCCTTAGACTTGGCTTCCATGTCGTGTTTTTCTCCTTTTTTCATCTGTGCCCTTTCTAACACTCTTCTGGCCTTATTTGTTCTTTTTATTCATCAACTCTCTTCAAATATTGTGCTGGAACCGTCACTGTTAGCCTGAGCCTGTACTGAAAAATAGGATTAATGGCTTAGCGAGGTAATTTCAAGTTCAGCTTTGGTTTTTAGTATCATAAAGCTTTTTTTTGTATTCCTTATGGAGGTCCATCACCATGGTAACGTATGCAGATTCTTTACCAGCATCAGAGGTGCAGAAACTTCGAAGTCTCTGTTGGGAAGAAATAAATCATTTGACAATGACTGTGCTAGCTTTTTTCTTCACAATAGAATATTACTGCATAGGTACTCCACAAAAGAATGGCCATAATTATTCCTGTTTTTATGACACTAAGGCAGTATTACTTAATATTTTTGTAATTGTTTTAATCCCGTTTTATTCCTTTAGGAAGGATTGTTTTTTAGTAGTAGCCCCAGTTTTTCAACTTTCTTAGAATTTTGACTGTTGCAAATGCATTCTGATACACATCTTAACGTAATCAAACATGACCACATCTACTGAAATATGTAAACTATAAGTCATTTAAAGATATGAACATCAGAGGTAGACGAGCAAAGCTCCAGTCAAAGGATTTCCGCTCCAGAGAAAATGCATCCGCACTGTAATTATTTTTTGGGAATGGAAGCCGGTCCAAAGGGCAGGTCTGTCTGCCAATACTGGTGGTCCAGCAGCACTTATGGGACTGGGCTGCAAGATTTGGAGGAAGTGTACCGATCTGCATGGCATACTTTATATATCCCAGAAGGGGCATTCATTTTCCATTTTCTAAACTCTGAGTGGACATCAGAGTGGAGCTTCAGTTCATAATGACCTCTCAGAGGTCTGGTAGGCGTTCACTGTCTGAGTTATGAACACATGAAGGGCATAAATTTACCAACACAGGTTATTTAGCACAGGCCAAGGGTAATACAGTGGGTCTCATTCTCATCTCATCACGTTGATAAATTATGAATTGCTGATACATACACTGAACTCACTTTTTCCCTCTTATCTCATTTGTTTGTCATCTTTCTCCTGGTATTGCAGGTTACTTTACTTCCAGGAACACTACAAATCATGCGGTTTGCCCTTGACCAGTGTAAGTATTTAAGGTTGGAAATTTGACAATATTGCAGATACATTTCTTTAAAGAGTCAAGATTGCCCCTGTTCTGATGCTTGAATTCACATACTACTTTTAGCCAAAAAAGCCACAAAATCATCTTTTTGCATTTTCACAAATGAAAGGCTTCATAAATTGTAACTTTTATTTTAAATACGTAGGCAGAAAAAAATAATTAGAATCACAAGAGACCAGAGAAACTGCAAAGAAGTGCAGTTAAAAAAACATTCTTTCCTTGTCCAACACTTTGTTAGTGTTTATCTATTTTCAAACAGGTAGCCAGAATCCTGTTGCACAACATATTTTAATTGGTATATACTGTACTTCTTTTGTGCTAACTTAGTAAACAAAAAAAAACTCATGCTAACAGCTACTAGACCAAGGTTTACAAAACTTCCTGTAGATCACCCCTATAAAAACATCTGTCATGTATTTTAAAGCAATTTCACGAGTAATAAAACATGTTGCTTTTCAATTTATACATTACTGTGTTTAAATTTAAATACTGTAAAAACACCAGAATGACGTAAATCTGATGTCTGGACACTGTTAAATGTCCCATACGTGATGATAGCGCCTGAAATGTGAAGTTTTACATGCTCACTGTCAGCAGCAGCCATGTGGACAGAGTCCCAGACTCCCTGTTGTCTGACGTCTCTATGCAGCATTTTCTTTTTTATTCTGCATATAAAAAGTGTGAACTCAAGAAATCTATTGTTTAAGAGTGAAAGGAGGAGAGACTATAAAGTCTCTTTTGAGCCTGGCTTCGACAGACATGACTCCTAAAATTACTCGTGGCCAAAGACAGCGTTGTGCTTGCCCCGGCACAAAAAATTGTATTTTGTGTAAAGAGAATAACAAACTAGCGATATGCAACATAGAAATTGACCTGTTATTGGTGGCAATGTACATCAAGGTTCTAAATAACTTCAAAACCATTATAAATTTATTTAATGTTTCTATGGATTAAATTGCTTTAAATGAGATGTCATGCAAATTGCAGAAGGGACTGGACTTTTCGCCATAGAGCAATGCACCGCTGTCGGATCCCAAATATGTTCCTGGGAACTGTTGGTTAACTCACTGAAAAAAAGGTTCTTGCACTTTTCTCTTGGTTACAAGACATTTTTCCCCTAAAATATTTCAGATCATGAAACACACAGTTCTGGGATAAAGACCAAAGGAATCAGTAAACAGGGTAACAAAGAAATAACGGGGACAAACACCCACAAATTTATTCAAACATTTTGTGTAAATAATTTGACATTGTAATTTATTGTAGGCATCCACAAAAGAGGAAATAACAAAAATTGTGAATTATAAAAAGCCAATAACCTGCTGCTGATTAGGCTTTTCATTTGCAACAAACAATTCTGACTGGTGCACTCCAAAATAAAGGAACAGACAGTTTACCATGTGGAGTTTATCATCTGAAAATAAAGATATCAAATGCAGTGCAGAGTTCAGAATTCCACCGCTGTTGTTCATTTAATATACCGATATCCTGCTAATGTTAAATATAGTATGCACACACAAACGTAAAAAAAATATTTCAGTCACAGTCGGCAACAACTCTTTTGGTCGGACTTCTTTTTCTTGTTTTGACGCCTGTGTTTTTAGTTAGTCTGTGTACTTTATGATTTGCTGATGGAGAGGGTAGGCAAAGGTCTCAGAGGATCATTTGCGACAAAAGCTACAGTTCAGCACGGATGGTTGATTCATCTCTGCTCCGCTACCTTCAAAAAGCCAGAATTTGCCACTAGGGGTTTGGGATGATGTGTGGGTGGGGTTGACACTGCTCCGGGACTCCTGCTTCCCACAGAGGACAAGGTGAAAATGACTTTACCATGTGAGGAGGCTGAAGTCTACATTTACCCTGGCCAAACTGTCTTTCCCGTCTTGTCTTAATATGACTTCTGAGGTTAAGTTGGGGCGACGGTATCCTAATTAGAAGTAAATGGATCTTTAAGGCTGTAAGCTGTAAGCTTTAATGATGGCATAGCTGGTCTAAATACAGATCCAGGCACATCCTGAGAGGAGCTGTAAAAAGGTTGATAGAAAACAATGTGAATACCAAAATGCGAAAGAGGAAAAAGAAAAAAAATGAAAACACCAGCACCAGGTGAGTTTTCCTGGATGCAGCTGCGAGTATTTTTCCCCTCATTTAGCAGTTCATGAAAAAAACCACAAACAGCCAGACGTGACAGGGGGCATGGACCCTAACCATACACCTAACACACAAAAAATGTATATGCACAACAGAGTCGAGCTAAGCCAATGTGAATGAAAGCATGGCAACATTTTTCGCCTATTCCCACTGGGAGCCGTGAGCAGATCTCTATCGGGGGCAGGTCCATCTCATTAGAATGAATGTCAGATGATGTAAAGAGCAAAAAATACATCAAAGAGGCCTGCAGGAAGCAGAATAAATCTGGGTTTAAACTTAAAACAACCCGTTTATGTCAGATTTGATTATAAACCTGCAGAAGAGAAGAAAAGATACAGAAACTTCATGATCAATTTGACCTTTTCAAGAATTTGAACGCTCTATGGTGTGATGTAATAAGAGAAAATACTGTTTTAGTAAAAAATTAAGCAGCTAAATTAGGTGCAGAATTACAGCTTTATAAACGAAACGTAAACTCACACTGTCCAAGGTGAAGCTGTAGCCACACAACTTACCTATCACTCCCTTCTGACCTACATTCCCCTTTGTTATTCCACACAAATCAGCCTGGCGTAAAACCACTGGCTGCTAATTGCTTTCACATTACAGAGCAGCCGGGTGATCTTGGTGGCTTTCCAAGACCACCAACACTCAGAAGAGGGGTGTGCTCAATTGCAAACAAGCCAATCAAACCAGCTGCATGACAATGTAAGCACAAACCACAGGTAACAACATGTTGAGTAATAAGTCAGAATTAGAGTTACACTTGTTATTCATATTTCTTTGAAAGTTCACTGTTACCACATCTTGATGGTTTAAACGTTTTTTTAGTTTTATTGGAGTGGTATTGCAATCATCGCTAACTTGTGATGCCAACTCTCCAAACAATCCAGCTCCATGATTATCTTTTTATGGATGTTTACATTGTTTTTATTGAACCATTTAAAATTATTAAGTGTTTTGCAACCTGGTGGGCAGGTCAAACTTTAGCCTAAATAATGACCCTGAGGTTCAGGTATAAACCCCAGTGAGCTTTCAAGCATATTTAGACAACAGATGTCTGTCTGGTGATCACTTTTGACTTTTCAAGTACCATCATGGCTTGTTTAGATAAAAGGCAACATTATACATCCACCTATAACTCACCACCATTATACATCACCACCTATAACTACTCTTAGAAAAAAAACTTGCATTATGATGAAAGCTTCTTGAGCATCCATTTTTTTTCTTTGAGAGTGATAAAGCAGGTTTAAGTTAAATGCCAACTTAATCCTTATATGGTATCCTTGCTGGGATGGCTTCACAAAAAGATTTAGAATATTCGAACCAAAATCAAAAGTCAAAGCTAAGGCATGTCAGCTTCAAAGCTTATTGATTTGGAGATTCTTTGTGAGGTAGATTGAATAAACAAGACAATGAGAGAGAAAAAAAGACACTTGAAAGCATGTGTAACACAATGATTTTATGTTACAACTAGGGATGTGCCGATCAGGTTTTTTTCTACCAATACCGATACCGATCACCCTTGAGGGACAATCGCCGATTCCGATACCGATCCCGATCACATAATTATTATTTATTTATTTTTTATCATAAACACTACTGTTACATTATGTGGAAAAAGGAACCATGAATCCACCTTAATTTAGACAAAAACTTGTTTTTAATAACTTTTTCCAAGAAGAAAACTAAACAAAACAGGCATTGTGCAAATTGTACTGCTATCAATAATACCATATTTAACAGACTGATAACATCTGAAGGCTCTGAAGAGGCTAAATAATGCAAAGAGCCAAAATAAAACCTCTCAACATTGACAAAAAGTTCAAGTATAAAACTTAACATTCAAAGGCAAATACAGGATCCATTATAATAAACAATCCTGAGTTACTGAATGAAAACTTCCTGATAGCATAGCGGCTAGCTGGTTACTGCTAGTTCTGATTGGCTGTTTCTGACTGAGCGGAGTAACAGGGAAGAGATCGATTATTTTTTCAGACATTATCTGTCTCATGTTAGGACAGCGAAAATTTTAATACGCAAGTAAAATGTATTTTTTAAGTTAGATGCTGCAGCTTTAAACAGGTTCGGTGTGAGAGTCACTACCAGGTGGAGCAGAAGCGGCTCCGTGTCAAATATTACTAAATATTAAATATTACTACCTGTAGCGTAGCAGCGGTTCAACAGCAGAACCAGCATCTTACATCGCAGCTCCAAGACTTAAATCATTTTCCAGGTTATTAGTTTATCTTTCTGACCGTCATGCTAATCCGGGTGAGTGTTTGTAGCTGCGCTGCTTTACCTGCTGTCTGATCCTCCGTGTCTTTTTACTGCATTGAGCCTCGATGTAGCCAAACTCTGTCAAGTACGGCTACATATTTTATTCCATATTAACTTCTCGTGTTGATGCATTTTGACCTGCTTCAATTTTCCGCCGCAACACGCAAACGTCCTCATTCACTCAGTGCGTTAGTGAAACACATCGCTTAGGATTTGTTGCTGCGCGTTTGCGCAGTGAAGGAAAGACGAGACCAGCTGGACATGAAAGCTGCGAAATGAGAAGCAGGTGATCGGTATCGGCAACAGAACCAATGATCGCCGATCACCGATCAGGCACTTTTTCACGAAAATCGGCCGATTGTGATCGGTGACCGATCGATCGGCACACCTCTAGTTACAACCATATCCTGACCTGTTTAAAGAGACAAGAACTTTTCCCATTGAATATTTCATATCCGTCTGGATGAATGAATCCAAAGACATGTTTTAGGGAAGAAATGAGCTGGAAACCTGGCTTTCTGGCTCTGGAAAAACAAACCGTTTTTCTTTTAACTGAACCACTTAGAACTTGATTGGTTCCACTTTGTTAGAGAATCCCAATAGGTAAATCAACAGTAAGGCAGCTCATTCAGCAAGCCCTAGAGTGTTGGGATTTCCTAAACACATTTACGAGCTTACACTGCACTCATTAGCAGTGAGGTGTTTGTACCCATTAAACATGGAGGCCAATGGGCAGGAAATTTGTTTCTTCCTTAAATGATCCTACATGTCCGTAGCAAATAGGGAGCCAACACAAACACAAATTACCCAAGTTTGCTCCAGCCTTTCACTTATCTCACAGCCATGCAGCAAACACAGCAAAATATCTTAACTGTATGAAAATAAGCACACATCAAAAAGATTTGATCTCTTTTCCACTGCTCTAGGCATAAAACATAAAATAGTTTTCAGACTTACTATGAAATAATAGCATTCTTATTAAAATCTAAACATTTGCCCGCAAGTCTGATCACACAGCAACCACTTGATCAAAAAAAAGAAAAGAACAAAGAAACTGTCATAGCGCTAGGAGTGTGCTAAAAGGTTGATTTTAGCAGCTGTAATCTGAATTCAACTACTTGAAAAGTTACCCTTACATAAGAAGCAACTTTTAAAACAAAGGACAATGTCATTTAGTGGTTTGGGTAATCATGAAGAGCTTTAGCTGGCCGGCTGGCTGGAGATAAATCAGATTTAAAGTAAAGACTAAATGAAAAAAACAAATCTAAGGGTGCAAAGCAAGGCCAGCAGGGGGACAATGGGTCAATCTGCATGGCTAAGAGAGGAACAAGTCAAGAAATAACAATGTTATTTAGCTGGAACAGATCATGCTTCAGGATAAAACTGAAACACAAGAACTTCCCATTAAAAGGTCAGAAGTCCCAAAGAGGATAAGAAGACATCAAGTCAAATAGGAAAAGTGAAAGGAAAGGAGGGGGAGTCGAAACAAACTTTAGTTTAACTACAAACTGTTAAACTGTTGCAGCAGTGGAAAATTCTGACACCACAATTGTTTAAAACTCTCATACCATTAGCAATGCATCATACCAGCAGCAATCCAACTGGGTACAAATTATCAGCAGCAGCACAGCTTTTATCAGAGAGTCAGCTGGGTATCTCACGAAAAACGTGTCGCAATACAAATTCTCTGGAAACATCTAGAGACGGAGCTGGTTGTAAAACATCACTTTACATTATGAACCTCTGCATCTCAGTAAACTAAGATAAGTTTACCAAACTTAACTAAGATGAAAAAATACATCAATTTAAGATGTTGAATAAACACATAAATTGAGTATTTCTGTGTATATAGATAGCTTATAGCTAATTATAACCCAAAATTAAAATTCCTACCTAAAATTAGAACATTACTTAAGATTGACATTACTTGTCAGCTTACAGAAAGTAATAACAATACTCCACAGCTTCTCAAAGGGTTTAGATCAGACAGATTTGCTGGCTCATCATCATTTTGACAGCAGGATAGGTGCCAGGTCCTGCTGGAAAATGAAATCAACGTCTACACAAAGCTTGTCAGCTGAGGGATGCATGAAGAGCTCTAAAATGCCCTCATAAATGGCTCCCATGACCGACAGCAGCAGATGACCAGGCTCCCCAAATCATCGTTGACTGAAAACCTTAAGCTAGACCTTGGGAAACTTTGTCCTTGTCTCTGTGCTCTTTTTACAGACGCTGCAACCTTGATTTCCAAACGGAATACAAAGTTTATTTTGATCTAAAAAGATAAGTTTGAACTTAATTTCATCTAGCAAATGTTCCCCCTTGTTGTTTGTGTATCGTGGAGCAGGAGTGATTTTAAAACCAAGCAATGTGATGTAGCCTGTGTCCTTAATATGTTTGTTTCTGCTGGTTCATGAAAATCTTGACACAGTTGCAGTCCACACTCTTTGAATCACAATCCTATTAAGGCTGTAGTCATCCCTGTTGGTTGAGCACCTTTTTCTACCACACTTCTTTCTCCTACTAAACTTTTCCGCAGAAATATGCTTTAAAGTCTGTAATTTTCCCCAATGATTGTGCTGGTCGCAACATAAAATGTCTATATTCAAAATATGCTGTTGACCTTTTGTCAAAACATATTGTCAATAACATTCTATTGCAAATAGATACATGATCAATATCAGCAGATAACAAACAATAGAATGTTCAATAATTCAAACTGAACTTTGATCCAGAATGTAGGCAGAGAAAAGACCTTAGCCAATTAATCTCTCACAGCACAGCTAAGAAAGGCGGGTGGCATCAACTCTCTCACTATTTGGTTGCCTAGCAACAACCTGTTGAGTTACTTGAGCAGTAGCAGCTTTAAAGTTTTGCCACCTTGGCTCATAACTGCTTAAAAATAAAAAACAACAACGTGGATTGAAACCTGTGCGTAAAACAGGAAAGGTCACATCACTAGTTTGGCAGTATTTCAGATATTTAAAATTAAAAACTAATCAAGAGTTATCATTTCAACCGATATGAAAAGCATAATATTGTCCATTACTGCTGACCTTATGTAGGAATGTAGGATCATTTTGAAATATATTAAATATATATATTAAATATAAGCAATGAAAGCCAAAGGACAGAAAACACACTCCTTTCCATTAATTCTACGCTATTAGAAACCTCTCAAATATCTACATTGCAAGGTCAAAAAACCCAAACTAATAACAAGGAAATCGAAAATAGAAGTACAGAGTTACTTCACCCCAAACACAAATCATTAGATGGCCCATAAAATTTGATTTCCTGGAGTCCAAGCATGTTTTGTTTAATGATTGCATTTCCAGGAGGGGTGAATTTGCACATTACACAATACAACATTTGTGTTTGTACATGCATGTCATTTATTTAATTTAAATTATAATAAATCAACTTTTCAATAAATTTCTGATATATTGAAATGCAATTAGACTAAGGTGTACCATTCAACAAAAAGTTCAGTAAATGTTCTATGAAGGTTTCCTTTGCAAGTTTAGTCTGTCAATTTTCTTCACAGTTTTTTGTACATCAATGGATAGGTTTCATTACTATACAAAAATAGATATATTTTATTCTACTATGGGTATAATGGCTCGACAAAATGGTGGTACATAGAACGGCAAGAGGTAATGAGCTTTTTTGGGTAAAGCTTAGCACAGCAGAGGGAGCCATGCAGAGGTTAAACAAACACACAGTGGAATCACGCGGGTCTAAGCCTCTTATATAGGCCCCTCTGAGGAGAAGATCATTGACTTTTGATAGCAAGATGGAGTTGAGGAGATGTGAACGATAAAGGGGCCAACAGGCCCTACAAAGTTCTCCTTCGCTCTAGTAATCCTTGGAAGTTCCAGAATCAAATATTTCAAATTCTGGACATGCGCAACTATATGAAAGTTAATTTAAGGCCTGCTGTCACTCAAATTGTTATATGAAAACATTTTTTCAGATCAGTACCATTCCTAACCTTCTCGTCTTTCTCTTAACTGAGCCAGGACCCTCCTGACCCTCGCTCACCTTCTCCAACTAGCAATCTTTTCATCTGGTTTTCAAGAACTACTATTGTGCTTCATATACTCCATGGACCTCCACCCCCCCCCCCCCCCCTCCCCTCCAGATTGCCCCTTTTCTGCTGGAGTCGCAGGGCAATGTAGTTTCATTTCCTGCCTGGCTGAAATTAATGCTCTTTGAAAGGAGGAGGGATGGGGTGCCGGGGACTCAGGGAAAGGGAGACAAATATATAGAGAGACAAGAAAATAAAAGTTAGTGCGAGAGAACCATGGGCACACAGGAGATGATCTCAACAGTCAGTAAATTTAAACCATGGTGGTTCCAAGTCAGTGTCAGCTTTGATAAACATCTGAGGAGCCGAATCACTGGTGTAAGTGAAAATATGAACGACAGGGGAATGCTTTAGATGCAAAACTCAAAAATGGAGTAACGCTGATACTTTTTTTTTAATTATTTTTGCTCGCAGTGGGACCAACTGGCATCCTAAATGAGAATTGGACAGAAGGAGTCACGAGTGAAGAAGGTATTACAAAGGCAGAGTCCAGCTCTGTGACCATTCCGAAACCCTTCCATTATCATTCCGGCAGATTGCAACCGCAAGAACCACAAATGCTCAGACATTACACAAGTCACTGGTGGCTCTTCAAACTCTTAAGCCCATCTGGAGACTCTGACTGTTTCATTCCATTCCTTTAACTCTCTTCTTTCTGTTTGAAACACCAAAAATCGGAATTGTTAAGATCTCAATTGCTCTTCCATTAGGAAAGCTACCTTGTGGTGAGACCATCAAACCACAATGGATTTGTGTGAAATTGCAAGTGTGATAGCAGACTTCCCCAAAATTCTTGGCTTGTTTATACAAGAATCCTTTAAAGTTCATTTTATTGGTCTGGTTTATGGAAATGTCAGAGTCAGAATGTTGAAAGAGATTTGCTTACACTCACACTTGGAAAGTTACTACGCAAATATGAAAGGGTGTGGTATGAAACTGATCCAAATGATCAGTTTGTGTCGCTTGTGGACAAATATTTATTTATCCACAGGTATTCTGATGAGGGTCATAAAAAGGCTTTATTTTCTTTCACGTTGTTCTTTTCAAGTTGATTCCCTTCTGGCATAGATGCCTTTTACACATTTTCTATATCATGCATATCAGCACAACTTAAGCATGTCGTCTTCAGCGCCTTCACATGCGAGAAGGCACGAAATCTCAGCCAGTAGTTTGTGACTTGTAATGAAAGCAGTGTTCTGTAGGAAGGAGTCTTCTTAAGCTTGAATGATTCCTGAAAACTCAAGAGCAACACTCCAAGGGTGGTTTGATGGTATAACATTATGACATGATAAAAAAAGTCTTAAAAAGTGAATTTTACATGACACTTTTCTTTTAATATAATAGATTATGAAACTACAGTATATGGGAAAGGTTTAAAACACCAACCAACTTAAAACCCCTCCGTACCCATATTATTCACAATATATCAAGAACAGCTAAAGTAACAAATACAGATTGTCGAGCTAAATCACAGAGGAATTTTACCAGCTTTCTGAATATAGTCTTCAAATAAAGTTCACTAACTTGCAGCTGTGAAGTCCAAACTTGCTTATATTTTGTGGTGGTGAAAAAATAGCTTAGGCATTTTCAGCATTATTATTTTAGCAGATCTCTGAATCTGCTTGCTGGGCAAGTAGCCTAATTTAACTGGCAGCTTTAAACTAAAACCCATTTGAAGGAACTAATCTTCAAAAGGAGAAAATTCTTGCAGTCAACCTAAGACTACAACAGGCTTAAACACCAGTCTCTGTGGCCACTACCTCTATTTACAAAGCAATGAAAGCCAAAGGACAGAAAACACACTCCTTTCCTTTTATTCTACGCTATTAGAAACCTCTCAAATATCTACATTGCAAGGTCAAAAAACCCAAACTAATAACAAGGAAATCGAAAACAGAAGTACAGAGTTACTTCACCCCAAACACAAATCATTAGATGGCCCATAAAATTTGATTTCCTGGAGTCCAAGCATGTTTTGTTTAATGATTGCATTTCCAGGAGGGGTGAATTTGCACATTACACAATACAACATTTGTGTTTGTACATGCGAGCGTGAAAAAACAGAAAGAAGAAAACAAAAAAATGGGATGGACTTGCCAAAAAGAAAATACATGCGATGATGTATTAATAATAACTGCAGAAAGCCAAGTTTACACAAATGCCCCAGGAGCTGATGGTCTAATGCTTTTGCCGTTTAACCACAGCCACGTACAAGGAAACGAAACTGCTGAATACTAAGCCTTTAATGTTCATTATCGGACATCTTTTCTTGGATAAAAAGTCCCAAATTCTAAATAGAAGAATTACAGTACAAGAGCCTACTTTCATTTGATCAAGCTATATCTTACTGAATTTTAAGACATCTAAAACAGACAGAAGAACGCCAAAAGCTGTTCAACTTGTTATGCTTGTGTCCCTGCGGAGCGTAGGAGCCACTCTGACTTCAGTTATTGTTGAGTAAACAGACGCCTGAGCTCAGACAAGCGTGTCAGTCAGATGGGCCAGAAGGGCCAAGTGGAGGAGCCACTGAGCAGCCAAAAGGAGCTGCAGAGGCAGAGAGGGGATAGACACAGAGTGCATGTGTGTCTGAGTGGGAGAAAGAAGTCCTTGGAAGGCGGTGTGAAAGTAAGGGCAAAAGGAAAACTATGAGAAAAGTGCCAGCATTAGTCTCAGTGTTTGTTTGCCAGTCAGATAAGAGGCGTGCCAAGGAGCTTGGATGTCATCCCCATCATGGAGGTGGGATGACAGAGGAGTTGAGTGTTTTGTCATCTCCATCCAAGCAGAAAGTAGGCCTGAGAGAGAGTCACTGAAAACAAACGAGCAACTTTTCTACAGAGCCTTGACAGATTCTGAGAGTTCAATTTTGCACTTAGAGACTGCTATCAATTGCGTACGTTCCAAAACCTGCATCTGATTTTTGTCCAACTCAGTTACATCTATCTACACAGGAAAGTCACATTTTTTGGCCTCAGGACCGTCTTAGATAAAATCAGAACTGGATAACACTTCACACAGATTCTTTAAACAGTTTATGACCTTTGTTCCTGTTAAAATGTAAAAATAAATTCTTCGAAATCTTAGTGTGGCGTCCACACAGACTTCTTGTAGATTACTGTCACGAATTACTTAAAGCCGAGATCTCACAAGTGCATGTTGATGCACACTCAACATCAACTAACGGTCTACCATCTTTATAAGTTAGTTTTTAGTATATATATATATATATATATATATATATATATTATAATGAAACCAAAGCAATAAATGGGAACAATATAATTACCATTAATCAATTTCCTATGTTGTTTTACAACGGTAGGGATACTTCTTGCTCTTTTAGCTCAAACATAATGACATTATGTTTGTTTTTAATATTTTGTAGAAATGCTGTAGAATAAGTTATACAATTATAATCTGAGACTGGTCCAAAGGTTTTCCAAACTTCTCCCCCCATACGTATCCAGACCTAAAAGAAAATTCTGATTAACTGCCTTTAAAAACACTAAACTGCAACTCTACACTCAATTCAATTTCTCATAGCGGTGGACATATTTTTAATTTTTAAAAGGGAATAAATTAGGAAAATCTTTGGTAGTAAAACAATAAAGCGACCGTTTCTTAAAAAAAGATAAATGGGTGTGTATTTGGCAGGAGCCCATAAAGTTTGCAGTATTTAATACCCTGGGAGGAGGTGCGGTGTCTTACAAAGACCTAATTGTGGGTGAACAGCTATCAGCCTGCCTGCATGGAGAGCGGGTTTCTGAGGTCCTTAATGCAAAGCAAACAAGGTTTAAAAAGATTTACTCTGACATGTATAGGGGAACTTAAAAAGCCATGTTTCATCCCACCCCCCTGCATGATGTTCACATTTTAGGCAGGTCACCATGGCAGATGCTCTAGATGCACTAACTTGATAAAACATTAACTATACAATTTACAGCTTCTTGCTCCACGTGCTGCTCCACATCTTCAAATCCTTATAGGATTCTGATATGCAGAATGCATGTCTTATTCCATTAGACTCATTAAAAGTGTCACTTTATCATCAGCATAGTCTCACACTTTCAGCTTGGCTTACCGGGCTGCAGTAAAGGACTCATTGTATTGCGCGCATAAAGTACAGCGGGAAACATTTTCCTAATGTGGCAACAGCAATTTGTCTTCCAGGCCGAGTTGAAAGATCTCAACACAGAAAGCGCTGAACAGAACATTTAGGGATCTAAATCAACAGGAGCTTTCTGTCGCTGTTTTGTCTAGAAAAGGACTTTAGAGCTCGAATACTGAACTACTATACTTGATTCAGTATTTCAACAAGCGTTGCAATCATACAGCTTTCTTATTAACCCCAAGCTGCCACTCTTCACTCCAACCGTGAGTTCGGAAACCTTTTTGGCAACCTTGAGCCCAGCCATATTTTAGAGTTATTATTTATTGCTCTGATTGTGAATATCGGCAAATTTAGCTTAGTGGCTTCTGTTAAATCAACATTTTCCAACTTGCTGAGATCAAGTCTAATTTGTCTAATCATACATTCTCTTGTTTTTCCCATTTTGAAGAGGGGCTGTAAGTCATAGAGTAGTATAATAATATCGATGATGTGATATATATCGATATTTTCTTTCCTAGAAAAAAATCGATATTCATCTGCAAGTATCATAACATCCAACTGTCGCCTTTCTCACTCATTGCTTGCTTCGCACCAGGTCATCAGGCTTAGAGTGATTCCTTCAGATGTTAAGTGTCAAGGTTTAAAAGGCATCAAACTATTCAGAGCAGGTACTTGGTTCACATTATTTACTTTACAAATGTATGTAAGCTACAGTTTGTACTGTTTCAATTAAAAGAAACATGTTTTCTCACCACTTCTTTGATTAATTTTGTCCAGCTGTCGACTTTAATTCTGTGTCTGTGTCCAACCAGAGCCAGGTATTGTGTAGTTGGTGCTTTTCATCAGTTTTCAGTTAAATTAATTCAATCCAACTATATAACAGTCACAAAATGTCACCAAAATCACTCTGTCCCTCTAAAATCGTTCAGAAAATCGCAAAAGTGTATTGAATTGTATCGTTTGCTGAATATCGCAATATATATCATATCGTGGGCAGAATATTGTGTATCGTATTGTATCATGAGATTATTGTATCACTACAGCCCTAGTAAGTCATAGACCAGCTTAAAGGCTTCATGTAGGTAGCAACCCGTTTGTCCTCTTTGAAGCTGATTAAAAAGACATCAACAGACCAGCAGAGCACAGCTGAAGATATCAGAATCTGAAGAGAAACATCACAATCTTTCTGCAATATTTATTTTTTCCAAAAAGCATCCGAAACATCTCAAGTAGCCACATTGACTTCTGAACGTTAGCACTAAAAGCATAAACCACTGCATTTCATTCCTTCTCTTCATCCAGCACTGAATTTCCATGAACCCTCCACACACACACACACACACACAGCTTCCTCTATCCAACCACTCGCCACTCACCTCTTAAGCAGACAGTAAATTGCAGGAAAAAGGTTTTCATGCTTGGCCACAGTTTGCAGTGGCAGAAACATTATCAAACATCAAGGAGGAGGACACGAACGAACGACGCTGCAGATTTTGATTAAATGTTACCTCTGACCACAATAAAAAGAATTAAGATCTTGATTAGTGGAAATCAGAGATGCATTAATCAGGCTTTTCATGTCTGATCCCACTCTCTTTTTGAAATAGATTTGTGCAGATTGTTCAGGTAGAGGTGGAATGTTTCCTAAGTTTCCTTTAATTTTCCACAAAACACTGTAAATTTAGACCCTTTCATTGTGCACAGAAAGGCCTCCGTTGAGTCAAAAGAATGTCATTTTTCCAGCACTTCTGCCAGCCAAACCAGCACCACAGCAACACAACAAAGACCTTTGGGCTTTTTGCATCACTCACAGTGGCTAATAGCACAGAAACAACAGAAAGAAAGTGATTTAATATAAAGCTCAACATAAGCAATAAAAGCTGGAAACATAAGAAGTTCCTGAATATCTTGGTTTTCTTTATACATATAATTTAGAACATGCTGTCTGCTAACTATACACCAGTTAAACAATTAGCACACTATATTATCCAAGCAGTTTGGCAACACTGAGGCACACTCAGCTCTGGCAACACACATGTGCTTAATAATGAGTGGGAAGTAAGAAATCGTCTGAGTACGATGTATAGTTTACACACCGATGATTTAAATCAGGGGCATAAAACAGAGTCTGTGTGTGATTTATGACTATGTGCTGATTAAATTAAAGCCTATGATTTTCTCCCCATTTCGAACACTCAAGTAGGAGTCAAGCTGTCTCCAAAAGAGTCAGCTCACCCTTGCTACTCAAAAAAAGAAAAGAAAAAAGGAACCAACTACATCTGTTTCACACATACGGCTCCAGCCACATTTTTCTGTGCCTGGCAAAGGCTTTTAGGGGGACGCACAGTGCCCTGCGCTATGTGGTGGTGTAGTGTGCGAAAGCTTTTGGTCGGAACGAGAAAGAGATGCCCCATTCAGAGCAGGACGGAGTCCAACATTTCCTATCTGGATGAAACAACAATCAGAAGGAAACCACAAAGGAGCCATTGGCAGTGCAAGAATGATTAAATTTGTAGGCGGGAATAAAAATTTTGAATTTTTGTGTGTGGATGATGACAGCTGATTTCTGCATGTTTTTTGTAGGGGGTTTTCTCAATATGCCGTGTTGGCCACACCTGAGCACACCAAGATGATTAAAGGCAGGCACATCTGTGGGCAGAACACTGTGCCCTTTTTTCCCCCTCAAAGCATTTCCCATGACTGAGGTGGCTTTCCCAGCAGGGGGGCCTTTTTCAGCAAAACACCCATGGATCTCAAAAGGAAGCTGAAAGAAAGGTGTAATATTTGTCAGGAAGAATGGGAAGACCTTAAATCTCATGTTTCATTGCCTTGACATTTTCATTGGTTAAACAGGAAACATTACTTTTTAAGTGAAAATGTGTAAGTTTATAGGTGTGTTTATGATGATTTTCCAATTAAATGTAGCACAATCAAGATAGTGTATTTGCCCCTTGACTACACCATTAAATCTCAGACAAATCAGTGCTTTGTTTTTGTATACATATTTTACACTTATTGGCCAGAAATTCCTAAAAGGACATTTTAGTTACAACTCTGACCAGATATAGGCAACTTTTAATGAGCAGCTACCTTCAGGTACGCCATGCAAGCAAGAAGCTATGTACCACTAAATAAACTTTTCCAGACAGTCTCATTGACTTAAAAAGGAATATATTAAAGTAATAATTCAGCTACATTGACAATTACAATTAATGCAGGTTTATAAAACACAACACATCATATCAAGTCTGATACAGACACAATGTGGATGACATTATTAGCCAAGAAGAGTTAAATTTAGTCATAACTAGTGTGAGTTGGGTATTATATAATAAAGTTAGGGGAAACATATGAGCAAAAATTCAGAATGTGAGAGAGAAGGTCTTTCTCTAGATAACAGGAAGGTTGTTTCTTCTTTTAACCGCCTGCTGAAAATGGACTTTTTTACAGCTTTTTGGAAATGGGATTGTTTAGGGGCAAGGAGTTGCATTCTCAAGGGAAAACTAACCACACTCATAGCTACTATATGATGCCAAAGCCAGTGTAAAAACTTGCATTCATTCTCATTGTTTTGAACTCTAACTCATGTCCTCTGGTTTCAATATGAACAATGGTCAACACAATAGGGCGGGTTGTAGAAAATACTTCGTATGCTTTTCTTGGATACTCTTATATTTTAGTTTTTCCCTAAATTAGCCAAAACTGATCTCAACAAGACACAAGTTTTACAAAAATGTGAGTCCAGTTAATCTGATAATCTAATTATTGTGCATATAATTACTTCTTTACATGGTATTTATTTCCCTACTAAACCAGCATCCAACGTAAAGCTTGGATTTACCTCATTTATACTGCATAAGAGTCTCCTAGAACTTTAAATAAAGATTTTAACAGGTGATCATTAAGGACACAGTATCAGCAGCAAGCTGCCCTAATTTCTAAAAAGTGATATATATTTTGACATCACTTATATTCAGCTTCATTATCTTCTCAGTAAATATTGTAGGAAATGGACAGTAGATGGATAGTAAAGAGGAAGACTAAGAGAGCCCAGCAACTTTATGCATACGAGGTAATTTAAAACCAACTTTCTTCGATGGTCGACTGACACTATTTAAAGACTTTGCAGGTCACACTAAAAGGCTAAATGCCACAATGAATACATTTTATAATGACTGCCATGAAAAGGACCTTTAACATTCAGAGGTGAATGTTCTACAGTCAGGAACACTTCGATGGTTTTTTTAGAAATAGCACCATGAAAACACAGTTAATACTTTAACCTAATGAAAGTGTCACATATTATTACTTACAGCCAAAAGGCAGTAGAGGAACAACTGTCACTATTTGACAATAAAACTGCTTTGTTTTCATGCCTTCCCAAAAGCCAACAAGTTGGGCTGTAATCGTTCCCTATTTTTAGAACCTCATTAGCTGCAAAACCTGACTTTAACTTCAGAGTAAATAAAAATAAATCAATGTGACAGACAGATTTATGCTGAAATCTGAGAAATACAAGGCATATATAAAATACAAGGTCTGCTGATACTTGTGTAAGTTTCACAGACCATGAAGGGAAGCCTGTGTAACGTGAATTAAAACCTATAAGTTTAGTTCGGCACCTAAAAATCTGATTTTGACTTCAGCGTGTGTGGCCATTAAAAGGGCGATAATCTCCTGTCCAGCAATAATCAAACCAAATTCCTTCCATGACCTCCTGACTTACTTTCATAAGCATTGTGAAGAATTTGCAGCAAATGCAGCTCTCTAAAACACATAAACTGCATGTGTGCGTTTGTTTTTATAACTAACTCGTGTATTTTCCGGCATATCATCAAAATTCCCTTGTCGAAGCCGGGGAAACCCTAATTGTTCCTAAAAACGCAGGCATTTATACTACACCGACAGACCTGCGACCTCCGACCCCTGACTGGAAGCTCGCAGAGTGACCAGCAAACCAGACGGCCGCAAATAAAAGTAGATAACGACGCTCTTCCCTTTCTTCCTGGCCACATGTGCCGAGACGTTTCCACAGAGCGGCCGTAACAAGGCCACAGATCACAGGCGCCGCACTGTTCTCTTCACAATTGATTACAGCTGAACCACATTGTTGTTGTTGTTATCCCTCTCAGACTGCAAGCTCGAAAGGAGACAAAACTCCCAGGAACTAACAAATGGTGAAGAGGCTGTCATTGAAAGAGAAAAGATCCTTAAAGTAGAAATGCTTGTTAATAGCTATAGACTTTTTTTGGACGACAAGTTGCCCGTCAACAGGCAAAAGTGACTAGGTGAAGATGTATTGGACTTTTCTTGGTTTCCTGATTTCCAGTTTCTTAAAGGTCTCATCTGATCTTATTAATGTTTCTGATATTTTTAAGCTAAGACTTGGAATTGTTCAATCAAGAATACTTAGAAAGAAATACTTTTCATTCAATTTGAAAGATACTTACTTGCACTGAAATGAAAATAAACTGAGCTGTTATCTCACTAGATTGGCACATAACTCGGCTGCAGATGCACAAAAATTCAACCCATCTGCTCAGAATGTTGTGATCCATGGAAATTAACAAAACATGTTACGGTAATGTTGGTATTTGGGGAAAACTGTAAACCATGCGGCATATGCCAATGTTATTTAAACAACTTAAGGATATTATCTTAAAACAATTGAATGGGTTTTATCCCTAATCTTTATCTAATTTTAACAAAGAAAGGAAATATGTTGTTTATTAATGTGTTCACATAGTGCAAATACTTCATTTGAATTTTTTTATATTTTTAAAAATTTTAGTAATTGATCTAATTATGTACTTACTGCAGGTCAAGTCATGATGAAGGGGAAATAAGTTGAGTCGAATCTCTATTTGATTGATGCAACTGTAGATCCAGATATAAAATAGGGGGAGAATCAGGGTATTAATGCATTTTCTCTCCATATTCTACCATCAAACTCCATTTGCATAAGTCAGAGCCAACTCATCCTGTTAAGTAATGTGGATTAACATTCCTCGCTGTCTCCCAGCAAGAGAAAAAGGCCAGAAGATACAGAAAGGGACAAGAAAAAGAAGGACTATCACATAAAAGCTTTAAGCTCAACACAGCATATGCTGCACAATGTCATCGTAAATAACCACCCGGAGCATTTAGGGGAGGACAGAGGTAATCCAAACAAACCCAGAAAATCTTCCGGAGATAATTCATAACTACCTTTCTGGATCGGGAGGGCTGTTAGATACTTACAACACACTCAAAAAGGCCAGGACAAAAACAATTTTAAAATGCCTTCCCTGAGCAGCTTCATAAACAATTCATATCTAAATCAAACTAAAATCAATCATACTTATATTAGTCAGGCAGTTACATGCATACATCCAGCATGAGGCCATCTGCCATCTTTTCCTTTAGGATCTCACACAAACACGCGGAGCTGTGTGGAGGTGGAGGGGCTGAGAAAAGCAGTAAAACTCCAGAGTGACAAGACAAGAGTAGCCTTTAGTACTAAATATGGTTCACCCACAAATCAAGGAATTATTCTGTCCTGGAAGTCAAAGGAGTAGTCATCCTATTGCCTCAACAGCCATTAGGGATATCAACCAAACCTAAACAACAAAGGCTGTAAATGTAAAGTGCTTTTCAAAAAATGTTCATACCCTTGAACCTTTCACACATTTGGTCACATCACAAACTCAAACGTGATAGAGCAACACTTAACTGTTCAGTGAGAGGAAAATGATGCATACTTTTCATTTAAAAAGTGTGAAATGTGGCTTAGATTGTGGTCTGCTCAAAACTAACTACACCGGGCAGGTAGTTGTCCCAGTGCAACCAGCTGCCCTTAGAAGTCTAATCAGTAAACAGAGTCCACTGGTGTCATTTAATGTCAGTACAAATCCAGCTGTTCTGTAAAGGCCACTGAGGTTTGTTCAAAAACATTAGCAAACAAACAGCATCATGAAGACCAAGGAACACAGCGGACGGCATAGGGAGAAAGCTCTGGAGAAATTTGAAGCAAGGTTGGGTTATCAAAACATTTCCCAAGCTTCAAACGTCTCAAAGGAAACTAATCAAGTCATTGAAGAGAGACAAGAATTGAATTGTTGAAAAATTAGCTGGAAGACGTTTACCACGAGTCATGTAGAACACACAAGTGGAAAAAAAGACACCCACTCAGATGAGATCAAAATTAAACTTTCCAGTCTACATATAAAAACCAACACAGCAAATGACCCTGAACACACCATCACTGTTGTGAAACAGGGTCAGAGTATCATGCTGTGGGGATGCTTTGTGTGGTAGCAGCTATCCTCTCAGGAGGGCAAAAACTCTAACCACACAGCCAAAGCCAACCATTTGGAATGACCTAGTCAAAGTTCAGACCGATATTCAATTGAGAATCTAAGGCTAAAATAAAGATATTCAACCTCTCCATTTAAACTGACTGAGCTTTGGGTATGTTTATTTTTTGAAGACTCAAAGGCAACACTATCACTTCCCCTAAAGGACAAGCAGCTCTAACTGCAATGAAGGAGGTTCTAGAGTCAAAGGGGCTGAATACAATTCACATCTTCTCTTACTTTTAGCTCCAGAAACACTAAAAAAAAACCCAGGTATCCTGTTCTTTCCACGTCATATTTATGCATTACATTCTTCGAAATCCAAAACAAAACCAATAAAACGTGAAAGGGTTTTTAGCAAAGCACTGCAAACACAGATACGGGCAACTCGTTTGCATGAGTCAAACGCTTGGAGTAGTTCACGAAAGATCCTCCAAAGTCTCTCCTCCATCCTCATCTGTAATGAAGCTACACTTTCAGGGGGTGGTAAGAGTCCTCATGTGTCTCAATGGGCTGAAGTCTCTCACAAAGGGACTTTAATCTAAAAACCAAAGCTCGTTTGCATGAGAGGAGAAGCAGAGTGATAGCAAACAGATCCGCTTCATCTACATGCGAGAGAGATCATCTCTTGTGGAAACAAAGAAAAGAAGTTCGCTTGTAAAAGGACTCTTGAACCAACTCTTAAAAAAAAAAAAGAAAAAAAAGTGGTTTAATTGTAATAAGTACACGTTGGAGTGCAGTTAAGTTTTGTTCCGCAGATTGGCGCACATAGCCGCAAAGAGCAGAGCCGACAGAAACGCTGAGGATCCCAGTGGAAACTCACCGGACGCGCTCATGTCCAGCACGGCTTGGAGCAGCAGGGAGACCCACAGAGCGCAGGCTGGACATCTCCACAGACGGTCCCGCACCGCGGCCCGATTCTCATACATCCCTCCGGTTCTGTCTTTACACCCTTTAGCCGCTTTTCACATCCAAATCCGAACGGGATCGCTGAGTTCTGATCCCCTCCCCTCAAAATGCGTCTCCAAATTCAGCGCGCTGCCTTAGAGATTGTTGTTTTTGCGCTTTCCTTCAGAAAAATAAATAAATAAAATAAAAAGCGCACTGGGTTATCTGAATGAAAAAAAATGAAGGAGAAAGTCGCGTCTTTTCCTTCTTCTCTCTCTGGATCCCTAAGAGTGTGTGTGTGTGTGTGTGTGTGTGTGTGTGTGTGTGTGAGTGTGTGTGTGTGCCTCTCTCCAAATGAGAACAAACTTCTTCCAACCAACTTGAGTAATCAGAATTGTGCCCCAAAGGAACCACATGGTTGTGTTTAGACACGTGTCGCCACCGTGCGGTCACTGCAGGAAAAACAACGGAACGACCCGAGGCTTCTCTGTTTCCATAAAAATGACATTACTATGTTTTCAGAATATATATATATATATATATATATATATATATATATATATATATATAATATATATATATATATAATATATATATATATATATATATATATATGGTGAATATATATATATATATATATTCACCAGTACAACAATTAGTACAAAATATATATATATATATATATATATATATATATATATATATATATATATATATATATATATATATATATATATATATATATATATATATATATATATTTCATTTTCATGACCTATTTTAAAGTGCTTTTAGGTTACTGTTCAAATAAAGATTTTGATCATAAATGTCTAACCCGTATTTTCAGGGGAATCACTGAAAACACATTAACCAGTCTTGTTACATTTGATAAATTCTTCTAGAGTCCAGGAAAAATCAGATAGAGGTCGAACAACCTGCAGCACATCTTTAGATGTCTCATAAATGATGAAAGTCCTAAAGGTTAGCTTTTTTTCAGGGCTGCACAATAGTCCCAAACTGCCCTTATGTATGATAGTGAGCGTATCCAAGGTTGTTTGTGCTACAGATTTTAACATGAAAAACCTTAAAGCTCCATTTCAACAAAGACAAACTAATGAAAGGCAGAAAGTTCTAGTTAGAACATTGCTTGTTAGCATAATCTCTTAACAAAGCTAATTGTTGTACTGGTGAATGTTTCTGATAGTCTGTCTGGCCTGATTTGGCTAGGAGAATTACAACAAACACCAAAATACAATGATTACATTGACAGGATTTTAACTATTCAAATGTACATTTCAACTGTTGCATACAATAAGCTCTTTGATCTGGGAGAAAAAAAAGTTTTGTTTACAAATTGATGAGAAAACTCACCAATACTTTTTAAATATAACAGGTTTAATGAATTTATTAAGACCACAACTTTTTACTGTAGAATAACAACACTGTTAGGCTGCAGGGCGGTGAGCTGGTTGTCGCCTCACAGCAGGTGAATCTCTGCTTGGCCTCCAGTGGGTGAGCAGGTCTTTGTGTCATGTTAGCATGTTCCCCATTTGCATGCATGTGTTCTGTCTGTACAGCTTGGCTTTCTCTGACAAATCCAGTCCAAAACCATGCATGTTAGGTTATTTGTGACTAGCCTGAACCAAGAAGTACCTGGTATGGTCATATTGGCCCCAGTTTGGGACGGACATTAGCTCCTGGTGAACAAAGCAGCTTTAAAAAATGGATGAATGAGAAAACAAGACATAAAGTCAGAAAGTGGAATTTTTTTTCTATGAATAGCAATTCTTTTTTTTTAACAGGCAAGTATTTTCAGGAATGGACATCTAATAAAAAGCAGATCTGAGTAATGTGAATGGGTAAACTGTACATGAAGCTCTCTGATAATGACCCACCTGGTGTTGTTTAGTGTACCATTTCATACACACAGCAAGATAAATTACATAATGTATTAAAACCACATTCGAATACTTAGCTCACAGGTTTACTTCGTGGTCATGCATTTTTTTGACAAAGACAGACGAGGATGAATGTCAGAGAGAGGAAGTGTGGGGAAAAGACAAAGGCCTCTTGTGCCAATCGACATGCTAAACAGCCACACAATCACCTTAACAGGCTTATCTAAGAGGTGTTACAAAACAGTTAACATATCACTTGTTCTCCGTAACCCCAAACCTAGTTTCATTTAGCTCTTCTTTGACACATATCTTGACCCTGCAACAATTATTGTCTGGAATGGCTTATTACCATCTACAGAACAAAAGGATTGACTCAGACTCTATGTAAGCTCAGAAAGCCATGAGTAGCGTAAAGCATCCTTCCCTTTTATCTTTTAATCTGCCCACAGAATCCTCCCTGCAGAGCTGCTGTTAACTAAAGGGTGGAGATAACACCGTCCAAGTCTCCGGTAAGGGATGAGATGGGGTAAAGCTGTGTACATTTCTGTTCTGATTGTCTTCTGAATTTCACTAAAACTGTGGAGTTTGTGGACCTCAGCTCCACCCCACTACTCCAAACCTGCTGGGGAAACTTCAGCATGACTGTTGGAGGGAGAGCCCAGTGTAATCCCACCATACCATCCCCCACTCAGCGCTTCCCTACAGCACCAGCAAAGTCCCTAAAGTCATGGGAGACATCCCTGATGTCACTGGGGTATGCATGTTTGTCTGTGTGAAACCTTATAATGCAGAGGTATATGTATAAACTGCAGTTGGATGTGCTACTGCTTATTGACATTGGGAAGAGGGAACCAGCCTGCAGCACATCACCTCTTGGACTCTTCAAAATGTGAGGGACAACAGAACAGACAGTTGAAGGTTTCCTTATACAGTATTTCTCTAGTTAAATGGTTGAAAAAAAAAAACAAAACAAAAAAAACAAGAGTTGTGATGAACAAACTTTAATAAATATTAAGAAGTTTTTTTTTTTTTTTATGAAAAAAGCTTTCCATTAAAGTTTAAAAAGTGATTATGGTTCAGCAGCAGCTTTGTCTGTTGATTTTAAAAACGTTACCAGGAATCCCAGTAAAAGTGAAAGACCCCTCACGTACACATTATCTGATTTCCAAGGGGCCAAATTGTCCAGTAGGACAGTAGGTATTTATTCTCTTTTTAGGAGAGCAGTGACAAATCATCCTAGGGATTTTTGAAGTAGGAACTTTTAATATTTACATTTCTCGATCTAAACATGATTTTTTCTGCCGTTAGCTTGAACTTTCTCAAAATTCGCTCAGTTTTTTCCCAGACACTCAACTAACTTCTGAGCTACTTTAAGAGGGGGAACAAAATGGATGTATAGATAATGTCTGAGTGAATCATTTCGCATAAGATTCCAATGAACACAACAGAAAGCTCTTGTGTTACAGTCAAATCATGTGTCGAGCAAATACCAGCAAAATATGACGAGGTTAATTACAGTAAGAGGAAATGTGTGAGATGACATTCGTTATGCGAGTCATGTCTCACTCCTGAGCCGTTTATAGGACAAACAACCAAATTATCTTCATCCAGTGAGCTTTAGGGGGTTTGAATTCAGATGTCAACGCTTCACTTCTGGGGTCAATCATGACGTGAAATTATATCAGACACATCTGCCCTGTTTCTTTCTCCTTGATCTATATCAGTGTAATCCTGCCTCATAATAAGATGAGATTATTAAAATTGCAACCATGCATGTGGAAAGTCATCTTCCTTTAATATAGGGAGGGGGGATTAGGGTTCAAAAGGTCTCTTTGAGAGCAGATGCCAGAGGCCGAGACTCTCTGCTGCGACTAAACGACATGTACAGGGAGGCGCTTTGTTCCCCAGCTGGCAGGGATGTCTGAGTCAATAAATAAGAATGAAAGGATGATAATGACAATTATCTCAGAATATCTCTGACATCCTCTTGGTTTCCCAAGTTTTTCGATTCAATATTTCAAGTTTTCTATTCACTTTTAGATTTCTGGAGAAATCTAAAAGTTGAACTTTTATTGGATTATCTGAAGACACAACTGGGATGAAACGTTCTTTAATGGCCAACAGACATGTCAAATTAGGTTTTCAGAAGCGTTCATACCTCTTTTTCACATTGTCACATTGCAGCATGTGGCGTGGAAGACACCTAATTAGGGCCATCTGTGTGTAATTTAATCTTAGAATAATTCTAGCTGTTCTGTGAAGAACTCTGCTATTTGTTAGAGAACAAACAGCATCATGAAGACAAAGTAAGTTAGGGAGAAAGTTGCGGAGCAGCTTAAAGCAGGGTTAGGTTATAAAACGATATGCCAAGCTTTGAAGTCTAACAGAACACTGTTCAGTTCGTCATCCAAAAACTGCAAACAGTACGGCACAACCGCCGTCCTCCGAAATCACCATAATATAAGATCGTTAGTCAGAGAGGTAAACAAGAAGCAGGTGATAACTCTGTACAGGAGCTGCGAGGATCCAAGTCTCCGCTGGGACAATCTGTCGACAGTACAGCTACTTGTAGCAACAGTTTCAAGACGAAAGCCAAAAGAACTCCTCTTTACAGCTTGCCTCAAGCCATGAAAAAAGACACAGCAGCACATATGTGGTAGAAGGTGTCACCATCTTCAATACAGAGCGGTACTGGCACAAAAAACATGGAGGACGATCCTAAGATGCATTCCTTCTCCAACTCGCCTGAAACAAGAGAGGTCCATATTGCTGAACCTCTGCAGAGCTGAATGTCTGCTGGATCAGGTATGTTGGAGCAAGGATGCATGTAAAAGTTACAGGAGGATTAAGGTGGAACAGTCAGTCCAGAAAAATTCAACTAAAGAGCCAGAGACAACATAGGATGGCTTAAATTGAGCCATATTCATCTCTTAGAACGAGCTAACTGTGGTCCAGACACACTGAGAATGAGCTGTACGACTTGAAAAGGGATGTTTTCATGTCCTCTCTGTTCAATCTGATCAAACTTTTGACATTCTGAGAAGAATTGGAGGAACAATCAGAAACATTGTCAGTACCTGCTTATCTTAGGGGGTTGCTTGTGTCTTTGGTGGTCATTGGGCAAAAGGCACTTTGGACAGGTCACCAGTCCTTGCATGACTAACCAGTCCGGACTGTGGGAGGAAATCAGACTGAGAGAGTTTGATTGTGGGCTTAATTTTTTTCTATTATTTATACTTCTAAATAAAAGAAAACTATAATGACATTATAGACAGTATGCTTTAAATAATCATGGTAGAAATTAAATCCCCACCATCTGATTTTCTTTCATCTTCACTGCGATAAAAGGTCCAGTAGTCTCTCTGTCTGACACACACTACACTGGACAATGAACCATATAAGTGCAGTGTCTTTGTGGAGTATTTATTTCCCTCTTGATTTAGCGAAAGTAAAAGATTCTGTGAGAACTCTGGACGAAATCCAGCCTCTGTTCCACACGACTCAGTTTTACTGAGTGGTCAGAAACGTTCCAGCTCATCTTGGACCGTTACTTATAGTTTTTAATGGCCTCACACATCATCCTGTACACTTGGCTCCAGACCCGGAAAACTGAGACGGTAAAACTGATGATTCATGTGGTGCCTCTGCATCTATTAGTGTCAACCTTTATTCTAGGATTCTATGAGACTTGGCTAACCTCACACACCCTATGAAAAGCTTGTTCATTTCTTCAGCTAAGCGGAGTTGCTTTAGTTTCTCACTTGCTTGTTAGGCTTGCACATTTTTTAGTTAAACAATAAATGGCAAGTAATGTGGCAGAGAATATTGTCGATGGGGTCGTGGCCCTATTTGAAGGCACAATTACAGGCAAATCTTACAATTACACTGGTCTGTTTAGATACATAAAAATGCAGCTTTCATCTGATGAAATATATGGCAAGCAGAATGGAGCCAGGACAAAATGATTGGTAGCAATGCTCAATGTTTGCAGAATGCTGGCGATAAGCACAGATTATAAATGCCTCATATCTGGAAGCATTTTTATGTGCTCAGTTTCTGTAAGATTGTGAAACATTTTTTGTTTGACATGATATGAAAAACTGTTGGGGATAATGTCAGACAACACATTAAGCAAAGATTAAATTCTAAAGGTACTGGTGTCGAGATGATTTAACAGTCTATTAGTTTAATACATGATGGGTAACACTTTGCTTTTCTCCACACCGCTTCTGGGATTTGGTTCATGTTCTCATCAGTTACATTAATGTCGTCCCTTTGGGATTTTTTTTGTATTGACTGATCACTTTTGGGAGGGGTAGATTATGAAATATGCAAGTTAAACTCTTGCATGCACATGTTTGTGGATTTTTTGTAATCCAGTCAGAATTACATATTTAAATACACAAATAAAACCAAACTGATCCTTCCATTGATCCACCCATTGTATGCGCCAATCAATGATGATTTTGATTTATGCTGGGAATATATTTGGCTATTACACTGGAGCTAAATCAGGCTTTCAGGGCAATGTTACCATCACCATTCACTGGAAAGGCTGTTTGATCCCTCCAAAAACAGTTGTAGTTTTGTGGCCAAACAGATCAATCTTTGTCTTATTTGACCATAAAACTTTGATTAAACACATGTAAATCAGTTGAACATGAAGGTGTTGATTTTGGAGTCGGTGGAACTGGTTTCACCAGTTGGACAGGGATACTGGTACTCAAGCATTATATGGTTTATAACTGTCTGGGGCCTTTTATGGTTTCTAGTTTGTTTTGGAAAATCCAGACAAATTTCCTTTCATTTGAGGTGACATTTGGTTAGATTAGTTGAACAGTTGCCTGTTCTAACAAGACAGCTATCCTAAGCAAACATCAAAATTGTACTGAATAAAGCAGGTAGGTCAACACTCGGTGTCTGGACAGGCCCTGAATCCAACCCTAATGAATACTTACAGGCTACACTTCAAAGCTGAAGTTTTGCCATCTAATTTTGTTCCAGTATGAGTTGAGGAAAATCCTCAAGTTTGTTTATTTATGTTCATTATAGTTCTAAAGTCCTTACACAGTAACTCAGTGCATATACTTTAAAATACGTCTGCGAGTTTATAAATCACTGACATACTGTACATTAAACACCTGTTGCAGTTGCGTCAACCTTCCAGACCACTCGGGTCTCCTGGTTCTGGTCTGCTCTGCATCCCCAGAACCTGAATATGAAGAAGCAGCATTCAGTTTTCATGAATCTGGAACAAACTCTCAGAAAACTGCAAAGATGCTGAAACACTGAGTTCAGTTGCCTTTCCTTTCTAGAAACTGGAACATTGATGAACATTTTTGACATACATTTGCTCAATGATCTTGTTGATGTTATTGGACAAAATGCAATTTTGCGTGTTTCACAATTAGTTACTGTATTTTTTTTTTATCGCGCTTACAGCACTTAACTTTAATTTTGTATGATCACCCAAACCTGGAAATTAAATTCAAAATTTATTGTCATAATCAACATGTGTAATTTCCATTTCACAAATAAACTATTGAAACTATTGAAACTAAGTTCTAATTTGTTAAAATAACATACAACAAAGATATTTGTGAGACATACAATGTCATGATTAGGGTTTACAGAACTAGAGACCACCTCTAAGTGGTTTCTGCTTGTCCCCTTTTGTGTAATTCACAAGTGTTAGTAACAGCGAAACAATCTCTAAGCATGATGCCTCCACAAATGAGCTTAAGCTCTTGATTCTACCAAACATTCTATGTCTTTGAGTGGCAAAATAGTTCAATCTAAGGGTAATTCATTTATAAAATGCATCCAAAGTTTAATAAAATAGAATTTCAATGCTTTATAATGTTTCCCCCATGGGAAAAATTATACAATATACTGCTTGCTATTCATTGGACTTTGTGTTCACTTGAATTTAAGACTTAAGATGACCAGATTACAGGTCATTTTGTTCTGTTGAAAGTGAACTAAGACCCAAAAAAAATCCAAAACAAAAAAAACATAACTATTCATTACAGTTCAAAAGAGACTGGAATAAAATACCGTGTCATCATGGTCTTCCTGTCGTACTTCATCAAGTGTGCAGGAACAGATGAAACATTTCAAACAGACAAGAAGAGACCTCATTTCTTCACTTGGCCTTATTACTGTGCTTTCAGAATGATGTCTTTGTCTTGTATTGCCCTTTTCCAGAAGGAGGCTATTCTAAAATCACCCAGTTCCACAACAAAAAAAGGGCTATTTGGACATTTAATAGCTGGAGACTAGGCCAGTTTAATGTAAGCCTCTCAATGATTACCTATGTAATGACAGCCAATCCAAATAAAGTCTGTGTGCTATTATGAAGCAAACAAAAAGAACATGTTATACATTGCACTATATCAGCTTGACAAGGTTTAAACAATGCTGCACGGAAAAAATTTCCTCGTGGAATAAAAAGGAACTTGCTGCAGATGTAGAGCCCAAAATCTCCATTTTCTACCTTTGAGGAGCAGCAGCCAGCCATAAAGACCTTATCTGCAAACTTAATGTGAATATGGATAAAAAAGATCGGACACTCTTACTCAGATCTAAAACCAACAACGCCATGCAAAATGTGTCTCAGAGCATCCACAAGTCAGCAGACAGGACATGAATGTCTGATGAAACTGTGGCTTGTACTGACATCATAGATAGCCGCATGAAAAACTTTAGCTCACTAAGGTTAACCATTAGTGCATAAATATTAACATTGTTTATATGGTTGATCTGGGCGAGCATTGGGCATAAATACATGTAGTATAATGTGTGACTGAGGCAAGTTTTCCATTCTGCAATCCAAGAAAAGAGAACCGATCCTCCTGCTTGCCAAGGTTCACCTGGTTTTCCACCCAAGTGTCAAATTAACTAAATTGCGACCAATTTTCCAAAAATAACTGAGGTCTTTGAGGAAAAGGCTTAAACTAATCCAGCACCTCAATCTAAAATGATCCAAGCTGCTTCTTGGATTGTTGCTGGCCTTCTAAAATTTCACATTCTCCTACAAAAGGAAAGAATAAAAAAACATCAGCTTAACTTAGATAAAGTTTGAGGGATTTTCAACATACTGAAACTTTATAAGTGTTGTTTTTTATTATAAATACAGTGTCTCTCTGTACAAAAAAAGATTGAGGAGGGACAGGGATAATGTTTATACTTTTCTGTCTTCTTCAGGATTGTTTTTGGAGGGGTACTGAAGCACTTGGCTCGCTCCTCGTCCAACAGGATGTCTACATTTATCTGCAGTCATTTTTCAACTCGGAGAAGAAAAGCTCCTTATCAGCACTAAACACAATCTTCTCTTGTGAATGTTCAGGGTTTTAATCCTGGTTTGTTCAGGAAATTATTTCTCAAAGGAAATTTGACATATGACAAATGTATAGCAGACCAAATATTACAGGGCATCTTAAGAAATTAGAATATCAATGAAAGGTTAATTTCACTACCTCAGTTTAGAGAATTTTACTCATTATGTATATTAATTACACTAGGATCTATGGCTAGCTCCTGCATATTTTTACAAGTAAGGCTTGCAGCTCATGAAAAACCATGATTCATAATTCTCTGAATTTCATAACACCAATGAAAAATATACATTTTAATAAAGAAATTACATACTTACATTATAAGCTGACTTTTACTTAGTAGTAAATGACACCTTCCATAAAGAGTAGACCAGAAGAAAACAGCTAGCTGTTCACAGAGTGCTATATGCAAACATGTCTAAAATGGTCTATATTTTGTTACAAATAATTAAGGTTAAATCATCAATCCATTTTTTTAATTCTATATTAGATTTATTTTTCATTATATTCTAATTTACTTAGATCCAACAGTAAACTCAAAAGCATGGTCACCCTGAAAACACTAAAAAACAAATCCGACCTCTGTTCTTTCCCACAAGGCTCTTTTTATTTATTCATGACAGATTTGTTAATTCTTCATACTACAGGTTTAAAGGCGATGTCGGTAGCTTGGACAAACACAGAAAAAGGAAGACCCAACAGCATCACAGGGGACGCGACCACACAAGGGGTAAGGCTGCCCAGAAAAGCTGATTTATGCTCAGTTTAGCAGGATTCTGCTTTACATGATTTTGCTGTGCATCAGTGGAACAAAAACATTTCCTGGACTAAATACGTTTCCAGAGAGGAAAGGAGGCGAGCTCCAGTGCATTTGTTATTTTTTATGTGATCACAAGTGAAAACATATGCTAACAGTGCGCTTAGGTCAGGCAGATGACTGAAATGTGTTAGGACAGTTAACTGTCCCAGTTAGACCTAAAAAGCCTGATGCATCACTGAGGCTTAATACAAAAAGAAGGCAGTGAATAAGTCAAAGTATTTCCTCCTTTTCATCCTGCGTTTCCCTTTATTTGAATCTATCTCTAGATTTACGAGGCTGTGACAGCATTCAGGGGCAGCTTAACCCCACAAAAGGGGCAGACGGAGGTATTGTGTTGCTGAATCATGTGATCACAGTGGGGCCGGAGCGTCCGGTCCGTTCATGGAGCTGGGAGACCTTCAGGGCGATGTCCACCAGAGGGGCCAGCATCACCTGGACACGGACACAGCAAAAGGAAGTAAGTGGAACAGACTTCCTGTTCAGTTTAGCAACCAGAAAAATGTCTTGGTGACTGGTAGAGGAGAGATCAAGCTATGTTATACTAAATATAATGAACAAAAAAAATCCCACCATTACTTACTGAGATTTTACTAACTTTTATAGTGTGTAGGCTGTAGTGACATCTAGTGGTGATTTCATAGTCTTACAGGTGTTACAGCAGCAGACTCGGATGACTCTTTTTAAAGGCAGTGTAAAAGTACTGACATTTTCTCCAGTTTTAACTAAAGCATTAAAGGAAGTTAATGTGCAACCACCACACAGAATGACAGACATCCAAACGATACGCTACATTTCCGTTTCGACCAACAAACTTCACTTTGCCTCGGCATAAATTTTCCTTCATCAGTTTCCTTCACTTTTGGAATACATTTTTGTATCTGTTTTTCTGTGATGCAAACCGTTTTTTTCTTTTTGCTTTCCATTTCTGATGCTTGGAACAAAAACATTACTGTGTGCCAAGTTATAACAAGGATCAAGATAAGATAAAGACTTTACTGTCCATAAAAACTGAATTTCGGTTTACATAACCTGTCTGATGCCTTCCATAAAAACACAATACATCAGACATCATAAACAAGGAAAAACTAACACATGAACATATAAAACAACAATGTGTTCCTTTATTCTGGTGGAAGAATAAATTCTTTTTCATTGTGCAAAATGTGAAGGGAAAGTTGAAAAAACAGCACTTAACTTAATATTATCCTGTTCTTTGAAATGTAAAAATGGATAAATTAGCAGATGAATGAGTGGAAAAACTGATAAATAGACAAATGAATAGATAACTGAACAAATAATTGGGTGAATGATAGATGATCTGAGGGAAAAATGGATAAACTGACAGATGGACGAATGAGTGGATGGATAAATAGACAGACAGACAAATAAATAGATAAATAAAGCCAATTTTTAGATAATTGACCAAAAACTAAACTCTGGAAACACAAATATTTTCCAATACTTTTCCAGATCTGGAAAATGTATCAATGAAATTTTTCCAGAAAACATAAAGAGACCACATGAACCCTGCAAAAATCTACTTAATTCATATATCATTGAATATATTTCAAAATAAAATTAACATTTTAATTTGAAAAGTTGAAGAAATGCATTTATCAACCTTAAACTGCCAGTAAGAATTAGCCCAAACAGATAAATGGCCATATTTAGTTGGGAAGTAATATTTGATTAATCAGTGGGGAAAATGAAATCCTGAATTTAGATTTTCTTTTCTTTTTTTTTTTTTTATTTTAACAAACTGCTTTCTCCTTTTTTTCCTTTTGGGTCTGCAAATCACATCTTTCCAAGATCAGCCAACCGAATCATTCCTCCGTGGATATTTTCCTGTCAAGTTAAGAATCTGCAGCGCCGTGTTTCTGCTTAACGCTTTATCCACGCTCCATAACCTCAAAGGAAAAACAGGGGCCGGGGGAAGAACTGTTTTCCACGTTCTCCCCTTCTTGTACCGCATCACCTCCCTGTCCACACCAGTCAGAATCACTTTATAAAGTGTCAGCTGGAACATGTGCTCTCTATTTTTTTTGTTCCCTGTGTGCCGTGTTTCTCTCTCTTCCTACATGCCCTGATATGCTGTCAGAACTCGAAACGTTGCCAAACATCCCCATCATCATCAGCTCTCATGTTGAATAAAATGTCTCATGCTTGTTTTATTGAAGACCTCCACCCACTGAGAGCTGGCAGAAACCACGCAGGAGTCCAGTTCTGGCTCTCCTGCTGGAATCTGGGTGGAGGCTGCTGTGACAAAGACATGAATACGTCTTTTCCCTCTAATTTTCTTATCGGCTGAGATCACTGCTGGACGTCCTGACCTGTGGATCCTGGAGGATTTTCTGGCCGTCGTTCTCGTAGCTGTCTATGTAGAGCCGGACGGTTGCTCCAGCGCTGCCTGTGCCGCTGAGACGGAAAATGATCCTGGAACCGTCGGCGAAGATGATCCGGAGGCCCTGAGGGAGCAAAGGGGAGGTAACGAGAGACGGGCCAAAACTGATAAAAGAAAATAGATGCTGAACGAAAACCATGTCCAGGTGTGGAAATCAGGTGGGATTACGAAACTGAACTGATGACTTAATCCAGCGTCAAGCCAATTTCTGAATATAAGTCATATCAAAAAATATAGGGTCAGTATAAAATATTAAATAACCTCAGAGACACAAGTAGGAGAACCTTTTTCACATTTCATCATGGTGCCTTACAACCTTTAATGTGTTTTATTGAGATTTGTGACCCAAAAAAAAAAAAAACACTCTGGTCTGATGAGACCAACATAAAACTTTTTGGACAGCAAGAAAATGCTGCAGTCACCCTAAAAACACAACATACATTATAAGCAGCAAAACATGGTCTTGGCAGCATTATGCCATGGGAAGGCTGTTAGCAAAATAAGCAGGATTTACTACAAATTACCATCACACTTCATTTTTTTATTTGAAAATCATGCGCTTTAAAAAAAAATTAAAAAACGGATAAAATTTCTAATAAAAGTATAAAGTCATTTGTGGTTCTAACACGGCAACATTAGGAAGGTTCTGGAGGGCTGTCAATACTTTGAATAGGCCCTGAAATAGCAGGAAAATGAGGAGAACATCCAGTTCCACAGGATTTCTACCTGGTTTTTGGACACGCTTCCATCCACGGGGTCGGTGTAGGCAAAGTTGTCAGCAACGGCCACCGCGTACGTCTTGTCGCCCGATGAGAACTGCTTCCCAACAAACGACGAATCGGACATCTGTGTCTCCAGATCCTTCATCATCTTGTTTGCAGCATCTGAGTCGACCTCCTCGTAGTCGTACCTAGAGGAAACAGATTTGATACAAACACAGAGTGGAATAAAGGCGGCATATAAGGTGTTATGATACTTTTCCAATAAGTGAAAGAGACGGGAATGGAAGGTTTTCACATGAAGGGTTTGTACACTTCCCCAATAGTATAAGATGTGTGTAAATATCTGGCTTCAACTGTAAATAATGTTTTCCAAATTTTTTAACCAAACTGTGCAGTTAGAGTATTAAGCACTTTCTCGAACTTTATACAGAAATCACGCACTTTCCAAACCTTGGAAACACATCATTTTCAAGGATTTCAATCACCTGTATGAATCCTAAATATATCTACAAAGGGGGGAAACAAAATGAAAAAAAAAATGTCTAGAAGAGTATTGACTGATCTGTGTGCTGCAGTTCCCTCTTCTTCCACCATATGGTGCTACAAAACAAACTAGAACACTAACTTTCATTAATGACTTGCTAAGAACGAAAGAATTGAAGCTTGTAAAATGTCTGACCTTGTGAAAAAGTTCCTGCCAAACTTTTGCCAGTGATCCTTCATTATCTCTTCCACACTCTGCTTCCTGCTGGCCAAGATGGACAACCATGCTAGCACGGCCCAGAGGCCGTCCTTCTCACGGATATGGTCCGACCCTGGTAGGGTAAAACACAGAGGATGCGGATGAGTGTGAAAATGGGTAACGGTGTTTTCTCCTAAGAGAGGCAGACTTTCTCTCACCAGTGCCGAAGCTCTCCTCTCCACACAGTGAGAGTTTACCAGCATCCATCAAGTTCCCAAAGAACTTCCAGCCCGTCGGAGTCTCATACAGCTGCATCTTCAGAGCTTTGGCCACACTGGAACAAATAGGAGCACATAATATACCCCATAATGGATCTATGACATAAAATGAAGATCAACATTTATAGAATGTGTTTGTCTTGTACTTGTCCAAAGCTCCACTGGTGGGCATGCTGCGGGCCAGGCCTTTGACGCCGGTCTTTTTGAAGTACGGGATGCAGGTGATGTTGGCACCAATCACAGCCACGGAATCGGAAGGGTTCACAAAGAAGCCATGTTTGCCCAGCACCATGTTTCGATCCTGAACAGGGATCCAGAGATCAGGAGTGAATGTTTATCATGTAAAACTCACTGGGATGTCAGCTGGTTCTCTTCTGGTCAGTACGGCATCATTTAGACGGATGACTGCTGCCTTCTCCTGCGTTTTCTATTACTCTGTTCCCTTCAATAAAAATATTAAAACCAAACTCGAAACATTACTTCATTACTTCATATCAGTGTTTGGAAAAATCTTGAACATGATTGAACTTTATTAAAATATAAGTTTGAAAAAAAAACAGTCATATAACTCTGTCAAGACATTATTTTATTGACAAGTCTTCCTTTTTCTTTCAATCTAATCATTTTTCTGTTAAATATTTTTCTGTAAAATTAATTTAGACATAAAGGAAATCTAAAATTAGAAATATAAATATCAAATACTGGTATCAATAGTTTTTTCAAAATGTAACGAATTGTTTGAATATACATATTTTTAAACTGAATTGAAATCTCATGAGAAATACAATGTAGATATGCTGCACCTTTTCACTTTGTACTGTCATAAAATGTAGCAATGAATTATATTTATTTAATGAAACATGAGATAAGTGTCAAGAATAAAGGCTGAGATGAAAACAATATGGAAGCAATGATTTGGATAAATCAATCCAGCCTAGAAAAGACAAAAAAACTATAACCCAATAAAAACAGTGTTTAATAAAGTTATTTTACTAGCATTGACATCATCAACTAATAAACAAACACCCAAACACTCTGCTAGATTGAAAGCTGTAAAAGTAATTCTCCCAAAAACATGTGGCAACTTACACCATCTCCATCAAAGGCGGCTCCAAAATCATACTCTCCGCTTTTCATAGTGTTGACCAGGTCAGCGGCGTAGGTCAAGTTGGGGTCAGGGTGATGACCACCAAAGTCCTCCTGGGGGACGCAGTTGACCGCAGAGTTGGCGGGGGAACCCAGCTCTTCACAGACGATCTTCTTAATGTAAGGACCCACCACTAGGGGGAGGAAATGTCAATAACAGGCAATCTGTTCAGAAAAAACTGTGCAACACCCTCATACGAGTTTCATGGCGGCTTCATACCTCCGTGCATCGCATCCAGTCTCACGTTAATGTGGTTAGAGCCAGAAAGAAGATCCTTCAGTGCAGCAAAGTCAAAGATGCCCCTTAACATCTCAGCGTAGGCTTCAACGGAGTCAACAATCTCCACTAAGGACAAAATATGAGCATTTTAGACCAGACATTTTGAAGATGTGGACATTAGCAGCTTGAGTCAATACATTTCAAATTAAATAAATCTTAATTCAAATGTCTAAAGCAGAGTTGAGAAACTTGCGAATATGCAGCATATTTAACAGTTTTTTCCGTTTATTTCTTCTTTATATACAATGAATTTCCACAAAGAAAGTAATCAAAAACTAATATGTTTTTTATCTGTTTTTTCAAGTGATTAGGTTGAACTCTATGTGTTTTTTTACATTATTTTCCATCCCACAGAAAAAAAATCCATCATCTTTTTGCTAAATTTTGTGTTTATTTTTATTTGAAAACCTAAAAACAGAAATGAAATTGTAGTTCTCTAAAAATGACAGAACATCTCTTATAGCAGATACTCATCTAAAGTGATAGTGTATTTTTCATAGTTGTGGGAAATCTGTGGCTCTAAACAAGTTTAATTTGGTTAGCCTGAGAGTAAAAATGATCTAAATGAACCAGGGTCTCCCCTGGTCTAAATGAAATAAAGATTCGATGAAGCAAATATCATGAAGATTTCTTGTCAACAATTTCAAATTAAAGATAGAGCTTACCTATAAAGGGCTTAAAAGTGTCTACTTCAAAGGTCTGCTTCCCAATTGTAGCCAGATCCACTTTCAGTTCAGGGCAGATCTGATACTCCTGAAGGCCTTTGCTGATCTCAAAGATTTTATTTGTGATGCCTTCGGGAGCAGGTCCTGGAGAAAAACAGTTTGAAGAAAACCATCATTTACAGAAATACTGGGTCAATTATGCATAAATTGCAGAAAAACATAACCACTTCTCCACAGCGATTGTTTTGAATCTCTGTTCACCTCCACTGGAAATGTTGTACTTGATGCCAAAGTCTCCACTGGGGCCTCCTGGGTTGTGGCTGGCTGTGAGGATGATGCCGCCCACGGCCTTTATCTTGCGGATCACACAGGAGACTGCTGGGGTGGACATTATGCCATTCTGACCAATTACAAGGTGATTAATCTGCAAAACAATGCACATCCACAGATTAACCCCAGTCTGGATAAGTTCTCAGATCCAAGCACTGAGTAAATATAACGGAAGGTTCATGTAAATACATGTTGCTGCAAACTAGTCATCTTTTAGCATATTATTTATGTCCTGTTTTGAAGTAATTTTGAACATTCATTAGGACATACCCAGTTTAGTAATCATCACAAACAGCACAACCAATTCTACTTTCAGTAACTTGTGTTCATTGGTATGTTTTGTGTAAACATCTGAACCGTTCTCTGCTGCTCAGTCCACACCACCATTACCCAACAAGTCATTTCCTAACATCAACCACAAATTGCTAAAAATGCCAAATATGACATAAATACCGGCGGATTTTGCACATATCGCTTTGCTATCAGGCAAAGATAAGGTCACCTACTCTGGAGACTGTAACCAACACTGTGAGCCTTGAGTGGTAGTTTTATGCTTTCCATTGAAACTGTCCGCTCTGCAGCAAAAGACTGTGGTGATTAAATGCCTTGAAGTCCGAATTTAAACCACAAACACTGATGCATATTTGCAGCTTAGGTCGCAGCTGCTTCCAAGACTGCAGGCCTCTGCAGAGCAACGTGACCAGCTCCACGCATGTCACGCCCCCCCATCCGCGGAAGTATCCCTCTGTCTATTCTGTGAAGCAACACGGAAACATATCTTTACTTCTTTTTCCAATTGCTTTGCATATCTTATTTAAGACTACGCAAGAGAGAACTCGGTAGTAAGTCAGTAAAAAACGTTTCAACCCTTAAAGTCGCAAAATGCTGCAGTGTTAGTGCGCAAATGTCAAAGGTAATGGTTTTATGCAAGCTATTTTACTATTTAATAATAAGCCAGATTTAAAATAATTAAATTACACCTAATTGAAATGAGTACTGTGGACGTCTGAATCATTTGCCTTTCAAAAGAAAAAAAAAAAAATCGCATTGGGATAATGTTTTGAATATTATAATGCAAAAAAAAAATGGTTTCAACAAGGAAGTTTCATGCTGAACATTCAAGAAGTTTTAAAATACTTGAAATATAATGTCATACTGTGTGTGTGCGTGTGTATATATATATATATATATATATAAAATATATTGCAGTCTCTCTTATATATATATATAATATATATATATATATACATAGACTGCAAATTGGCTTACTGTGTAGCTCTAGTTCCACTGTGTTGCTATTGAAAGTGGAGCAGTTTTCTGTGATAGAGTGGAGAAGGAATGTTTAAGGGAAACAGTAAATCTACATATTCAGGGTACTTGTGGTGTAAAATGAAAGAATATCTTAAAGGTGCAGCTCAATCAATGTCCAATCTTAAATCAGATAAATGAAAATATATAGACACATTATTGTCACAATCTACATTGATTTATTGAAATTTTAATGGCAAGTTGTATTTCTCAGTGTAGTAAATGTTGTTTGATGCCATTTTATGACACATAATGGGTTCAGCTTATGGTGGATTGGTGACCGGTACTCTACTTCACATCCAATGAGATCTGATGATATTTGTATTTTAAATAACATTTTTGTTGGTATTTGCACATCTCTGTTTGCACAAATGTATTGTCACGTATTGTAAATAGACTGTTTTCATGCGCAGATACACTTTGCTTTATAGTAAACGGAACATTGACAACAATATGCAGCTACAGCTGAGGGAACGATCAAATTCATGTAAACGTCATGATAGTTTTTCTAAAGTTTGTAAATTGTGATAATGGTATTTAGTTTGTTTCTCATCTTTATCTTCGAAATAAACAGTCAACATAAAAAAACTAAAAACGGATTGATGTTTGATTATATCTTACAAGTGCTTGCCATAAAGTTCCCTTCTGGACCTCTGCTGTCATGTAGGTGGTTGGTAAAGTACACAGAGGGTTCGGAGGGCATACAAGAGTAGTTCACTATGAAGGGCTCTGAAACAGTCAGGTAGTTTTCCATAAATGCAGACTAAAATGAAATTCGTGTAATAATTAGAGACTGACGAGTGAAGGCAGGAATGCTGTTGAGAGCTTGCAATGGCTTGCAGGTATTTTGCAACCTTTGGGGACAATCGACAGCTTGATAGCACCAGTTGCATTACGTATTATCAGCTTATTATTAGCTGAGCTGAAGCATAGCTTTTGCTCTTGCAAAACGCTTATTTCGCAAGAGCAAAATAAGCTTTTCATATAGTAGCTCAAAATAAGCTCCTATATATTGCTGAAAAGTTACTTGTAAATAAATGTCAATTTCAAGTGTATTATATTTGCACTAAAAATAAAAATACTTGGTAAGATTTAGTGTTTTTGCAGCGCACCTGTTCTTTCCCATTGAAAGTACTCCTGGTTCAGTGATTCTGTGTTTAGCTGCGTCTCCTTTCAGGACAAAGTCATGAGCTGACTAAGTAAATACAACTTTATTTATAAAACACACAACAACCATTACAACTAACCAAAATGAAGTAACGTGGTGTCACATCTACTGAAAACACAGCGGAGGAAATAGCCAACAACCTTGACAGCGCTAGCTAAATCTACACCTGCTAGCAGACGTGCTAACATTAGCTCACCACACAGGGCAACCAGCCGCACTTTTCATCATTTATTCTCTCCAACTGACCCCGTTGGCTGCTGCAATCTGAACGATGAGCCGAATCGCGTCCTTCATGAAAAACCTCCCGTCTCCTCCCACCACCAGGGTGGCCGTCTGTCGCTCGGCTGGGTCGACGACGGAGATAATGCTTTGGATGAAGTTTTCCGCATAGTGCCGGTTCTGCTGGAACACCGTCACCCGTTTCCTCAGCCCGCTCGTCCCGGGCTTCTGGTCCGCGTAGGGTTTGGTCTTAACGGTCGTTATTTTCGCCATTTTCGACACCCAGAGAGAAGAGAGAGAGAGAGAGACCGTGTGATCCGCAGTGGTCCGAGCGACTGCGGGAGCTAAAGCGGCGACACGTCCGCAGCTCCTCCGCCTCCCCTTCACACACACAACCCGCCCCTGTCTGTGTAAAGGGGACCGAGGAGGATTCCCAAGTTTAAAAATTAATAGTAGGATGGACATTTTATTAGAAATATATCACACACTATTCAGAATACAAAACATGGGGCTGATGGTTATATCAGATTCTTGAGAATAGGGACAAAATGGGTTTTAATTTTCCCATATATTTTTTTTTTATCAAGCGAAGAGAAGCAGAATTCAGTTTCTATGCACCACAAATTTGGAATAAACTTCCAGAAAACTGTTAAATAGCTGAAACACTGAGTGCCTTTAAATCTCAAATTAAAACCATCCTGTTTTAGAGTTGCTTATGGCTACATTGAGGAGAGAGACCCCATAAGGGCAAGTCCTCACGTGGATCAATGTTTTTAAAGGTTTTTATTTTTACTTTTAATAATGTTTTTATCTTTTTTAATCTTTTTCAAAATCTGTCTCTGTTTTTATTTTAATTTTAAATTGTGTAAAGCACTTTGAAATGCCGTGCTGCTGAAATGTGCTATACGAATAAAATTTGATTGATTGATTTTGTTATTTCTCAACCTGATGTATGCAAATATGACAAATAATGTTTTGGAAATGTAAAGATGCTAAGGTACAGGCTCCCAGTTGCAACATTTTTTTAAAAAAATTACATTTTTAATCGACCTGACCTAGAACGTTGTCATCACCATCTGACAAAAATAAATAAAAAATGATTTTCAATTACCGTGATAGTGATATTTTTACTCATTTTACAGACAGATACTTCTCAAGAAACAAAAGTACTATTATTTAAAACAAAAAAAACATAAATAGTCCATCTGAGGGAGTTGACACTGCATGACAGAGTTGACACAGAACTAAAGGTGGTGACAAACTAGTGAGTAGAATGAAAAACTTGGTACATGTGAAGTAATGCAATTTATGTAAAATACATTAAAATGAATTAATTGCACATTTAAGTGAGATTTGACAACAATTTCACTGAAAGAGTCACAAAAACTCTGATGGAGTTGACAAAAAGCCAAACTGCCTATATTTATATGATGTTATTCCTAAGCAGGGCATATTGTGGCTCATCAGGTCCATGAAATCTTTACAATATACCAAAATTAAGCTTTTATTTCACTAAATTTGTGTGGGTTCCAGCACATATTGGAGTAGAAGGAAACGAGAGTTAAAATAAGTAAATCTGAAGGAAAGAGTATTGTTAAAGAGAAACTGATAAAAGTTTGGCAAAAAAAGGTGGGATGAAGATAAAACAGGAAGATGGCTTTATAAAATTCAGAAGATTGTAGGAGAAAGAAGAAATGGAGGAAGAAATAGAAAGGAGGAAAGAGTGATAGCAAGGTTAAGATTTGGACATGCAGGACTAAATTATACACTTTTTAAAATTAAAAAAACATAAAACTGGCAAATGTGATTATTGTGATAAATATGAAACCATAGAGCATGTTATATTAGAGTGCCATAAATATGAAATAGAGAGAAGATATATGAAGAGTTTGAAAGTATTAAGGAGAAGGTTAATTTATTAGATATATTGAGGAATAATTTAGGGAGTAAACATATACAAATAATTATTCGATTTCTTAAGAAAACTAATTTATTTCATAGAATTTAATTATAGTAAGTGTGTTTGTGAATGTAGGCATGATATACAAAGTTGTGTATGTTTTAAGTGTGAGTGTGTGAGTATATGTTTAGATAGAATTTATGGAAGAATATTTGTATATATAGAATAATAGAATAGAATAGAATAGAATAGAATAGAATAGAATAGAAGTACTTTATTCATTCCAGCCGGGAAATTACTGTAGATGAGGATAAATATTTAAACCATCACAAACCACACTCCATACCAGTAAGTGCCGTTAATGCTACTAAAAGTTTCTTGCCAACCGCCATAAAAACCGACAAGAAGAAGGAGGATTTCCTCACACCTAGCAGCGAGAAAACTCTTAAACATTTTAAGATATTGGTTAAAGTGGCATTGATTTAAAACACGTGTTAAATTAAAGTCAAATGCATTATAAGATACTTTTCTTTTTTTATGGCTTAATCATCAATTTAGTAGTAAAACAAATGTAAATTGTATAATACAGTCATAATGAGACTTTCCTGTTCTGTGTCCTTGTTTTCTTTCTATTGAAAGTACCCCTGGTCCAATGATTGAGGCATTTCTTCTTGAAACAGCTCTGTGGTTTTTTACACTGCAAAAACACATCTTCCAATGTACTTTTAGTCTACTTTTTTGTGCAAATATTTTTGAAATAAGTAAATATTTTAGTATTTTCTGATGTAAGTGAAAAAAAAGCTGCCAGTGGACCACTTAGTACCTTTTATCAATAAGAATTTTTTGCTTAAAATAAGCTCCTACATATTGCTGAAAAGTTACTGGTAAATAAATTATGTCGACTTAAGTGTGTTATATTTGCACTAAACGAGAAAAAAAATACTTGTAAAGATTTAGTGTTTTTGCAGCGTACCTGTTCTTTCCCATTGAAAGTACTCCTGGTTGAGTGATTCTGTGTTTAGCTGTGTCTCCTTTCAGGACAAAGTCATGAATTGACTAAGTAAGTAAATAAGTAAGTACAACTTTATTTATATGTCACCTTTCAAGATATAAAATTACAAAATGTTCCCGTCTTTTGAATCATCACTGCTTTGTATTGGAATAGGCTGGATTTTATATCATTTGGACCCTTTTTTGACATGGAAAGTGACTTGAGAGTACATCTGCTGTGAATTGGTGCTACAGCTAAATAAAATATAATTAAATTAAATTCTTAGTATTTTAAAACTAAACTTTGTAGAAAACAGAATTTAAATACTTAATAACTTGTACTGTATTATTTGTCCATGTATTCATTAATAGATTGCCACTGCTAGTTGAGAAATATGTGAAATAATGTGATTTAACAAATTTAGATTGAACACCACCTACATCTCAGACCTTTGTCCCCCTGGTGTCCAGTTATGTACTCTGGGAGGCCAGTGACCCTCAAAGCATATAAGTAGAAATATAGAAACAGAAAGTTAAAAAATGTTGTTTAAATGTGCAAAAACAATTGGTTTTTAAACATAAACCGTTAATAAACCTGTCCATATACACTGTTGGTTCGTTTCAGTTTTAAAGTGTCAATTTTAAAATGTGAATTATGAAACAAAATTGTTGGGAAATAGTTCAACAGATTGCCTGTTGCAACACAATGTTTGGTCAACAGAACCCCTTTTTTTCTTTAAAACTTTAAAATTAAAGTGGTTTGCACTTTGGTATTCATAAACCTTAAACTACTTTTTCCACATTTTTTGTTACCACAAGCTTTAGTGGATTTTATGGGATAGATTTGCACAAAGTAGTGCATTTTTATGAACTTGAAGGAAAAAGGTTTTCTTTTTTCCATTTTTTCTTAACAAAAAAATATGTGAAAGTGTCACATGCATTTTTATCCAGCACAACTGAGCCAATACTTTGTAAAACCCTTTTTCTTTGGAAAGTCTTGGTTTTAATCAGCCTCGCAATCCTACAAATTGACAAATTTCCTCATTTTCTTTGTAAAATAGCTGAAGTTTTTGAAGATTTTGAAGTTTTGCTATAGATTCTTGGGTCTGAACTTTGACTGGGCCACTCTGTGACAAGAATATGATTTGATTTCAGTGGGAATGTTATTTTTGGAGTGATGCACACTGATAATTTCCTGCCACACATAGTATTATGATATAATGTAAGTAAGAAAATAAATGGCTGCTTCTCTAATTTCTTCTTTCCTTGTCCAGGTGGACGATCATGTTTTTTTGTCTTTACGGCTGTTTTATTTTTGAATGTTTTGCTCTGAAATGCCACAGAGTCCTTTACTGAGAGACAATCACTGTGGTTAAACAACTGAAACTGCAGTGCAGTGCACAGAGAGATACTACTGTGTTGGGAAAAGAGGAGCAGACAGGCTCTGGTTATTAAATACATCTCATATGCCATGTGACATTTAAGTCAGCTGGCTCTACTGTTTCAGCAGTGAAAGTCAAAGGGCAGATAATGGCCAAAGAGACAAAAATAGGAGGTCAGGATTGCACTGGAAAGGTCGAGGCCAAGTAAAGTTTAGATCTGAGTGCAGTCCATAGGAATGCATTTCACTGCAAACGAGACATCCTGACAAGCCCACACTAGGAAAATTACAGATAGTTTCGAGCACATTTCACTGTATTTCACTGTAAAAAATAAAAAAACGTCAATTTACAGCCCAAGTGTTGAATGAGTTAGCATGTTAGCAACAATATTGGGCCCTCTTTCATTCTCATCTGAATATGATAATTTGATATACAGTTTATAGAATGGTCTTAGTGTTTCTGTAACTTCATTGTCAAAGTCAGAATTCAACAAAAAAAAACTCAACCAACATGGAGTACACTAATTTAATTAACAAAAGGAAAACTGTCCTTTATTAATCGTTACCTTGTGGTTGTAATAGGTTGCATGATTCTTACTGATGGAGCTAATGAATGTGGCCAGTGAGGAAGACGTTCTCAGTTTTCTCAAACAATGCATAACAAGTTGATAAAATCTGACAGGAGAAAATTTATCATTTAATTTTGCTAAAATTCAAATCAAATTTGAGTTAGAACTGAAATAGATTACCAGAAGTAGAACCTTCCAGCACAGACATCAGAGAGTCTTTCTGTACTATAACCTTCTTATGATTGCAATGTTCAGCAGTTTCAGCTTTATGTGCTGGGTAAACTGGTCTCCACGCAGTTATAGACCCATTCTTGCTTTTCATTAATGGGTAGCACGTGTTGGCACACCTGCAGGCAAAAGAAATGCATGTTTATATTAGAATCTATGATTAAATGTAATCATTCAAGTGTGTTGTGATACAATATTAAGCTGTCATAACGCCAGAGCTACTTTTCTGTTCTTTTTTCTCTGTTTTCTGTTGGTACAGTCAGGGGTTCACACACATTTTCACACCTAAAATTCCTTACTTTTCCCCAATTGAAATTTCCTAAATTCTCAATCTCCTTTAGCCGATTTTAAAAACACAAAAGTTCCAAATCAATCTATGGCAGATCTATTTCTACAGTGTGAATGTCCTGGAAAATACTCAAGCTTGCTGCTGTCATACTGCTGATACAAAACGTTCATAGCAAAAGACACAAAAGGTTGGAGAGAACACCAGCTTTATCAGTAAAACAGTGATTTTTTTTTTTACCATTTTGGTCCTGGCTGGAACTTCAATAGCAAACATAGCCATCCCTCTGCTGCTGCAGCAGTTCCTGCTCTGCTCGTTGTTTACATGAACCGTCACCTTCTGATTGGCCTGCAGAACAGAAAGCAGAGCTTAACTTTCTCCAGTTCAAATCTATGAAAACACAGAACGTAGTTTAAACAGGTAAATAGGGTTAAAAGAATATAAAGGTTTGCACAAATTCGTCTTTGCATACCATGAAGTCATGGTAAGAATCTAAACAACTTCCTCTCCTTGGTTGTTCTCTAAGCCCTTCAGTCATTCTTTCAGTGTAGCTTTTGTTGCCAAAAGAATGGACACCCCACCTGCATGTTAATGACCCTGAATTGAATAAGAACTACTGATTGTGTTGGCTGAGGTCCTGGGAAATGTAGCTCATATTCCTCTCTACCCATCCACGTTGCCACTGGTACTGAAACAGACCCTGAGCACGATAATACCACTGACATGTTCGACAGTTGCCACAATGTTTTGACGTTAAAAACCTCAAGTTAGTGTTTCAAAATTCTTCTTATTGCGGACGAACAGCTCAGACGTTTCAAAATGAATGTTCTTCCATCTGAGGGTGAAAGCTTGGAAACCGGACACAAATGAATGTTCTAACTGAGTGACACCCTAGTTTACTCTCTGAAAGTAAACTTATTTTAGATCATCTCTATCATCTATACCAAGAGTGTGCCCAAACACACAGTGAAAATCATGCCAGCACCTTCTGGATGTTGACAAAAACTGTGTGATTTGTCTGCAACTTGCTAAAAAAACATTCCAACAAATATTGTTGGGGTGTATGCATGTCTGCAAGCTTGAAAACAAAAAAGCAAACTAACACAGGATGAACGATTCAAATGAACTATTAAAAGCCCGAGATAATCTAAAATTCATGCCTCTAATGAGTGTTTGAAAGCTTTATTGTCGCCCTCACAGCTAGATAAGAGTAAACAAGCTTTTGGTCCACCTTGTTGACTATGAGGGAGGAAATCCGGTGGTCTCCTCTGTAGGTGTGGATGAAGACGTTGTCATGCCCTCGAAGTGCTTTGGCCCCAAACCTCGAGGTGATGGACCTCTGGAGGGCTTGGTTCAAAAGCTTGGTGCCCGAGTCCAAGCAAAGTGGCTGTATTGATGGTTTAGTGCCTTCACAGTGCACATCTATTTGGAATGGACAAGCCTTCCAGAGCGGGAGGAAAGGTTTGTTTAACTGGCTGACATTCATCCTGCACCACAAAACCAAATGAGTCAACGTCTATGAATTAGTTAATCATATGTGCTCACCTACCTCCACTAACTCCAGCATATGATTGTAACCCATAGATTCCAGGGTGACCCATAGGTCCGCAGGGTCTCCATCTTTCTCTGTGGCCTCCATCAGGTTCAGCTCCATAAAACCCTGCCGCGTCAGCTGGTTTTTCCTCATATCAAAGTTTTCTGGCCCCACAAAACCAAAAGGAACAATAAAAACCTGGGCACCCTCTTCACGTTAAATTGCTTTGATTAGTTATTACCTTTGCACACGGTCCAGGCGTCCTGGTCACACTTCTCCCCGCTGGTCCTCAGCTCAAACAGGTTGTACTCATCCAGGCTTAGCAAACCATTCCCATCCAGGTCAATCATCTCAAAGATTTCAGACAGCACCTCCCTGTGGTAAAAACAAAATGTTACAGATAAATGACCCACATTTTCTTTTGCTTTATAAAACACACATCCATAAGAGCATTTGACATTCAAACTCTGTTGCAGCAACATATGTCAACATCAGAGGTTTACCTCAGCTCGCTGGTGAGGTCCAGTTCTCCCGTGTCTGTCTTGTAGACAAGTTTGACAGATTTATCCGAAAAATTAGATTTGTTTTGTTTCTTTAACCTGCAGCCACTGGTGAAGGGAAGCAGGCGGTAAGTCCCAGCGTTTAGTTCTCCTTTCCAAACATACTTCTACAAGGACAAAAAAACATCAACAAATAACCTCACAAGCGAAAACATACAAGAATTACATCAGCATGTAGGCACACTGATGTCTTTTTTGATTCTTTGTATGATAGATTTAGAACACAAATGAATCTGGTAATGAAAGGGCCTGTTTGCACTAAACATACTTCTTTGTCTTTTGATTCGGTGAAACACACTAAAGCTGAGTCCTCTTTGGTTTCACCTGCTGTCATGACAAAAACAGCCGTGTCCACGTTCATCCATGCAGGAGGCTTATCTGAAGAGATGAAAACAGAAAAGGTTGAGGGGGTTTTAAATCACAAATGCTTTTTAAAGTCAGTAACATACATTATGTATTTTCTATGAATTAAGAAAATGATGACAAATAAAATTGTAGAGTGAGAACCTACAGGAAACTCAATTCAAACCATGGATTTATGCTGCAAGGCAGCAGAGCTACCAACTGCACCACCATGCAACACTCGGGCAGGTCCTTCATATTGAATTAAATGAGCTAAAGTATGAAAAACAGGCCCATGAAAGGTAATTAATCTATTTTATGTTGGAATTTTAGATGTCCTAAAAATTGCTTCTAACCCAAACAAATCCTTAGTCACAATTGTAGTCTAATTTAAAAATGTCAGATAAAACCTTGCTTCTTGAAGCAAAGTATGAAGTACTTACATAATTTCTGTAAAAGGCATTTTGTAGGCAACTTCAATATTTTACCAATTGTAAAAACAAAAAAAAATTGCAAAGGGTTTCTCCAAGCTACAACATTTAGCTGTGTGCATGCTACAGCTTTACATATTTTTCTTTCATGAAAATGTTGACACTAACCAGGTCTGTGACTGAGGCTCAGCGGCTGGATGGTTAGATAGACACTGGTTTTCTGAGGAAGATGAAGGTGGTACTGCAAAGAGCTAATGCTGCCGTTATCGTCCACAAAGAAGCAGCCTTTCATAAAGCAGTGATGCCAATCCTGCAATGACAGAAAACACTCCTGCTTTACGTTTCTAATGGTTGTCTGGATGGCAAACCAGGAGAACAAACCAAAAAAGATGATTATCTCTGCTTGAAGGCCTTTATAATGCTTATAAAGGTTTCAATTCTGCTGATCCTGACACTACTACACAACAAAATTAATTTATTCCGTCAACAGAAACCAAAACTAACTAGAAAGTGAGCATTTGATATAAAAATGCAGGTGTGAATGCTGAATGCTCAATGCTTTTGGTGAAAAAGGCAAAAGCATTTGAAGCCAACTGCTGAAGACTTGCCGAAAGGTAAGAAATAGTCCATGCAGTGTGAAAAACCCACATAAAAGCCAAAATTAGCTAAAAAGCTAAAACTAGCTAAAATAGGCTACCACTAGCATGCTGGTTGTTGTAATATATTCCATGAAATGTAAAATAAAAGAATAAACAAGAAAAAAAACTCACATAAACCCTAAAACCTGAAAAGGACAGAAACATCCCCCTATTGCTTCTGATAAAAATGGTGGGTGAATGAAATCCATACCTTTAAAGGTTCCTGAGATATCAACATTTGTTTGGAGGCATCGTTTAGCACAGTAACTACAAAAAACATCCCACATGCAGCACAAAAAAGCTCAAATTATTCAAAGGTGTTAAACAGCATAAAAGCTGTTAAACTGCATACATTCAAAATCGCCACTGCCATGAAAATAAAAAATGGCTGGAAAATAAAATAAACATAAAAAAAATTGGCTGGAAAATAAAATCAACACTTCAAAATAAAAGAAGGATGGAAAATATACTTTTATGAATGCAATTTGAATATGAACTTTTGTCACAATCGTCTAAGATTTTCTTAAATCAATGAAAACTCAACTATATGTCAACTGGTTAAGTCAGCTGGTCAGAGTATGGTGTTTAATAACACCAAGGTCATGGGTTCAATCCCCATACTGGCCAATTGAAATCTAAAGTCTTAAAAAAAAATCAACACTTCAAAATAAAAAAAGCTGGAGAATAAAATCATCTCTTCAAAACAAGAAAAGGCTGGAAAATAAATTATTATGCATGTTGATTTTGAAAAACATTAGAATATGAGCACTTTTCTAAAATCTTCACAGTGTTAAGATCATATAAGTTTTTCTTAAATCTATGGAAACTCAACAATATGTAAGCTGGTTAACTCAGCCGGTCAGAATGTGGTGCTCATATCGCCAAGGTCATGGGTTCAAATCCCCATACTGGCCAATTGAAACATAAAATCAACACTCAAAAAATTCATTGCAGCATTTTTTTTTTTGCATCAACTTATTCACATGAAATAGATGCTAATCCAGTGCTGGCCAGAAGAGGGCAGGAGTGTCACACCGTGTGTCTGCAGAGGGCTGGGGAAAGTCTCCCTGCTGGACCTGATTGGGGCAAATTGGAGTCCATTTAACCTTGATAAATATGGCCTCTTCAATCTTGAGCGAGCGGTCATTCAAAAGCGTCCAGGGGCTACTTTGGCGATATTTATGAATTCTAATATTTCTTCCATTTTGCAATCCCGCTGTTGCTTTGTCTGGCTACACAACCGAAATTAGGTAATAATTTGAAATTGAACAGGAACATCAACACAGGGAAGTTTTCATTCCCATCATTGGAGACACATTAAATGAAAACACAGTTGACGTGGACACACAGTAAAAAGCACATTGAGGGCCAAGCAAGGCCAGAATTGGCCATATATCCTTTTAGTTGACAAATAAATCACCAAGTTAAACAAAGAAAAGTGCCATAAAGACGGAGCATGCCACTCCTTTAGAGAAAAGCCATTTTCTCGGAGTATTTATCTTGGGCTGTGAGAGGCATAAAAGATCAAACCATAACACTTCGGTGGTTTGTCCAGACAATATTAAATGAGGGAAAATGCCATGGGCACCCATCCACTGGTTAAGGACATCAGAATTAATGCCTCCATAGAGAGAGGGTCAGCCTGCAGACTAATACAGACTCTGTCACCTGCTCCAGCCACAGGTCTGATTTACTGTCTCACAGGGTCACAGGACACCAACCCGGCCACACACACACACCCACACACTCATATACACAGTCTATTAAACCTCCTTTAATTTCTTTCTGCTCTTATCTACACATAAAAAGCTACAGAAAAACATCAAACCAGTGATTGCCATGTAGATTTCTGTGTACAAGGAGATATTTGTGTCTCAGAAGAAGCAACAACATCTGCATACTGATGCAGCTACACATCCAACCTCCATCAGCCGTAGTTAGTAGCCTGTGGCTATATAGGGAGCCAATCCAGGGAGCAGAAGTTCCCCTTCGAGGTGCTCTCTGGACACACATTCTGTTACCCTTAATGATGTCTGGCCGTTTCCAATCTCAACACAGTGCTTAGACCTGTTCTGTTCTGTTTATTTATTTATTTACTTTTTTTTTCCCGTTTTGCTGCAAAGCAAACCAGCCAGGGTTAAGCCAAAAAGAGTGAAAACAAAGAGCGCCAGATCAATACGGTGTATATCTATCCACCCCAGGCTACGTTCAGCCATCCGAGCGGCTGCACGGCATGCTGGGTCCTCCTTATTACGCTGTACTCCATACGAACACAAAAAGATATCCAGTTATTTACCAAACAAACAGATTTGGCATTTACAATAAACCATATAGTTAATAGTACTGTATGCATAGGTGGAGCTTAAGAAATAGAAATACAATTGAAATACTCATTTACTTCGATAACTTAGCTAAAGAATTGGGTGATTCATAGTATTTAGTGCCCTGTGCTGTATCTTAAGAATTTATTTTCATAAAATGTCCTATGAATTTTTTCTCCGAAAATTGTATCATTACATTAACTTATTAAACTGGGTTTTGTTGCAGAAATATTATGTTATTTGTCACACAAAATATAATTGCTAAAGAAGGTGGATAGAGGTGCTCTATCCAAGCATATCAATAAAAAGTTTAAAGTAAGGAAAAAAATGCACTTAAGAACCAAGAGACCAAGAATGTACGCTGATCATTAGGTATGAACAAAGAAACAATGAGGGCTTATCATGAGTATTTAGAACCATGCGATTTATGTTAAACATTAATTTTCATGATTATGTTGTGCAGCTGATGAACTGCCACAAATACGGTATCCCAGAAAATGTGATAATTACATAAACTAGTAAAAATGGGTTTCATTACATAAATATTATGTGATTGTGTTATATGTTATATTGCCACAAAATATTATTGCTAAAGAACGTGGCTGTTTTCATAGCGCTCTATCCAAGCATATCGATGACAAGTTTGATGGAAGGAAAAAATGTGTTAAAGAACTACCAGTGCTCATTAGTGTGGACATAGAAGCATCAAGGGGTTATCATAAATGTTGCTTCATGTAGAAAGCAGGTCTTGATGCCATTTCAGGACATTTCCAAACATTGAGTACCTGTAAACCTGACGGTTCCTGAACTTTGCCTGCCTTACTGCTGCTGGACGCCACTGTGACTGAGTTGGACAGGGACGACCGTCTGCTGCGAGCAGAAGGAGGACGAGAGGAGGACTGGCTGTCTGAGAAACACACATAGCAGTTAGCAAAATACTCAACAGTTTTAAATAAAATACTAATTTATGACTTTGGCGAATTACAGGCAGTTAAGTAGTCTATGCAAAGAGTACACAGTTTTCCTAAAGCAAAATTAGGTACATGATGAAATTCAATCAATGGCCTGCCTTCTTGGAAGTCTCTTTGGACAGTTCAAGTGACTCTGCTTTTTGTTCTAAGAAAATGTAATCTCAAGATCTAGCTCCCTGTAATTACGTTGCCACATGAAATCACTAAAGGCACCCCTTCAAATTCATTTTCTTGCATAACATTATTCCTTGAAGATAAACTGAGGGTAGAAATGTTTTCCTATTTTTTATGAAGGGGCGGCTTGTTACCAATCTCAGAAAATCCGGACGATTAGAAATGTGAGTAATCAGTTAGATACAGAAATAAATGAAGCCACTGTAATCCTCCTTTAGATTTATGTTGTTAAAATAAGGCTCTGAAAGTTTAGGGGTTTTTTTCAAACAAATCAGTAAAATTACTGCTTGAATGAAAGCAAAACATCAAAACATTATCGAGGCTACAAAAATAACCCATTTGACGCGTGTGACGGCTTAGCAACTCAGGTCAAAGGCTTGTTGAAATGCAACAGGTAGAAATCAATACATGGGAGAGGCACAATAACGTGATAATCCAGACTACTGCGTGGGAGCTCATTTGTTTTTGCAGTGGTGGTTGACTGCTCCTCCTCTCTAATCCCTCATCACCTCCCCAGTGAGAAGTGGTGGAATCCGCCCCGAATCAATAACAAGAACATGGACTGACCACTTAAATCAACCCCATCCATCTTCCCAATGTTGGCCCCTCACTCGCCTTATCATCCCAGAGCTCCGCCCTTCCGATCCCTTCTTCAACAGTTGGGCTCGAAATTTTAAAGAGCAAACTTACAAAGGAGAAGTGACAGAGAATCTACAGATTCCTTACTGAACAAATGCCTTTGACTGAATAAAAGTGGTTTCAAACCAAAAGTAGGTATTGCTTGTCAATCTTCTAATGGCAGTAATGACTACCAGAATCAAAACACTTTGATGTCTCCTCCCTCTAAACAAGCGGCCCTAATTGTTTGGCGATTATGAAACATGGACTGCCTTAATGGGGTGATTTGTCACATTGGTGATGAAAAATTGATCAATAAAACAGCTATTACTCATTAATCAAAACTCATTAATACTGGTGCACTGCAGAGATTTGGGGTAAACCTGCTCTACAGCCTGTGTTTAATACCTTTTTTGACAGTGGAGTCTGATTTCGCAAGCTGAGCTGGTGATACAGATGATGCTGATGCCACTGAGCTTTTAGGAGGGCTGTACAACTGGCTGCCAAAGTTCTGCCTCTTTAGCTTAGCGTCAGCTTCCAGCTTGTCCAGAGCAGCCGTTTGACACTGCTCCGCTGTAGACACAAGCCGCCTGCAGAACTGACAGCAGCAGGGGAAAAAGTAATAAGAGAATGATACATGAGCAACGTTTGGAGCCAACAAAGAGGAGCATAAATGACTTCATTTTTTGTTTTTGAATGAACAACAAATCCAGACAGATTTGCAACAAACAATATAAAAAATCAGCACAGAAATTGAAACAGTTCAAAAGAATATCTTTTGGATGGAAATATTTAGCTAGCTTGCGTGAGCATACTTCAGCATAGTCCAGTTTTCCATTCTTGTTTATGTCTGCCAATGAACAAACAGCATTCACCTCCTCCGCTGTCATCTTCTCGCCGCTCTGCAACAACAAAGACAATTTCAAATAACATCCCACGGATACATTTTCAGTTCAATGAATTCAAAAGAGTTTCATGCTCTCTGCTGTCCAAGACTACAGCTCCCAGTTGACCTTTGCTACTACTAAACATCTCTTATAGCTAAGTTCCATAGTTTTAAACTCTTAATTTCCCAGAGTTCTCTGTTGTTTTTAATCCAGACAAAATGGATGAATGGATTACATTTTTTGACAATTGGTGGAGAATTAAAAAAAAAAAAAAGTTTATTTTCCAAATACTTAGATGCTGACTAGTGATCAAAGTTTAGCTTTGAATAAAGTCATCAACAAAAAACTGAATCCACTTTCTTGAGTGGTACGCACACATTTGTTTAAATAAAAATGAGTAAGCTATCAGAAATAAAGTGAATAGCTAGCAGCCTAATGACAACAATACTAATTAAAATTATTCCATTCAAAATTAGCATCATTCTCTTGTACATTATGAGTAGTTACTGAATGAAAAGAAATGGAAGAACAGCTAAATTTACTCTTTCAAATTGGTGCGTCCGATAAAAATGGATCATTTTGCAAAACCATGTTACAGATTGAAGAACCCTATCCCAACCGACGGTAACCATCTCAAATTAAACCAAAAAATAAGAAGCTAATGTTAAGAGAATATGCTGCACTTTGTGGAAAATATATTTTATAAGATTCTAAAAAACATTTTACTTACAGATGTTAGAGCCTTCTCCAGTACGCTGTGTGTGATGTAGCCGTCACAGTTTGCGTCTAGTTTTCTGAAAGCTCTCATTAGCTCAGCCTCCTCGGTTTTCCTTTCGCGTTTCAGAATCTCGCAGAAGTCATCAAAGTTTAGCTTAGATGTTCTAGAAGTCCAGTATTTATTGAGAGTCACGTGGGACGGATTCCTACCAGCCTGCTGGAGAACTAAACAAGATAAATAGGAAACATGATATTCACATGATAGACACTAAAAATAGAAAGCAAAGATGGAACAAGGAGAGTGGAAACATGCCTCCATCAAAAATGCATTTACGATAGTTTGGCATTTAATTATTAAATAGGTAAAACCAAACTAATTTACTCTGAAGAACATTCAATGAAGACTGAGAACCACATATGCTTCTTGTAACTACACCAGACAAACAAATCTAAAGCTGATGTGATTAAAAGAAGGAAAAAAAAGTTAACTAATTTAGTAAATGTAGTGAATCGATATTTCTGTAGTCAGACTATTCAAAACTGGGGCTACAGTTTTTGTTTTGTCATTAGGTACTTCCCAGTATGCCAGACAATTTTATTTGAGCACCTCCAGACATGGCATTATAAAAGGGACGGTATATAACAGAAAGTTTAATACAGTTTTTAAATTCTTACATATTTTGATACCAGTTTGTCTTCAAAAGCTACTTTGAGTAATATTACTCTAGTGTCTGACTGGGGGCTAGTTGATTCTGAACTGTATGTTATTAATTTTCTCTAATAACTATGTGCACTTAATCAATTGATTTTTTTCCTGCCTTTTCAAAATTTTTGTAGTTTTCCTGATTACAAATCCAGGTATTCTTATAAACTTGGAGACTTATGTGGGCTACATTATGGAAAATCAAGATGGTTGACTGAGACCTAAATCGGCGATCTGCAATGTTCAGTGACATTTTACATTTTCTCCTATTCTACCAAAGACGCATTTATGTTGACTTCAACGTAAAACTGTGCATTCACGTGAATTAAGGCAAAGTGATAGATGCTCATACGAGTTCAAATCACACCAAGTGGTTTAAAAGCGGTTCTTACCCTGACACAACTGCTGTTTTGAAGATATATTGGACAAACTTGATCGGAACACAGCAAGATAAGCAGCTCGACACTGCATGTAGAAAACCTCATCATCTTCGGAGGGACGAGTTGATTCCTGAAAAGACATTTTGTAGGGAAAAAAAAAAATATGGCAACGATTCGCTATATCTGTCTATGGGGGAAAGAGAGCAGACCGCCGACTAAAATGTTGAATTGTTGCGTTGTCTCTTTCGTTGATAGGTGTGATACATTGTTGCTATCGCGGGGACTGTTGCTAAGGAAACAAAATCTCGACAGTGCGCATGAAACAGGACCCGGTGGAAACAAGAAAAAAGAAAACGTTCCTCTTACGTTGCTAAACCTAACGCAGTGCAGTGCGTCTTTCACAAAACAAACCAAAATTAACTTCCGCTGTGGTAAAATTATCCCGGTGGGATCGGGAGAGGTGCTGGTTTCGGACGAGAGGCGTTGTACACCCTGGACAGGTCGCCAGTCTGTCACACTGCTACAAACCTACTGTTTGAAATATGAATTAATGGCCGGTTAAAACATTACAGCCTCAAATTAAATGAGTTTCGTTTTTACAAGTACATTGTAAAAAAAAAAAAAAAACGTAAGTAGTTATGCATGTTGAAGTGATTTTTTTTAGTATCTTACAGTATGTGTCTAATAATTCTGAATATCTAGATATTGAAATTTTCTCAATTTTCTAAAAAAAATTCAAGATAATAGACAGGTTGGACAGAGACGTGTTCAACAATTTTAGGTCTTGCCTTAAATTCTCAATTGAATTTAAGTCTGGACTTTGACTATGCAGGAATAATACATGAATTATTCTTTCACCTTAGAATTCCAGTGCAGATCTTGCAGTATATTAAGGCTTGTATTTTTCCATGAAGGTGAATGGCTGCCACAATGCCAAGTCTAAATTTTTTTAAGCTATTAAGACTTTTGAAGGTTATATATTGCTCTGAGTTTTATTCAGGAGACTTGAAGCCATGGGTACGGTGGCCGACAGGTGCAAATGCGCAGCAACAGAGAAAACATGCGAACAAAACAAAGACACGCGCACAAATGAAATGCAGCAAACAAAAAGCAAATAAAATGCAGCAAACAAAAGAGAGAGAGACGCAAACAAAAACGAGAGACGCAAACAAAAACGAAAACACCCACAGATGAAATGCAGCAAACAAAAAGAGAAACGCGCACAAAAGTGTTGAAAACGGAAGTGCTCCAGACCACTAGGGGGAGTCTAACAAAAACAGCTGTGTCCGAATTTAGGCTCTGCATCCTTTAAAGCAGCAATGGCGAAAAAAAGAAGTTTTGCTGTATTACACTTAAAATTACACACAATGATTTTAGGCGAGAATCTATATGTATAGATCTGAAATATCTGCTCGGTTCATTAATAAATCACCTAATTCCAATATTGCTCCGATGTTTCTGCTCCGCTGCATTAACATCCAGCTCCTCCAGCTGTCAGCGGGCCGGAGCTCCAGGTTCGGTACCGACAGAGAACCCAGGTCTCCCGGCAAATAGTTAGAAAAACTCCCGCTAGTTTCCCCTATGAGTGGAGGTGAAACATAGATATTAAGTCAGGTAGTAGTAAAATCTTTTGGTTCACTAAAGTATTTAATTTATTCCTGAGCAAATGGGTTTGACTGATTAAAGTTAAGCCTTCAAACATAATGTCATGTCTTACTACCTGACATCTGGAGAGCATTTGAAAATGAATATCCCTTGTATACATTAAACATTTTAGAATCAGACAGATTCCCTTTTTACTATGGAACAACCTTTATTACAAAAGGTGAAGAATAATACAGAAATAAAGAGTAAAAAAACAAATTTGAGTCCGTTTTTTTTCCCTTCGCCGCTCTGTGCTTCACGTTGTCACGGTTGCTAAGCAACATAACGCCGAGATGGAGGCTAGCAGCTAGCCGGGGGCTACAGCAGCTAGCCGGGGGCTACAGCAGCTAGCCGGAGGCTACAGCAGCTAGCCGGAGGCTACAGCAGCTAGCCGGGGGCTACAGCAGCTAGCCGGAGGCTACAGCAGCTAGCCGGAGGCTACAGCAGCTAGCCGGAGGCTACAGCAGCTAGCCGGAGGCTACAGCAGCTAGCCGGAGGCTACAGCAGCTAGCCGGAGGCTACAGCAGCTAGCCGGAGGCTACAGCAGCTAGCCGGAGGCTACAGCAGCTAGCCGGAGGCTACAGCTTCTCTCTTCCGGTCCATATTTGTGGCCTTTGAAGGATCCGTCTTCTGTAAAAGGACGGACGCCTAATGGACCGCTCTCGTCTTATCAATACATATTTATATAAATATATAAACATAAATAAATAATGATTAATACTGAATAAAATACATTAGGCTATACATGTTTATGCACACACACACACACACACACACACATATGTTTTCCAGCCTTCGAGTTCTGGCTTAAGAGAAATTCAGCAGCTGAGATTGGGTCCAAAATCCGACAGTAAATTCATCCTGCTGCAGTGAATCTGTCTCTCCTTAAAGACATGTCTTCTTCTTCCTGTCTTCTTCTTCATGTCTTCCTTCTTCATGTCTTCCTTCTTCATGTCTTCCTTCTTCCTGTCTTCTTCTTCCTGTCTTCTTCTTCCTGTCTTCTTCTTCATGTCTTCCTGTCTTCTTCTTCCTGTCTTCTTCTTCCTGTCTTCCTTCTTCCTGTCTTCTTCTTCCTGTCTTCTTTTTCCTGTCTTCTTCTTCCTGTCTTCCTTCTTCATGCCTTCTTCTTCCTGTCTTCCTTCTTCATGTCTTCCTTCTTCATGTCTTCTTCTTCCTGTCTTCTTCTTCCTGTCTTCCTTCTTCATGTCTTCTTCTTCCTGTCTTCTTCTTCCTGTCTTCCTTCTTCATGTCTTCCTTCTTCCTGTCTTCCTTCTTCCTGTCTTCTTCTTCCTGTCTTCCTTCTTCCTGTCCTTCCTTCTTCATGTCTTCTTCTTCCTTCTTCTCCTTCTTCCTTCCTTGTCTTCTTCCTGTCTTCTTCTTCTTCATGCCTTCTTCTTCTTCCCGTCTTCCTTCTTCATGTCTTCCTTCTTCATGTCTTCTTCTTCCTGTCTTCCTTCTTCATGTCTTCCTGTCTTTTCTTCTTCCTGTCTTCTTCTTCCTGTCTTCTTTTTCCTGTCTTCTTCTTCCTGTCTTCTTCTTCCTGTCTTCTTCTTCCTGTCTTCTTCTTCCTGTCTTCCTTCTTCATGCCTTCTTCTTCCTGTCTTCCTTCTTCATGTCTTCCTTCTTCATGTCTTCTTCTTCCTGTCTTCCTTCTTCATGTCTTCCTTCTTCCTGTCTTCCTTCTTCCTGTCTTCCTTCTTCATGTCTTCCTTCTTCCTGTCTTCCTTCTTCATGTCTTCCTTCTTCATGTCTTCTTCTTCCTGTCTTCCTTCTTCCTGTCTTTCCTTCTTCCTGTCTTCCTTCCTCTCCTGTCTTCCTTCTTCATGCCTTCTTCTTTTCCTGTCTTCCTTCTTCATGTCTTCCTTCTTCATGTCTTCTTCTTCCTGTCTTCCTTCTTCCTGTCCTTCCTTCTTCCTGTCTTCTTCTTCCTGTCTTCTTCTTCCTGTCTTCCTTCTTCCTGTCTTCCCTTCCTTTCCTGTCTTCCTTCTTTCTTCATGTCTTCTTCTTCTTCTCTCTTCATGTCTTCTTCTTCTTCATGTCTTCCTGTCTTCTTCTTCCTGTCTTCTTCTTCCTGTCTTCCTTCTTCCTGTCTTCTTCTTTCCCGTCTTCTTTTCCTGTCTTCCTTCCTGTCTTTCTTCCTGTCTTCTCTTCTGCTTCTTTTTGTCTCTCCCTTCTTCTCTTCTTCTTCCTGTCTTCCTTCTTCTTCTTCCTCTCATGTTCTTTTCTTCTTCCTGTCTTCTTCTCTTCCTGTTCTTCTTCTTCCTTCTTTCTCCTTCTTCCTGTCTTCTTCTTCTGTCTTCTTCTTCCTGTCTTCCTTCTTCATGTCTTCCTTCCTGTCTTCTTCTCGTCTTCTTCTTCCTGTCTTCCTTCTTTCCTGTCTTCCTTCTTCATGTCTTCCTTCTTCCTGTCTTCCTTCTTTCCTGTCTTCTTCTTCCTGTCTTCGCCTTCCTTCTTCCCCTTCTTCTGTCTTCTTCTTCCTGCTTCTTCTTCTGTCTTCCTTCTTCTGTCTTCTTCTTCCTGTCTTCCTTCTTCCTGTCTTCCTGTCTTCTCATCCTTCTTCTTCTTCTTCTTCCTGTCTTCCTTTCTTCCTGTCTTCTTCTTCCTGTCTTCCTTCTTCTGCCTTCCTTCTTCCTGTCTTCTTCTTCCTGTCTTCCTTCTTCATGTCTTCTTCTTCCTGTCTTCCTTCTTCATGTCTTCCTTCTTCATGTCTTCTTCTTCCTGTCCTTCTCGCTTCTTCTCTTCCTGTCTTCCTTCTTCCCTGTCTTCTTCTTCCTGTCTTCCTTCTTCTGTCTTCTCTCGCTCTTTCTCTTCCTGTCTTCTTCTTCCTGTCTTCTTCTTCTTCATGCCTTCTTCTTCTTCCTGTCTTCCTTCTTCATGTCTTCCTTCTTCATGTCTTCTTCTTCCTGTCTTCTTCTTCCTGTCTTCTTCTTCCTGTCTTCTTCTTCCTGTCTTCCTTCTTCCTGTCTTCCTTCTTCCTGTCTCCTTCTTCTTCTTCCTGTCTTCTTCTTCCTGTCTTCTTCTTCCTGTCTTCTTCTTCCTGTCTTCCTTCTTCTGTCTTCTTCTTCCTGTCTTCCTTCTTCATGTCCTTCCTTCTTCCTGTCTTCCTTCTTCATGTCTTCTTCTTCATGTCTTCTTCTCGTCTTCTTCTCTGTCTTCCTGTCTTCTTCTTCCTGTCTTCCTTCTTCCTGTCTTCTTCTTCCTGTTCTTCCTGTCTTCTTCTTCCTGTCTTCTTCTTCCTGTCTTCTTTTCCTGTCTTCTTCTTCCTGTCTTCCTTCTTCCTGTCTTCTTCTTCCTGTCTTCCTTCTTCATGTCTTCTTCTTCCTGTCTTCCTTCTTCTTCTGTCTTCCTTCTTCCTGTCTTCTTCTTTCTGTCTTCCTTCCTCTTCCTTCTCTGTCTTCTTCTTCCTGTCTTCCTTCTTCATGTCTTCCTTCTTCTGTCTTCTTCTTCCTGTCTTCCTTCTTCCTGTCTTCCTTCTTCTGTCTTCCTTCTTCTTCTGTCTTCTCTTCCTTCTTCTGTCTGTCTTCTTCTTCATGTCTTCCTTCTTCCTGTCTTCCTTCTTCCTGTCTTCCTTCTTCCTGTCTTCTTCTTCCTGTCTTCCTTCTTCCTGTCTTCCTTCTTCCTGTCTTCCTTCTTCCTCACGTCGTAGGAACCTTCAAACAAAAACGGGAGATTTTCGAGTTATCTTACGTTGACAGAGTTAAATAATTAAATAATAGCCACCTGTGTAAACTTTGCTGGAGAATGTTATAGTATGATTTTTATAATATTGTTTCATTTCTATAGTAGGTTCTTGTATCAGATGATCTAAATGTTGGAGAATGACTGAAACATTTTAAGATTTACTGAATCTCTATAGCTTTCAGAGCGGGGGCTGAACACCAAGCACTATATATCATTAGCTCGTATTTCGCCAGTGGACATAAATGCAGTATAGTTATATTCTAATCACAAAAAATACACAGTAATATGTCCATCATACTTGCGAAAAGTCTGTCGAGCCCTCAGGTCACTATCCGTCGATCCGATCAACAATATTCCGCAGTGCTGAGATCTTCTGCTGTTTTGGTTGAGCAAGCAGGAGGGACGACGCTCCAAGAGCGGCAATCGGGAGGTCTGACTCTTTTATATTGTCTATGCTTCGAAGAATCAGTTTCTCAGAGCCCTTGAAAGGATGCAGAGCCTAAATTCGGACACAGCTGTTTTTTTGTTAGACTCCCCCTAGTGGTCTGGAGCACTTCCGTTTTCAACACTTTTGTTTGCGTTTCTCTTTTTGTTTGCTGCATTTCATTTGTGCGCGTGTCTTTGTTTTGTTCGCATGTTTTCTCTGTTGCTGCACATTTGCACCTGTCGGCCACCGTACATGGGGCTGAATGCCAATGGAAACCACATTTTAACATTATTTTGTAATTTTAAAAAAGGTTGTATTTGTTCAAAAACATATATCCTTTTCCTTCAAATGTATAGTCAAACTCTCTGTGTGGTCTAAGAGAGTTCAAGTTCAGCTACAGTTCTGTCTTTTATCCATTTCAACTTTTACACAAAAATGGTGCTCCAAAATGAATAAAGTATTATAATTTCAAAAAAGTTGAAGATTTTTCTAAAATGCCAACATATTATGTGCCAAAGTCTGTAATAAGTACTGAGTTACAGAAAGCTGCGTTTTATGACTGTCTATATTTCAACTGTTACTCTCTTCTGATGGTCAAAATGACAAATCAGAATTTAATGACAGGAGACATGGAATGACGGCGATCCGTCACTGGCCAAATTATCAGTGATTTACATAGCACTAAAAATAGTTGTGTAAGAGTCACTTAAGACAAGAACCATTTCTTTAGCTGAGGCAGACAATTTGTGTCTGGACTATCTATCAAAACAAGGATTAGCTTAGAGTTTTATAGTTACACAAAATCAATCTACAGAGAAGTCATAACACACGGTTGATTTTGTCATCTTAAGGTGACTCTGAGGACAGCATCAATCCAAGGACATTTCTCTAAAATGTGAAAAAAAACTGAACACCTTAAATGTCAATGCATAAACAGAGACAGAACAACAAGATAGGACAACACTTAAAAATAGACAAATTAACACACATGTTAAATGGCTAGACAGGGCAATAATTTAGAAGCTGAAAAATTAATTGATTTATAGAACAAGTTGTCTGTAATTCCAGTTTTATTTTAATAGGGAGAAAGTACAAAGAGTACATTATCTAAAAGTAAAAAAAAAAAAAAAAATCTGGAGGACGTTAAATGAAAAAGAGATTCACATCTTTATTGGCGCATACGACAGTGAAATGTTCACTGGTTTTGCAAACATCTCCAGAGGGATTTTGTCCATCTTTGTTTACAAAAGAGCATCAAATCCTTTGGGTTTCCTAGTGCAGTGGGTAGATTCTTTTTATCTTATGAAGGTCTGGAGACTTTCCAAGTCACTAAGTGACCTTAAGGCTCCTTAGAGACTCTTTTGTTGTCATGATGGAATGTTTTAGGTCATGTACATGCTAGGAAAACAATTCACATATTATTTTGGTATTAGTATGGCGGTCTTGTACAATATAATGAATATGCTGATTATTATTTTTCATTTCAATGGAGAGAAGTGCACTTCTACCCTTAGCACAAAAAACATGCCAAACAGCATAATGCAGGGGTCCCCAAACTTTTTCCTGTGAGGGCCACATAACTTTTCCCTTCTCTGGTGGGGGGCCGGAGTCGGTTTGTAACAGAAAAAGTGTGATGTTTGCATGAGTTCCTACATGTAAAAATGTATTGTTTTCCAGAAAGTACAATCAAATAACCCTCTCTGGGTTCTTCACAGAAAAAATCCAGGAAATAGCACTATTTATGAAATAAATACCGTATTTTCCGGACTATAAGCCGCAGATATCTCTGCCGCTCCAGGTTTTCCACAGCAATGCAGCAGCAGCAGAGGGGGGTGGACACCCAAAAACTGAGTCATAACAGGTCAATTGAATATCATATTTATTACGGTTGAAAAAAAAAGTTACCAAGTTTAGATTTAACTGAACTGATTACGGTAGTTTCCGAACGGTAACTGTAACAGTAAAGGTGCTGATCCTATGTGTCTGCTACTAGCATGTGCTAAATGAAAATGGGCGTTTCTTCTTCTTCTTTAGATTTCAACGGCAGCTTGCATCCATTATTGCTGCACTCTGCCATCTACTGGATCCTAATATCTATACCTCAAATTCTCATAATGATATCAATATTATTTTTAAAAACTGAAAAATCTTCTTTTTCCCCTCAATGCTATTTAACTGATCAATAATATTATCAAATTTCAATTCCCTTTTAAAACCTAATTCCGTTTTAATGGGCGCTTTCTTCTTTTATTTCCAATTTTGACTTCCAAAGATTCACTTCCTGCTAAACAGCCCCTGGTGGCAGAAGAAAAATCCACATATCAAAGCTTAGGAAAAAAGTAGCGGCTTTTAGAAAAATATAATAAATGAAAAAGAAATCTAAAAGAATTAAGAAATCTAAATGCTCTCTGGTATTGTTCAGATGGCCGGCCCAAATGTGGAGGCAGGCCGGATCCGGCCTGCCTCCACATTTGGGCCGGCCGTGGTTTAGGGACCACTGGCATAATGTCTCCATCTCTGTGTTGACTGTGAGGATGGATTCTTGGTCAAGTTGACACCAGAGAGCTTGATTTTAGTCCAAGCCATTATTTGTTAGTTTACTGGAAAACTTAAAGACGGGCTAGTGACCCTTTAATAGCATAGAGATGGAAATTCTAAATAGTTCTAGTCTCAACTGTCTTTGTTTCACAAAGAAACTCTTTGAGTGATGTTGTAAGCTGATACCTCATCTTTACCTCATGAGGCAATACTGTTGCATGAAACTCCAGACCTCTTATTTACTTCAATTCTGCACAGTTGCATCATGAGTTGTTACCCAAGTCTTTGCTGTAGTCCACCAAAACCTTGTGCAGATCTAATGTCCTTTAGATGTCAGCTGACAGCTCTTTGGTCTTGCTTTTGTTGACAAAGAGTTGAAACGGAATGAACTGTTTCTGTGGGCAGGTGGGCTTTAGTTAAACAAGGAGTTTAGTTCAAGGTTATTGACAAATAAATGATCGATTGTGGTCTTATGTGTCATTTCACACATCCAGGCAGTGGGAAGCAAAATTCTGGCTGGATTGTTGGGAAAATAAAAAAAACTTATTTAACTCAAATAGAAGCAAATCTTTTTTTGTAAGTTTTATGCACTGTATTTTTTTTTAATTATCTAAACTCCAACAATCACAGGTCAGCAGAGCAAAGAAAGCTCTGCTGGAAAGCTCATCTTTATCCTTCTGAGGATGAGAGATATGGTGTCACTAGTGTTTATTTACCAACTGAATAGTCACTTCCTACTTTTGTTGTTGTATTAAAATGGATGCTCGTGTGACTGGAGGATGTTCAGGTCCTATTCCAATCCAACCTCTCCATGTTTATGTTCTAGTTGCCTTAATGTTTTCATTTTTGTAGTAAATCACCAGATGGCAGCAGCGAACAAGTGCATTCCTTCTCTTGATTTGAAGGAGATCATAAAACATGTATGGTAAGACCTTAATGACATTTATTGTTGAAGTCACCTTACTGACACAAGAGAGCAAAAGAAATAGGACACTGGTGGTGACGATAGCCTTGAAGTATCAGTAAAGTTTTAGAATCTCAAATTTTTTTCTGGCTTTCTACGTAACTTTAATGAGATTATGTTTCCAGCATCAGGGGATTTTTCAGCATGGAAAGAGAAGACTCCTGTGATAAATAAAAGTCATGTCATAGTAGCACCCTGGTTTTACTATTATTAGTGTAATAACTACCAACATAACTGTAGACTTCTTCAATTAGTTTACAGTGACAGAGGAAATGTGCTACAGAAGTGGTCCCCAACCTTTTTACTACCGTGGACCGGTCAAGACTTGGAAAATGTTGCTGCGGACCGGGGGGGAGTAATCCGTCAGTTAAGGCTTCTGCATGTTGATGTTCCCGCTAAATCCTGAATATACCAAATTTCTGTTGTCTTCACCCTTTTATCGCAGTCTTTTATCCAATGCCTTTTATTTTTGTTACGTCTTTTATTTCTTAAAATGACTCCACAATCTATCACAATTGTTTCTACATCATCATCTGGGTTTGGTTATTCTAAATTCCTGTATGTTATGTTGGGGATTTTGTGGATTTTCTTTTGGAATCGCGATGTTGGTGACTGGAATCGGTTCGTGTTGTTCCTGCCTTGTGACTGGAGACACGAACCGATCGAACCTGTTGTACTTTTATCAGTTCTGAGGTTTGGAGAATCGGCCGACAATTCTTAAATTTGCCGTCTAAACCAGACTTAAGACTCACAAGCTCTCATCTCTTCTTGACCACTACCCAAACGCTCTCTGACTCTGGTCACTATGGTAACGTTTACATATCCCTTCAAAATAAGATACAGATGCGCCACAAAAACGAACATTTTACTTTCGTGAAAATTTTAACTCATGATAATGACTAATGGGAGCCCTGAGCTTGTTTCTCTGCGATAAGACGCTCTCTTCAGAGAGTGATGAGAGTCAATGATACCTGAAGTGTTGCTTATATCCACAGCCTGCTTGGTCTCTATGTGGCGAAGCAGCTTGAAGCTTCATTGCCTCATTAGCAGCCGGTCGCCACATGTTACGCAGAGCGGCTTGTAATGTGGGACTCATCTACCGGTCCGGGATAAATCCATCCTCCTGTCTCTTCTCTGGGCCTTTTCCCCTTTGCTAAGAAACTTTCCAAAGACATCTGATCTGTTTCTTACTCATTTTACTGCTTGTGGGCTCAATGTTGGCGTGTAAGTAACGAGAGAATCCGGTTAAAGAATTTTCAAAATAAAAGATCCTCCAGACTCGAATAATACATAAAACGGAAATATTTAATTATTTCTTGCGCAGCCCAGTACCAATTAGTCCACGGACCGGTACCGGTCCACGGACCGGGGGTTGGGGACCACTGTGCTACAGTACATATGGAAACCACAACTATGAAAGGATGGTAAAGCAAAGCCTATTTAAAAGTTTAGAGGAGATTTACAAAACATGAAAGGCATCTGGAGTCAAGGCTTTAAACTACTCCTGTATCAGATGAAAAGAGACAACTAACCTGTGCTGGACTCTTGCTCAGTGATGTAAGCTCCTCTTTTCTGCTGAGTGAAAATTTTGTATTTTATTTGGAGATTAAGGTCCCACAGCCTTGACCAGTGGTTCTTAACCTGGGTTCGACCGAACCCCAGAGGTTCGATGAGTCGGTCTCAGGGGTTCGGCAGAGCCTCTGCTGCCACGGAGGTAAAGACACACTTGTGTAAAGTCGTGATGACGCGCCCCGCTTGCTGCAGAGGATCACGTTACATTGCTTAACCAATCAGAGCTGCCGAGGCAAAGCAAGTTCACAGTTTTTACCAAATTCTCTAAATCTGCTCCTTAGTCGCATCTTTTCGGGGTTGGTACTGCCTCTAGAGGAGTGGGGGTGGTATTAGCACAGCTAATATAATTACATTACTAAATCAGAATACCGCAAAGTCTTTATTATTTATTATTAAGTTTTCATTCTCTTAAGATTGTAGAGCTAATTAAATGATCTAAACAAGACCTTAAAGTGGTTCCAGTTCCTCTCGATGGCCAACCTGTTGAAACTGTGGCAAATTTTAAATACCTTGGGTCATTCCTGGACAGTCAGCTCAACTCTGCTGAAAACACTGACTAGATTTTGAAGAACTGTCCTGAAAGACTCTACCTTTTAAGAAGATTTAGTGATCTTGGGTTGACCCAACTGTACTCTAGTTGGGTCACCCCTATGTCTTGAATTTTTTTGGGGGGGAATCATATTTTATTTTTCACTACAGAAGGGTTCAGTGAATGTGCATATCAAACTGGTGGGTTTGGTACCTCAAAAAAGGTTAAGAACCACTAGTCTAAATAAAGAGGGCCATGTCACTTGAAGTCCATCCATTTTATTTACACCGTTGTCCCTTGGTGGGGTCGGGGGGGGGTGCTGGTGCCTCTCCGGCTGGTGTTCTGGGCGGGGGGCGGGGTCACCCTGGACAGGTTGCCAGTTTGTTGCAGGGCAACACAGAGACACACAGGACAAACAACCATGCACACACACTCATACACTTAGGGACAATTTGGAGAGGCCAATTAACCTGGCAGTCATGTGTTTGGACTGTGGGAGGAAACCTGAGTACCCAGAGAAAACCCATGCATGCACAGAGAGAACATGGAAACTCCATGCAGAAGGATGGGAATTGAACCCAGAACCTTCTTGCTGCAAGGCAACAGCTCTACCAACTGCGCCACTGTGCAGCCCATCACTTGAAGTCCAAAGTCAAATTTGATGACTTTGGTATTCATACTAACTTCTACAGACTGTTCACTGTGTTTAATCAAAGGCAAAGTCAGAGTAACTTCATGCCTCCCTTTGCTGTAAAGAAGTATCAGTATCTGTTTGATTGACCACCTGAGCAGCACGCAGAATCTATGAAATAATTCTCTGGCACACCAATGCCAACTGCACCTCAGCCGTAGTCTGACTTCTTCCATGTGATGCTACGTTGGTGTAATAATTCTTGCAGAAGAAATCTTAATCAACTAAAAAGTGCACAGCACAGTATATAGTTATACTTTTTGCTAGGCCAGGATTTCTGGTCTACTATAAATGATTTTTCTCAAATCTATAATTTTTTTGTATATTGAATCTATGAAACTCTTTGTATCGGGAAAAATTTCCTCCAATTGTTTGGCTGAATTTATGATTAGAAGAAAAACCAGATACAGTCACAAGGCTGTTTCATTCTTTCGGACATCCCCGTGTACTATTTCACTATTTGATTATCTTTTCCCTTGTATCTTCTGTGCTACTTAACTTCGGCATCAATGGATGCTTGTTTGAGTTGTGTGTTGTGCGACCTTTGGTGAAAAACAACATTTTGTTATGGTTGAACAAACAAGTCGATGAGTAGATTTCCTAAGGAAAGAATTAATTTGATTATTTTAGGCACATATTGTGCCTGCAGCGAAGCAATTCTTGTGATTCAATCATACAATGGGGACTTGTGGAAAATGAATAGGGGGCATTGTCGGGAGGCGAGCTTGTTTTCTGATAAGGTTGTTAAAAATTACTTTAAATTCGTTCCAGTAAAGGAACCGAACATACGTGATACATTGTGGGTCCACACCCCAGGAATGTCACATTTCTGTCACATGGTGGAGCCGTGAAATTTATCAGCTTTGCATAAACCTCCTTGCAACAACAGACCTCACAGAGTCAAGGCAGATAGAATTAGCCTCCTATTCACACTAAAGACACACATTTTAAGTAAACAAACTGTTATTCAAAGCTGCTGGATAGGTCTGGCCTATATCTGCTGAGAGCATGAAATCCGAACAGATGATGGTGGTGGTATCTTGATGCATGAATGTCCACTAGTGTAAAGTGTTTGTTCAGATGGCTGATATGGTCTTTAAGCTTTGGGCTCACGTACTGAATGTCAAAGAAATGCTCGGAGACTCCAGAGGAAAAGATAGTTGACATCTGAACAGAATAGTCATGAACTTTCATTTTGTGGAGTAGAATATTAAGATGTGTGGAAAAAGCCTTCTAATATTCTAATGACAACTGGGTGGCTCCAGGAAATCACTCTTTGGTGCAGTTTTCAGTGAGGTCTGAAATGCTAGATACAGAATATACATGTTATTGCCAAAGAGGAGTGAATGATGCAATGATTCAATGTAATCTGCAGGTTTTCCTTAGATAGAAAACATTTTAAACTAACTTGATTAATAAACTGAGCATAATTAATTGTTTGAAAAATAGAATCAATTGTAAATGTCCTGTGATGACACTTGTTGTGAAATGGCACTTTATAAATAAATTGAACTGAATTGAAATTGAATGACATTTTAAGGTCTTCAGAGACTCTTTGACTCCTTTCAGGATAAAGTTGCTTGAATATCTAGACTTAGACGTGTTGGTCGCTGTTTTAAACGTCTGCTGCTTGTAAAATATTTATTAGTCAGTGTTTAAATTTTTTTTAGACCTCTTCAAACCCCTTATTTGATGCGTGAATTGCATCAGAAAACATGGTGCGAGTGAACACTATGTTGTTCTGTCCCATCAGCTGTGAGAAAGACACCAAACTAAAATGTCAGAGGTAATTATGATCATGTGCACTTTATGTGATACAGTTGTGTGTAATTTTCATTTTGGACTGAATGTTGTGGTTGTTCTAATTTATTTCTCAAAATAAAGAACATTTTTATTACATTTTACTGAAAGGGTCTCTGATGGACTTGAGACCAGGATGAATGGATGGATCTAAATATCCAAATATGTTAGATAAACTCAGCTACTGTTGTAAGTTGCCCTATTTTTCTTTTCAATAGTTCAAACAATTTTGCAAAACAATTGAGCCAATCTAAGGTAACTCTTCTTGCTTCTGTTTTTTATTATCTATTATTATTATTCATTAGGGATGTGCCGATCAGGTTTTTTTCTTGCCGATACCGATACCGATCACCCTTTGAGGGCCGATCGCCGATACCGATCACCTATACCGATCACATAATTATTATTTATTTTTTATCATAAACACTACCGTTACATTATGTGGAAAAAGGAACCATGAATTCACCTTAATTTAGACAAAAACTTGTTTTTAATAACTTTTTCCTAGAAGAAAACTAAACAAAACAGGCATTGTGTAAATTGTACTGCTATCAATAATACTATCTTTAACAGACTGAAAACATATGAAGGCTCTGAAGAGGCTAAATAATGCAAAGAGCCAAAATAAAACCTCTCAATATTGAATGTTAAGTATAAAACTTAACATTCAAAGGCAAATACAGGATCCATTACAATAAACAATCCTGAGTTACTGAATGAAAACTTCCTGATAGCATGGCGGCTAGCTGGTTACTGCTAGTTCAGATTGGCTGTTTCTGGCTGAGCAGAGTAATTATGCAGAACAGGGAGGAGATTGATTTTTTTTTAGAGATTATCTGTCCCATGTTAGGACAGCGAAAGTTTTAATACGTATGTCAAAATGTATTTTTTTAAGTTAGATGCTGCAACTTTAAACAGGTTCGGTGTGAGAGTCACTACCAGGTGGAGCAGAAGCGGCTCCGTCTGTCAAATATGACTAAATATTAAATATTACTACCTGTAGCGTAGCAGCGGTCCAACAGCGAGAGCAGAACCAGCGTCTTACATAGCAGCTCGAAGACTTAAATCATTTTGTGGGTTATTTGTTTAGCTTTCTGACCGTCATGCTAATCCAGGTGAGTGTTTGTAGCTGTGCGCTGTTTTAACTGCTGTCTGATCCTCCATATGTCTTTTTTACTGCAGTGAGCGTCGATGTAGCCAAACTCCATCAAGTATGTCATTATTTTTATGTCGTATTAGCTTCGTTGTGCTGATGCATTTGGACATGCTTCAATTTTCCGCCGTAAGCGCAAACTTCCTCATTCACTCAGTGCGTTATAGTTCCACATCGCTTAGCATTTGTTGCTGCGTGTTTACGCAGAGTGAAGGAAAGAGGAGACCAGCTGCACAGGCAGGCTGAGAAATGAGTTGCAGGTGATCAATATCGGCACAAGAGCCAATTATCGCAGATCACGGATCATGCACTTTTTCACAAAAATCGGCCCGATTATGATCGGTGACCGATCGATCGGCACACCTCTACCAGTCATCCCTGCTTCCACCCTTATTATGAGGTTGTTAAACTGCATTTTTCTTTAGAGCAAGACTGTAATGTTTAAAAATGATAAAGGAGCAAAATAATGTAAATTTGACTTTTTCAGTTTTACATTATGCTATGTTCTTTCCTCATCAAAAACATACCTGGATGGTTAATATGTTTCTCTCATGTATGTTTCAGAAATCCTTTAATCTCCATGGTTCTGTTTTCAGAAACATTTGAACTGACTGGGCGCTGAAAAAGAATGAGCTTCTTAAAGAGACAGAGGCCCAATTTCTAGGTGTTAAACTGCGAAGCAAAATTTTTTAAAATCATGTTTGCCATATACAGTATTTTTATAACAACTGAAGGTAACATGGTTACTTAATTGTGCTATAAAGTAGCACTATGTGCCAGGAAAATACATAATACTACCCCTTTAAGGTTAACAAAAGTTTCGGTAAAAATTCTAAATAAAAGTCACTTTAGGTGAGCAATCAGGCTTGGGGCGAGCATAAATCCTCCAGGTATAGTCACAGCATCACAAATACCCCCAATGCCTGTATTTGCTGATGACTACAAAATTGAAAAAGAAGGGCCCTAATAATTCTGAGGCAAGTTTCTCTCAGCAGTGCGTATTGATTATTTGTGTGAGGTGAGAGATTTGGAAAATTCAATTAAAGGAGTTGTGCAAAGGATTCATAAATTCAGCCCCTCCAACCCGTATCAAGACATGGTTATGTTCTAAATCAATGCTGCACTTCACAATATATTTTCTTAGGAACGTGAAAATAAATAACATTTAAACAGTTCTGCTTACTGCAGAAACAAATTCTGTCTCGTGGAAAGACTTTTTAGGTAGAGTCAGGTACTGACTCGTGCACATCATCAGAGTGGTAACATACTTTTATTGCAGTTTTTCTCATAAGGAAATCCCATATAATATGAATTTTGAGATGACAAAATGAGGGTAAAGGGTACAGCTCAGCAGAGTAAAAATTGATCAGGCCATAGATGGAGCCGCATTGGGAAGATTTGTATGGCTGCAGTAATGGACTGTATTAAAAAGATTCCTTAAGATGTCATAAAAGTGATGGGACAGTGTCGCTGTCCGTGCAGCCGTCTGCTTTGAACGCTGAAACCCTCGAGCACATCAATTTTAGGGATGGGGGAGATGTTCATAGGAAGATGCCACCTACTCTGTGTGTTTTATGATTGGACTCATGGTTGTAATTAAAAGGGAGAGTTTTATATTCGATGGCATTGATCAAAGTGAACTCCAAAGATACTGATCGGCATCGCGTATAACCAAGTTTGCAATGTTTTCAAATGTGATTTCTGATTTAGTTAATGCCATTACATTTTTCTTCAGACCCAAAGAAACCTCATGCCTCCATGTTTTATTGAAATAATAATGAAGTGTATAGAAGTGTCATGGTAAAACCACCTCTTAGCATATGGTGTTGGAATTATATTTGATAGACCAACACAAAGTAGAGTATAATTCAAAATTTAAAAATATTTTTCAAATTTAAACATAAAAGTACATATGTATAGAGCCCTAAATTAGTGAATAGGGTCCAGCTGTGTTTAATTTAAACTTAGGATAAATCCAGACTCTATGAAGGCCTTTTGGAGAACATTAGTGAGCAGACAACATCATGGAGACTAAGGAGCACAGCATCAGCACAACAGACAGGTCAGAGATAAAGAGTTAAAGGTGTTTCTAAAAAATGCAGAACCGCTTAATCCATAGTTCAAAAACAAATCTGGAAACCTAGAAATACACCCTTGTCCACCTTAAAAACCTTTTGTTTTCATAAAACACTATGAGTGAAGGAAAAGTAATATAACATCTCTCTGAAGATGCCATTCCCACAGTGAAAGACCAGTGGAATCGCTGCTCTTTCACTGTGGAACCATCATCCCATGGAAATGCTTTTCTTTAATAGTCAGGGTTGATGGGAATGTGGATGGCGCTAAAGGGCAATTATGCAAGAAAATCTATTGAGCGTCTGCAAAAGACTAGGTCCAGTTGAAGCAAATAATTATGTTAGAATACCCCAGTCAAAGTCCAGACTTTGATACAAATAAGACTCCGAGGCAAGACTTGTAAATTGGAAAGTACTATAAATATTCACAGAAGCTCTCCATCCAATCTGGTTAAAATTTTTAGTCTCTTGAGATGTAAAGCAGGGCAAAGACATAAGCCATAAAAACTACCTGCTGTAATGTCAGTGAAACAATTCTGTTATGTATTAACTCAGTGGAGTCTTTACTTTATTACTTTTTTCCCCCAGATGAATGTAGGTTATTTGTTGAAGTAGCTGAATTCATAAACTCTAAATATCAGGTTTTGATTGCCATCCTTCAGCTATTTGCTAGAAAGTTGAGAATAAAGAAGGATTTTATTTTTTTAGCATTGCTTTGAATCTTGGGATCCATAAATAAATGACGGAACGGCTTTTCCAGAAGAAAATGAATGATCAGTGTTCAGAACTAAATATAAGAGATAAACAACTAATTTTTTCCTAATTTCAATGAATTGCAGCATTAAAGTTGAAAAGTTTTTTAAAAAATACTTTACCTGGCTTATATTTTCTCACATCACAAAAACAAGTATTGTGAAAAGGAAGTACAAACTTGTCAGACATATTGTATTTATATGTATAAATGTACTTTTCTTTGTATGTGGTGTCAGTAGGAGGGATTGCTTTTATAATAATCCTCTGACAAATTATGAATGAAATGTATTGAAATGCATTTTGCAAGCAGGTGGTGCAGCTTTATGCAAAAAGGTCTCCTTGTTTCATAAACCTTCAGTCTTGACAGTGAATGCGGCTCGTGTGGAATATCATTTGTTGCCAGAGGGGTTACAATCATGTTTTTCTCCCACATATTCCCCCGGTTTTTGCTAGCGAGGGATCTCAGCTGTTGACAGGTAATAGAATTGCTCTTCAGCGCTTGTGCGTATGATCCCGAGGAGATAAGGCAGAAGATGAATGAGGAATCTGTGCTGTCAGTCTTGGGGCTGTACAGTCATGGAGGACATCGTTCGTTTCTGAGAGAGGTGTCTGAAGATGGCAGGAGAGAACGGCCTGACGTGATAGACCCCCACAACCCTCCCAGCGAAGCGTCAATCTGGCAGCTGACAAATGTTGATTCTACATTAAACACAATGCAGGTACGCTGTGCAAATAATGTTCTTTAAGATGGCAACCCTGATCCCCTTTATGACTAAAGCCGCACCATCCTCCCCCACCTGCGCAGTTTAACAGCTTTTGGAAAGGAAATGTGCGGTGAGGGAAACTGTCTTACGCAGCACTGTAGGCTCTTTATTTGGCAGCGCCTGCCTGGGAAGGCCGAGGCCTCTCGCTGCCCCAGTCGACCTAAGCAACAGCTGGTGTTCACAGCAACATTTCCTATTTCTGCCCAAGGTGGATCGTGTAACTCTCACTTTATCGCCCTTAGAGGCCACGTGAAGGACAAAGCAAGCATGCCCATAAATAAAACAAATGTTTTGATACAGGTCTCCCTTTGCAGCTGATTGAGGGACCCGTGATGGCTTGAATAACTTCTTACTATCAGAACACTTGATAATATATAGGTTTTTTTTGTTGTAAGTTGACATATGAAACTAAGAACTCTTCTTTTAATAAGGTTAACGTGAGCTAGTGGATGAAGCTACATATTATAGCTACAATATTTACAGGCGGGCTGCACAATGGCGCAATTGGTAGAGCTGTTGTCTTGCAGCAAGAAGGTTCTGGGTTCGATTCTCGGCCCCAGTCCTTCTGCATGTTCTCCCTGTCCATGGTGGGTTTTCTCCAGGTACTCCGGTTTTCTCCCACAGTACAAAAACATGACTGTCAGGTTAATTGGCCTCTCCAAATTACCCCTAGGTGTGTGTGTGTGTGTGTGTGCATGGTTATTTGTCTTGTGTGTCTCTGTGATGCCCTGCAACAGACTGGTGACCTCTCCAGGGTGACCCCGCCTCTTGCCCGGAACGTTAGCTGGAGATAGATACCAGCACCTCCCAACCCCACCAAGGGACAAGGGTGTTAGCTGCCTGTAGTCACCCAGTCCAAAAGTCAGAGCCATGCCATCAAGATTTAATGTTCTGAATAGTGATCCTACGAGTAGGATTTATCACTATCTTGTTTAGCATCATTTAAAAAAAAACATTTACAATTTGTCTTCTTAAACCTTTTGCAGCTGCATAAGTGTCCCTCTGTGTTCCTGCCTCTTTGTTGCAACAGTTAACTCAGATGTAGACTTTCTATTTATCCCTGCAGCACATTACCAGCAGCCGGCTGGTCTCTCCATCCACATGTCCCCATCGCTGACCCGATAACATTTATAGTTGTAATGGATTTTTTTATGCCCGTCATTAACTCGCACAGAGATTGGAGAAAGAAATTGCTTGTACTTTTTTTGTGTGGTATTTCAACTTTATAGCATTATGCTCAGATATGTCACCTTCCATCAAATCTTTTAAGGCCTCTCCTGTCTCTGGTTTTGTTTTAAATGTGCAGGTCTTTTGTGGAGGACCCTTGTAGCATCAAGGGCTCATAATTAATATTTAATGATGTTGAATAAAAGCTTGGAAAGATATAATTTCCGTCTTATTATGAGCTCCGTCTCCACTAGGGCTCTGAGGGTGATTTTAGCGCACTACTTGCCTAATGTAGACAATTTATTTGAAGCCGGTTTGAATTTAATTATTTAATAACATGGCACTAAAAATGATGTTCACTTCAGCACAATGAGAAATATGAATTCATTTTTATGAAAACTACATTTGTACAAAATAACTTTAATGATGAATAGAAATGCACAGTAGAAAAAGGAAAGTTTGCATGAGTACAAAACTGATCTACATGCATTCATTAAAATCCCTACAGAGGCAAAAATAAACAGTAACAGCACAATTACATCAACATCTTTTAAGTTTTACAGTTTTTCATTGACATGGCATTTGAAAGTCTCGTATTTAGGCTGCAGAACATCTTCTTGTGTAAATCTTTATCATTACTCACACATTATTGCAGTTTCCCTTTCAAAAAAGTCAATTAATTAAAAATATTTTGCATGTTGGTCCATAGAGGAAAAACACTAATACTCTTTCCTTTCACTTAATCTCACAATTTTCTTTGATCTGCTGTTATTAACACAGATACTTTTCATACGAACGCATCTCATTTTTCTATGAGAGTCAGAAAAGCCTCATGTACAGTATAAGTGGTCAGAGCCAACATAGCCTCACAGAGTAACACTGAGTTTCCTAAAGAAAACAGCCTAGTTGTTTTTCTTTCGGCTCTTTTTTCTGGGTGGCTCCATGAACTGAACAATACTGAAATGTAGAAATACTCCCAAGAAGTGCATGAAGGCGGTTGTTGACACCAGGACAGGAAACAAGTCTGGTAGATGTGGCGGCGGGTCCATAACTACACTCAGGACGCTCAAAAAAGCCATAAGAGCCATGCTGATGTAGAACTATCAACGACACAGACAGAAAGGATGTGTCAAAAATATGAAATGGCAACAAAATGTTGCAAAGATTGCACAAAGATGCAACAGTGGTCAAATGATCATGAGCATGGAGGATGTAGAGCAACAGAGCTCAGGATTGTTAAAACATTTAATGACAGGTAAACATTAACTTTTGGTTTTCCTTCAGGAAGCTGTAAAGTCCCCTCTGTTTATACTCCATGTATCATAGTAAAAACTAAAAAACAAGGTAACAAACTGCTTCATGGAACACCTGTAGTAGGGAGGTTTCATGATATTCACAAAATCATCAGTTTTTGTTTTATTGGCGAAATTCACAGCTTTTTATGTCTCCCACCCCTCAGCTCTCCCTCACACATTCATTTAGCAAAAAAAAAAAAAAGAAGATAAAAAAAATAGTAACCATCAAACTGCCTTAATATATTATTTTCATAGAACTGGAAGTTGAAATGTACCCAACAAACAGTTCTGTAAGAGTAATTAAGTTCCAGGCATTAAACGTTTCAATATGCTGTAACGGAAACAATATTATGTTTTGATAATAATATTTAATAATTAATGTAATGATTATAATTATTTTTCAGCAGCTTAGGGCTGCTGAAACTAGTCAATGCGATTGTTGTTAACTATCATAATTCATCAACATTAGGATTCTTAGACGATACAAAATTCTTTACAGTTCTTTGTTCTGGATGCAGCAGCGGTCAGCAAACTTTACCCAAGTGTTTATGAACACATCTTTGATCAAAACTATTTCATGTGTGTTGATGTGGACAGTTTGCAGAACCTTATGTGTCAATTTTGCAACCTCCAATTTCAATCAAATTTATATGATTTAATCTGACTTAAACCACACACACATACATAATGCATAGTTACAACAAATACTAGTTATTTTAAAGTTAAATTGCCTTTTTCTGGCATCCATTACATAGTTAATTATGTTCTTGCCCTTTGAAGTTACTTACACGCAGGAGTGTGCAGGACATGCTTTTCTTTTCTATTATGTATGTAATGAAATTGATATACTGAGAATAAAGTCAATATTTGATTGCAAAAATTAAGTCGGACTATTGAGAAAAAACTTGAAATGTTTTTTAAAAAATGTAGCTTCAAGAATAATGTAATATTGAAAACAATCTTAGAAATTAAATCCAATATTTCGAGAATAAAGTGGAAATAATATCTTCGAGGAGAGACTGAATGATTCTTTCTGAATACATCTTATTCTAAATTAAGACGTTGTTTGGTCATTTACACGAGACACAACTGTGGAAGTGATTGTACCAGAGTCCTTTTGACTGTCAGTGTACGTTTATCCACCTTTAACTCGTCATTACAACATTGTTTTCTTCATTCCTGCCTTTAAGAGTGAAGTCTCTTTGGTCAATCTCATCATACTTGACAATTATGAATATTCAGGGTTGTTTTATATACAAATAAATAAATCATTTTCATTTGCAGCGTGAAAAAATACTAAGATTTTTAGCAAAAAGCTTTTTCTTTAGAAGGATTTATTATATGACACAATGAGTCAACAGATTAATAAAAATAGATAGTTGATAATTCCAGTTGAAATGAATTACACTAGAAAATGTATATATTTTTAATTACAATGATCAATTTCTAACTCAAGGGACTGTTTCTTGTTTCTTTTTTTATTTGAAAACTAGATTTTAAAATTATTCTGCTGATCAGAAGCTTAAAAGTTGAACTTTAGGATGTTTCTGTCTCCTACCTAAAGAGACCAATCCCAGTATTTGAAGGAATAAAAGCTAAGTATGAGATTAATAACTTGAGGAACATTAAATAATTATCTGTCTTAGTGGAATCAACACCAAACCTATGAATCATGAATTCAAAAAAGGTTTTTGGGAAAACTTTTAAAATGTAGATTTGGGTGAATAGATTTGGGTGAATATCAATACATTGATAAAACTCTAAATATAAAATATAATTATACCATTAATTACATATTGCCTAGTGATCACTATTTGTCCATGTAACCATTCCTTTATTGTCATACAAAGTTACTAGTAACAGATGGGAGTGTAGGTGTTGGAGTACTTGTGTTTGCTTTTGCTTTGTGAAGCAAAAAATAAGTCTGTGATTATTATAGAGGAAACATCTCATGCCCTCTCTTCTCCATCACCCAAAACCCATGAAACCTTATCTCCATCGTCAGGGCTCACTATTTATGCTGCTTGTGTAAATAAATATATCTAGGCAAACCTGTGTTTATGACATGTCCTATAAAAAGACACCTTCTCTTAATCTCTGACACCCTACCGGTACTGCTGTCACTAAGGAGTTGGCGGCAAAGCCACTTCAGATGCTGTGGAAACTCAAATAAGTGATAAATAATTCTAAGGCTGGCAGCAGCGGTCGTCCCAGGACAGCTTACAAAGCTTACACCAGCAGATGATATTTATTTATACAGTTGGACATGTCTTCTGACAACGTTGCAATTTAGGTCTGGAGACACTTTAGAAATACAAGGAAGGCACCTGGGATCCTCGAATCAGCACTCTTCTTTTTACAGCCAAGCCAGCTTAAATGTTACTGGATACGTGTATAGAAATATTTTCTGAAGGATTGAATTCTTGCTTTAAAGCCATGCCTATTATCTCGCTGAGGTTATTAAGCAGTATCAGAGATTTTATCTGCCGTTTTCACACAAACGGCAGATATAAACAAACCTTTTCTTTTCTTAAAGCTGTAAAAGCATAATATTCAGTATGGTCTTGTATAAACTTCCAATTAAACCTGCAACCAAATGATTGCACAAAATAATGATTAAAAATATTTTAACATTTACATCTTTTACTAATAATTTGGTACATTTTCTCCTTCACTCTGGTCAATGGTCCGGTGTAAGTAAATGGGTTGATAAAAACACTCCAGAAGACTTTAGGCCCCTAGAGAAAAAAAACATTTGTAGATTTTGCAATCATAGGCCACACTTACCTTCCATTTCATTATACAAGCCAGGTGAATTTTGGGTATAAAGGGAAACAGCTTGCCACAGGTACCAAGTTTCAGCTCATCTTCTGAACAGTCGTCCAGAGCGGACAATAAGTAGACTGTGAGGAAGGGAAACCCCAGGAAGGTGACGGTGTAGGGAACCAGCAGGCCGTCTTTCAGGAAAAGAGGAAGCATGCTTGACAGAAGGAAAGAAACAATGAGGGTTTATTGTCTAGCCTTTACTTGACGAGTACTATGTACAACTTGAGATGTGCAGATTTTTTTGCAAACAAATTAGCAAAAAAATAATAATATTTGTAACAGTTCCACAAAATTTGACTCTTTCCAACAGAAACTGATTCAGTTCAGCGCCATGCTCGGTTAAAGAAAAGCAACAGCAATCGAAACATTTTTATCCTGCAGGCCTTTATGAGCAGAACGTCCCCTGAGGAGAGACGGTTATGACATTCACGCAGAACTTATCTCAGTTTAGCAGCGGGGCAGAAGCAAGAACAACAGTTGGCTCATAGTAAACACACAACACCCGGCTTAGAAAAAAAACCTCTCTCTGCACAACAATCTACTTATTCAAACTAAAAAGTTCCATTCAGCAGCTAAATGTTTAACATTTAAGAAATACATACTTCCTCGATGTGAGCAGACTGGGTGCATTCACCAGTAAAATGGCCACTGTTGGAGCATTCCATCAGCCAATTATATAAACAAAAGATGTATTTTTTTTTAAATGAAAGAGTCTGGAGAGATAATGTGGAAGCCCAAGTCAGACTGTACTATGAACAGCTCCAGACGGAGCTCCTGCCTCTATACAGCACACTCGGACACCAGGCATGCAGAGCATGTTGTGTAAGCCCCACATATCCTTATCCTAAACCACATGCACAACAATTAGCCCTGCCGGAAGAATTTAGCAACAGCTGGTGAAAGTTAGTTGCAGCATTTGCACTGCGATTTCTCTTTTTCCATTCAGGGTGTTCGCATCTAGGCCTATATTATCAGCCATCTTTTTAGAGAGTTCTAGGGTTTGCACCTTACAGGACAAACTATTTCAAATCACTTCTAATTGTATAAAAAACAGTGACGGTTCATTCAAATCACGGTAGTCTGATTCAAATTTTAGACCAATTACATATTGTCCAATTGAATTATTAACAGAATCCTCTGACACGTATTTTGCCCATATATTTTGGATCATTATCTTGGTACAACACCCAATTCCAAAACATTTCCTTTTTCTAGTGAGGTGCACCAGATTCTGTTCATTAAAGTGTTTATATTTAGCAAATTCACTTTAACATCTTTGAAAGGTAAACAGGCCCACATGCCTCACAACTTCTCAATATTTGGTAAATGTGGCTCCATTGTAAAAAGTTTTGAATGGCTGGTATGACAAGAATTGACAATTTAAAAAAAATAAACTATCTATAATAAAAAGGGTAACAAAAAAAATAAGATGCATCTTTAAGGTTTAATTTGCTGGGTTTTTTTACCTGAATGTTGAGGCCTGCAGGAACCAAACACACATGAGTGGAAATTCATTCAGAAGGAGGCAGACTGGGCTGAAGAAAAAAGGAAAAAGGTGATGGCGCACCGTTTTTATCTGATTCTCAAGCACTAACATAGCAAATGAAAGTAAACTAGATATAAGCGGAGTGGATAAATAAGATGAATGCTATCAAAAACCATGAATTGAGTGCTAGCTGAGAAATAATTTCACATCTTTGATTCCTAATGACTATTTATTAAATTTCAAGATGTAGAAACAGCTGTGGCAACAAAGAGAAAATCTGCGTGTCCGTAAAATAAACCTACTTATAACCTGTTTATAACTGAAGCAGGCTACTAGCTTCAGTTCTACACTGTTCTCCAACAGAGGAACCTTCCAACGGTCCCTGAGCCCATAATTACAGTCAGCGCTCTTTGGTGATCCTGTTACAGCCCAATAATTGATCCTGCGCAAACAACACCCCAAGCCGCTGCCTACTGTCTTCTCCTAATCTCTGGGCATGCACTACTGATTGATTCAAGGGGACAGGTGGGAGATATAACTCAATAGTTAATAAAGCAACAATCTACACTCATCTAGATTAATAGATGAGCCCAGATTCAGGAACTAAATCCCACGCCGTAAAGTCTATCCCGGGTTTCATTCTCTGCCTGCAGCTTTATAAGTACGAGTGTAAACCATAATGTACAAAAGACATTTTAAGCCACATGTCCACGCTCTGAAACTATTGTATGACCCACCTCTAAAATTACACAATGCATATCATGAGGATGGTTGCTTGGACAATAAATATAAAGACAGCACTGGATAGTGTAGCAAGCCTGGGCATAAATTGAATGTTAGTTTGAGGTTTATAACATCAGCAAAGGAATTATCTCACTTTTTTATTGTTCTAAAATAAAAAAGAGAGAAAACTTTATTCACTGATGTCACCAAACAGAAAACTCAAGAATAGATAAGAAGAGAAGGCAAACTCCACTCAGAAAGGCTCTGGTTTAACTTAGAGCTCCACCAAGGACCTTCCTTCTGTGACATATGGGTGGTAACCAGGGTAAACAACTCAGATACAACAACTTACAGGGCAGCCAACAGAATGGACTTCTCATGAACTTGGTAGGAGAAAAGGAAAAATGCCAGAGATGAGTTGACCTGAGAGTAAAGAATCATTAAAAACTTAATTAAAACATGTACAAACAGAATAAATTGGCAAAACACATAAGAAGACTAACTATACATGCCTTGCAAAAAGATTAATTTCACAATACTATAGGAATTTCATAGAATAAACCACACATAGTGGTGCATAATTGTAAAATGAAAGGGAAATGATATATGATCTTTAAAATATTCTGCAAAAAAATCTGAAAAGTGTGCAGTGGAAGTGTCGTAGCACCTTTGAATCAATCCTCCACTGCAACTGACCCGCTTACCGCAAGAATTTAGACACGCTCTTCACCAGGTTTGCACACAAAGACTTAAATTTTTCTTTAGAAAGCATCTCAAGCTCAGTCAGATTAGAACATCTGAGGAAAAATTGCATTCAAGGTTTTCCACAGATGCTCAACAGTGTTTAGTCCTGGGCTTTGACTGGGCCATCCTACCACATGCAAATGTTTTGATCTAAACAATTCAGTTTTAGCTCCGGCTGAATTTAGCCTACCGGAGAGTAAACCTCTAAGTAGATCTGCTTACCAGCACCCACACCATTTTGTTTATGGAAGATTAAGTTCAACTTTGTTCTGATCCAACTACAGCACCTATTTTTTGTATTGTTTATAGTTCATCATAATTTTTTTTTCTATTTTCTTCACTGTCTCCACATCAATAAACATCAGCAAATTTAAAACCATTGTCAAATGGAGTTACTGTGAGCAGTTTAAGGGGTATAAATACTTCTGAAAGACATACTATTGCTACCAAAGTGCTCTCACCAAAGCCAGTTTAAAGTTCCAGAAAGTGGGCTTCATCAGCAGTCTGATAGAGGATGGAAGTGCTGCTAGGAGAGTGAAACCCAAACTGAAACACATAAAGTAGGAAAATAATTTCCAAAATGTAAATCTAAATGAACAAATGACAAAAACACTCTTGTACACACTGTGGGGTGCATATCTTTCTAGGACAGCACCTGCTCTGAAACTAAGGCCTCTTGACATGTAAGAACTGACCAAATAATAATTGTTCTTGAAGGTTAGTCAGTATTAGTTTAACCCCTCAATTGTCACCTGCTGGAGATACAGGGACCAGAAGGGGCAGGCTTATGTGTCAGAGTGAATGTGTATAAATGTGCAGAGAGGTCAAGGGTTAGTTATGTGAGACGGCAACAATGTGCTTATACTACAAATCATAGGTTATTGAAATAGAGAGAGATCCAAACACAGCAAAGCAAAATAAAAAGATTTCAAAAGTAATATAATCAGTACATATTATTAGATGTACAAAAGTAAGTTTAGTATAAATTACTTTCTTCAGACCAGGCTTTTGCTTTACAAAAATATGCAAGTCACATTTTCACAGCTGATTTGTTCAACATAAACTGCATAACCACACCAGAGTAATTAGTATTCCAATCTATTGACCAACAAACACACATTTGTTTGAAATGCCCAACAATAAAAGAGGTCCAACTTAATCCCTGGTTTTAGCAGTCTAGAAGAAACGTGTCCATGTTGAAACACTAGACTCCTAAAATTAGCCTGCTGGGTTATTTAAGCAGGTTCCGCCATGTCATAACTGTTGGGCCGAGTTCATTACACCAAGCGCGCAGGGTTTCAACTTTTAGCAAAAACATGATTCATGAGAGACAAATGCAGAATGAGTCTTTGTTTTTATGACAACCCTTTGGGCCTTTAACATTTCGATTTCACATTTGGAAAAACAAATGCAGCTTGTTGTTCAAAGTTTCTCGTGAGTGCTTCGCTTCGGGGATTATCTGCTTTGATTCCCTCGAACCCGCTTTTATTTCCAAGAGCAAGCTCAGCTTTCCCGTAAGATGGAAAAGGGATTTAGGAGAGATAAGTTAGAAAAATGACAGTGTAAAAACAAAGAGGTGTCAGGAGGACAAATGTGGAATAAAAATGAAGTTGTTTCACAGATAAAAGGATTACCTGAGGTAAAGCTGAGAGTCGCTTGTCAGAATGGATCTGATCTTTATCAGGGTGTTCAGGGTGCACCATGTGTTAGCCACCTTATCCTACACACACACACACACATACACAACCAGAAAGCAAAAACAACATATGTTTGAGTGGTGATTTTATCTCAGATCACCACTAGAAACAAAAAGCAATCAACTGTTACTTTTTCTTTTGTAAATTTTCTGTTTTAGCATTGAATACTTTTAATTGATTATACACATAATACACAGCAACATATTTTAGCCATTGTAAAAGTTTTTTTTTTTAAACGGACTTGATTTAAACAAAAACAGACCAAATAATGTGGATTATTCCAAAAGGAATCTTACTATACCCAAAACTGTATTAACATATAATCCACATAAACCATAAACCAATTTTAAAATATTCATCTTTAAATGAGCATAAAACAAATCAGGAAATTCTAACATATGAAAATATAAATCAAAAGAACTACCAGAACTAACAATTCAGGATAATAATACAAATTTATCAATTAATTTATCCTCATGACTATCAATATGAAACCCAAATTCAGAGGTTTTTTTAATACATGCTTCTGACTTAGTCCAGAGAAGCAAAACAACCAAACCCAATAAGAAGATTTGTCAGACAAGTCAATAATAAGCCTCATCAGCTTGTTGAGATTCAGTTGTAAGGAATATTTTACTTTCGATCAAATATTTTGCTATTCTTGACTCTTTGTGTTAAGTTCCGGTGAAAAGTTAGTTTAGTTTAGTTTTTTTTAATTTGTGTCACCCGATCTCAAATCCAAAGGGTCACTGTCCTGAAACTTTCAGATGTGTCCTTAGGTCAGCACACCTGAATCAAATGGGCAAATTAGCTGCTCAGTATGCAGCCAAGTTCTCTAGAGTCTTTGAGTAAGGTGTGCTGAAGTAGCAGGACGCCAAACAAAGAACCAGAACAAACAGCTGGTTCACTCAGAACCAGAGGTGCTGTGTCAATATCTTCACCTCAGCTAAACTCCAAAAAGAATATATGGGAGTGGCATTAAAATTAATTGATTAAATGCAAGTGAGCCTTTGTGCTCAAAGCTGATTCTGGGCCACAGTAAGGTAAGTTTTCTTTAGTGGCAGTTTTGGTGTTGGAAGCTGATGGTTGCAAAGGGTAGTTTAGAAACTTTAAATTAGTCATCTTTTCCCTTAAATCAGGGGTAGATAGAAAATTAAGCCTTAATTAAGTTACAGAGTTATCAGAGGAAAATATTGGATTATGTTTTTCTTAAGTTGTCTCCTTTTCCCCCCTGTAACAGCAGAGTAAATAGTGATATATTTATTTGTCCTTCCTAATTTGTATGTTGATTCTTTTTCTCCTGCCTGGCAAATATGAGAAACTAGAAAACAGAGTTAATTATCAAGATATTACCAACTACAAGTATTTTTTTTATTATTATCTTTAGGCAGGTCTAATTAAGTTTGTTGTTCTATGATAAAATAAGTCATTTATTCATCAGAAAGATTTCGGATAAATTACAATAAATACTGTGTGTGATTATTTAATAAACATAATATAGTTTATTGTAACTTAACACTAAAGAATCTGAAAAAAAAAAATCTTGTCATAGATAAAGTATGCTACAAACTTCATGACAGCTGTGTGGTTGCTGTAGTTAAGATCAAATGAGGAGGTCAAGTGCTTAGGCGGACGCTAAGGGATCACTTAAAATAAGATCCGAGCCACCAGTGTGCTCATGATATCACACATGTTTAGATCAACTGAATATTTCCTCTGTAGCTGTGTTTAAGTCTGATCCTATCGAGAAAATCTAATCCTGGCCTCCTCTCCGTGCTACAGCTGCTTTACTGCACAACTGTATGGCTCTTAATGGTATCCTCTTCAGTAGCACCAAATTGTCTAGGGTTGTGTTTTCACAGCCCCATCCTTTCCTTTTTCCCCTCTCATTCTCAACATCAAACAACCACTGCGGGAATGTTCCTGGACACTACGTCGAAGGCAGAAGCCCACTGGCAAATGCGAGTCTTGAAGCCGGAAAGGAATTTCACAGGGAGAAGCGTTTGGTGCCATTTTTGTGAGCAGGCAGCAACATGAGACAGCAGAATGCAATTCAATGGGTAAACTTACAACCGCTCCCTCCCAGAAGTCGACGGGACCACCGCTCAGCAGTCGTCATCTTCCCCACTCGGGCCTTCTGCTTGCAGTGCGTGATTTCATATGTAACAGGACGCCTTTCAATGCTGTCATCAAAGCCCAAGTTCCATGTTTGAATCATTTTGCTGAACAAATACTGTCCCGGTGCATCCTGCTCCGACGGCACAACATCTAATTACGCCACATATCCTTGACAACTTGTAGAAGGTGTCGCATCGGGGACCGGGACTAGAAAATTCAGGGTTACAAGGTTTCAGAAACTAGAGCTGCAAACCTCGACCTCTGAGCTGTCACTTAAACATTCAAACAGAAGCATACACGGTCACTTTAACTCCGTTTCTTCCATGACATCTTTCAACACCGGAATTTCAGGAGTGTTAAGGTTTTCTTTTTCCCCATCATCCCTGTCTTTTGTAAAACATCATGCACAAGTGACTTCCTATTTAACTGAGCAATCGTGGTACGAAATGAGTATTAGAAACACTCAAGCACATCTATGTTTGTGTTGTTTTTTCCAAAGATTCCGTCAGCAGTGGGACACCAGCTGTCCGATGTGCTCTGATATGCCTTTAAGTGTATCACTCGCCCCTCTCATCGGTCCATATGGCTGGAACACGGCTGAGCTATGAAGTGCTGAAAACAATCCGGCCATAAATTAGTTAGATTTATCTGCATCCTCCTACTGTACATCATGAATCCCAACACCTCCGAGGGATAGGGTGAAACCGATCTCTTGACCTTTCACCATTTTATTCCACTGTTTTCTTTGATCCAGTGGGGTATCGGTTTCCAGCCAGCTAAGCACTGGAAGGGCTGGGAAGCTATTCACTATGCTAAAAGTTGGGAACATCGTGTGGGGAACGAGGCATGCCTCATGGGTTGCGTATGACGTCAATGAAAGCATCTGTCACAGCATTGATGCTATAACTTGGTGAATAAACTATTATAAAATTAACAGATTTGGACAAAATCCTACACAGAAAAATCAAGAATGAAGGGGAATTTCAGTTTAAAATCATTCCTTTACTGGTCAAAATGTGAAATGACATCCAGCTTTCATAGACGCGACTTTAAAGAAAAGATTAAATATTGTCTGTTGATTAGATAAGTGATTAATAATAAACATCATATTGATATAATTATTAGAGATTTTCTTTGTTTTGATCCCAGACGGTGGATGGAGAACTGATCACCAGGTTTTTAACTGACACCTGACAAAAGTAATTTCCAATACGTGCTCACCTTACACATCTTTGATGGAGTTTTAGAAATTACAAATCTAAGCAATAACCAAATGTGGAGTTCCGCAAGGCTCTATTCTTGAGCCACTTCTTTTCAATCCCTAAATGCTCCCCCATGCTCAGATTAAACATTTCTAACCTGTGTGGTGATGATGCAAAATTTCAAATTTCACTGTCCCACTTGACCATAGTCATTAAATGCCACTAATTAAGTGTATCCATACCACTTATTGGACGATTTAGAATTTCTTCCAAGACATGGATCATTGTTTTGGTCCCATAAATGCCTTCAGTTCAGGACTCAATTGCACTGAAAAGAAACGTAGGTGCCCTACAAATATTTCAAGAATAATTTACCTGTTTCCACTTTAAAAACATATCCAAAGTTGAAGGCTTCGATAATATGTAGAAAAAGTTGCTTAGGTTATTGTAATACTGTTTTTACTGGTCTCTGAATAACACAAAAAGTATCATCAATATACGAGGCAGCTGAACTGGATTGCAGCTGTGGGAGTTATGACTAACACCAGGAACATGGATCATATTGTGTCATAATATTAATTTAGGACTGAAACATTACTGTTTAATGCATTTCTCCATGAAATTATTTTTGTTTTTATTTTAGTTTGAATTTTAACAAATATTTCAACATGTTGTCTTAATGGTTTTTATCATTTTATACAATTTCCTGCTAGGACATTTTCCTTTATCTTTGTTTTCTTATTTACCATCAGGCACTTTTAATTAGTTTGTGTACACTGCCATTTTAACAAATTATCAAACTATCTTGACAGAGTTTAGATTCAACATAATGCACTGTACCTCAAACAAGCCACGAGCCACAGGAAAGATCCTCCTGACCACCTGCAAGACCTGACTGGAGTCAGGTAGGAAGGGCAGCCAGCAGAGGCCAAAAGTCACCAACACTGTGGCAGTGATTTTCACCAACAGGACAAACCTATATGAAAGACAAACATCTTTAATTGCGGGCGTAAAGCTATATCATTTAAATTAAAAAAACAAACAAACAAAAGCTGAATACTTGTGGGGATATTTAGTTTTTCTGCAGGGTTTCCCCAGACAATTAGCACAAACTGTCTGCAAGTCCTAAATTTGGGGTTTGACCCTCCTGCTGAGGAATGTAGCGAAAGCAATGCATCAGCTGAAAGTCCCCAAGTGGGGGGTCAGAGTAGCTTGTCAGCTGTAACTGTGAAGCTGCTGGTTAAGTTGCGCACACAGACATAGCTGAGGAGTTTGGGCATGGTGAGAGTGTCATCTGGACATATCTTCCCAGGGGCCTAATCCGGCACTCCATTTGCTACTAAATGCCCTTGGTACATTGTTACTAGATAAACAGACACTGGACACACTGGTAATAGCATCCAATCTGATTACCTCAGTCATTCTGTGACTCTCAGGAAGACACTGCTCTCTTACAGGCTCACATTACAAGTGTGGGCTTGCAGCTGACACATTCATGCACACTGACAAAACAATATAATCAACAAATGCACTCTTCAATAACCATGTTATCACAGGGATCAATTTAAATTATGTTATAGATTGGAGTTTCCTTGGAGGTGTTTGGGCATAGAAACAAAGTTTAACAAAACATCAACAGAGAAAGAATACTGAAAAATTAGTCCAACTAATTTTTGATACAATATTTAAAGTATTTTATGACAATATAAAATTTCTAAATGTTTTATTTAATATTTCCCAACGCATAGCACCAATCATTTTGCAATCACCCTCCATTTCCCCAATTGTAAGAAAAGCTGGCTTCTCTTTGGGTTTTCTGAACAACTGTTCTTTCTGTATTTTTAGAGTTTGGTTTACACATTTGACAGTCACCCTTGGATTTGGCCTCATTTTGGTCATTGGGTGGGAGGCAGAAAACATCGTGGGCAGGTTGCTAGTCCACACAGGATGAATAAACCACGCACTCATATTCACCTAAAAGCCATGTTTTTGGGTCGTAGAAGGAAAATAGGAATATCCAGACACATTAACAAGAAGAACATGCAAACTCCAAACATAAAGACCAAAGGCTAGGATTGTGACCTTCTTCCTCCAAGATAGTATTGCTACCAATAATAATAAAGTTACATAAAAAGAATAAAAAAGTGCACGAGTAAAGGATTAACACTTACCCACGCCCAATTAGCCCAGCTTTGATGCATTTTCCAAGAAGGTAACAGAAGAAGGGCAGTGCATGGTACAGCTCCATCTGTTTGTAGTTGAGAGCCAGAGAGAAGGCCAGGGAGCCCAACGAGTTCCAGCCCAGCCCCAGAGCCAGAACCCCCCACAGGGCAAAGCCCAGGCTCACTCCATTATACCCGACACAGTCAAGGCTTTTAAAAATTACTACTTTCACAGGCACCATTACTAATGTCTAAGCAACAAAGAAAATATAACAGGTGGAAATTATGACATTTTTAAAGAAGATAAAAAAAGAGTATAGACAGTAAGGAAATACCAAAACATTTTAGAAAATAATTGGGTGTTTAATATGTAATGAGCCACATAAGGTAGCCAAGATTCTCCTACATTTGCACCTAACTTTACCCAACCCTCCCAAGAAATCAGATTAATTGTCAAAATATACAAACATCTGTTTGCAATAAACAATTTTTTTCTTCTGGAATTAATAAAGTGTAATTTAATCTAATCCAAGAACAACTTAAATAGTTCAACATAACTAATATCAGAAGTGGTTTCTTCAAGTTAAACCCAAACTAATGACTACTGCCGCTTTAAAATTATTTAACTTCTTCATGAGATTCATCTTTAGAACATAACACAGAACCATTTAACTATCTATTTTGAGCTGTTGACAACTGCTGAGGAATGTCCATTCAGTTCTAGTAAGTCAAGCATGATGACTCCTTTAGTATCCTCCAAGATTTCCTCTGAAACCCAGTCCTGGTGGACTGGAGGTAAACTCAGTATCCTTGTTCTTTTTGAAGATCTAATGACATCTAATCTTCAGCTGTCTCGTGAACAGCAAGAGATATTTTCCAAGAATGTCCTAACGTTTGACTGAGTGCATTTTTTAACATACATACTTCAGGTTTCTAGTGCCAGAGGAACCAAATGCTTCACTGGTGATGTTTTAGCATTAGCATTAGCTTCAACATGACGGAGGATGAATGATACTAAGTGAAGCTGTATAGTTTCAACTGCTTATGTTTAAGGTTTATTTTTGCAACGTTTATGAAAAAAAAATTGTGCTCTAACAGTAACATGGTAATCTGGACTGTCAAATTCAAATCAATAATTTTTTTGAGATGGAATGAAAAAGGTCTACCTGACAGACAACTTGATCGATACTTCATGTTAATTGTAATACTTTGCCATGCTGCTCCACTGCCGCTCTTAAAAGTCAGACTATATTTTATTTAAACAAATCAATGTACTGAAAACTTTACTGCAATAAATTTACAAATAAATAAAATACATTTGCATGTAAAGGATACTGAAAATGGCCATAGTCTATGAGAATTAGTCCTGGGTAAAGAAGAATGCTGAGAAGAATGGAAACCTAGAAAGACAAATTCAAAAAACAAATGACTACATTTGGGTCTTCAGAGTACATTGCTATATAGACATTTAGGTACAACCATTACCCTTCTCTTAGCAGAGCCATCAGTCAGGTATAAACAGTATAAAACAACTGCAGGAATGTATATCAACACATCTGTCACCAGGACTAAAAAACAGAAAACAACAAGGTTAAAATAAATTAAGAAACCAGTAACAGACTAAAGCTTTTAGTGTCTGCCAACAAAATGTTGCTTTAGCTAAAAAAGCTCTTAGACCTACAAAGTTTGTTAGAATCTTAAAAAACAACAAAAGCTAAAAAAAGACCAGAAGAATTGTAAACGGAATACGACCCTATAAATTCAAATGTGCATGTATCAGTGCATGTTTATTTAATACATACAGGAAATTATGACACAACAGTTTTCATTAAAAATCTTTACCCTCTTGATGAAAAAGACATTTCTTTAGTATGAAATATTAACACGATTATTTGCAGACAGAATTATGATGCAAACATTGCAGAAGGTTTTGATGTAACTATACCTGTAGTTCTCATAAATAACTTGTGGGCAGGACTTTCATAGCCTCTGGATCTGTGCAGCTCAACCCAGTCAGGGTTTAGAATATTTGCTCTGCAAACAGAAAAGAAAGGAAATGCACAATAGCCACAGCTAGCATTACACATGCGCATACAAGATCCTATAATCACAACGGCCAGATTCTGCCTGTGGACTAATGAATAGCTAACCTTTGGTAGCATGCAAAACAAATTGCACAATTGTATTATTAACAGCTAGTGACTTAATGAACTAAAATCACTGACAGGTGGACAATGATTTAAGAAGGCACCCCATATACGTAGTATTTGTTCCTTATTTTTGATCAGCTTAAACATAGGAAATTGAAATAAAATGTAATAATTGTTACCGTCACAAAAACTTAAGTGTAATTTGAAGCACATATATTTTTTGTTAGCCATCTTTTTCAATAAAGGAGCATTAAAACCGTCACTGTAGACATAGTGGCAACTATGTATACAGTTATTTTATATATGTAAACTATGATTTCCTAACCCCTTCCCCCCCAAAAAAAGTACGTTTCTATGCCTAGATGATTAAAATGACTCACACATAAGCACAGAGCCAGCTGTGGTAGGCGGTAAGAGGAGGGTAGTCAAGACCCCAATAGTTCAAGTCATTATCAGAGGTGTTAAAGTACCTGTAGAAAAAATAAAAGTGTTACTAAAGGAACATGAATTTGGTCCGAAGATATTGACCATAACAGTCAGACTTGCCATTGTTGAAGAGGGAGGTTGTAGGTCATTTCTTGCCAGTGTCTTTGGGCTTCATAGTCACCAAACATGGGAGGTTTTCCTGCACCTGTACAGAAATTATTGTCCTGACAGTAAATGTTAACTTCAAGTGATGAAACAAAGAAATAAATTAAAAAATAATAATAATCAAACAATCGACAGTAATGCACGTCAGCTAGTTTACTCTTTAATATAAAAAGCGTAGTACACTGCGCATCTTCCTGGTAGTTTCTAAACAATCAAAACAGCTGCACTAAAACAATCCAGGTAACTTAGTGCAGTTAACATGCAGGTTTACACTTTCCCTACCTGAATATGAGTTTAACGACACGCCCCATCTTACCAAAACAGCGAGTAAAACGCTAATCGATACTAAACTCCACGTTTGCATAACTCTGAGTGATAAAAACGGGACTTTGTTTTAGAAACAAGCGACAAAAACAGTTTCATTCAGACTCGTCAGGAGTCCGTTTCCGTACACGTCATCCATCAAGGCTACGTCTCACCAGCTCATTGGTCAGAGAGTTCTGAGGCGAGGAGGAAGTGCAATGAGGCGTTTCAAAAATTGGAATTAACAGAGATACAGGAATCTATCGATCAGACGAGAAAACGTAAATCACGTAATTTACGTAATTTCCTCAAATGTCGGTAATAGAAAATCTGAAACATCGTTTTAGAGTCCAAGTCTTTCAGCGGTTGTCGTGTATAATTTTAGCCAGGTAGATGCAAAAGCTGATTCTCCTTTTCCCACGTATAATGAACGCACCATTTAACAGTACACCAAATAGTCCAGCATTTTTCTAGCTATTAGAAACTAAAACGTTAGCATAACATTTTTATTTTGATAATATTACAGTAGGTATGTACGTCAACTTCTCAAAAGATCACGAAATTATCCGGAAAGAAAAAATAAATACGTAAATAAATAAATAAATTATTCCTTGTAATTTTAAGTTTGAAATTTGTGATTTCAATAAGTGTCAAAAAACTACTACCTATTTTTACGTTTTGAACGAATTCCGACATTATTCTCAAATAAGTTGAACACAAACTATATATACCACTTATATTTTTTACATCATGTCATGTTACAACCAAAGATTTCAAAATGTCTTACTAGGATTTTATTATAGTGCATTATACTGAAAATCAAAATTAAAAAATACCTAATTGATTCCAAAAGTAAATTAAATGTTGATGTAATTCATATTATCCACGATTCCTCATAATTATTGTAGATGCTGATGGCTGTGGGCAGGAAGGGTGTCCTGAAGTGGTCTTTATTACAGCGGTCTGAAGAACCCTCTGACTCAAGAGACTGTGTTGGTGTAAAACATGAAGTAGATGCTTTTCTTGATTTTCATCTACAGTGATTCCACAATGGTCAACAGAACAAACCAGCCTTATTCATCAGGTTGGCTAACCTTTTTTAAGTTTCTTTAAAAATAGTCTTAATTCCTGATTCTGACCCCAACAAATGATGGGAGAAGAGATTACACCCCTTGCAACAGAGCTACAGAAAATATGTAAAATTTTGCTGCAAACACCAAAAGTCTTATTCTGTCCCTTTCTGTTGATGACGTCATTGTTGCATGTCCATGTCAGTCTGTTGTCCAGATGAACATTGATGTATTTATATTCCTCAAATAGCTTGTTGAAGCAAGTGATGGCGTTTTAACTCAAACTCCATGACAGTCGGTGATCTGCAGAGATCAGCCTGTTATGTGTTTGCTTGCTTACGTAGGTCAGCCAACAGGAGTCTGTTGAGTATTTAAACACACTTTCTTTGTGTTAGTTTGTGTTTTATTTTAGATATGGCCTAGTTGTTAAAATTTCCCACATTGTGAGATGTTTTGGAGACATTTGTTTTAAAGGTGTGGTTTAGCTTAATGTCTGCCATTAATTTTTCAGACAAATCAGAACTTGTTCCTTTGGTCATAAGAAAGACATTTTAAATTTTATGTCTAAAATGTGGCTTTTGAGCAGTTAACTTTCTTCTCTTGGCTTATCTTTCACATTCTTAATGATGGTATCTTATCAAAATGAAAACAACACTGCTTATTGTGTAACTTGTTTTATAAAAATATGATGTGCTTTTATTTTTTTTTAGAGTTTTTCTGGGTTTTGTTCTCCAGAAGCTGGACAGGAAAATGAACAGAGAGAGAAGAAGACATACATGACCCAGAGTTGACAATCAAATCTCAGACTATACCCTCTATAGAGTGCATGGCTCTTCCATTGAGACACACAGTATTTTTTCAAATATAAAAAACTTACCTCATTACTGAGCTTATGGTCAACTGGAGAAAAAGACAAACAAGACCAACTGAGATAATTAGCCCAGTGACAAAAAAACTATTTCTGGAATTTTTGGACAAGTCAGGCTTTGCAACCTAAGAAGACAGTTCCCACTGTTAAACATGCTGTTGGCAGCATTATGCTGTGGGATATTATGCTATGTTTTACAGTCTGTGGTGTTAGTGAAATGCGTAAAGTGGATAGAATATTGAAGAATGAAAACTAACTCTAAGTTCTTTAACTTTCACCTCAGTGCAACAGCCAGATGGTTAAAGCATCAAGGTTTCAGCCAAACACACTTTAAAACTGGCTTTGGTATGGATGAAACAGGCTAACATCAATCTTCTGGAATCTGCTTCTCAAAGGCCAAATCTCAGCTCTAATAAAAATTTGGCCACTATGTTTAGAAACAAGGTCAAAATTTTAAACTTAATAATTCAAAATTGTTAGCTTTAAAGCTGACAAAGACTGTTAACTTGAAAGCTAACAGTCTCTATTTGCACAGAAATTGTGCAAATAGGTGTGCTTTCTGAGCCAAAGGAAATGTAAGGCAACATTAATTGGGGTGTATGTATATTTTTTAGACTTGCACATTATATTGACTGTATATGATATAAAGGGAAGAGTAGAATTTAAAAAAACTAAGAACACAGCTGTAATTACAGCTTGCAACGATTTTTAAAATTTCAACTCTCAATCTAAAAGCAAACATATTGTATTAATGGCTAAAATTGAAATCTCGTCAAATGAATTCTTTTTATGTTATATTGCAGTGAAAATATTAGCTGCCTTGTATGTTTAGTATCAGACACCCTCTGTACACAGATGCTGTGCTATGGTACATCTTCCCCTCACAATGTAAATCCCAGCCTGCAGGGCCATTTCCTCCTCCATGTGACCTTTTCTTCTGTTGACACCATCATCCTTGTTCCCAAGGTGTTAGGATTTGTTGGGTGTGACATGTTCCTTGTGGTTCCGCCATCAATTATGCATAAATAATAATAACCTCGCACAACTGCTGATTTGCAATGACACTTTCATTCCGACGGCAGCGGCCTATAACTCAGTGCTACCTATTAGTTATTAATGCCTGGCCACGCCAGCTTTACTTTGTCATTTATTGCTTCATCTCTATGCCTTTTTAAATATTCAGCAACTGATGTATCTACGTTTACTGTCTGTGTTCCCTGCCCAGAAAAGGACTGTAGCATCTTGTGGAGGATGACGTAATAAAGATGGCAAGCCAAGGCTTTGCTCTTTGCACAGCAGTATTGGCATGGGTGGGTTTCTTGTGTTAACTGTTTGAAAACTTGCTACTTTAAAACAACCACTTTTTTTTTACCCTTCAAGCAATTTGAAGTCATGGAGCAGAATTAACAAGCAAATGTCAACTTGACATGTGTGACTCCAAAAAGCACAACGACAGAATGATGATAACGTAATATTCTGCATCCCATGGTTAGCTCAGAGCTTAATTACTCCATAACTGCTTAATTTAGTATGCTCTATATTGTTATAAAAATAATAATTCTCTCAGCATGTCTCTCTGTTTGAGATAAAACCAATAAAAGTGCTGCTGCAGTCATTAGCTCTATAAACATTTCTGCTTAACATATAAAGTACTCCAGGACCAGGGCTTCTGTGTTTTTTTTTTTTGTCTATCTGCTCTGTCTTCATAAAACACTAGTTGGTCAAAGCGGATGACCGCTCACAGTGAGCTGCGTTTTGCTGCAGGTTTCTCCTTGTTAAAATGGAGTTGTTCCTTTTCACTGTCACAGCATGTATACGTAATATGAGGAATTGCTATGAAGGTAACAACTCTATGCAAGCAACTACCTCCTGTCAACACTTTTCATTCAGGCGGACTGGTTGCTGCAAAGTTCATCACTAAAAGTGTCTCAGAGGATTTTTTTTTTTGATAGAATACCGTTTTACCAATTTATGCAATAAATGGAATTTCACTGTATTACTGTAAGATTGAATGTTTGTAATAGGATATTAATCTATCTAAATGACTAAATGGGTTTAACTATATAATTTTTGAATTTCTTTGTCTTTTAAAGTGACTTCAAATGACACATATTGTAAATTTGTGCTACACATATAAACTGAAATAAAACTAAATTTAAATACATGGATAGACAACATTAATACATAGCAAAATCTAAAATTATTTGTAACACTGATTTAGATTTAGAATTAATTTGCTTTTGGTGGAACATTGAGACAGACCCCTGTAAATAGCTAAAAAATAAAAGAGGAATCAGTGTAAAAAAGTCAGATTTTATCCATGTGTATCCACATTTGAATAAAAGGTGGAATGTCTGAAACAAATAATAAACATCTCAATAATCAGTGTAATTTTTTTTTTTTTTGGCATTTATAATTGCTCCGTAGCTTTTTATATGTTTTCACTGCTATTTTGTTGATGGGCTGAAAGTCTTGAAGACTGAAAGGCCTCTTAACCATCACCCTTATCTTCTGTGGGGTTCATATAGTATAGTATATTTAAAACAAATAGTACAATCACTTTGCAACAATAGCAATTTTATCTGAATGGATTAAAAATTATATGTGAAGTTTGATATTTCTGATTTGAAAAGGAAAATGCAGTTCTGATCCAGTCTTAGAGACTAACTAGATTCATTGTTGTCCCTGCTGCCATAAAGCTGAGACATCCAGGTTCATATAAAACTAATCAGTGTGGCAGGTCAAAAAAGAAGGTGGGCTAAGGCTACATCATTGTTTAAAACACCAAACTTCAAAGTTTGGACTGATAAACTGAATGTTAAGTTATTATAAAAGGCTCACCACTGGTTGTTAAAACAGCCAGTGGAATAACATTTGGTGGAGTTAATTGTATGTGTAGTCAAATCTAAAGGTCTTAATTCTAGATCTGCCTTAATTTGGATGTGCAACAGGATCAGTGGTTCTGATAGTTTTGGATGTGTGATCCAAGAAGCTTGTTAGATTCTGATCAACATACAATAACTAGGACTATATTGTAGCATAAGATTGACTCGATTAGTCAATGCATTTTTAATATGTTGCCTGAGTCAATAGTTTCATATAATTACAATTTAAAGTCTTTTGTTTGGGCATTCTGCCATCATTGCTCATTTAGAGATTGACATTTCTTACTTGCCTACCTTCTCAGCAAAACGAGGAGCAACTGAGAAAATTAATTTTCAATTGGATTCATATCTGGACTTTGACTGGGCCATTCCAACTCATGGATGTGCTTTAATCTATCTCAGTGGAGTCCAAATGTTTTGCCATATGACAACAAAAGTTAAAAATTGAATCATAAATGTTTGTTTCATTGTGATATTTTATTGTTACGTGCTCAATAATAAACTAAACATGGAATACTTTATATACAGAAACAAAGTGACATTTTTTCTTTGTAGGAAATGGACCCAAATAGCGTCTCGCACTTATTAAAAAGAAATCACTTCTGACATTTGGAAGTCAATTGTCATAGGCTAATCTGAGCAACAAGAACAGGCCTGTGAGAATAGAATGAGACTGAAAGAGTAGACTTTAAAATAATTCTATTAGATTATAAATCACTGAATGGCATAGCACCAACTTTTGTTATTGTATTAATCTTCCAGATCACTCAGGTCTTCTGGTTCTGGTCTGCTCTGCATCCACAGAACCAGAACCAAACGAGGAGAAGCAACATCCAGCTTCTATTCACCACAAATCTGGAACAAACTTCCAGAAAATTGCAAAACAGCTGAAACACCAAGTTCCTTTAAACAAAGGCTAACAACCCACCTGTTTATATTTGCTTTGGATTAGTATTTGGTGGAACATTGACATATTGATGTGCATTGATTTGATGATGGCTGTTGACAATATGCAATGTTTATTGCTTGTTTTTATTTGGTAATTGTATGTTTTTATTATGTGAAACACTCTGAACTGCCTTGTTGTTGAAATGTGCCATGCATATAAACCTGACTTGACTTGACTTGGATGGTCAGTCAAATTTGTGCAATTGGCACATAAATTCATAACAAATAACCCCAGTCTGGACTTTGGACAACCCTGATCTACCCCATTCAATTGAAGTACTGATTACATTTTTGTTGTCCCGCTGGAAGGAAAATCTCTTTCTCAGTCAAAAATCTTCTGCAGCCTCTTAGCTTCTCTGTCTCTTTCTACAGAATAGCATGATTCTGCCATGACCATGTGTGCTCAAAGTTTTTTTTTTCCCAAATGTTTTTTTTTTTCTTGCCACTCTTGCATAAAAGCCAGATTTGTGTAAAACACAACAAATAATTGTTTTTATTCTATTTGCCCAGCCTGCCAGCACATATTCCGTTAGATTTGCAGATGTGCCATTTTGGTTAAGGGGTTGAAAAATGCTCCGTACTTGTAATATATTTATTTGAATAATATACCCTCGTCATAAACACTGGTCTTTGCAGAAAAATGTTATCTTCTTTGAGCTGGAGCCATTGTATTTCATTTAGTGGTGCTAGAATGAAGAGGGTTGAATACAAATGCACACCAAACAGTATGGATTTTTATTAATAAAAATACTGCGTCGTTGGATTCCTGTAACGGTTCTTTGACATTAAATTTGTTTGTAGTATGGGAGAGTAACATAACTGATTAAACTCTAACGTTTCTGTTATTTGTTTAATTGGGAGTTCTAGGTGCTGATCAGCGCCCTCTAGGGGTTTTTTTAATCTCTGCTGAATCGTTTCAAGCCTGCAGCATCACGGGTGCGACGTCCCACTTCAATTATTGGATGTGATTTTTATGCGGAGATTCTCCCCTAATATATAAAGACGAGAACTTTTTGTTTCTCTCTGAAGAGGCGGAGTTTGCCTTACTAGCAAAAATACGCTTTCTGCCACGCCAGCCTCCGAATCACAGGCGAAACAGAGCAAATGTCTGAACTGCTGATGTTGTATTTTTTGTTTTATTAAAAAAAATAAATAAAAAAAAAAAAAAATCTTAATCTTAAAAAACATTGACATCTTAAAATGAATTTTGAAATTATTTATTTATTTATTTTACAGTTCTAGACCCTGAAATAAGATTTATTTATTTATTTGTTTGTTTATTAATTTATTACCTTTTTTGAAATCTAATTTTATGGTAAGACTAGCGGATAAATTATTTAACAAAATTTTTAAAAATATATATCTTCCCCCTCACCCCCCTTTTTTTTGGTTTCGTGATTCGAATCGAATCGATCATCAACCACTTTAAACGTTACACATGTATTTAGCGAGGTAATATTGTGACATGCATGAATGTGAACAAAAAGGAGTGAATGAAATCAGTCAGCAGAAACAATCTGACGAGGCTCTTTTCATCAGCAGCACCATCTTGACTATCTGTGGAGGAACAGAAGCAGAAACAGTTTCCCATGGGGATCGGATAAATATAGTACCTGAAAGCCCTCTCTCTCTCTCACACACACACACACACACACACACACACACACACACACACACACACACTCTCTCTCTCTCTGTCTCTCTCTCACACACACACACACTCGCCATTTGCTGTTTGTGTAGGAGCGATTAGCCAGACACAACTGCGAAACTGTTACCTTTATGGTGGCCAAGCCGCAGAATATTCTGTAAGATGATCCGGCTGTGATGTGATGGGAGATGAAAATGTGTCTAAATTGTGACATCAGGCCGGGATCATTGACTGGAAAACTGGAAAACTCTTTTAGTTCCATATAATTATGTGCTATGAATTCATATCCAATTTATATTGTAAACTTTTAAAAGCTTTGTTTTTCTTTTTGCCTGTGTTTTATTTTATTTTATATTGATACTGTTGATATTTAGCGCCAAACTTATTCAATCTTCTTCTATAACACATCTGATTGGTAAGAATATAATTTTAATCATTGAGGGTTTTGCAGAAATTAATTGATAATATATGAGAATAAATAGTTGAAAAATTTGGAGCTGACAAGATTGATAAAAAGGGTTCTCTTGTTGTTGCTATTCCGTTTCTTTTTAGCTGGTAAATTATGAATTATGAGCATAATAACTTTTGACGAACATTAAAAATAAAATGTTAAAATTGTTAATTTTGCATTGCATTTTTTGTAAATTCATTGCAATTATTTTTTTAATAGACATTTACTCCTAATACCTTAAACACGTCAGATTATTTTAATCGTTTAAAAGAAATGAAAATAGTTTTAATTTTTTCATAAATTTATTTACAAATAATTTCAGCTTACAACACCAGATAACTACATAGAATTACATATATTTGATTTTTTTTATTATTATCAATAATAATATTATTATAAACAGTCTTTTTGCACTTGATCGTGTCTTGTATGAAATGTGTCAAGTCGAACCTCCAATAGAAAAAAAGGAAAAATCTAAATAATTATCACAGATCTCAAACAGGAACAGAGGACAGATAAAACTCAGACGGGTAAAATTATTCTCCCTTTTTTTTTTTTTTTTTTTTTTACAAATATTTACAAATGTTACCTGTACAGAAATACTTTCCTTTTCTTTTTTTTCTCTCCTTTCTCTTGTATTTCAAGAGTCTTTTCTCATGACTTTACAGTCCAGTGCTGCCTGTTGATTTGTGCTCTTCACGCCTCCCACTGATAAAGTCTCTATATAAAAATAAGAGTTTTTTTTATTATTATTATTGTTTTGTTTTTTCTCCTTTGCTTTTCAGTCACTGTGCCGGCCATTTGGAGACCGCTGCCGCCGTCGCTGACGGTAAAACGTGTCCAGAAATAATATTTGAAGGGACGCTGAGGATGGGAGCGATCGCGGCTGAGGTCCGGGTCAGAGAGAGGGACTGCGCGCTCAGCAGGGCCGACTGAACGGTGACCGGAGGCCGGAGGAAAGCCTGGGCGGCGCCCGGCGTCCCGGACGACGAGCTGGACACCCCGATGATGTTCTCTATGCTGAAGGACGGCCTGTTCGACGGCTCGGACTTGATCATGGACGCCGTGCTCAGGCTGTTGAGCTGCAGCTGGAGGCTCGGGCTCAGTTGAGAGTTGAACGCCTTCCTGTTGAGCTCCGCCGAGGGCAGCAGCGGGACGCCCGGCGGGAGCATGGGCCCCACAGGTGGGATGTACGGGTACTGCAAAGCCGCCGGGTGGGAATACGCGGCCGGGTGGATACCGTAGTGCCTCCCGTAGGGGCCTCCGAGGCTGTACGCCCCGAAACTCTGCATCATGAGGGCGGTCTGGTCCCTCAGCACGTCCGGCTGAACTCTCTTGAACCTTTTCCTCCTCCTGAGGAAGCTGCCGTTGTCGAACATGTCCTCTGAAGCCGGGTCCAGGGTCCAGTAGTTGCCCTTTCCGGGGTTGCCGGGCTCCCGGGGGATTTTCACGAAGCAGTCGTTCAGCGACAAGTTGTGCCGGATGGAGTTCTGCCACGCCGGGAACTTCTCCCGGTAGTACGGGAAGCGGTTGCTGATGAACTCGCAGATCCCGCTGAGGGTGAGCTTCTTCTGCGGGCTCTGGAGGATCGCCATGGTGATGAGGGCGATGTAGGAGTAAGGCGGTTTCACCAAGCTGCTCTTGGGCTTCTGGATCGCTCCTCCCGGCGCTGCGCTCTGGTCGTGACCCTCTCCTTTCCCTGAGCCCGGCTCTCCTTCCCCGGAGCTCTCGCAGCATGGACTCCCTCCTCCGGACCTCATCTCCTCCTTCTCCACCTCGATCTCGTCCTCCAAGTCGTCGTCGGCCGGCTCTCCGCGAAAGCCGTGCAGGATGCTGCCTCCCCCCGGGCTGTCGCAGTCGCTGTCCACCCTCTCCATGCCCTCGTCGTCTCCCTCGCCCACCACGTCGATATCCACGTCCTCGGCTGTGAGCACAGTTTGGCCGGACATGTCGCTGGCTCGATCGCTGCCTCCAGAGAGGGTCATCTCACGGCTTACCTCACACTTTAATGTATTCAAAAATAATAATAATAATAATAAAAAAAAAAAAAAAAAATAGGAGAAGAAGAAACTCACAGAAGTGGAAGCAGCTGTGCAGCGGCCGGTGCGCGCGCACCGGGGGGTCTGCTGGACAAAAAAAAAAAAAATAAATAAAATAAAATAAAAAATCGGAGGTCTCCAACGATCTGAAGGTGTGCAGGAAAAAAAAACTTCAAAGTTCGAGAAATATTCCCCACGCTGGAAGTTAAGCGGGGCCTGAAAAAGCGGTGCGTTTTGTCTCAGAAGTTATTTGGAGAGAAAGCTCAACTTTTCCTTTTTCTTTCTTTTTTTTTTTTTTTTTGCCTTTTGCGCTCCGGCGTCTCTCCTCCTGAGCGGCGGCGCTGCGTCCTAAACCAGCGATATTTGGCGAGCTGAGTCGAACTGACACATTCTGCTTTTTTTGGGGGGGGGGAGAAAAGGCCGGAGCTTTTTAACCGGACTGACTGATCGATTACTTCCCCCCCCCCCCTTCCTTGTATAAGATATACTATCAGAGCTGGACACGTGGTTCGGTGACGCCACGCCCCCCCCCCCCCCTCCCACCCTCCCTCCACCTCCCATCTCTCCTTCGCTTCCGAAGCTTTTGCTCTCTCCGCTCTCCGTTAAACCATGCAAGCTGGAGTTGTTTCTTGGATTTGTCAACAATGGGACATCAGCAGCGCCGCTTTCCGCTGATTTTCTGTGTTCGTCCGTCATAGACCATTTAACGGCGGCGGAGGGAGGAGGAGGAGGAGGGGGAGGGGGAGGAGGAGGGGGAGAAAATTGGCCTGCATGATTGAAAGATCTGAAGCGCTCTAACGTGGCTGCGCAAAAACAACCTTTAACTTTCGCTAATTCGAACTGTGTTGACATCCGCAGACAGTCAAGTTAAAGAAATCTGCTTGATCAAGCTTTGAGTATGTTTTTACCTTTTAAACTGTGAAATTGTGCATGAAAAAGTTTTTTTTTTTTTTTTTTTTTTTTTTACCATCTGTGAATTCTACTGCTTAATCATTTTTCCTGTATTGGCTGCGATGCGCCACTTTATGTTTGCATTATTCTAGATCCCGCTGTGAATCTTCAATGTGCGAACACAAAACATGATTTCCAAGTCTATTTATTCCTGCAGGATTAGTGGGAAGAGCGCGAGGAAGCAGCTGCTGCGGCGGAATCGACCATGAATGTTGGGGGAGAGGGACGCATTTCCTTAAGAGTTTGGAAGAGGTGCAAACGACCCGGATCATTGCATGTGTTTGCATTTGAAAAAAAAAAAAAAAAAACCATCTAGGAAATGTAGACAGCGGGTGAATTCAAAGGAAGCGTTTTTTTTTTTTAAAATTATTCATAGGCTTGGAGGTGAGAGATAAAGGTTGAAGTTTGGGCTCGGGAAAAGAGCGAGATCCTTTTGTTTCCGCGCTCCTATTTAGAATAATTGACGCGGACTTTGCATGCTGAAGAGAAATGTGTAGAACTAGGAATAAAATATAGAAAATTCGCACCACAGCTTAAAGAATTAAAATCAAGGAATTATTTTTTTTTATTTAATATAAAGGGAATTTAAATGCTGAAATATTTGTTTTATGTAGTTAAATGCTCAGTTTGTTATGCTTACAGGGGATTTATTTATAGCTTATTTATTGTATTGTTGTTAGAATTATTATTATAATAATTACTTTTACATTAAATTTACTTTTGTTAATCAGGTAATTCGTGTTAATTAATAACTTACGGAATTCAACTTACAAAAACGGAAGAAACCTAAGCAAAAATTAATTTTCGTTTTTCTTTGTTTTTTTTTTTTTTGTTTTTTTGTAAATCAATTTTTTAATTACATATTTTTTCTTTGGCTGTTGCTTGGTCGACATCTGATCAGCGCTGAGCAGAGGCGCTTCTCCCTGTCACACCTTTGCTGCTGTCCAGTCCGGGATAAAAGCGAGGATTAATCAGACGCCATCATTAATAACGCGCGTTCGGGTCAAAGGGACGGAAACCCGGGTTCCGATTAGCCTGGCCTCCCGTTTAATCTTCGGCTGACCTGTGAGATCCGAAGGTCCGTCAATATGGACTACTTAGCAGATGAAACCAGAGTCCGCGTCAACTTTCATCCTGCTCATCCTTGTGTGTGTGTGTGTGTGTGTGTGTGTGTGTGTGTGTGTGTGTGTGTGTCTACATGTGTGCGTGTGTATGTGTGTATATGTGTGTTTAGGGAATCGCTCATTTGGTTGCTGCTTTTCTAAATGAAAAAAGAAGCACCTTGAAGAATTTGATTCTTTTTTTCTCTGAAAATGCTTAAAACAACATTTGTTTTTCTGTGCTGTAAAGTTGATTTTTAGCATTACTTTATGCATCAGTTAGAGTCATGCTAAAAAGACTAATGTTTTATAGAAGTAAAGCAAGAAGTTCAAATAATCTACTTTTTGAAAAAATATTATTCATGCGTTTGAATTTATTATTATTATTTTTTAATGAGCCAGGTATCTTTCACCGTTTCCTGTTTTGTCTTTGAACCTGCAGGTGCAGCTGGCACAGCCAGCCCTAGGCATAAGCAAGCCACAGTCCTACTCTGGACCTCTCTGGAGCAGGGGCGGAGGGGGGGGGAGGGGGGGGGGAGTCCCACTGGGCTGCTCCACCTCTCACACAAATGTAGATCTTAGGCTCTTTGAATTGTTCCTAAATGTAAAAAAAAAAAAAAAAAATCTGTTAATTTTCTAATTTGCTTTAAGGATTTAAAATGAATTAGTACAAATAAAACATAACAAAAATAAAAAAAAATTGATTTGAAAATAAAATTGATTTAGCTTCAAAATTTAAAGAATTACCAGTATGAAACAAACTAATGTACAGTTGAATGTAACGTAACTAGTGCAATATATATATTATATATATATATATATATATTGTACTTACAGGTTAGTCAAATTTTATTCAAGCTAATCAGTCAATAATAAAGACCCTCCGTTTCCCACCCAACTTAAACCTCACTTTTCCCTCCCTTTTTAACTGCTGTTACTCAATAAATGAATTGGGGCCCAAAGGCCCAGGGCCACATAAAGTATTGGCTTGGCTCTGTGTAAGTAGTGTAGTAGTTTCCCGCTGATAAAAGCTCACTACAACAAGCACAGAGTGAGGAGGGCTGAGGGGGGGTGGGGGGCTTTCTAACCTGTCCTTCCTGTGATCTTTTGAAGCCTCATAAATCCGCTTTTATACCTCCGCAGTTTGTTAATGAAATGTGCGTTTTAAGCACACATGCACGGCTTAGCGCGACAAAAACCTTTTAGTCTAATAAGCCATCTTGCTCCTGGATGAAACCGTTGGGAGGGACACAGAAGAGACGCAGCAGCTCAGGTGATGGAAACAGCGTTGGAAAAACTACCACCAAGGTCGCTGGTATAACAAATAATTGTGATCATAATAATGTGCTGCTCCGGTGAACTCTGATGAATATACCCCCCCCCCCCCCTGTACCCCCCTTCAGGTTACACCACCGCTGCTGGAGTCAGAGGTCAGGGTCACCTGCGGAAGATAAGAGCGTTTCGGTTTGTTCAGAGGCATTTAGGCCCAATAAAGGCTAAAAAAAGGCTTATTCTAAATATATTCTTGCAAATTTAAGCTTCTTTGGAGATAAATAGCCTACAGAACGTTTTTTTAAAGCTATTCTTCAGTCGGTCACACAAACACAACTTTTAAAATCTAGTTTGCAATTTCTTGTAGGTTTTTAAATGTTTTTCTATATCTCTTTAAAACTGGATTCTGTACTTTTCATCTTTTTTTTCTATAATATGGAAAGAGCAAGGCATTCCGACATATCAGCTCAATTAATTAGGTTAGAGTGCATCTGAGGGCTGCCGCTTTATTACACAGATATGATAAATTAATGCTTTGTTGGCGCGTCTGTAATTATGCTAATTATTTTATACTAGCAGCAAAATCTTCACCCTGTCAGATTTAATAACAAGTGAAAATCTCAAGCAGCTGTTGGCAAAAAAAAAAAAAAAAAAGAAAAAAAAAATGGAAGCGAGATGTAATGGAATTTATTTTTGTCTCAAAAATTGAATGTTTCACATCGGACATTGTGTATCCCATCAGAGAGATGACGGTAGGTTTTTTTTTTTTCTCTCCCCTTTTATCTACGTTTATTTTTATTTTTTGGAAATCACAATTTTCAGTTTGCCCCAAAAGAGTCCACTCCATCAAGCTGCGAGTTTGTGTCAAACAATATGACGGAGCTCATCTTTAAGCTCCTCCTCCTGCTGGATGCGCGGCGCAGACGCGGGGCCGGACACCGAGCACGCGGCGTCTCAAGCGCCTCTGCGCGCGCCCGATTCTCTGTTTGTCGGAAGGCCCCGTTTTATAAAAATGTTTGTATTTCTACTGAAACGCAGCGAATTTGTGTTTTCTGCACCTGATGCATGACGCATCTCATGCTTTTGTACCAAGCAGCACATTCGTGGTTTAGGGAATAATTTACTATTAGCAAAAGCCCACAGATTTTTCTTCTGTTCTCTTACTTTTACAATACGTTTCTAGAAAGTGAGCCCGACCATTGTTATTTTTTTAAATCCTCTTCTATAGATGCAGGATTTCAGTGGGTTGACTTATGCCAATAACAGCATGAATCAATAACGCTGAAAAAGTGTAATGTTAGACAATAGACAACAATAAAACAACAAGCTTTCAAAAATTCTATATAAATTATGTCACGTTTCTATGCAGTCTTAAAAAATGAAATATTTACTTTCTTGATTTTTCTTCTTAATACATTTTCATACGTTCCTTTATACATTGGTGAAACGCAATCTATTAATTAATAAAAAAAATTAAGTTCCATGTGATTTTTTTTTAATCTTTCAAATTTACACTTGTATGAACTTTGAAAGACTACTCTTGAAGGAAAAAATATATATATATTTTATATATATTTTTAGAAATATATATATTTGACTCTCATATAAAATAGTTACATTTTAGCCCCCAAAAATATCAGTTTTTATTTATTTGTCTACTTCTTAGTCAAAAGAAAAAATGTCGCCACCTGTCCATCGTTTGACCGCCATATCCCGACACCCCGGCAGCGAGAAGACCACTGGGAGGGGACAGACCTGCATCAAACTTTGAGGATTTTCATCCGCTGATGCCGCTGATGCTGCTGCTGCTGGGAAAATGACACCTCCAGCTAAATGCAGAGTGGGGATTACCATGCCAATGTATACTTGTTAAATACTTACGGTGTCACTCAGTTTGCAGCTCTTTGTCATTCAGAGGGTGGCTGAAAGTTGCGCACGCATGAGGCAGATGAAGGCCGCGAACAGTTACGAATTGGTCCCACATCTGGCCTTTTACGCGCAGTCAAAACACGCGTTGTGAGCCTGAAAAGGGGCCAAACTCTGACTTAGTAACACACCCGAGACTGAGCGAACAATGACATCATTTACTTATGTGGTTTAATAATAATAAAAAAGAGTAAAATTGTTACATAAAATCATAATAAATGTTTATTTTTGCAACAATTTGTGGAAAGTTGATTCTTCTTCACTGATACTTGGAGGAAAGTTTTATTTGTATTTATTTATTTAAAAAAAATGAAAATAATCTTCCTCAGGAAGGTTACCGGATGAAAATGGAAAAGCATGCAGATATTCATGTTTGCATATGAACCAGGTTGGAAGGGACCTTTCATTCAGCATGACCCTTGAACTCAATATCCTCTGCCTATTGATGCATACATATATATATAACATCACAGTAAATTACCTTCTGCATTCGCCTGCCCTGTACCCATAATAATGTTCCTTCACCTAATCTGTCAGGTTCCACTCTGAGACACTTTACCTCTTGTCGAACCCAATTATTGCAGAAGATGAGGAAGAGGCAAAAGGTTTTGGCTTGGCAGAGAAACATGTTTGGATTCAGAATCTTCTTTATTGGTAATGTTATGCTAAAAATAGAGACATTCCAGAAAAATACTGTTCTCACATGACAAATAACAGTATTTTCATGCAGCCTTTGTTTTTTTTTAATTAAAGCAATATTTTCTACACTATCTCATATTTGCTTTATAAAAGTGTCCTTGTCTATTATTGCGGTGGGGAAGTGCACATCCTTATCAAAGTCATGGTGCTGTCTCTTGAAATTAGAGACAGCACCTCTAAATTGTCAATTACACAGAGGTTAAGTAGACTGAATAGACTCAATGATTCAAATCAGGTGGTACAATTTATTGCACATCACTCTCTGGTTTCATTTCACAGAGCACTGACAATGAAGCGCCTTTATTTTACACGATAGGTGAATAAAATTGGCACAGATCCTATCTATACTGCTCAGTTTTTCATGCTACTTATAAAAAATTGCTCAACAAATGATTATTTTTTTTCCATCTTTTGTTTAGGCTTATTATGAACAGTAATTTTTAGATCATGACATAGATCCACAACAATTGTACTTGTTTAGCATAATAACCATCAAATGGAAATAACTGCATCAGTCTTAAATGCGATATGCTTTTAAAAGGTGAACTGGCATCCCATAATGAATTTTAATGTTAACTGATTATTTATATACTGATTTGTTTTGGTTTTCCATTTGAATCATGAAGCATAATGCAATAATACTTGTCATATGCACATCATTTTTTGCAATATGGGACAATCAGGGTGAACTTTCTTTTGTTTTTGTTTGGATCCTCTCTTTCACGCTGATATCTGCACTTATTTATAACTTGTCTGCAGGGAAAATATTTATTTAAGGAAATATATGGTTGATCTGTATTTTTAAGAAATTATTCAATTGTCCAGAATTGTGACAGACCAACACAAAGTATTGTGTAGTTGCGAAAAGGAAGAAAAAATATACATGATATCCATCATATTTATTTATTTACAAATATGAATTTGAAGTGTTACTTGAATAATGTGTCAATACATCTATGCAAGACAATTTTTTCAAAAATATTTCAAGTTCAGTGACTTTGAATGAACATCAATTTTCAAGCACTGACGGAGATTCTGGAATAGTTTTATATCCGAGTCATGAAAAAACTTTAAATGAAACCCTTCCATTGCAACACAGACTGTATGTTTTAGATTGCTGTCATACAGGAAGACAAATCTTCACTTTAGTCTCAAGCCTTTTCTAGCCAGTATATTTTGTTAAATTCGCCCATTTAATTAGCTCCATCTATTTTCCTATGAACCAGTTTCCTTATCTTGCATAAAAACACATGATGTTTTATGTTGGACATGGTGTATTCAGGTCAATGTGCATTTTCCACCAGACATAGTGTTCTGCATGAACACCAAACATTTACTTTGTTACATCCAACCATTATGCAGTCTTTTTGTAGTTCTAAACACAACATAAGGAAACACATGTTTATTTTCTATATATCTATGGACACTCACTAGACTTGACGTAATTCATTAAAGGGTCATGTACTTATTATTTGAATTTGAATTTAAATTTACATCAAAGGTGTGCATACATTTAAGCATAAACTTTTTCTTTCCAGTTGTTAAATCATATCTACAGCTAACATTTCAGTGATTATACACGTATTTCTTCATCAATATAATTAGTACTTACAATAACAAAACTAAGTTAAGTCTAATTATATTTATGATGGCTTTTAACTTAGCTCTTTTACCTTGTATCGCTTTAACTGCTTATTTAGTTCATATCCCCATTTAAATGCGACATACATACATGGCAAAGTTAACAATGTAAACATGGTTAACACTCAAAGAAAGTTAGTGCCCTGAAACCAGAGCCCATAGTCCAAAGTCAGCTACACAAGCATCAATATTTTACAATCTCTCAAGAATCCCCATTGCAGATGCAATCAATGCCTCCTATTCATTATCCATGTGTATGTCTTCTAGGTATGGCCTTTGTCGTTAGGCAATAATTCTCCCTTCCACAGTTCCACATCACTCCACTGAGCCATACTTTTACAAATGCCTCAGGGCTATAAATACTAATGAAATCTCTTTGCTTAATTTGATTTTGCTGGTACACTTGCAGTTATGGCTGAACTTTCCCACGAGAGAGGCTGATTGGACACTTTCAAGTCCTTATGGAAGCAGGAAAACATTCCAAAGAGCTGGGGAGATCATTTCCATAATTACCCCGATTGGCAGCCTAATGACCTTCTGTGACAATAAAAAGATCTCTTGTTAATTCCATTTCTGTCGCTGACATTCAAGAGATTCCTATCTTACATGTTTGAGGGTTCACAAGATAACAAGTGTACTTTTTTTCCCCCTCTCGAGCAAAAGAGCAGCTTCATTCAGTGCTGCACCCCCCTGTACCCCCACCACCAACGGTTCTGCTCTGCTCTGAACAGGATCTGCCTGAGTCTGCACAGCTCCTCTACTCTGCTCCAAAGTTGGATAATTTATGGACCAGGGGGAGATTATAAAGATGGATCTGTAAGGCAATCAATTCCCATGTTGCGTTTTTGAATGGTGGGATAGAAATGAAGTGCAGAATAATTAAAAAGATCACAAGTCCCCCCTCGCATGTAATAACGAGCAGGTCCAGAGGCGGTGGGCTCCTCCACGGTGCCAGAGGAAGCTCTTTTGATGTGACTGAGAGGACACCTCGGCTGGTCCAGAGCTGCTGCACAAAGGGATGGTTTCACCCGCCACCACACACTGAGGGTGCATTGCCCACGCATGCAGAGACAGTTTGACCAGGCAGATCACAAGCAGATACTGTTGTCAGAGGAAGCTGAGACGCTTTTTTATCTGCTTAGATGTCAGGGTGACTCAGAGCTGGCAGTGATGCAGAGTGTGTGGGGGTCTGTTTGGAATATGTTTCACAGGACACACAATGCTCAGAGTGTTGTTGGATGTTTAAAAAAAAAAAATCATCCGTCGTCGGTGCATGAATGGGTGTCAAAATGTACCGTCGACCCTCTGCATGCACAGCTGTGGGCCACTTTGACCTGATAAATACCGCTGTAGACTCCTTAAAATTCTGAATACATTAAACTTGATGTGAAATTTAAAACTGTGGAACTGATGTCCCTTTATCATCCTTATTTTCAATCAGTGACAAGATTCTGTGGGAATAAACATCAGACATTTAGTCTGTGCAGCAGAAGTAGCATCTGCTGCAGAACAGTAAAGAAGATTATTACTAAGAGGAAACACCAGGACGTGTTTGTGCATCATTTCAGGATTAGGACCTATTTAGACGTAACTATAAGATGAATCACTTTAGTTAATGTCTTACAGGTGAATCAATGGGAAATAGTGATCCCTGCAATTGTGAATTATATTTGTTATTCATCAAACTCAGATCTATTTAAAAATGATTAACACAAACACACGCTGCTAGTGAAAAGATATTACAGTAACTTTCCTGTCCAAGTACGGATTGAGCTGAAGTTTTAAGATATTAGGGAATTAAACATTTAAATAATTATTTATTTAAAGGGTTAATTGATCTAGTCCTGGTTTTGATTCTGGCAACATTTTTGGAAAAAAATGTTACCAAAAAATGAAAAAAATTTTGCCGATCCATAGTTGATTGTTCTCAACTTTGGGTTAGGTCATTGGTCTGAAAAACATTGATTAGTAATCTTGTGTTGAAAGTAAAGGTTCTGTTTCAGCAGAGGTAAAACAAAGAAAAACAACATTTTCTAACTCCTACAGTTTGCCAACAGAAGAGATAAACCACAATACAGTGCATAATATTGAGTAAGAACATTATATTTGCCTCCTATGAGTAGAAATGTGCACTTTCAAATGCACTTTTTTAGAACAATTCAGATTCTAACAGGAGTTTTCTTGATAACTAAATAAAGTTTATTTACTCTTTAGAAGTATCTCATCATTATTCTTTGAAAATGCCAGGAATTTTGGCAACAAAAATATTCATTTGGACCAGAAATCCTTATGAAAGTGGATCTTGGTTTCTGACTTATTTTTGCCTGGTAGTTTTTGGCTCAAGGAAGCGGCTCGTCAAGAATCAAATCAAGTGTGCCATTTAAACATGTTACAATCAAAGTGATGCAGTAAATAGTTATTTGGCTGCCTTCTTCTCCGTCAGTAATGCTCTAACTCAAGAACTAAAGGCAACTTAAATGACTAATAGGGCCATGTGACAGGACTTTAAAAAGTTGCTCAGAACAGCAAATTCAATTATCATGTTAGAATTCTGCACAAAAACAATCTATTCTAGTAATTAGAGGTATTCCTGTCAGATGACTCACGTTAGTGGGACCTAATGCCATTTGGAAGATTCTAACGCCTGCTTTGAATGTTATCAAATGTTTACAAAAGAGTTTAATGTGCGAAAATGCAATCAGGGAAGTGGCTGGTTATTCTCTGCCGGCAGAAGCATTGAGCAGTGATTTTCTAAATTGGCTTGGTGGTGTATTAAAAAGTAACAAAAATTAAATTTAGGAAACTTAACAAAACACAACATTTAGGCAGGATGTCTATGAGTAGACAATGGAAGATTGTTTCTTCACTCGTTTAAGTCGTTAGTTGATTAAAAAAAAAACACCTGTGCTTTGACTTGGAATGTGCAGAAATGATTTTGGTCAGTTATAGAAAACCCATGATTACTTAAAATGTTTTAATCTCAAGGTACAGTTTAGGAAGTTATAAAAATGAAATTATGGTTTGGACACAAATGACAAATAAACAGCTAAAATGCAGAAAAAATAAAATAATATGTCCAATTCTACAAAAACAATAAACCTATAGTAAACCTATAGTGCCTCGAAGAAACATTCAACTGTTTCCCTAAACCTCCTCACATCTTTTCAACTTATAACCACAAACCTTAACGTAATTGGAATATTTATGTGGCAGAACAAACAACTGTATGCATTTATATTCAGCCCCCAGAGGCAAGACTTCATTGAAACAACTTTCACCACAATTAGAGGTCAGAGTCTTTAGGTCATATATCAACTAGCTTTTCATAAATAGTCTAAAATCTTTGCCAGTTTTTCATTTCAAAATAGCTCAAATGGAGACTGTATCTGAACACTAATCTGGAGTCCTTTCCACATGTTCTAGTTGAATTTCATGGATGAATCTGAGATATGAAAATGCATTATATTGTAGCTCCCAGTTTCCAGTCTCTTGCAGCCTCTAATACTTTTTTCTTCTAGTATCATCCATGTTTCTAAGAAACTAAAGAATCTTCCTTGTGGTGTTAAAGTAAATGATGCCGCCACTATCACTGTTACTGTTGTGTTGCATGGTAGTTTGAAAACAATGTATCAATTTTATTCATTTTCACAATTATGCTCAATGTTTTTGTTGGTTTATTCCATAGTATCCACCAAAAAACACAATCATTTCTGACTGCAATGCAACAAGCTGCAAGAAAAAAACCCCAAATATATGATTGTGAAATGCACAATTATAATTTTGTTAAATTTTCTTCTAATCTTTGGTTATTTGAAATATATTGTGCTCATGTTTTAATTACACATCACTCTTTTTACCCTGACTGATTCTCCTGGGTCAGGTTTTGCTGCTTTCTACAACAAGTGACCAAACCTTTGGAGTTTCACAAAGGCCACATTCTCCTCCAAGTTGCTTTTCTTCATCACCCAGCTCCAGGGCAAGGCAGATCTGCTGAGACCCCTGCATTGTCTGCCCAAAACCACATATTAAATTTGCCCTGCACAAGCCATTTCATTGAGTTGTGGCAGGAATTCCTTTGCTGGTTCATTCATCTGTGTACATGGTTTGGAAACACATTAGAAACAAAGCAAGCCAGTCAAAGGATAATATTGAGGAAGTAGCATACATTTCAAGTTTTGCAGGCCTATGTCATTTCTGTTTCATGCTCTTTTGCTCAGTACCAGTCCATGCAGGGGAAATACTGTGAAACTAGCTGCAAGCCATCCAAAATTTCTCCTTGCATGTGTAATGTTTTGCTCTTCATTAGGAATTCTGGATTTTCCCCGCCAGGAATGTCAAGTGAATACATAGAGAGGGAAACTATGAGCGCTCCCCATGCACGGCTAACAATTAACAATAGATAATAAAGACATAAATCTGATTTTAGACAACCAGGCTGTTCTCATTCAAAATATTTTAGAGTCTGTTTTTTGTTCTTGTGAGAATACCATGATTTTGTATCATCATTATAATAAGAACACTGCAGAGTTTTGGTGCTGATGCTATTTATTTAAAACAAACAAATACCGTTTATGATTGTCAGATGTATTTATAATTATTGTTTCACACAGTTGTTTTATAATTTATACTTTATGTCACCAATCCATAAAAAAAATATAAATAAATCTTAAAATATTAGAATTTCCCTATTTTTCTTAGAGTTTTATTTCAGTAAGATAGAGGTTATTCATATGCTCCTCTGTTCCGCTTGGATTTTGTTTCTTTACTTCCCCATTTTGTTGATCTTTTCACCTATTCAAACAACTTAATGCAACCAGCCAATTATGGTAAATTGCTAACAGATGAGCATCCACATTACCATCAATACCTGGCATAGTAAAGTGAGAAGCTTTGACCAATCAAAATTATGATATAAATATTTTGCGATCAAACATGTTAATTCCGCTTGGGAATTAATTTGATGTTGTATAGTTTCATAAACACTTTTCTTAATCCAGTATAGAGTCAATACAATAATTGGTTCATTTCTCTCAACGGATTGCTGGGAGCTGCTTGTTTGTTTTGATGTCTTATATTGTTTCGTATAAACCAATCACAGTCCCCAGATGACAGTCACACCCAGCACCGTCTTATAAGTGTAGTAAAGTTATTTCTTTAAACTGCGTGCTTCCAAACCGGTTCAAATGATATTCATGTAATAAGAAAAGCAAAATGTCTGAAATTGAAGTGCAGATATTTAAACATTTTGTAGTAAAATGTTTGAAAACAGTAAAAATCTATAAATGAGCCTGGCACTCTGCTTTAAGTCCAGGAAATTTAATGACTGATAAGTACAAACATCACAGATCCGACTTCAGGAGTGTCTACAATGAGTTCACTGTGCTCACATTCTAGGACCTATTCCATCTACCTCAGGATTCCCCCTAATTTATCAAATTAATTGCTTTGTAAACATTTGATCAATTTCAAAGATGTGTCTCATCGCTACAAATTGTATTAGCCCAAAACCAAAGTCATCTGATGGCGATTCTCTCCATCGCCGGTGGCATCTAAGAGGTCAGTGGCTTTGGCTCAAAATGATCATCTGACATGAGTGAGTGAGCATGTTGTGTTTGCAGATCAGGGGCGTTTTAGAATAATACATTCAATTTACAACCTAACTTATTTATCACTGACTAAGCAGCAAGGTAAAAGCAGCCAACAGGCCCATGGCGACTGTGGAGGAGCTGCAGAGATCCATAACTCAGATGGTTGAATCTGTCCACAGGATAACTACTGCTGTAAACTCAACATACTGACATTTATGGAGGATAGTTTAATTACTGAAAGGAAACCTTTTTAAGTCCTTGCATGTTTTCCCCCCAACCAGCAGACACAGCAAGCCTGTGGAAGTGAATGTGGCCTAAATCAAAGAAACACACTGAGAGGCGAATGGAAAATGTAAAACTCTACATTGTACAATCAGTGAAAAATAAATAATGATTTATTTTTGAGGATGGTGAGTGTTGGACTCCACAAAATATGTCTTTTGTCACCGATTCTGTTCCATCCTCACTGACTGAGCTATATTTTCAAAACAAAGAGGAATAAATTGTGTTTCCATTACAAATGTGTACAAAACATTGTTTATTTTCTGCTAATGTCAAAAAAAAACACAATTTCACAATTGCACTATTTCCAATAATTAAGAAATACAATTAAAATCACACATTAATAAGTTTTTCACATTATAAGTCATTGAAAAACAAGCTGCGGAACTATCCTTCACTTACTGCCTGTCGTCTTCTTTTTCATAGCTTGTGCCGCTGGCAACATCTGGTTGTTGATTACGTAATTCATGTCATGTGAAAAAATGTATTTGCAAAACAAATAAATAAATAAACTATGTATTATGTTTCTTAAACTTAACAATCATGCTCCACTTTTGTTGATCTGTCACATAAAGTTCATTTAAAGTACACTGAAGTTTGTGACTGTAATGTGACAAAATGTTATACAAATTCACAAGAAATCTATACTTACATTTTTAAATGTGGCACCACTTGGGCTTTGTGCCATTCAAAACTGGAGTCACACAAGCAGAGGAAAGGCTACCGGAGGTGTCGGCCTGTAGAGATCGCTTTCCCCGTCTGCTAGGGACTCATGCATCTTCACTCCAAAAATACTGACATTCGGAGGCATCTGTCCCGCAGAGTCACACAGTTTGCCCTGTTCTTGTATTTGTCTGGTTTTTCAAAGATGGAGTTCTATCACTGTACCTTGATCCTGTCTTCTAATGCAACTTGTGTGAAAACTTTGATTTTTCCTGTATTCGTTTCATCATTTTGATATTACACAGCTGATTGCATTTTGTGTTTGTGTGTAAGTGGGGTATCATCTCCCTAGTGTATTCTAGGCCTCTTACTCAACTCTCACATGAGGATGACACAGGGCGTCTGGTTTCACAGTAAAATTAGTTTGACATCGATGGAGTCACAAATGTCACCATGTGGTCACTTTGTTTTTCACTTCACGACACAGAAGTTACTTTAGCGAGACTCAACCACAGCCTTTGCCCTGTCTTAGCTGCATGCCTGTCATTGTCTGTCATTGGTGAAAACATCTCGGATTGGTCCAAATTACATTCTTTGTTTCATTTCGGTCATAAATTTTAATGATTTATGTACAGACTTTCAGACAGTTTTGTGTCTGTTTTGACCATTTGGAACATTGCATGTACCTCAGGTTGTGGCTTTGTCTTCTGACAGTTTAGAGAGCCAAGTTGCTTCTATGTGGTCACATACAGATTTGGAAATAAATGAAATGGGTGATAATTTCTCAGAGTAAGCAAAAATATCCACTGATTTGAGATTACTTTATTGTTCTACATCTACAACTACAGTTAAAAGTTTACATTCACAAACATGTGCACTTATGTCATATTGTGACATCAGAATAAATATAAATAGGTCTTTCATGTGGCCCATGACCATATGTGTACTAGTATGCTAGTTGTAAATGAGCTCAAGGACAACAAGAGCCAAACCACTCAGGTTTTAGTTCAGATCTCAAGTTTATTTGATTATTACTGCAATTGGGGAGTTAATGTGATTCTGTTCTGGTTCGAAAAACATTTTTGCAGAAGGACTTGGCTCACCAAGAAGGTTTTAAATCTGCAGTTAACACAAAGTAAACCACAGATGTTGAGTTGTGTTGCACAGCAAGCAGTGAGTTGTTGCCACTCCCTGCCCAGGTCATTTGTTTTCAATGGCTGAAGGACTCTGTTGGCCACTCTTCGGCAGAACCAAATTAAGAGTTCCATCCAAGATGGATGAGTTCAGAGAGGATGAAAGATTGGCGGGGTAGTCAAAAATGTTTCCTCTTTTTTTGTTTCTTCCATTTCACTTGTTCTTTTGCTGCCTTCTGTCAGATAAATGATCTGAAAGAGAAACATGATCTGTCTTGTTTTCACTGCTGACTCTCCTCTGTGTTGCTGTCTCAATTCTTTATGACAGGACCAAAACATGAACCAAGACACAACTGTTTGACTCATAGTTATGCAATTAAGAATTAAGTAAATATTTGGTTTGTTATATGAATAATTCAAAGATATGTTGTGAAAACTTGGTGACACTTTATTTGAAGGGGTGAATAAGATTGACATGACACTGCCATAAACATGACATAACACCTGTCATGAACATGAATAAGCCTTCATGAATATTTAGGACTGTTGTCATAAAGCATAATTCGGTAAATTATGACACTTTTAATACAAAGTTGACATTATTCAAAATGTCTCTGTTATGACAACTTGACATTAACAAAGAAATCATAACTGATATAAATTTGTTATAAAAGGATTACTGATTCCACTTTAAAAATTAGGTAACTTTATGTCATTAAAGGTAAAGTTTAAACATTAATGAATGTTTATGACAGTGTCATGACAGTCTTATTCACCCCCCTTCAAATAAAGTGTTACCGGGAACTTTAGTAAACTTGGAAACATGTTTTCTGCACTAAGGGCTCTTTTTATGGTTAAATGAGGAACCAAAATGTTAGAAATGTCTTACCAACACTTTCCAGCCTTTCATCTATCCTTACATTTGTGTAGATGGCATGATGTGCTGGTTTTGCAATCTCTTGGTCTTATTTTTCTTATCAGATAGATTCTGTTTGACATACTTTTTCCTTCTACATGTTTCTCTAAATCAGGGCTGGCTGTGGTTAAAGTTATTGAACCAAAATTTTAATTAATCACAGTTAGTACATGGATTAACAGGTTTGCTACAGCTTTTTCAAATTTATTTTAAAATTACTGTCAAAAGTAAGTAAAGGGAGAAAAAATATTAAATAGGCAAGATACAATTATAATGCGGTATAGGTAAAAATTAAGATCTTACCCATCATACCCATGTTTTCCTACCACTAAATAAACATACTCAAATTAAGGATTAGTTTTCTTCTACACTTGTAGTGTAAGACTATTTTTGCTTTAGAAGTCTATTTTAAACATGAAGTGTGTAAAAGATCTGGTATATTGGAGTAGTGGATAAAATAAAAATGCAAAATAGATGGAAAGACTAAGATGGGAAGCAAATATATTCTCGTTTGTCACTTTATTGATAAATTAAAATCCAAAAGACAAATATTTTACAAAATATTACATACATATGACTAGAAAAGTTGAAAAAGTTGTGGAAGTCTTTCTAGAGTACATTTTTTCCCTATAAGCTTAATTAAATTAAATGTATAAATAAAATCAAAGCTTAAGAGTAAGAGATCAGTTGTGATCTCAAATCTAAAAAAATTAAACTTAATTTCTCTCACCCCGTTTGACTTTTCTTGTCAATAATCTGTATGGAGACATTTAACTCTTGCACAAAAAAAGTGAATTCATTTAAAAAGTTCTACTTTGACTTGACTTGCTTGCTGCAGATGAGTGATAAGTACGAACTGACGTGAAAAGGCATATTCAACTAATCTATTCAGGTAAAACATTTGCAGATATACTGTATAATTTAATTTTTTGCATATTTTTTTAAAACCAGAAATAGAAAATCATGTGACTGTACTCTTAATGAGGGGCTGAGTCAATCGCTGCCTACCAGATCATTCTGCAGAGTGAAATCGCTGCCCTAACTACAAATGAATAGGCCATGTGTTGCCTTTGCCACCTCAGCAGTTTCACATGTATTTCCTGTCACTGTAAGATCTTGTTTAACACTGATTTGCCACCATTATCATCTTCACCTCTGCTGGTACCCTTAACTGTCAGAGGTCCATCTCCTTATGTCCAATCCATGTCTTTATTTTACCCAAAATGGCTCAGTAAGGAATTACTCAACAAGACTGCCTGGGTTACTTGTCTGTAAATGGGAGTTCCTTAGCATTTGGTGGCATTTGGAGAGCTTGATCACATGCAAGATCTTGGGTCGTTTATATGGTAATAATTTAATGACATGGTTAAATTAGTGGTTTAGCTGAATGCCTCGCTATGAGGGGCAACAAAGTCAAAGGCATTGAATAAAATAGAAAAGAAAAGAGAAGAGTTACAGAGAAGTTGAGAATCATATGACTTGTTCTAAAGATTCATATTGTTTTTAAAACTGTTCTTAGTTGTAAATGACTTGTTAACTGTAGTGTTGAGAATCACAACTGCGGTCCTTTATGGAAAAGGAAAACTTAAAACATTGAAGTGAAAGAAAACGAGAGCGCTGTCCTAGTAAAGAAGAGAAAGGTCAAAAGGATAGAAAAAACAGAAAAACAAGTAATCAGTGACAATAATCTAGTAAATGAAGGACATTGAGCTACGTAAAGAGTAAAACAACAGGATTAGATAAAGGCAGGTGTGATGATTATCAAATGGAGACCTGGAGAAGATTGACAGGTTCTATATTTTGGAAAATTGATTGAGATTTGATCAATTCAATTCACCTCAATGCAATTAATTATGCAGCACCATTTTATGTCATCTCAAGACACTTTGCCTAAAAGGTCAACTCAGTCCAGTCATTCATACATTACAATTAATCTTAGTTATCAAACAATACAGTCAAGTCAACTTATTATTCAAATTGGACAATATAAGTTGTCAAAGGAAATCTATCACAGTTCTTAACTTTGTTAACAGTTTCTCAGACTGAGCATGCTTGATGCAACAGCAGAGGAAAAAAAATGCAACAAACTCCCTTTTAGCAGGACGAAATGTGCAGTAGAATCTAGCTCAGTGTGAACAACCATCTGCCACCATGGACTGGGGGTCTGAGGAGACAGGCATACAAAAAGAGAATCTATCATCCTATTCTGGAAAAGGGAGTCAATGAAGGGCAGCTAAAAGAGGAGAAATTTGATCTTTCTTTTTAAAATTTATCAGAACTTTTACTGCAGCATTTTGGAACAGCTGAAGGTTTTCACCTGAATTTTGTGGATTTTCTGATAGTAGAAAGTGACAAAAGTTCAGCATTTGAAGCAGCAAATACATGGAAGAATTGTAGCGTCATTCCTAGACAAGATATTTCTAACTTTGACCGCTATTCCAGGGTGATACAAGCAAATCCTAGAAAACTGTTTAATGTTGGATTCAAGTGTCATATCCATATCAAAAATAACTCAGATGTACATCCTGCTGCAAAGTCCCTTGAATCTAGAAATAATGCTTTGGGAAAGAAACTCTATCACCATGCATTGCTGTCGTCATCATTTAGAAACTGAGCTGAAAGTGTATGAGAAGCTTTTATAGCACATAAATGAATTACTTCCTAATTTCGTGATCACTCAGATTTTGCTGTTACACAACAATAAAACATAAACAGTTTGTTAGCGAGCTCAGTGACGTTGTTTTGGGTTCTAAACAACTCCCATGTGTGATTTCACACAGTGTGGACCTCCTCTAATAAGCTCTGCTGCTGTTGTTCTCCTTCTGCAGCCCTCCTGAAGAGGACGCGGAAAGTTGTCTGGATGTTCTATGCAAATGTTTAGTGTATTAGCATACACAGTTGTAATTAAAGTATAATTAGAGAGACAAATGGTGCTGTGAAGCTCTGTGCCTTGGCTCCAGAGTCTGTTTATCAGCAGTCTCTTGTTTGGTCGGCTACAACAGGTTTATAGGAAACAAGCGCCGCCAACTGCTGCATTAATTGTTATCGTTGCCTTGGAAAGCAAATAGGTGCCATAGCGCTGCAGACTGTGAGAGGAGAAAGCTGGAGAGGGACCGGGACAAATTAGTGTGGAAAATGAGAGTGTCGAAATTATAGAGGGATTAGCATAGACGATAATGAAGCAATTAAAGAGTAAGCGCCCAGCACTCAGGTGCCTTTACTGAGCTGGTTCACTCCAGCTGCTTTCAGGCACTCTGGTGCAAATATATCCCCCACGGTGAGGGGAGGTAACTCGCTGTCCTAATGCATCACAGATATTGACTGAGATGAGAGGACTCAACATGACATGCTGCAGTGTAATGCAATGTGACAAAGCACTACACAGTCTGACACAACAGGACGTGGCAAGATGGAGAACATGACATTTCATCACAGAAAGTAACACAGAAAAAAATACAGCAGAGCTAACTGGCTCATCATAGGAATAATGAAATGCAGCTTTAAGATGCTCTAGCATTATTTTTATTCTTCTTAAGCTTCTTATGTGTGTAGACACCCATTTTAAATTCTTTCATTTTGGATGAAATCAAACTTAATGGAAAGGGGAAAAAAACAGTGTGTTCCTAAAATCCTTAACCTACATGCACTTTTGGCCCAAATTTACATAACAAGAAACATGTGAAAAAGCAAAAATCATGTTTTTTTATGTTTTTTCTGTTCACCTCATTGTATCTAAATTTGGTGAGTCAGTGTTTATGGATAGATTGTCTTAAACACAAGGTAATCCTGAAAGAAAACCTGTTAGTCATCATAAAGACATGGGATGGAGATTCGCCTTCCAGCTGGGCAAGGGCTCTAAATATACACTGGAATAATTTAGATCAAATCATTTCAACATGTCATTTTGGCCCAGATCTACATCCAATTGATAATTTATGTCATGATTTAGAAATATCTGTTTATAGAGGTCTTTGACCCAGATTGACTGTACTTTAACAATTAACATAAACAGACATAAAGAGTAATTCTGCTCAAAAGTGGGAAAATGTAGCAATACTTTTGAAAGAAACTGTAGGTCGGATATTATATCACTGTAGGGGGTGAAATAATTCCCAAAATGGCTAACACAAGACTGAGAAAAAATACTTTTGCAGAAGAGATGAGCCAGCTGGAGCAAAGATGGAAGAAAAAAGAAGAAAATGAGAAGAGGGGAGACGATGGAGGCTGTCTATTGCGATGCTAGACATTTATGGTTAGGGGTAATGAAGCCCCACTCAAAGTCAACAGTTCAGAAACTCCTCTGTCCTCCTAAAAGAGCGTTTAATTTTTAACATAAACTTGCACTTAGGTATGCATGAACTTTTGTGAAATACTGAGACGTGTGTATAAAGGAGGCTTAATGGATGATGGTCATGTGCTTTGCTGCCGGGGAATGATGTCAGCCCCGATCTCGTTCCCGCTCTGCAGCTTGTTCAGCTTCTCCGATAAAGGAAGGCCTAATGTAAATTTAATTTGGAGTGATGTATGGTGAAGATGGGTGACTGAGAGAGACCGGGCTTCTTGGTTTGGGGTGCAAAGACAGGGATTTGAGAAGGGAAATGGACTTGTGCGGAACAAGGTGGAGAATTTGGAGACAGAGGGCTGTGGATGAGCGGGTGACGGGTGGGGTGATGGCAGGGTGTGTGTTGGGGGTGTCTAACATGTCTCGGTGGGGAGAGCAGCTGGATTGGGTGCTGCCACTCTGCCAACACTGTCTACTTTAAGCAGGATTAATGACAACAAACGATCAGGCCTCTATTATGTGTGAACAGGACAGCACACACATGCACACACTCCCAGCGCCTCACACGCTCTCCCATGTCTGATTTACACAGACACACTCAGCCCCTGCTATGCCACATTTACCCTCAACAATGCGGAGGGGAGGGACAGTTGCTTTTGGTTTCCAACAGGAGGGCAACATCTGAATGGGAGGTGTCTAAACACTCCCTGATTTTGGCTCCTTGAAAAGCCCCGGCCCCTTCACTCCCTGTTGCCCCATTGTCTCCCTTCAAATGAAGTGGACAAATGCTAAATCAATGTTTTTAATGCTGCTCCTCACCATCTTTATCCATTCTTTCCCTTTTTCCCCAACAGATTGTAAGAATATTGATGGTCATTACTGTCATGATGGCAGTGATCTAAGCACCCCTGTTTTTTCCTGATGTCCTCTGGGATCATCCACACTCACACCAACCAGAAGTCACATTGCAATAAAAGCAATCCATGAGCTATGAGGTATTTCCATCATCTACCTTTCTTCAGTGTATGGTAATGTTGCTGCTACACATAATTTCTTCATGTGCAGAGATGAAATACAGATACCTTATGAACCTAATGAGTTTCTGCAAGTCATTTCCCTTCAAATTGTCATGAGGTTATTAGAAAAAACCTTAGAAATTGCAATAATTTTACATTGAAAGCAGTTATTGTTTCAACATGAAATGGCTGATATGTGAAACAAAGCCAGAGGTGTATTTCCTTCCATAAAATAAAGCTATTATATACAATTTTTCTATTGGACATGTTGGTCTACTGCTTAATTAGGTACAATGATTTACAATAAAATCATTGTAATCTGTGGCACTTCAGTATTGTGTTTTGATATATTTAGGATTTATTCAGTTATTTTCTTAGTTTTAACATTCCTTGTGCTTTTGTTCTGTTTTTCGTATTATTCTGCTCTGAGATGCAGTCCATCCACAGCAAGGTATCTGTGAGAATGAAGTCATATTTATGCATTTGGCGTTTCGTCCACACTAAAACTGATTTGCAGTGCTAAAAACAATTACTTTTGAAAACTATACCAAAGCGGAGATTTAAAAATTCCATATTTGTTGTTGTGTGTATACATGAGAAAACAAAGATTTAGAACATTAAAACAAATAATACGACAATAAATACTTGTTTTGACATGATTCCCAGTAGACATCATTTTATGTTTCTTTGAATTCTATTATGATATTTACAAGTGGTTCAACCAATATATCTGCCCACATATGAGTCTCCTTGCACCATGTTTAATTTGTAACGAAAGTCGCGTTTGGTTTGAAGCAACCTGATTGGCTGACATAGGTTTTAGATTTGCACTGCACTGCCCCCTATGGGTTTGTTATATTTAAAACAAACAACGCTCAGGGGTGTAATTGTGTGGGTTCATGTGGATGAAAACTGATCCTGTGTGTTTTATATATATATATATATATATATATATATATTATATATTATATATATATATATATATATATATATTTTTTTAAATGTATTTATTTATTTATTTATTTTTATTATTATTTAATGATGTCACGAGATTTTTATTTTTTTTAAAGTCCTGACTATGAGGTACAAGAACTCAGTGTCACATCAACCTAGCCTTGTCACCAGTCTGTTTCCTTGTGCTTCTTTTCTGAGTGATCATTTTAAATTTGTCCTGAACTAGCTTTTATTTTGATCGGTTTTTGAATTTCCTTCAAATAAAATGGTTTATTTGCTTTATTGCTCTTAGATCCGTGAACCTGGTTAGCAACTTTTACACAAAACATATTCAGACACATCCATGTTTAATCTTTACAATACTTTTCATTGAATGTTTAAAAATTCAAGAAGGATAAGGAAAATAACGTAAATCCACCATCATCATCGTCAACTCCGCAGCCTGCTGTAGCGGAGGATGAGCAGGGGTCGAATGAATAGTGAGTGGTATTCATCAGAGCAAGAGGAAGCGTCAGCCAAGATCCAATTATATATATTCATTAAGTGATAATGATATCATGGTCTTTTAACTGAGAAGAAAAGGGAGCGTAATTGAATAATAACAGTTGTACAATCTCAGAGGATTGTGCCCCCTCTTCACATTCCCACCAACACCACACAGACATGGTGACCCCTCCAGGGGAGGGGAGCAGGAGGGAGGGCAGGAATAAGACTGAGCAGCAAGGATTGATGGAATTCTATTACTCCCTGATAGATTTATTATGAAGGCCTGAGTGGACTCTCTGCACCACTTTGTCACTCACACTAATCAGCATTTGGGGAAAAAAGTGGGAGGGTGCATGTCCCACCCAACCCCCCCTCTGACACTCCTCCTCCTGCCCTTCTGCCCATCACCAAAGACAAGGTTAGCAGCCGTCTGACAGGCAGACGCGGCGGGTGGCCATTTTGGATCCCCGTGAGCCGAGGCATTGCCGTGGCAAATGGACCAGCTGAGCTCCAATGACCTCCGGGGTGATCCCTTCATTTGTTTATTAATGGAGGGCAATGTGCAACACCATAAGGGTGGCGTGTCGTGCAGAGATCAGCAGAATTCGTACGGCAGCCCATTCTGACCACTCGCTGCCGCCGTAGCATCCCCCACAAGTGGGACTGAAACAATTTGTAAACACTTAGCATGGCAATGAAGCGCAAGGTCAAGTCCTCTTTTCATTTAGCTGATATGAGATGACAGGAGGCAGGTGAAAAGATGAGAGGGGCATGTATGCACACGTGATCCCTGGAACAAAGTTAGAGGAAGGTATTGTCACCTGTTGTTTTAAAAAAATAAATAGAGCGATTATCAAAATTTGGTCTAAGAGGTTGTTAAGGGGCACATACATTTTAGGGTGCTTTCACACCTTATAGTCTGGTAGAATGGGTTGGATTGGGGTGCAAAATTGCAAACCTGTTTTATTTACAGCTGCTGCAGTTTCCTTTCACACTGCATTCACAATCCCCCTAGCATTAGACTCTCATGCTTGTTTTAGTTATTTTTACCCAGAATGCCCTGCTATATTGTCCACACCCTGCTTTTGGAGCGCTCCCGGACATTCTAGACAAATGAACCAGAGTTCGATTAAAGTGGACTATATATAGTGCAGGTGTGAATGCACCTTTAGTCAAAAAACTATAAATGTTGAAAGGATGAAACATTAAGAAGTTATAATTAGTAGATCATAATTTTAAAATCAACTTATTAAAATGGTATCACTGCCTCGTAATATGCACCACAGTTGGAAAAAAATCAAATTACATGCTTAAAGTACATTGAATGCAATGGCATAAGGGTATTTATTGATCTTGTTGCCTTCTGTTTGCTCCACAGTTGATTTCTGATTATGATTTCTGTTATGCTAACTGATTGTTTAGCTTGCATAGTTAATCTAATCAGCACTGAGAAAAAGTGGGAGCTTTTCATTCTGTTAGTTTAGGATTTATTTGTTGACTATCAGTTCAAAACTTTGAAATTAGAGGAGAAATTAAAAAATGAGTCTTTGTGATCATCAACTCATCGAAAGACAGATTTCTCTAAATCAGCGTGAAAACAAATATCATATTAAATATTGACTAAGAATGCAATTGGAAATATTAATGTGTTTTCTTTGCAAACATTTTTGGGGAAAGAGGTTGCTTGGGTCAGGATTATCTGTAAGATTTCAAAATGTCATATAGGGCAAACAATTAGTGTGTAATGGATTGTAGGTAATATAAGAGAGGAGAAATTAATATAGCTTTTAAAATCCTAAGAAAAAAAGCTTTTTCGTCTCCTTTACCAATGATGTATAATTTTTGGAATCTATCATATACCAAAACTTTAAGAGATGCTACTTTGCTGAATTAAGAAGCTCTTTTTCTTCCTGTCTTTCTTCCAAAAATGCATTTGGACTGAAATGGAGCTTTTTGAACTCAGAGTGTCTTTGATTTGAGCGCATTTATTTTTTATACAGTCATTTATGTGTCAGTCCGTACAGGTCCTTCTTTGGGTCATCATGTTCATCCGTCATGTAATCATAATTCCACCAAAAATACAATGTTGTACATAAAGTGAACATTTAATCATTAGAGATTTTCACTTTCATTTGAATTATTTTAAGAACAGAAACCTATGAAACTCCTGTGATAGTTTAGTGCTGTTTGTTCGGTGTGCTTTTGACAATCATTGAGAAGCGTTTTTCCCACAAAGTTCTTCCACCTCTGCTGACGACGGTCACACATTGTCTTTAACGTCAGCTGTTTACCTTTCGTGCTCCTTTGATACAGACATCTATTTGTATTCTGAGCACTTGGCCTCATATAACATGGAACAAGATAAATATTTTGAACCATCATACGCATAAATAATTGATTTATGTCACACAGCAAAGGCCGATATCCCCACTTCACACGGGTTCAGCCATGCTTTGTTTTGGGCTGGAGTAGAACTGAGAGGACAATAATGTTTACCCTGGTGGTATTGCAATTACCAGAAGAAAACAGTTGCGTCCAGACACCCAAGGCTGTGTCGAATTAAAGAGTGATCACAAACAAGTACAACACTGGCTTTTGTTTAGAGAACAATAAACAAAGCTGGTTGAGGTGGTCCAATGATAAGGTTTCTCTCATGGGATCGCTGAAAAATGTGGCTCATGCAGAAGGGGGTTCAAATTTGTGTCTGAACTGGACTGTCATCTGTTTCCTATATGACTGCTTACTTCGTACCTCCTTTTGCTGATTTAAATCTGTCTCTGTCCTTGCAGTTTCTCTTTCGCTGTCTGTCTTGTCTGTCTTTTGCTGTCTTTCACACACACACACACACACCACACACACACACACACACACACACACACACACACACACACACACACACACACACACACACACACACACACACACACACACACACACACAGAAATTCTCATTACCTCATTAGCAGAGGCAGCTCTCATTTAGCTCTTTAATGATGGTTCGAGATGAATGGGCCTGGTGCTGATCCCAGTGCTGTGACTGGATTAGTGATAATGATGGATCTGTAGGAAGTGTGACAGCCTCATCTCAACTCTCTCCAGGTCTCATCCTGTAGCCCAGGGGCCAGCCAAAGAGAGGTCCACATGCCAAGTCTGGACCCTTGGTTAAGGCCCCTGTGAATGAAACACTATTGGTCAGTAATTAAAATTATATTACATTCAAGATGTGAGTTCTAAGATAAAGATATTGTCTTGTTTGTAACTTAGTTTGTAATTTATTTACATGTCATGCTTGTTGTGGAATTAACTGTTACTTCATTGTGACTTTCTACCAAAGCATTAGTAATAAGTAATTTACAACATCTTATTTGTGTTGTGCCAAGCCATAAGAAATGCAATTTAAAGCTACTTTTTATAAGACGAACAGGTCGATTCATGCCTAGATCAATTATTTAGATGCATTCAAATTAAAATTTTGTTTCCATTTAATCTATAATCAAACAACATTTTTTTTGCATACCACATTTTAGCAACAAGGCAATTTAAAGTGTTTTGCAAAATGAGTTGTTACTGTAAGCTATAGTTTTCTTTATTATTTTTTGCTGAATAACTTTAAAATCCTGGGATATAAGAACAACAAATTTAATGTTGTAAACAGCCTATTTAAGTTGCTTGTTTTAAAAATGTATAACTGATTTAGAAAAGAACAAATGTAAAAGGGTCAAACTTTGTAAGGTGGTTGCCTTTAGAAAGCTTGGAAATTTCTGCATATCTCCCATCATACCATTCATGCACTTTCACAACATACAGGTTTTAGTTTGTTTTAAGGCATAGAATAGAATTTTTTTTACTAAAATCTCATTATTATGTTTAAAAGCCCAAAGCTAATAGGATGGTTCAGAAAATTTTAAAATAAATTATTTGTTATAAGCAGTTAATATTTTATCTGTCTTGTCCTGGAGTTTGCATGCTCTCTCCATGGATCCTTGAGTTCCCCAAATCCAAATGAAGAGTGCAAACTTCCCATATGAGTGAGTGAGAGCCTGCATGCTTGGCTGTTCTGTGTCCTCCCACTGAAAAGTTGGGCAAAGACAATGTACAGATAAAAGAATATGATGTCATGGAGATTTTTAAGAAGTCTGCTTTCATCAAGGCCACGCTGCGATGAGCAGATAGTACAATAAAGTGAAGAAACACACAGAATATTCAATTTAATGAATCAAGGTGTTCTGGTTGTGGAAACCAACTAATTCAAAGGTTGTTTGAAACTTTTTTGTCTCATTCTTTTCTTCATCAAAACTCCTCCCTCTTTACAATTTAGTGTAAGGCGCTAAAAGGTACTAGCCTGTGGAAAAGACAGATTTTTAAATTAAACATTTTTGTGTAGTATTAATGTTAGCATTTTATGTCTTTATTGTTTTTGTGTTTATTTTTACTAAGTAGAATTATAAAATTGATCTTGTTATGAATAATAATTATAATCCCCAATTGTGTCATTTAATTGATAGCTTAACATTAATATGTGAAATATTTAAACAATTTTCTTGTTTCTTTACCGCTGTAATGAAAACCTCTCACTAGGCATGGAAAAAAAAAATCATCGTGGAGACAGATTTCTTAGCTGGATTACTAGGAAACTGATCATTTATATACATTAATATAGGTTAACATCGCCCATCAACTGCTACATGAGAATGTCTTTTATGTGAAGCTGTGTCACTTTACTGCCTTGTTGACTGCCGAGCCTTTCATCATCCTTAACCCTGAGGCTCTGGTCGGTCCCCTACAGTCTGGCCCTCAGCTGATCCATCAGACATGCTGGTCAGTCTGCAGCTCCTTCAGACCCAGGCATCCAGTCTAACACCACGGGGGATCGGATTCTCCGTCTAGAACGCACAGCAAGAGCACCGAGACCCACAGAAGGCTGAATTAGTTAGGCCTATTACACTATTTTGAGGTCTTCATTAAATCCTAACTAAAGAATGCCTTGTAGCTGGAGTTAAGAATTAACAAATATATTTTAAGATCACTACAAATTTTCTTGAACCCCCAAAACAAATCCAAGTCTTAAGCCTCAGTGCCAAAGGCCAGAAATTCCAACTAGATAGATGAATGAAAGCATTTCATTCATGAAATGCAGTTTCAGCTGAGATCTTATTATGCAGACGAACATGTTCAAAGGTTTGTGTTAGATTTCATATCTTGCTGCTCCTAGACTTTCATTCACTCATCCACATCTCTTTCTGTCACGAAGGCTTAGTTTACTGAACAGCTCTTCAAAAAACTGTAGAACTCTGTCAATAACAAGAATTTGAGTCAGAATTTCACCCTCTAACACAACCTTCAAACCAATTAGACATATATGAAATTTAGTCTGAGGAGCAAAATATGCCTCCATATATAAAATACTGAACTACAATGCCCTTTTCGTCATCAGCGTGAGTATCACATTAGTGAAGAAAAGGCCTAACTGTGCCAGAACATCTTTATCTGTGATGTGGAGATAATGTAGTAGCCCCATTTCCCTTCTCCTCCCCCCTGCACGTTACCCCACAGTGTGCGTGCCCAAGGCAGTGGGAGCCCTGGCTCCTGTGACTAGTGGGTTTTCTCCCTTCAGCAGCACCACTCATCTCCCTCTTTAATGTCATTTAGCTGCGGGGTGGCCAGCGCCTCTCTCGGCCATTAATCCCATTCCAAATGCCATAACATTTCCCAAAAAGCCCCTGCTTCTTAAAGCCGATAATTAGAATGTCTATTTAAAGTTCACAGCTCTCCTTTGCCGTTATCAATTAAAAGCAGTTTAAAGGAGATCGGCAGCAATAGTCAACAAATTAAAACCTCTTCCCTGTTACGTGACGTTTGGTTGAGAATGCATAATAGGGGCCCAGAAACAGGCCCCTTTTTTGAACAGAGAGCAACAAACAAGATTCTTTTAAACAGTGTCATTGTTTTTAAATTGTTTTATACTTGTGCATATGTATGAATTAATTTTGTTTTGTAACCAGGTTGCTGTGTACTGCAGATTTCTGCCCAGGTGCCCCTTGAAAATGAGATCTGTATCTCAATGGGGTTTACCTGGTTAAATAAAGGAAATAAAAAATAAATAAATAAAAAAATTTGGAAACAGTTCTGCTGAAGCAGAAACCTGCTATGAGTAGGTGTGTTATGTTAGGGGAGCAGTAATTTGTCTGATTTTTAGAACGGCTGTATCATCATGTGATATAATTTCATAAAACCAAAAATCTGATATGTAACAGGGGCTATGTGAGGTTCTGATTAACATTATCAAAGCTTGGCAGACTGGATGTCAAACGTCAATGGAGCAACAGCAGAGCCAAGACACAAGGAGACATTGTTAGGAGGATCAAAGCAAATAAATATGTAAAAAAAAAAGAAAAAAAAGAAATGCCTTACATTCCTCTCACTGCTAATTATATTTCTGCAGAAAAACATTTTGATAAATGGCATACTGTAGGCAACAATCATGCAAAGTACTGGCAGTTCCTTCCAAGTAAATTTGCGTATTGCTTTAATGCTACCTTAATGTTTTTGCATCACATCATACATTAGATTTTTAATAAATTCATAAAGATGAGACAAAAGAAACACCCTAGAATCATCAGGACAGACAGAAACTATATTTCAAAGATTTTAATTTCAGGCCATCTCATTATCAGCTTGATGATGATACATTAGCATCAGACAAAGGAAAAAGATCATTTTCCAAGTGGAAGCCCAAATCTTATTGTTGGGAAGGTACCATCTGGATCTCAAAGGGCTCAGCTCTCACATTTATCTTCCTCTGGTACATCACAGGAGTCAGCAACGGGAGGCCACACAGATCACTGATGAATTATGTACAATTTTTGGGAATTGTTTTATTTGTCTGAGGGGAGCAAAGTTAAAATTGGACTGAGTTATTTACAAAACAAGGCAGTAGATGACATTCATTACTCAAGTCATTTGAAGTTTAGGTATGCTGCCTTGTAAACTGTTCACGTCAAACTAACTAATCCACATTTTCACATTTTACAAACAGAAGCCTCAGTGTATTTGATTGGGATTTGACATTACAGTCCCACATAAAGTAGTGCATAATAGGAAGTGAAAAGAAAACAATTTATGTTTTCTTTATTTATAAATTAAAATCTGAAAAGCAGTGCAGCCAGTTCCCAACAGATATCACCTAGTTTTTAACTGAAGTACATCTGTGTGAAGAGAGTTGGAACATGACAGTGAACTAACGGGGTTGTTAAGGCCTACTCTGTTCAAAAGTGTTGCTTTGACTGCTTAGGATTATTTGTTCTTGAAAGTAAATTTTTGCAAAGGTGAGAGAATCATCTTGCAGGATGTCTGCCTCCCTTCATTCTCCTACCAACTCTGACCAGCTTTCCTGATGCAGCTGAAGAAAAGCGTCCCACAGCATCATACTGCCATCATGAACGCATTCTTCCATGTTTGCTGTGTCCCCATCATAGCTGATGACAAACTGCAAGTAGGGCTTGCTGTGGCATTTTTTCAATAGTGGTTGCCTTCTTGAATGTACAATAGAAGACCCGTACACTGCAAAAACACACAATTTTGCCAGGTTTTTGTCTAGTTTCTACTGCAAATGTTTTAGTGCAACTGAAAGAAGACAATACTGACTTAAAATTTACTTTTCAGCACATTGCTTTGCTTATGTGTGGGTAGAGTAGTTGCCTTGCAATCAGAAGGTTGTAGGTTCAATTCCAGCTTCCTCCTGCCACATTGTCACAAGGAACTTGACTTCAAATTGCCTACTGATCTACATATCAGTATGTGACTCTAGTGTAAAGTGCTTTGAGTGGTCAAAACAATTGGAAAAAGCAATATATAAGTTCAGTCCATTTTCAATGAGCTTTTATATCTTGTTGAAAAGTTACAGTGAAAGCTATATTTGTCTAAGTGTAAGAAAAAAGGGATAAAAACACTCAATGAAGTTAGAACAGTGGATTTCAGCAGCAGTTAGAGTAATTATACACTTTATTTGTCATAGGATTAGATGGAGGTAAAATAAAAAAAACATATTTATTTTACTGAAAACTGTTATGTGCTACTTTGTACACATTTAATCCCAATAAAGTACAATGAAGTTTCTGGCTGTACTGTGACAACTTGTCCATAAGGATGCATTTGATTTACATGGCAAGGTAATAAGTTTCTTCGTTGAAAGTATAGTATTTGAATGGGTGTAAAGAAAGTCCACACATAACATTGTTGGACAAATAGGAACAGAAAAGAGCCCTATGTTTGGTGCCACTCAGAGGGATTCACAGTTGCCCCTTGTTCTTCCTACCTCTGACTCCAGCAGGGTGATCTAGAGGAGGTGTGTCTTCTAATAAAACATTTATATCCAAGGAAACAGCATGTTCAGCTGTAGCCACAACACAGGCGTTGACACCGGGGGCTCTGTTTGAAGTTAGCCACAGAGATTTGGAGGCTTTTCTGAGGAGGCCCCATTGTTCAATGCATTCCCCCTTCCCAGTCCCTCCTCCTGGTGCTTAAGTCTCACAGTAGTCTGCAGCCACTTCAAAAGATGTCCCCATATGAAAGAGCTCAGTTTGACCCCCTGCCCACTGAGTAGCAGCTAAATCAGTAAAAAGAAAAGTGGGGTAATTTGTATGAACACAGTAAGTTACTGCGCTGGAAAACAGGAAGGTCGTGTCTTTGCCACGGCCTGAGCCCATAGCAACAAGGCATCAATGCAACATCAGTTTCCCCACAGAACCATCTTGCACACTCTCAAAACGATGCATGTATACAAGGCGCAATTGTGGCAAAACAATTAGGCTCCAATTTTTATTCCACAGGCTCACAAAAATGAAGGCAGAGTGAGGACAGGAAGTGTGTGTCTTGCACTTTTTTTTTTCTCCTACACTGGCACGAGATAACTATCCTGCTTAGCCTGGGAGATAATGTCTGATAATGGAGGACTAATGATGCTGGGCTGATTGAATTAGGCCAGAGGTTCAGTGGGTCAGAGCCCTGGAGCCCAAGAGTGACTCACCTTCCCCCCATCAGCACCGCACACACCCTCCTGGGAAAGGCAAAGATCGGTGTTTCCCCCCAGTCCCAGTTTTTACAGCTCAACCAAAATTCTCATGGCGCTAAAATCAATGTTGCCATTGTTGGGGCCAAACGGCACATCCTGACCATGGCCAATGCAAAGAATTCCAAGTGGCAGGGCCTGTTGGCCTGTTGGGATCCACAGATTTGATTATGAGGAGGGCTAACGTTGTTTTTCAAGCTTGTCGGATAAAGGAGGTCTTGTTTAGCGTCTCGACAATGAGATTTCTAAGTGGCATGTGAAACTGACCCAAGTATGTGCAATAATTCAAGCTTTTGATTTGACAAATGTTTTTGTGTCTTCCTCCTCATCTCCAAATACCTCCACTGAAATGTTCCCTTCTTCTCCTCCTCTCATCCTTTGCCAAAGTTCCAGCAAATACTTGCTTCCAAAAGATTTACCTTCACTCATTGAAAAAAATGATAGGAAAAAAAAGAAGAGCATTGAAAAGAACTCATTGTTTTGAGGGGAAAATGTTGGGCACGCAGATAAGTTTGGCTGTTTGGCTTTTGTTGTTTGAATTAAAATAAAGGTTTCCTTCTCTGCTGTCACATTGCATTAGCGGCGGCTGCAATGGCTGCTATCAGCCCCACTCCTGGCTGCTGCTCTGTGTGGAGCGAAGCTGACGGTGTGTGGAAACTAACACAGGCACTGTGCTGTGACCGCGTCACCTGCAATCAGCTCCAGCAGCCGGCCAGATTAATCATGACAGTAGGCAATATTTCCAACATTATTAGAAGAGAAACCTAATATTTTGGGACATCAGGGAACCCGGTGCCGGTGTCCATCAAAGTGAGAGCCTTCATTTAATGCTCCTTGGATGGCTAACCCTGGCACTTAACCCCTTTTAGGTATTCAATCTCTCTCCTCTCCTCCTTTATGCAGCGACACACACACACACACAGACACCTACACACACCTGGACACACACACCCACAAACACATATACAGGCTGATGGCTTATGATGAGCCATCCCTCCCAAATAGAGGTGATGCATTTATTCCCAACACAATTTCTCACTGCCATTACAGCATGTTTTTACAAAGCCAAACAAGAAAGCGAACACCTATATCTGCCGGCTAACATCAGTCCTATTTGCTGGGGATTGTACAAAGGGTATGGGGGTTAGTGAAAACAAAATGGACCTGCCACACCTGTGTACATGTGTGATTGTGTTTGCCAGCATGTGTATCTCTGTAGCTGCTTCGTATTCTTTACAAGTGTCTGTTGTAAACCATTATATCTGTTACTGGTGAGACTGAGGGCCATTACTGGACTTTTTTTCTACACCCCTAGAGCTGTTAATTCTCTGTATTTTGTTGGTGTGGTGTGTGTGTGCATGTGTGTGTGGGATTGAGTTTGATTGGATGTGATTGCATCTGGCACGCAGTGTGTGCAGGTGCTGTGAATCGTGGCGCTCCTGATCGTGACTCGCCGCCATCGCTCCCAGGACGTTTCACCCCTCAGAAGGTCTGTCGATGGACAGTGTGTTTGCGTATGGATTAACAAATGCTCCGACAGATACACACACGCATAATCATGCGACAGTAAACAATACGCACAGCATGTACACACATCATACAGCCTTAAGATTATGACTACCCGCTAACATTTAAACAATCTCCATCTAAATACGTTTGCTTAGCAAAGGTATGACCTTTTAAAAATTGTGACTTGTGGTGTCTAGTACTCGGACATTTGCATTAAATCCATTAGACAGTAAATTATGGGAACTTGAACCAGGCTTACTTTCCATAGATAGTGCTCTTCCTGTATCTCAGCACTTTGGGGACCATAGTTTTCCTCATGTTGTCTTTAATTATGTTAATGAATGTTTAAATGAGTCTTTAATTACTAGATAATTGTGTTAATAGAAAGTTTAGATGGTTAGGAGTAATGCTGAACCCCTCGTTGTGGCCCCTGGGAATTTACAACTTTCCCCAAAGACCTGCCATGTATGTGTGAAAACGCTTCTACTTGTCTTTTAAGCAGTTATTGAATGTAAAAAAGTTGGAGGTGTAATTAGCAAATGCTACCATACTCTTTGTGTTGTGTCTACATCATCTAAATCGGCCATGGGTGCGAATGATTTCAGACTTAACTGTAAAACGCTATCGCCACAATTTTTAGACAATACCTGCCTGACCGTTTATGTAGATTCTGGCCTCTTGTTTCCCACATACTCAGTTTGCCACATTAAATTTCTTACAAAGAATGAAGGTAAATACTAAATACGCAATTATGAAATTAATCATCGTCTTGTTTTTGTTTTATCCTAATTAAAGCTGAAGTGACTTCGGTGCTTGAAACTGTATTTGCAAAACAAACAAAAAAAAAAAACACAAATTCAAGATTATTCTATTTGAAATACTAAATACTGCTAAACACTTTGCCTGCCTAATACTCACTCATTGACATATTTTCTTTGACCTACAGGCATTTGCCAGTCTGTGTACATACACTACAGGCAGATGCTACACCAACAACTGAATGACATATCAATCACATTGATCTCCAGAATCGGTGCTGTTTATTTGCTTGTCAAAGGGCTCAATTGGCAATCAATATGCAGTTAGTTTAATTTTGCACATGACTCTCAGTGTGTTTGCGCATGCATGCGTGTCGGGGTGTGTGTGTGTGTGTGTGTGTGTGTGTGTGTGTGTGTGTGTGTGTGTGTGTGTGTGGCATTATCAGTCACATTCTCGAGCCTTATTCAGGGGAGGAGTGGAGAGCGATCCAATGTTGTCCTGCTGGCGTGTGCCTCGCCTGTGTTCATCAGGGGGTTTGGGGTGCCTAATACACCATGGCGGTCCCCCATTTGTTTAATTTGTAAGGCTCTGACATCAATTGTTGAGCTTCATTTGCCCCGTCGAAACATCACATGTCACAGCTAATGGGCCAAGCTGTGTGTATGCAATGCACTTGTGTTAATCGCCTGTCTGCATATGTGTGTGTGTGTAAATAAGAAAGGCCAGGAGATTTGTGTGAGTGTGTTTGTGTGTAAGTTGGTTGAGGAAAGATGTGGTCTGAAAAATAGTTCAGTTCTCCTAGACAGTTACACGTTTTCTAGAAAACTTTAAAAACGGAAGCATTTATAAAACATTTTGAAATACTAACAACCAAAAGCAGCAAAGCAATAATAATTCTTAAATAAGTCTCACACCACTCCAAAGTTTCTGTTTAAATGACGCTTTTCTCTTACTCTTCCTCTATGGGTTTTTCATCCAATTTAGTGTCACAGGAGCCTGAAGTGAACGAGCAAAGAGTTTGCGCTTTAGTCCATTCCACAGACACAGAACCAGTAAGCATGCATATACAGTACATATTCATATTCATTCAGATGCATACATTTTCTAATTGACATAACGTAAAGGGACGTACAGAGATGTTGTGAAAATTCTGCACCAAATGACTAGAATATTATAAAATTCCTGCAACATAATCAGGTCCAGTGGTCAGTAGAGGTACACTTGAGTCAGAGCCTGGATGACAGAAAGAAAATTAGATTGATTGATGCATAGGCAGCTCTGTCAGTTGTGATTTCTTTTTGAGCATTGAAACTTTTTGGAAAGTTCTACAAAATCTTGACTCACGCAAAAAATAAAAAGAAAAAAAGAAAAGCAGACCTTCCATTCACACTATGTAATGCAACACAAATCATGCAGATTGATTTTTTTTTTCTTTTATGGCAATAATTCCAGAGCTTCTGTAAGAACGAACAGTCCATTTGGTCCCTGCTGGCCATTCAAAAAGGATTTAATTGTGTTTGATACATAATAGACCTTCATGAAAACTCACATTTGCACAGATGGTATGCATGTGTGTGTGAGATAATGACCAGTGGTCTGCTTACTGTTGGGACAGATGACTTCAGAGAGGACTGACGGTGTGAGTCTGCTGCTGTGGTCCATTCCTTTCCCGGGCTTTAGTGACAAAAACAGACACACACAGACTGTATACTGTTGAAAATGAGTCTGTGCATGCCAGTATTACCACCCACACATACACATACACAGGCACACATGCAGAAATCTATTAGTCAGATGGTAAACAGCAAAGTGAAGAAATGGACAAACAAGAGCTACTGAAGGCCCACGCACAGCATCGATAACCTCATCGCATGACCCTCATCAGGGTTTATGCCCAGTCACATCAAAACACACTCTTTGTCACCAGGCCCCGAAAAACATGTTTGTCATGCTGCCCTTTGAGGGTTGTGTTCTCCCAACATGCAGGTCCATGTATAATTATTCTGCACATCAATAGTCACCATTCATTCTCTGTTATAGCAACTCATCGTCCGGAAGTGATCTAAATGTGACCGCGGGAACACATCACAGAATATTTAAAAGCAAAAGCGGGGGAGTCCAGGCAGGATTTTGTTGTGAAGGGCTAATACATTCACACCCACACAGATTGACTCACCCTGACAAAAGAGTCTGTGTTGTCTATTCTAGGCAGCTGGGCAGGATGGCGAAACTTGGAATCCTTTGTAGGCCGGACGAGAAGTCTGTCTTTGTCCCGTTTTTACAGAGTGTATTTTACCATACGCCTTTGCACGGCCGGTCAGGCATTCAACGTTGCAACAAGGCTAGGGAAAGTTTGCATAGATTAGCACTGTTATTGCAAATGTTCAGCCCACTTACGTGTTGATCGAGCCTTTTTCGAAATGCTGGCCTCGTCTCTGAAGCCTCCTTTACAGACTGCGGCTGTTTATACTTGTGAGCTGCTCAAAGAGGCAACGGTGAAGAAGTAAGGCCTGTTAGCAATACAGTGACTATAAATCAAAGAATTACTAGTTTGCCTTAAAGGTAGTTAAAAGAACATTGACGTTTTGTTCCTTTTATTCTTGTGTTTAAAGGAGACTTGGAGCCAAATGGGATGATGGATTGCTCAGTGAGTCAGTGGAGGTAAACAGAAAATAAAGAAATAAACCAACGTAAAGAAGGCTGGTTTCCAATATGTGAGAAAGTCTTTGCATTTAAAATAATCTATCTCTAATATTATAAAATGTATTCTTACCAGCAAACATTACATTTATATGTAAGACTTGATCTCCACTCCTTCTTGGAAAGATTTTCCATAACATTTAGAGCATAGCTCCAGGGATTTGGTCGTTTTCAGCCATTGTAGGATTATGGGGATTTGATTTAAGATCTCTCACTTTATCCCAGATGACAAGTCAGGCGCTTGAGACGGATTGAGTTTTGTCATGTTATACCACTCAAAGAATTTTAGATAGATGCGGGTTTGCAGTACCGTCTTCCTACTACAATAAAGCCCTTTCTTATGCACTATTGTAATATACAATGCGTTGCAAAAACATTCACACCTATTGGAACCTTTACACCTTGCTTCAACCATAAAGTAATTGTGTGATGCACCTTCAACAAGAAGTAAATAACATGTCAGTTAAATCTTTTGTATCAAAAGAATACACTTGGCACCCTGTTTGATTCGGGATTTGTTCTCTCACAAACCTGTTGTTTTACAACCGAGATTAAATTAAATATAGTCAGTCTCTGCTAAATAAGTTGAGTTTTGGTTGCACTGGATTTTATTACAGGGTTTCTGAGTAAAAAATTCATTTTTGTCCATAGAAACTTTCAGAAAGTCATCTATCCTTTTCCCCTCTCGTCATAAAAGAAATAAATTTAAAAAATCTCAAATTACTTTTTACAAGACACGCTACCTGAAGAGCAGACATGTCCTCATCCAGCTGAATTTAAGATCCATTCATCCCATTTGGGACGTGAGAAGCTTCTGACCTAAGGAGAGGTCAAGGTCTTGGGAGCCAAAAGAGCAGCTCAATGCAAATGTTCTGCTTCCTGTAGCTGTCTTCTTCACAACACTGTCCCCTCTGTGTTGACACTTACTTATTGTAAGTCCAAAACTTCCCATTTCTCACTTGTCTTGAATGCATTAATAGATAGGGAGTATCCTAGCTGTCAATCAAAATGAGCCTTTAGCCCGCTGCAGGGCGAAGATTGTTTCAGTTGCATTGAAGCATCCTGTTAGTTATTCAATTACTGTAAAGCACTGTTTCCTCCAATCAAGTTCAGTGAGTTAAAGTGATTTGTTTTGCATAAGGAATGCAGATATGTGCACGATTTGAAACACTGCCTATTTTGTGACCTTTGAAAAATTCTTTTGCACATTACTGTGAATTAGCAAGTTGCTTAAAATTGAGAACAGTTCACTAACTCAAAATATAGCATCTCTGAACACATGGAAATGAAACGACAAAATTGAGACAGAGAAAGAAAACCAGTGAATTAAAACTCAAATAAATTTAATTGCTAATACATCTTCATAATAGATATGTTTTTCTGAGATGTTCTGCAAATTTTTTTCTTCAAATTCAATTAGCTTAATCCAATACAGCTCTGAGCAGCGGACATTTTTCATTGTCTTCCCTGTAATTTCTTTACACACAAAGACAAAAGAAGCTTTGAGGGATGCGAGACCTGAGACCGTCTGAACAGGTGTGCATGTCTGTGCACCACAGGTGTCTATACACATTTGTCACTGCGTAAAGTAGTCTCATGAATGTGTGCTTCTCTGTTGTCTTCTGTGTGTTTGGTGTTTTGCAAGAAACACTTCTGGCTGTCACAACACATTTGCTAGCTCTCATCCACCAGGAAATGTTTGGTTACTCTGTCAAGCCAGCTTGGCACAGAGCCCAAGGTGCAAATTAATGTATGGCTCATGAGCACCTTTGTGTTTTTGAATCTAAAGGACTGTTTAAGTAGGCTGTTTAGGTAGTGGGGTTAAGCTACTGATTTTGAGTCATGTCTAGTCGATACAACGGATCACATAACGGATCACATAACTGGTGCACAGTTGAATATATGGCTCATATGGCTTATGAATGGGCAGCTGATTCAGTAAGGTACTAAGAAGGACAACCACCACTCTGGTTCGGTCAGAGACATAGGGTGCACAGAGTGTAGGACATTGTAGGACTTTCAAAGTTGGCAACTCAACACCTCTAACACAAACTTTACAAAAGAAAAACTTTGCTTGATTCGTAAAAGGGTGGCAGTTTCAGACACACAAAATATGGAAAACTATATTTCTTTCCAATTCTCAAAACTTTTGCTAAGCGATATTTTGCTCATAAAATCAAGGTACCTAACAAATTCTGTTTCTCCTCACTATTTCAGTCTGCTCACATTTCCCTGAGTTGCTGCTTGTTTTTAGAGGAAAAGACAGTCATTATTAAAGTTAAACAGTCATTTAGTTTAAGATATTATTTTATAACTTCACAGTTTTAACTATAACCTGCTTGTTCTTTTCTTGGTCTTCCTGATGCTGTTTATTAATTAACAGCATAGATTGGCTGCACTGGGTTTTATTTGGAGGCACCAGAACAAAAGGGGTAGAATACAAATGAATCCCACACTTTTCAAATTTTTAATGATAGAAAACATTGAAATTATATATATCTTATTCCTCCACCAATGACATCAAATTCTCATAAAATACATTGAGAATTGAATTCATTGTGGACTCACAATGAATCCACAATTCATTGTGAAAGAATTGTGGATTCTTTCACAATGCACATTCCGTCTGCTGTTCTGACTCCATGAATTGGAGTAGATGAGCAGCACAGTGTTCGTGAATGAGGAATATAAAGTTTAGCCACGTATCTGTTGTTGACGTCAACAGATATGTGGACATCTGAGATCCAGTGTGAACAGAATTTTGCATGGAGAAACTCAGAAAGTTCTGTGTGGTCCCACGCCTCTCTGCTGCGACACAAATCTTTAAAGTAGGACAAATTTATACCAGCTATTTCTGCCTGTGCTGCAGTGTATATCTCAATAACCCACAAAACATATACACTGACTTCATTCTGTAATTATTTGTCTGCTACAAAGTTCACAGATGAGAAGCACATGGGTTTTATTTGACATCCTGAAATGCTGCCTCCTTTTCAGCTGATGTATAATTGAATTAAGCAATACATTTTTCTATATTTCCTAATGCTGTGGATGAAGAGCAATATGTTACCACTCTTATGACTTAATATGCTGTTGTTAAGGAGTATGGAAAAAATGCATTTTTTATAAATGTTGTCTGTAATTTAGTTATAGTTCAAATGGTAAAATGAAAATAAATCTTAAATGTGTTACAGTTAAGACTGGAGGTATGCTTCTTTTTTTTCAAAATTCAAGTCACATTTAGAAACCGATGTCTTACAATCTTTGAGAAGTTTTCCTATTTTAAGATAATGTCCACCATCATCATTGATTTGCAATGATCTTAATCAACTTCAGCTGTTCACATGAACCACGTGATAATATTTATAAATAAATGTCACAAAGACATTCTCTGATGAAAAACTATAAAAATAGATGCTGAACAAAAAACAAGTGAACATGATGTACTACTAAAAATCTAAAGATCAAATAAACAGCATCTACATCAGCTCAGATTCTCACTAGCACAGACAGATTGATATCTCAGATACTGACATTTTAAAATGGTGGACAAATAATGAATTTCACAATTTCAGTCAACTTTCTGTTACACTGAGATATTAGTAAGATTGAGCCACATCTTAATGAGAAAGTAATTGAGCTACAGTGTCTTTAGTCAGTCTTTTTCAGATCCTCATGAATAAGCTTTATTATTTTTCTTCTTCAAATTTGATTTACATCAGTCGGAGGTACCTGGATGGAATAGTCCAATTTAAGAGAGACTAAAAAAAAACCTCTTTACATTTAATTTCAAAGCTCTAAATGTCAATTAAAAATAATACTGTGAATGTTTCATACCTGCACTCAAAGTCTTGAATTGTCCCAAAATATTGTTGCACAACTACATATTTCAGACTTTTTCTCTTTCATATCTTCTGATTCAAAGTATCCAGTTTTATTATGTGAAAAGTTATTTAGATCTTTCAGACAGAGTGATAAACAAATTAGTCATCAAACTACAACCTTCTTTAACTTGGAAATGCTGCCACTTGAGTTTGTGATGTGCTTTTACTCAAAAAAGACTCATTTCTTGAGAAAATACCACATATATTGGATTTAGACTAAAATTCAACCACATGCACTGATTGGTTGATGATAATTAATTGGACTACTGTGAACTTGGTTTGTGATGTTGAGGAAACTAAGAAGTGTGGTTTGGAGGGAGGCCGATTATCACTTGTTGGCTTGTCACATGTTTCGCAAAGTGCATGAATCAACTTAAAAAATCGAATAAGTTTAAGATTTGATCAAGGTTTAAGAAACAGGGGGGGGAAACTGTGAGTTGTAACATAATTTTCACCCAGTAGGCTTAGTGAGGTGAATGAGGAACTAATAGAAATTAATTATCTGGTACTTCAATGACTTAGGTATAATTATTTAAGTTTAAATTCACTTGAAGCAACTAAGAAAAACTCATCTTATGTCACAGAATCCTTTCTTGATCAAAATGTATTTGTTTTGCTTATTTACTATTAATGAAAATTAAATTAAAGCAATTTTATGCTGTTGCTTAATATTCCATCTGCTATTGATTTGACTTGGAATAAAACTGGGAACTGCCATTTCATCAGGTTAATCCTGATTAACTTGATCAGTATTAGTATTAACTTGATTCAACAGGTAGCTGAACTACCAGTAATTTAAAAAGATGCCATAATCAAATCAAACTGTCACATCAGTGTGAATGAACTTTCCACACACTTCAACATTTCTGGAGTTTGTTCAGATTTCGGGAGCATTCATTTTATACATACAGAAGCATCTCAGTCAAGTTTGCAGCAGTAGACTTTAACATGGCTACTGCTGCATCCCAATTTGCTCCTTTTCAGTTGTTTCGTTGCAGAATCACCTCTACATTTGGGATCATTGACCAAACACCCTTCTTCTGTCGGACAGATGACCTCAGTTATTAGTGGGTGACCTGATGACCACAAGTTTCTCTGGTCTTGTGACTTCAAAGCAAAGCAGAGTCATCACCCCTCCTCCACCATGTGTTTGCGCTGTTGTATTGTGCTGAGTTTTTGCAAAATGGGCTGCTGTGTATCATGGCCAAAGAGCTGTGCTTTGCACATCTGTCTAACAGATTTTACCCCAGAACTCTAGTTTATTAACAAGAAACTTTGTAAGGTTATCCTGATTATCCTACAAGTTGACCAGTAAATATTCAGTACTGCTACTTTATTTAGGTAGTCACATATTCAACACCTGGGTGTCACTTTCACTCATAAATCTTATGCAAAGATTTGCATATTCATTTATCTTATGCAAGAGGTGTTAGTTTCTCTTCTAATTCTGATTCTAAGCCTAAAATAAACAAACCCTTTGAAAAAGACAGGGGGACAAAAACTCTGTTTTTTTTTACTATGACAATCTTAAATTGTGATTTTTGTGCCACAAACCCAACCCACCCAGCTGTGTGGCCAGAGTTCATAAAAAGACTCTAAGATATTTTTTGTGATTTCATTGATCCAGCCAACAAACAATAAAGCTTGTGTGTCTACTTTGCCATTGCCTGTTTGGCTTGGGTCAAAGTGCTGGCAGTCTTTGCTCCCTGTCCAGCAAACAGTTGACACATCATGATGAGTGAAAGGTGTGCAGATTCATGGTGACCACAGTGGGAGTGGTAGTACGTGACAGAGAGATCTGTTTAGTCTTTTGAGTATCTTTCATGGGAGCCTAATTGAAGGATGTTTTAGTGTTGTCACAGGAAGACAGGTTGGAATAATCATCGCTATTTGTTTATGCACCAGACACCCCAATTGCTTTTTAATGGCTACAGTCTGTATATTGCATCCAAGTGCCCTGGTGAGTTTGGCTTTCATTACTGAGTGGAAAACATTCAAGTGCTTCTTCTGCTTTCCTCTCTTGGTTTACATAATGGTTGGATTCTGCTTAAATGAGGAGGCATCATCAGAGAGAGTAGTTTAAGTGTTTTTGTGAAGCTCCAAAAAGCTTCCATGGCTCCAAATATAAACCTCCCTTTTATTGTTTGTACATTTTGCAAAACTGTTATACGGCATGATTTGCTATATCAATCCTTACTCAATGACAGATTCTGGTTTTATCATGACTTTATCCAAAATGTAGTATTGCTTTTGTAGTTAATTTACAAAGAAACTTTATAAATTGTACAGAAGAAAGAAGTCTATTTGAAACCCTTTCTCATAGAGTTTCAGTTGATTTGGAAAGATTTTTATTCTGTTATTACTAATTCTCATTTCTCTGTTCCTGGAAATTTCAAAATGACTCCATGTATATAAACAATGGTACTGTGTAAAGGTTTTGAGTCATCACTACGTCCTTTATTTTTCCTGATAAAAGGGTTTTTTTGTAGTACTGTGCGCTAAGCATACCTGAAAATATAAAATGTTTTCTCCATCACAAAAACTAGGGAGAGCAAATGGTTTTGTAAAGTTTTACACAGTGCCTCCCACATTAAAAATGTGAAAAACCGACATAGACATGCAGTGACATAGAGTAGTGCATGGTTGTATTCTCGTCCTTGTAGCCCTTGCAGAGTTACATTGATACTTGTTCCTTTTTCCTATCTAATTCTCTTCCCACCTGTTTGCTCTGTTTTGGTGGACAGTCACGTCTTAGCAGGTTTGCAGCTGTGAGTAAGTTTCCATTTTTGAAAGATAGCTTGAACTATGCAGAGTGTTCAAGACTTGGCAGTTTGCTTTATAACCTTACTCTGCTTTATACTTCTCTAAACATTTATCCCAGAGTTATTTGCTCTGCTCCTCAACTGTTTTGTGTCAGTTTGTTCACTTCGAAAAATTATATGCAGCTTTGAGTTTGTCTGCCACCAAAATCCTGATAAAAAAATTGTTGTAACTTCACAAACTGTGAAAAGAAACTTCTAAAAGAGGCCAGTTTATTCATTGTGAGATAAGTTTTCCCTGACCTTCTCTGAGGCTGGGTGAGGGGTCACATCACTAAAGGGGATTTCAACATGGTGACCACTTCTGTTGGTGTCTGTCTTCACTTTAGCCTCCAGGGTAGAAACTTCCTGTTTGCCAAATTAAAAACAAAAGCTGCCCTGTTATCATGCTTTGTTACAACCTAGCAGATCTTAGGGTGTCACAAAGTTGAGGTAAAGGGGGTTGAGTCTTACAATCTGCAGCTGCAGTGGGGGTCAGTTCAGCAGGACCTTCTTTTTTATTAGCATTCCCTCTTTAGTCCCTTATGGGGCGCTGATCAGCGGGGTGTGGGAGGACAGGGGATTTAGGAGGAGCTGTCACATAATACACAAGATGTGGACAATGTAACATCGCAGGAAAATAAAAGGTTTCAAAACAAGCATCATAAAAGTATATATCTTTATATAAAAGAGATAAATTAAACACAAAAATGATCTGATAATACAAGAACTGGAGACAATCATACACAGCAACACAGAGTCTAATTTACATTAGTACGCTAAATATAATATTAGTAGCTCTTTAATTCTCAATTAAGAAGCAATGATACAATGATGTGATTAATATTTAATTAAATGGCAATAACCTGTTGCATGGCAACATTACAAACAGAGGTATTTACCAAGTAACTACTAACAGCAAATCAAATTCAAATGCTTTTTTTTCTGTTTATATGCAGTCAACTGACACCAAAAGTCATCCTAATAACAGAGGTTTCAAATAGACATTTTATGTATTCCCAGGAGTTTCACATGTGTTTCACAAGCATTTTCTAGATTTCACGGGTAAATCACTTGTAGTCCTGGGGGACATCACATGCAAATTGTGGCTTTAATATAATAAAAAAAATTTCATGCTGGTAAATACAATCTAAACACTTTAGATATATCCATGTGCAGATAAACAACCTTTGCACCGACTAAGGAAGGTTTCAATTTCCCAAATTGTATTTTTCTGTTAAATTTTGCATGACAAAATTAATGCCAACATTATAGTCTGCATACTTTGATGCAGACTGTAGTATCAGTTTAAGTAAGGAATTCTTATGGAGCAGTTTTCATACACAGGACACGTTAAAGTGCTCAATAGAAACCTGGACAATATACAGCATAAACAACAAAGGCATAAAAAATACACATAAAAAATGTGATGCATCACATACAATGAAAGAATCATTAAAAAGACCAACTTAAACATATAAAAAGTTTAGATATGACTGGAATTAAATGATAAAATGGTCTTTTACCTTCGTGGGGAATCCACAGTAAACAGTTTATTTATTTATTAGTGCTGACACTGGGGAGATCTGAGTTTGTCCAGGTGAGAATGCATGATGCCAGCAGGAACAACACATGCAGTGACATTGAGATGCTAAAGCTCCAGCTTGTTTACACAAGTTTCTCCCTGTTTCTTCTGTCAGAAACCAGCACTTTGCCAGACAATGGTCACAATGTGGCCCTCATCTGAGAGTAGGCCGGCCTGACAAGGCGAGCACTCAGCTGGGGCTCTCTGGTTTGCTCTGGAGAGTGGATGTTTACATCAGTGGGAGGAAGCATTGTTTTAACCTAGAGGCATTTGGAGACAATAAAAATGAAGAAAAAAAATCCAGCCTGTAGGTTTTAAGTTTAAAGAAACATTAATAAATAAAACCATTGTAATACCAGACACAGTAAATGACGCTCTTCAAATGTTACCTATAATATTTTGCTCAGCATATGAAGTAGAAGTGAATAACTTTTCACTGATTCTTTCATCTTTAAAAGGATTTCAGTGTAACTCAAACCCAACGTCCTACAGCCGATACACTTTTTATTGCCCTGTTGCATCCCACTTATTCTCATACTTGAGCTAACTTCATACAGAGCTCAAAACTGACCCACAGGGCTCAGAGCTCCTTCAGTGTAGATTAACTTCAGCTAATGAGCTGGTCAATGTGACAAGAGGCGGCTGTGATCGATGTCCCCTCTGAATTGATGTACTCTGCCAACGAAGGACACTGATCCACCGTTGATGAAGTAGCCGTCTGAAGTTTGCTGGATCGCTACCAGAACATCTGCAAGTTATCAGTTTTATCTTCAATTTAAGACGAACTGAACATGTCTGAAATCTAACAGAATGAGCTTGACCAAGATGCAGTGAGAGATTATCTTAAAGGGAAACAGTTTACCAGAAGTTTTAAAGATCTTCAAGGTAAAATGTGTTTTAACGTATTGGTTTTGAAAGAGATCAGGAAGGACTAAAAACAGATTTAAAATGATTAATTATTCAACATATTGCATTTTACAACTATTCCTTGACATGTTTAGTTAGTTGTTGCTCTGTGACCGTTTTCACATCATTAAGATTTCCCCAGAACATCGTCGCTCTTTGTAGGATTCAGGGAGGTTTTCATGTGGAGCTGTGGGTTCACCAAACAGGAGTTTTAGCCAATTTGCAGTAGTTAGGTTGTCTTTGTGTACTGTTATCATGTTAGTGTAATGAGTATTGTACATTTTAACAATTTGACACACTTGGCAGAGAAGTTTCTATTGTAATTTCACTTCCTCTTGGCTTGGGCTAAAAACAAATAGACCTTTGGTAGTCAAAAGAAAGCCAAATTTTTTTTGATGACGTGAAATATAGTCCATAAATTGGCTCATCTTAATGTGGAATAGCCCTGAACAATGTGAAGATGTCTCTAATTTTTTTCTCATTTCAGGCCCAGTTGAAGAGATTAGGCTGAATCTGCATATAGTAATCATCAGAAAATTCCCTAGTGAAACATATTTGCATAAGGTTATTACTTACTGGCGATGACCCAAATTAAAGATGAATCACATTACTAATAGGCTTCTTTTAATGCTAATCTATAAGCTCTAAGATGTAAATATACTTTGACATTAATGACTAAATGTTACTTCTTAATCTGGCTGCAACAATAATCAAAGGTAATTCTTTCAGTTGTTTTTTTTCTGACCTCAGATTCTGTTTATGCCCGTCTTCCTCTACTGACTAATATTTTGGACAAAAAAAGTGAATGTGGAAATATTATTGGAGTCTGTCAGGAAAAATTTGGAGGTGTAGCCGACGTTGGACTCTGAACATGCTCTTGATAAATTAGAGTTCACCTCACAATATTCAAAACAGACCATTATTAGCATACAAGATATTACGGTTTGCAAAAGTATTTATAGCCCTCTGAAAACTTTTCTGATTTTTCCTGCCTGTTTTCATTATGTGAAAAACAGGATATTTTAGTGATTTATTTTACTTGCAGATCACATTATATCATCTGATTTGTCTGATTTTAAGCTATGTTAAAAAGAAGACAAAAATACTCTGACAAAGCTGGTAGAAACACACCATAAAGGTCTTTACAGATGCATTTTAACCAAAATGGGATTCTGTAAGTATTGACTCAGGAGAGTAAATATAAATGCATCTCACCTTCATTTGTAAAAATTTAAAGATATCAATTAACATGCTTGGCTTCACAATAATGCATTTTCAGTACTTTGGGTTGGTCTTCCACATAGAATTCCAATAAAACCCGTCAAGGATTATGGTTGTTACGTAATAATGCAAGGCACTCTGTGTCTACATGTTTTTCTTCCCTATCTTGGCTGCAAACATGAAACAATTAAGATAAAAAATAAAGTGTGCAAAACAGACTTGTCTGCCATGTGCAGGTCCTGTTCAGTATGCAGCGCGGGTAACAACTCAATTAACCAGAAGCCCCTAGCCATCACACCAGCAGGCTGCCTCATAATATTTCCCATAATGTTTCATCTAATTTGGAGAGTTTGACGTTTACCCCCTGCAGGACAGACAGTGACTGAAGGCAAGGGGGCACCGAGGTTCTGGTTTGTGTGTGAATAGCAATGAAGACTGAAAATCACTTCTGAAGCCTGCAGGTAAGAAAGCATCATCACATTTTTCAAGGCGGCTCTGTAGAAACTTTGCCAGTGCTCTTTGCAAAATTAATCGCCTTGTTGTGCTTAAATTTAACAGTCTGTAAAAGAGTAAAAGTAGTTTTTTTTCTTGAGCCACCACTAAGAGTGCAGGGATAATAAAGTGTTGCTTTTTTGCTCCTGGATAAAGACAATGTTTTAGGAGAGTTTCACAACTTTACCAGCCTAAGTTCCTCCTCTCTAAAAACTTTCAAGAGGCCTTTAGAGGACCCCTGTCATTGTCGTGACCCTCCACGTTCCTCTTTACACCCCTGAACCTGTGCGTTCTCCTGGAGCTCCTCAGAGAGAATGGAGGAGCCAAGCCTGTGGAACTGATGCCTCTGATCAGCGATGGGCTGGAAAAGACAAAGAAGGAAAGGGTGGAGGAGTCTGGGGAGAAAGTGGGAGAGTGCTGAGACAGCACTTGCCCTAACCCTCAGAGGGGCTGGGGAGCAGGAATGTAAGTGGTAAGGATAAAGACGGGGAGGAAGGAGAGGAAGGGGGCTCATTTGTGATTAAAAGGTAGCCCAGATAACCCTATGAGAAGGTCCATCATGCTGCTTTAAAATGAGCCTCTAATAGTTGCCTGATAGGAAGTGGAGGGCAAGAGACCTCTGGGGGAAAGGAGCTCCTAAACTGCCTTGGAGCTTAAAGTTTGATATGCTGGCAGTCTTTTGCTGTGTGAAATAACTGTGTGTTTGAGCAAGAAAACTGTGATCATTGTATTTCAGGTTTATAAAGTGCGAAAGTGCCAAAGATCTTGAAGATGAAATGACTGAATTACCAAAGTAAGCTAATTATGTGTAAATCACTGTTCAGCTGTGAACATGTGCACGTTTTCCATCGCCTCGTCTCCGTTTAACACATCACTCCCAATGAGTTGCTGTTTAATGATAATGTGTCTCATTAGTCAACAAAGGTTTCATGAGGAGTCCACGCAGCTAAAATCACCAGTTTTCCAGTCATGTTCAAATATGACATATTATAAAATGCATTAACACAGACTTCTTCATGACTGGCTTAACACAGCAGATGCAACCAATGATGGTAATAAGGATTCAAACTCAAGTTTGTTGCACTTACACTCAAAATAGAAAACTAGACAAGATTTATAAAATATGACATATAAAAGCTGATTCTCATCATTTTTAAATATTTCTCAGTTAAGCAACATCTTAGTGAGTACACAATAAGCTACTGACAAAAAGGTACAAAAATGGCTTTTACAACTTATGCAAAAGTGAGATTTATAAATAAAAGTATGTAATGTATCTTGAGGAAATGCCAGTATAAACTATAGTCTTCTCCAGACAGATACAATTTTCGTAAACCTTCTGAATTTTTAACCTGATAAATAAAGGCTTTAACAGTCATAGTTATGCCCAGAATTATTTCTAATTGTGGTAATTCTGAATCAAAGCAGATAAAAAGGTTTCTAGTGAAATTATGTAAAACAAAATGTACATTTTTAAACCTCAAGTGTTGAGTTCCTGCTTTTTGCTTAACAAACTAATAACTTTGAATGAGACATTACAATGCCATCTTTTGTGGTTTCTTGTGCATTTGTTATTTTTCCCACTCTGAAATTGGCCAAACTGAAAGAAAACTTATGTGGTTTTATGGTTTACAATATGTCAGATAGTGGAATGCATTTAACCAATGAAAACTAAATAAAAATGATGATATGTCAGCATTTTGTAGTAAAGTATTGGTGTTTTTACAGGTTTGCACCCTAACCCTATTTTTTATTATTCAAAGTAACGTCACAGTCACATACACTTTTAAAGAGTCCCTTTTAAAGGACGTAATTGGAACCTTAAATGTAAACAGAACTTTCACTGCCTGTATTTATGCACATTGAAGTCCATGTTCCAGCAAGCAGCATTTGTTCTTCAGTGTATTTTTAGGTGACACGATGTTACGGTCTGGCTGTGTGTGTACTTTGTGGATGGGGTTACTGCTGACAGTAAGGTAAACTCTTTTAGCACGTTCATAAAGGCAACATTTAGCATTGTCACAACAACTCCTTAAGAGAAGCCAAGCCTCCATTAAACAAGACCAATGATGCGCTACAAAGTCACAGTGGACAACATCCAGCTCAAAGTCTCCTCTGGATAACTTACTACCTGCGTTGTATACAGTTCTTAGTACGCAGCAACATGAGAGAGGTTTTTCAGAGTGATTTCCAGTGTGAAGTTATGGTGTTGATTAGCGCAGTGACAGCTGCCATGATTAAAATGGCTGATAGTAATAGTGCAGCATTCATGCATTGACAACTTTGCTCTGCATGGCTTTGTGAGTGGTGATGTATGACACCATTAGGGTAACCTCAGGGCCCTGGAGGACACTTATCTCCCTCGTCACGTCCTTCACACTTCCCATTTTCCCTCCAACAAAAGGACGCCTGCTCGCCAGTCTGCATGCTTATGAACTGCAAGTACATTTGTTTCTTATGTCTGAAATGCGTCTGTTTATCCATTCACTGTTCATCTTTGAGTCCTCTAATGTTTTTCATTTCAGTGAACAAGGATCTGAAATGGACATTTAAATAAGTTCCATATTACCTTCCGGTCTTTACTTCAATTTAATGATCTGACATTGGCTGAAAACGGTTTATGTTGTTTTTGTATGCACGCTCCAGATTGTAAGCACTAAACTGAAATATAAGTTGTGTGTTTTTTACTCTAGTTATATTTTTATATTCATTGATCATTATTTTTTAAAGATGAAGGTGCTCTCAATTGGTTCTTCAGGTTTTTTCAACTGGAGCACTTTTATTTAAGTGGATTGCCAAACCACCATTTCAGTATTTTGTCTCTCTCTCAGGCATTTTTTGACTGTGTGAAATTAAGTTTATTTATGAGTTTATGAGCCCAAATAGTTAAGGTTAAACTTTTTACAGGCAAAAATTACTATTGAAGATTCCAATCCGTATGAGGTACTTGCTAAAAAACTTCAAGAAACAAAAGACGTTTTTGTTTTTTTTTAATTAACCCCTTGATCTTTTTCACTTTTGGAAGAATATCAAATACAAATTTTAATGTATTTCACTTAATATTTTAAGTGAGAGACCGATGCAAAGTAACATTATTATAAAACATATCAGCAGCATTATTCGTTGGTCATGTTTTTCCTCAATAGGGATAGAGAAGCTGATTAAAGTTTGTGGTTTTCTCTGGGATGACAGAGAAATACGTAAGATAAACCTGGAAAATAACTTCCTCGAGGCAACAAGACTTGATACTGGAGTAGATTTTGACTTTTTAGCAGGGCAACACACCTAAACATATACATGCATTAGAATGACCTAATCAAAGTCCAGACTTAAATGCAATTTCAAAACAGGACAAAGAGGGAGTAAACATGCAGATTGCACAGCAAACTGTTGCATCTACCATAACTTAAAACCGATTGAGCTACGGCTCAAAACACAAAAAATTAAGATTTAATCAGTTTTGGCAGAACCTTAAAATTTCTGTTTATTGTACATAAGTTCACTTTTTGAAAATCTTAAGATTTGCCAAAAATATTCAACAACATGCACATATTTTCATCCTACACTTAGTCAGCTGTGTGCAGCTGCATTTTTTGTGTTTCCTAATGAAGAAAATTAAAGAAAACTTGAAACACGTATTCCTGGCAATGCCGTCGGTGTGTTGTGCTGAGCAGGGAAAATGTTTGTGAGGACACGTCTGTAAACATGCACATCCCTTCGGGAGGGGTCAGCTGAGAGGTGGCTGACAACTAAAACACCCTGACCACTGATACTGCCGTCATGTCATCGGAAGTGTAAGCCAATACTCAGTTTTCCTAACAAGTTGAACCTAGCTGGAGGCATCCCGGCATCTCAAGACTCCAAACATATGTCCACTCCCCTCTTCAAAAATACACACACTCTTATTTTTGGCGGCATGCAACCCCTTAATTATTTCTGTGGGCTGAATTTGAGACGATTAGGTTCTTAAGGTTTTGCGGAGGGTACGGAGTCAAGATACCAAGGAACAGCAAGAAAGAAACACCAAAGGCGACAGGATATTTCAGGGAAGACGGGGAGGGTCAAGATTTAGAGGGTAGACACTTACACAAGCACGTTCCTATCGCTACAAACTGCTGTCCCTGTCTCTCTCCAGTCTTTCTGTCTTGTCCTCCAGTGGCTACAACACTGCAGCTAATGAAATCTTTGCTGGGATTGGTAATATTTGTAACTGGGGCCGTAACGATGGAGTCCCAGCATTCTCAGACTTGTGCTTTGGTTTTTAGTTTGTCTCAGACAGGAAGTGAAAGTGCGATGGCAGGAATTCAAATGTGTTGAGAATGTTTGTGTGGTCTTAGGTTAAAGAAAGTTGAAAGAAATAAAAAGAAAACAACAGATTTTTTTTTTTTTACCTCTCTCCTTCCTGATCACTGCATGTGTCTGGAATATAAACTAAAACAAATCCAGCCTGTTTGTTACAATTTCAGTTATCTGAGGCTTTTTAATTACTGCTGTGTTTTAGATATTGGAAAGTTATTTTTCGAATAACCGTTTTCTGACTTATGAAGGCCAATGAACATCTGCCCTACTGGAAGGGAAGGTTTTATTTAAACACCAGGCAACAGGGAACCGTGGATAACTTTAAATCAAAGACAGTACGATCAATGAAGAAAAAAGTACTTGCATAATATTACTTCATAAACATTGATATTACTATTAAAGACTCCAAAAATTGTTTCTGTGATGTCACACGCTAAAATTGTTGCAATGTTCAAACAGGTTGGAATTTTAAAAATGTTTCACTTTGAGTGTTTTCTTTTGGAATAAAAAAAAATAATTAAGTTACAGGGATTTTTACATACTTTACCTCGGGTCCTAACACATTTTTGATACAGAAATCAAACATGAAAATCTGACAAAAGCTGAATCAGTTATAACAATATATGTAGCTTTCTAGTTAGTGTTCAAACAGCGCATCAGTTAATGAGTGTCACACAAATCCAATGTAAGACTTTCATGTTAGGCTACGTTTGCTGAATTTCTTTTCTTACTAGTAGTTAGCAGACATAAAAAAATATTGTGCAATATCAACAAAAAAACATGCAATGTTGCATAAAATGCAATACTTAACAAAAGAAGCATTCAAGGTTTTCAAGATTATCAGATTAATTTGAACATAAATAAATCTGAATCAAATTTTAAACCAAGATGAACTCACAATAATATTTGTATGCCTGTTTTTCTTGTTGTTTGGTTCCAAACACCTGTTTGTCTAAGAAGATGTTTCGGTTATGAATGATGTAATAGAAGAGGCCGTTTATAATTAGAGTAATGATGCATCAACACACAGTTTGTTGCCAGAATGTGTTCAGTGAAAGCAAAGCAAGTTTAGAGTCTCAGAGCCTAAAATAATGATACGCCTCCTGATATAGATTGTCGAATATAACAGTTTATTTTCTTAGTATTTGTAAAATACCACATCTATGTCATAGTGAACCAATAGTGCACATCACATGGCAAGATTTTGGAATGAAGTTCATCAAAGAAAACAGATGTTATGTCTCAGCAGCTCCTTCTGAGGCGGGCAAATGCTGGGAGGAACTCATCAGCACTTGAACTCCAGATCAATACAGACTGAATGAGAGTAATAGCTCTCACCTTAAAACACACATATTTCAATTAGGCCCAGTTTTCAAGCAGACACTTGGCATTTTCACTACAGCCACAGGGTGCATCAGTGGTTAAATATAAACACCCCAAAATTAATCATTGATTGGTTGAGACAATTTTTCACTTTGTGACCAAACCGTTTGTTGGAGATGGAATAAAGAACGCTTTAAAAAGAAAAAAAAATATTTCTTCTCACTATATGTGTGTAATATTAATGATTTCAACACAGATGGCACAAACAACCCGCAGTGATTTTTGCATGGATTCTAAATGGCAAGTCTAAAAAGAACAACTGATAAATCATGGAGTGAAACGCGAGTCTGCGACTGTTGTCAGAGATTTATTGGCAGCTGTATTTTTCTAGTGTCAACTTATGTTCCATATGACTTCGCCAGCGTCTTAGATTGCTTTCACCCGCGCTCGCTCCTCACTAACACACACTCTCCCTGCTCCGAGTCACACTCAGACACTAACACCATCTCCTTGCTCCTTCACTCCATCAACAGGCGTCCTGTATTTAAATTTGAGCGCAGGTCCTGTGAGACTGTTAAACACGACAGATTGAGATGAGTGGCAAAGCTCTAGTGCTAGCATTGGCCCGCTTATCTTATTAGTGGGGCAGCTCTAACACATATGATACCCCCACGGCTACTGCTCCTTTGGCCTCAGGGAACCCGCAGCCGCTTCAAAGACCATGATCTGGCGTCCTGGTGGCTCTGCATGCTGGGATGCATACCACAACGATGTCGCTTTGAATCCAGTCTGTGACAGTTGCTTACTGTCAGTCTGCACTCTCAGTGATCTGTCAGTGTAAACCACAAGCTTAGCTAAATAATTCCCAATTGTCTTATTAAAGTTAAATTGTGTAGCATTACTTTACTCCTGTAATGAGTTTCTTTAAAATACAGCGATAAGCTCAAAAACATCCCAAAGAGAAGTTACACTGTTTTGAGAAAACTGTATCAAAATCCCAGTTTTTGATCAGTAAAAGGCCTCTGTTGTCTATTTAGCTGTCAATGCATAAAATATTTTTTTGGGCGACATTGATGCTAAAATTCCTCTTTGTGGTTGACTAGACTGTTCCATAATGTTAATCTGAGGTGAATCATAAATTTGACTGCAGACATGCAGGTTTGCACGGCCGTATTTTAACCTCTGACTTGCATCCTCTGCACACTGGAGCCTCCAGTTGCATGAAAGACCGTTTAAAACCGTCTCAAAGCCACTGACAGTCAGCGTCTTTTGAACCATGGCTGGTGACCCCACGATGGGTCACAGGCTCTATTTCTGGCCAAAACACACATTGAGACTGCAAGTTGTTTTTCCAGGACTGCGCACTGATATTTTGACGCTGAATTTTACAAAGCTTTTCTAAAAAAAGAAAAATGCTGCTGAAAATGTAGCTTTTTAAACTACTTTCCTGTATGGCAGTTGCTAACTAGCTATCTGTAATTGATTTGTTGAATTTAACAATATTATTTAGGCTGCCACAAGCATGTTTTTATTTTTAAGTTTAACAGTCATGTTAGTTAACATTATTAATGGAAAAACAAGTAATAGAACAAAAAGAATTGCATCTTTTGAAGGAATGTTTTTATTTTATTTTTTAGCACCAATTTAAGAGCCACTATTAAATTGTCAGTGAAAATACTGCAAAGTTAAAACTCTTGGTCAAGGCGGTATATGTTGGCATGTGATTGTGTGCCAGGATGTGAAGGCATGCAGTCATGCGCCAACATAGACCTCTTTGTTTTTACTATTTACTGTATTTTTGGTGGAAAAAAGCATATTCCAGATGTAAAATCTATACAGTTATAATTACTATATTCTTGGCATCTTCATGCTGTTCCTGTAACATTTTATGTTTGTTAAAAAGATATAAATTACATCCACAGCTGTTTGACATGTATCCCTTTATACTCGTGTACATAGGATTGGTGTTGAGTAGATATGAACTGAAACAGCATAATGTTTTAGTTTTGTAGCAATAAGCAGTATTTTCTTAGAAAAAATCTAATACATCTAGGCCTGTGACTAAAATTATTTTAGTTCAGTAAGTCTTACAAATAATCACATAAAAAATTGGTGCTTTCTGCAGCATTTTCATCCATTATTAGATATACATTCCGATGCAAATTAATTCCTTTTTAAAATAAGAAAATAAAAATTTAATTAGGTAAAATGCAATAAAATAGCATTTCTTGATCATTTGTAGCAAACAATGCAGCAAATAAGTCCGTCTAATAACATGTGAAAAAAATCAGCCCCTACACTGAACCTTTCACTGCCATGCAGTTATGACTAGTAACTGCATGGCAAAAGGTGCTAAAAGAAGTTTGATTTTACAGAATCTGAACCAGGTGAAGCTAAAACTAGGCTGCTTCAGGAGCTAGTTAGTTAGTTAGTTAGTTAGTTAGTTAGTTAGTTAGTTAGTTAGTTAGTTAGTTAGTTAGTTAGTTAGTTAGTTAGTAGTTAGTTAGTTAGTTAGTTAGTACATATTTACAGACAAAGGTTTTCTGTTTTCTTTTATCTTAAATTCCAAGTGCATTTCTTTTATTGCACAGTTTTAGCTTAATTACCTTGAGTATGTCATTCTTTCAACAAATGAACTATTTTGAGTCTATTTACGACAGTTAATGATTGATCAATAACTAAATTAGTTGATTGATTTGTTTTTTCGATAATCAATTTATCACAATTAAGCAGATGAATCATTTCAACCCTAGATGTGCCATACATTTTATTTAGAATTACTAGTAAGTAAATAAACCAGTTTCTGGTAGTTACACTGATCAAGAAATAGAACTTTGCGTAAAATGTATGCACAACATACCTAATATTTTCTGCAGAATAAAATCATGACATTTTTAAAATATTGATTTTGGACTTCACTCCTTTGACTGATTTACTGTGACTGACAGATGAGCGGTCGTGATCCTGTGTAAAGCACCCTCACTGTGTTACTGTAAGTAGCAACACATAAGCCTAACCTTTAGCTGTTCACTGAAAACCGAGCTGAGGAGAGCTGCTTTGATGATTTGAACCTTGTGCTAATGCAAATTCACTCAGCTTGACTAAAGGGAGCACCACACACAACGTTATGCAAGCACACACTTTGCTGCCTTCTTCTGTATAAAACACTTAGAGAGGAGTTCATTCTGCAAACCCTCATGCTTGCAACTCAGGGGGAAATTTAAGGTGTGATTTTCCCTTTTCTCTTTAATTTATATGAATCAGAAACACACTGATGCTCACCTATGCATGCTTGGTAAAATAATTCACTCCATCAGCAAATCCTTTATAAAAATTGCTTACAAGTCTCTTTACTATTCTTAAAGGAGTCGTGTGAACATGCTGGGTGGGCATACTGGCACTTTACAGCTCACCTGCCTTTCTTTAGCACTCTTCTTTCTCACACTTTCCTTTGCCCTGAGTCAGTCACTCTCTCTCTCTGTCTCTGTGAGCCACACACACACACACACACACACACACACACACACACCTACACACACAGACACTTGTCACCATAAAACAGGTTGTGTTGTCAAGTCGCCTGTCACCATGCTTGTTCCCTGGAACCATATATGAGGTCTCTCAGCTGTTCCTCACGCCTGAACTACAATTAACCCCACATGCACATGCTCATGTGGACGCCCGTGCGAGCACTCACACACTCACAGGCGTCCTCACATAGTTTTCACTTTCTCTGGCTCTTTCTCGCCGATGCTACCCTTTCACCATCAGCTCGCAGCGCAATCCAATCCACGCAGCTGAGTCGTTTACGCTTTATGCTCTGCGTTTACAGCATTTCTTCTGATTTTTGTTGTACTGCATTTCTTGGGGGGTTTCACAAGCACATAATTTCTAGAACTATTAAAAAAGTAGTTGATTTTTCTAATCTGAGAAAGCAAAAATACTCGAATGTGATGCCAAAGTCATAAACCAAGAATAAACCAAAGGAGAAGTCTCCCACTATAAGACAGATGATGGGCTATGACACTGGAGCTGGTGGCATCTGAGTAATGTGACATCTGAATAAGTAAGACACTAGAAATATTCCAGGCCTATGGGAAAACAAAATCATATTTGGGCCCTACTGTTAAAAATTGTTTGAAATAAAAGATTGACTAATTATTTTTTTAATCAGGCAAGGAATTGAACTTATGTCTGGAAAAAGCTTGCATGGCTTGAAAAATCCCTTTGTAGTGTAGTAGAAGTAATGTCTATGTAGCAAAGTTGAGATCAAATAAATGTATCAGATGATTTAAGCTGGTGCATTTACTAACCTTTTTATGATAGGAGTGAAAATGAAATGGGCAGTTTTATGTATTTAAAAAAAAATGTGCAGACATTCCTAAAGATTTCTTAAACACAAAACAAAGTATGTGCACTAAATAGTGAATCTGAGCACAAAACATTTTCTCAACAGCATAGACATCTGGGTGAAGGAATGAGCCCAGCAGGTTTTTAATGTATTAGCTTTTGCTTTTTGCTTACCTGCTTAAAGATGACATCACTTTCACATAGTGTTCATCATCCATCTCACAAGATTTTTGGATCTTCATAGCACGTTAAAAGAAGCCAAATTCCTGTTGTCAATGCCTTCTTGTTGTTGGATGTTTAAATAAATAAATAACATTGCATGTTGAAAAAAAAAAAAAAACAAAAGAAGCCAAATATTCAGGTTTGTATATCATTTATATACTGTATATATATATATATATATATATATATATATTTTTTTTATTTATTTATTTTTTTTAACGTTTGCCAATGTATTTATTTTATAAAAACTAGGATGAAAGGAGACCCTCCAATGTCGAAGACTTGGAACTCATCACCGAACATGACTTATCAAAATACGAGTGAAACATGCAAACAGCTGGTCAGAAGTTATCAGAAGAACCTTTTTTTTATTATTTATGGGCTTAAATCAGTTGAGTTTATTTTTGTAGCACATTTAAAGCAGTTCAAAGTGATTTACATTATGAAAACACAGAAATCAACCACTGAAACATTTGCCAAGTGCCGTCATTATACACCTTACACACACTTAGATATTGTTAGGAATGGACCAAAAAAAATAGTCATGTAAAAACCGCCTTTACTAAGGTATTCGTCAGTATTGCAGGAGAAAGTGGCACACTGAAAGCAAAGTACAGAAGAATAAGAAATGTCTTACTCAGTAAAATCTGCATTGTGTGAATTCACTTCACGGTGAAGTGATGAGCATATTTGTCAACACATGCAGAGCCAAAGCTCTGTGTAACAAAGCACAATACAGTCATGAAAGTCATTAAAATCCCCCAAACTCACTCCATCACCATTTCCAAAGTGATCTGATGGAGATATTACCTAAATGGCCGGCAAGCTGCGCGCCGCTAACTACATGCTAATATGTGTCACAGAGTCTGTGTGAGGATTTATGACTCACCATCTGTTCACCAGCATACAGTACAATGTTAGCCTACAATGTTAGCTTTGATGAAGACCTCCATGTTCATTTATCCTAATCACTCATCTGAGTTAGAACCGAAGCCAAGTTATTTCTCCTACACCCTAATGGTTCTTTTGCATTTCACAGTGCTAATTTGAATAAGAATGCAGTTGCATTGGAGATTGATATTTTGTTTTTTGGTGGAATGACAGGACAAAAAAATGTTGGTTTCTAATTCACAATAAGATGACGGGGGAAACAAATGCATTTCCATTAAATCACCGAGGATATTCCTTTGTTATATGGATGTAATTCTCCTGTTTTTCCACTGACTCTTTATCTTGAATTCAGTTACTGAGAAAATCTTTCCCAAAACATATCTGACACCGATTTGTCTTTGAAAACATTGTTAAAAATGTTGTTTGGAGTGAGTGCGTGAGTGAGCTTGTGTCTGTAATTGTTGCTCAAACACTATGTGACAGCTAATAGAAGCCGCATAATGAAGTAAACATTTATCCGTGATCTGTATGGATTTGTGAGGAAAAATAGTGAACTTTGTGAAGAATGCCACCCAATCCATCTGTCCAAACAAGTTTATTCTAACATTTGTCTTCTGAAAAATCCCTCCAGGCCTGGAGCATGCCTAATGCCGTTTGATGAAACAGTAAAGATTCTCCATATCTTTTCCATGGTAAAAGGCTAATTGCTTTGCTGTAGTCAGATTTACGTCCCTCCCTATTCTCCTTTATGCGCTCGGCATCTGTAAGCCCTCACGCCGCCAGTCTCCAAAGGGGTGTATGTTATGATCTCATGTCAGCGAAATCAATCCTTATCAATTTTAAAGTTCAAATTTTTATTTCATGGCTTTCGAGGGAGCGTCTCTCAAGCGAGAATGACTATTGCAGCTCTTTTTTTCTCTCCACTTCTACCTCTCTTCCCATCTGTGTCCATATTGATTGCCTATGTGTGCAGCTCAGCTCCCCTGTGGGTTTTTTTGCCCCCGTAGCGGTCCATGGACTTTTATCTGCCAGTGCCTGAAGACATAGCTGAGTTAAATAACGCTAACTAACGCCAGTAATCTGTCTCAATGTGACTTTCCAGCGTTAACAAGCTCTGGCAATTATCATGTCTCCACAATGTCTGTGACAAGACCAACAAAGGTCAAATGTACAAGTAAAGATGATCACACTTTGCTTTGTAGGTGTATAGATTTATTGCATTTATTATAATTGGATACTTATTGCATTGTCTCTATTTTCCTCCCTGAAGATTATGTCACAGGAACAAAAGGTAAGGGGATTTGAAAACTCAATGAGTATACACACAATTCATTTACACTCAAGTGTGAAAAAGCTGTGTTTGTGCAAGAAAGTAAATTGTGGGCCGATGATTTGAGAAACGAGTTGTACTTTTGTCAATTTAGTCAAATAGTCTCTTTTTACACAACTGGAATACTAATCATAGTCTGAATTTAGTGAACGTGTTCAGTTTGTTTAGAAAGGGGCGTGAGACTGAACACGACCATGGGAACGCAATTCAATCCCATGGGATTTAGGAGGGAAAGTGGCAACCAACTCAAATGTTATTAAAACTGGTAAAAAGCAGAGTATAGGTGTACTAAAACAATGCCATGACAGAGAGACATAAACAATGACCTCAGAGAGGCAATTGCTGCTGCTTGTCAATCTGGGAGTGGTTATAAATGTAAATATTTTTAGTCTGCATCTGTGAGAAGGATTTTTCTCAAGTGGAAAACACAAGCCTTGGCGAGCTTCCTACAAGTAAACATCTGAGCAATTTACTCTAAAAACCAACCAATGGTTAGAAATTGCAAATAGAAAAGAATTACATAGCTGACTGCAGACCTAGTTCAGCATGTTAAATGTCAACATTTAGGGAAAAAAAAAAAACAGAAAAAGGATGGCTACTTCAATTTTATATGACCTGACTCAAACAAAAGATGGAGAGACAAAGGTGAAATATATTAAGTAATGTTTATTTTAGCAAATAATGAAGATCCATGGCATATGGTAGACAGTATGTCAATTATGTAAATTTTGGTGTAAGGATGCCTGAATGATCTGCTAAAGCAAGAGTTGCATTGTGCTTCAAATGAAAAAAATGGAATAGTAAGAAAAAAAACCCAAGGAACAAAAGTAAAGTAAACAAAACCTTCATGAGGAAACATGAACTCAGCTTTTCTTAACCATAGTCCATGCTAAATAACAGTGACATTATAGCCATCATGAAGATTTTTAGAATATTGGTGATGGCTACAAATGGTTGTTACTCTGCAACCTGCAAAATGACATTTAACCAGATATTTATGGGGATGTGTGTATTTATTTGTGCCTGTATGTTGAATTGATTGGGTGATTTAGATAAAACTTCTATTAAATTGAAAACTGTGACTCTTATCTTGCATGATACAGTTGATGAATGAAATGTTTAGAAAAGAAACCTCAGCTTCTTTATAGTGAAGAGAGTAATACTTAAAAGGCTGCAGCTGGGACAATCAGAACTCCACACTTTAAGAGACACACAATGCAAATAGTTTAACACAAAATGAACAAGAGGATAAAAAGTAAATTTATTCTAAAGAGTATTACTTTGAAACAACAAAAACAGACTGAAACTATGAAGAGGAAAAGAAGATCAGAAATTACTGATTCACTTATTTCTCCGAGACAACAGTGAGAGGTCTGTGAAATCAAAATGAGCCAGTGGCTCTTTTCTCCCCTTGCTAATGTTTCATCAGATGTTAAAAGACTCAAATAAGCCTTATTTCAAATTTCACAAGAGATCTCACAAATTTCTCAAATAAATCTCAAATTTCTGTAACATTTGAGACTCTTCTTAGCTCAGGCTTAAAATTTGTGAACTACATCTGTTGTCCTCCAGGCCTTCTGCAAGCTCAGTTTAATTTCACTCTGAGCTCATTGAGATCAATCATAAAGTTTTCCACAAATACTTTGTTTCCCCTAAAATTAAAAAAAAAATCCAATTTATTTCCTATCTTGTTGGCTCTTATTAAAGGTGCGGAATTTGTTTATTGCTCTATTCCCACAAATTAAATGTTCAAATAAAAACGCAAGTGACTTTAACTTTAGTGCAAAATAAAATATACATCTCCTAATAAAAAAAACAACATAAAAGTAGTTATTTTAGAAAACTTTGTCTGGAGAAAAGAGCACACATTTAGCAAAAAGTAACATTTAAAAATGTGTCATGGTTTTTATTTTGGTGCATTTGTTTTATTTTGGAGTTTTATGCAGGTGTTTAGCAGAAAATGTAAACTGGAGCAATATTTACTCCACCACATATTGCTGGATTGTCTTTCATTTCACACAGAACAGAAATGGTTTCTGATCATTCCTCATCTAAGGATTTACTGGCAGCCAACAAAGTTTATCTCTCTGGTTTCTTTGACTCTTTTCCTTTTTACAACTTGTGTCAGGTAAACATTGAAGGATTTTAGATTTGTTAGAAGGGCTGTTGTTCACACTATGTGAGACTATACTGTGCAGGGGATTGCTGTGAGGCCTCCAAACAGTAAACTAATGGTTCAGCGCTAACTGCCCACTAAGTGGGTGGGACAAGGATGGCCTGACCCCACTGGCCTTCCCACCAGTCCCCTCTAACAGCTTTGGCCTCAGGGTCAGCTCAATTTCCCCACTGCTGAGTGGTCATTACGGAGCACGGCTTTGATAAATGCTCACGGCTGCTGCTGCTCCTGCCGGCTAGAGGCTCTGCTCATCTGCCAGGCGCAGAAACCCCGACTGTGCAGCCAGAGAGACAGAACAAAAAAATGTGTGAAAGAAGACAGCGGAACAACCAAAACAACCTGGATGTTACATGTCTCCACAAGGAGCATGCTCGCCTTTTCACATATACAGACAATGCAAACAGAGAGGGAGACGGATAAAGGGCCCACTGAGGATAGCAGAGGAAAACAAAATGCATTAAAACTGCTCCATCCCTTTGCTTTTTTGTCCACAGAGATGCTGTTGATCAGAATCCCTGGATCTAATCATCTCTCATTCCCCTCACACACTGAGCCTGCCAAGGAGCTGGTGTGCTATGTTGCTTTTTCATGGCCGTCATCCGTATTTGCATGTTGTCTGTGTCATAATATTTTGTACCCAGGTTTTCAAACAGCTGACCATAAAACAAACAGAAGTAAAACATTTTAAGTTTTGTCAAAATAATGTGATGGATCGACATAAACTAGCCCATCACTGTGAAATGACTGTTTAAAAAGTAGCAGCCTCTATGGAGTGTAGTGAGCCACATAACTCTGCTACCCAAAGCCCAAGTCACTTAATATTCAGAGTCTATCAGTGTAAAATGGGAAAATACTGTAGTATAAATATAGCTGTTCTGCACAATCCTCACAGGGTACTCTGGTCTCAAGAAACCAAAAGTGAACATTTTGGCCTAGTACAAGTAAAACAGCATGCTTGCTAAAGCTGCACCTCCCCTTAGCAAACCATCCCAAACCATTTTTTGTTCCAGGAGGAACAAAAAAGTTGGTCAAAAATATAAGTGGCTGGATTTGTGCTAAAAATATGACAATCTAGAATAAAACCGGTAAGAGGCAACCCAAGATTTGAGACTGATGCAAAGGTTCACCTTCCAGCAGGTCTACAATCTTGAACATCCAGCTAAGAAAATGGAATTGGCCAATTCAAAGTCCAGATCTAAATTCATTAAGAATCTGTGGCAGCACTTCAAGTATCAATTCAGGGGTCTGCATACAAATGACTGTTAGTCTTCTCAGATTTAAATTGGTAAAGCATCACTTTCCTTCTACCTCACAATAAAGCACTACTTTATGTTAGTCTGTAACCAATGAATAGCCAATAAATACGCTAAAACTTGTGGCTGTAAAGTGACAAAATCTGAAAATCTTTTACAGCAGAGATTTTTGCAAGGCAGTGTAAACTGGAACGAAAGGCAGCTTTGACACCAAGGCTCTGAGAGGCCCTCTAGCTGTCCCAAGGTCGCACAGGAGGCTGTGTCTGTCTTTAAGGGAAAGTTAGGAGGCACAAGAAAATGACTGTGGTCGATGTTGAAAGTAGAAAGGGCTGGAACTTTCAAACAGACCTAACTTTCACCACATATCATTTAGACAACTTCTTAGAAGACTGGATGAAGTCAAAGCCCAAAATGAGCATACTGACTGAACATTATGTGTTCTTTAATTGTGTCTGTTCTGTCAAAATGTCCTGATTAAGAGCCTCGCTTTAAAAGAAAAAAAGTGGAGCTTTTTTCTTGGATCACCATCCTTAAAAGTACCCCTCGCTTTCCTCTGACTCAGAACATAAAGATGCAAAAGAGGCTGAATGTTTATGGTTTTCTTCCTGTTTGTCTTTGTTCACCACACAGTAAGGTAGAGTTGATTACACACGCATGCACAAACACACACTACCATTCACCAACAGAATCAGAGTCGTTTGAAGGCCTCCTACCACAAAGATAATAAAGAAGCCCCCATCCACCCCAAAAAAAGACACTGGAAATAAACAAAAAACAGAGCAAGCAAAAGGGGGAAAAGCATAAATAAATTTTTAAAAGTCTATGTCAAAGAACAGAGAGAAGAATAAAAGGGGAAAGGAAAATAAATTAATTTAAATAAGAGATTAGGAAAATCACAATTTCACTTTCTGTCTAAGCATACAGATGAGAAATGTTTTACTGACAAAACATTTAACAACAACAGTGACTTATCAGCAGTGAGTCAATCAATGCAATTTATGGATTCAGGAGTATGATTGACCTACGTGAAAACAGCTTCATGTCATCTTGCAGAGCCCATCATGGAAAGCAAATTTACTCCAGCTGGATGCGTCTTGTTACTTTAAGACCAACACTGCATCTTCAACATTTATATATCTTGTATCACTTTTACTATTTTTCTAAATGTGCTTCTAGTCAAAGTAGAACAAGTCATCAAGTCTTTATCAAGTCTTATTTGTCACACCTGCATGCATTTAATTTTTTTTATTGTTACTCTAACTGTAAGCCTGACCAATTTCAGAGAAAATGTTACTTTCTTGTAGACTTTTCCTAATTTATGAGGCAAAACACACATCTGCAATTCCTGAGTGGCATGTCTTCTTATCTTTCCTAATTTGAAAAAACAGAAATTGGCTTTTGTTTCGTATTGTGTTTACACTGAAATAGGGCTGTGTAATAATGTTGATTTTGCGATATATATCGATATTTTCTTTCCTAGAAAAAAATCGATATTCATCCGCAAGTATTGTAACATCCAACTGTCACCTTGCTCACTCACTGCTTGTTTTGCTGGGAGAGTGATTATGTCAGGCTTATATCAGGCTTAGAGTGATTCCTTCAGATGTTAAGGTTAAAAAGGTATCAAACTATTCAGAGCAGCTACTTGGTTCACTTTATTTACTTTACTAATGCATGTCAGCTACAGTTTGGACTGTTTCAACTAAAAGAACCATGTTTTCTCACCAGTTCTTTGATTCATTTTGTCCAGCTGTCGACTTTAAGTCTGTGTCCAACCAGAGCCAGGTATTGTGTAGTTGGTGCTTTTAATCAGTTTTCAGTTAATATAATTCAATCCAACTTTATAACAGTCACAAAATGTCACCAAAATCACTCTGTCCCTGTAAAACCTTTCAGAAAATCGCAAAAGTGTATTGACTTGTATTGTTTGCTGAATATCGCAATATGTATCGTATCGTGAGCAGAATATTGTGTACTGTATTGTGAGATTATTGTATCACTACAGCCCTACACTGAAAGTTGTGGATTACAATAAATAAATTTGTAAAGTGTTTTAGAAGAATCAGGCCATACAGTATCTGTCCAAAACAAAATATGAACAAAAAAATCTAAAATTGTATATGTACAAAATTGTGTTTGTGTGTCAGTTGAGCACTATTAAATACATCATACAATACCAGAAAATAAACGTAATGCCAACTGCTGCCATCAAAAAGAAATATGAATTCATGTTTTGTTCTGACAAATATTTTTTTAAGTGTTACATGAAGGTAACTCTATTTATAAGATCGTTAATGTTAATGCAAGGAAGATCATATTAATTGTCAACAGCGAAGTAACATAGTAACATCCTTAAGTCCGAACAGATTCTTACTTTGTAACTGCACGACTGCTGCACAGGGCCATTTGTAGCCTATTTGTGTCTTATTTAGGATAGAGACGTTTTAAAAAAATGATTACAGCACTCTTCATCAACAGTTTTTGGAGTTGTGTGTATACTCACTGACTCTCTCAAACACAAATTAAGGAATAAACAGACTGAAAACAAACACTTTCAGACAGGAAAAAGTAAACCGAATGTACCTACCTTCCAGATCGTCTTTGAACTCTGGGAGTTGAAAGACTTTGTGGCTGAGGAATGGTATGCTTCGTACACATGTGAGATCTGTTTGTTTTGTCAGAAATGAGCTGGATGCCTTGGTGCATGCAGCTGTTATTTCGCCACCTTTTTGCATGTTCAAACGACTTTCAGATGTGGGTTTTTCTCCTTCCACTCATGGATTTTCTTATCTTTCTCTCCAAATCATGTTATGGGTTAAAATCTCAACAGCTACAACACGCTTGTTCCTTTTTTTTTTTTTTTGTATTTTCTAAAATATATAGTAAAACTGATGTGCAAAAGCATTGAACATTACAGTTTTCCACACATGTTTCCATTTCTAAAGTGTAAAATAACAAATGGAAATTCTAACAAGTACAAAAATATATATTCTGGTACTCCTTCAAGGCTATCCACGATTAGTTGTAACAAAAGACTTTATTTGAGAAACATTCATTTCAGATGCAAAAATAATATAGTAAAAATACAGTAGGCGGTTTAGTTTTTATAAATCTGAATAAATATCATCACACTGACGACTCCATGTTGGTGACACTGCAATGTATCCTGGGTAGTATTCTAAGTGCTATGGGTCTGACCAGCCAGAACAGTATTTTTTATGTAACAACTAGCTTACAGCCCTTTTAATTTGAAATAGAAGGGGCTGTAAGTTAGAACAGAATAGTGCATGTTGAAATAGAAGGTAATACAGAAATGACAAAGGGAAATGAAAATAAGGAGGACTAAACAGAAGAGAAAGTTGGGTGAAGAAGCTGGAGTTTGTTCTGCTGCTGCCTGGAAATGTGAACTGGAAAGTGGATTGAAAAGAGCTCCAACTACAACTCAAGCTGTTTATTGAAAGCACTGGGATCAAAATATTTTCTAAAGTATATTAGAAAGGTGTTTTATGGGTGCTGTGGTGGCGCAGGGGCAAAGCACAACCCACATATTGAGGACTTAGTCCTCATGCCGGTGGTTGCAGGTTCAGTTCCTGGCCTGATGACATTTGCTGCATGTCTTCCCCCTCTGATTATCCTATTTCCTTTCAAAATACTTTCAATTAAAGGCCATTGGAGCCAACAACACCTAAAAAAATGGGTTTTGCAAAGACTTAAAGATGCTTCATTGTCATCCATTTATTATTTACATTTTTATTTTTGATTTTACATTAGCTCTTGCTAATTGTGCCAGCTGTAGCTACTTTAGTACACAATATGTTACAAGCTGATCGTTTGTTTCAACATATATCTCGTATAAACATAATCTTCTAAAAACGATCAGTTAAATAAAATCCTGCCAGGAAGCTAAGTTGTTGTTTTTCTTTGTTCTTATATCACCAAATAGAACCTTTTCTATTCAGGAACACCAGTCTTTCTCAGTCTACATCTCTGGTTGGATTCATGTGTTTTTTTTCTTTTGTGGTTTCTGGAAACAACAGGCGAATTGGGAGGGGGTAAGGGGTGGAGAGGCGGGGCTGCAGAGGTAACAGATTGGCTGTGAAATATTGTGGAGTCTGCCAGTTCCACCATGATGTATTGGGAATCGCTCGCTCACTAATTACCTTAAATTAACAGTAGAGTTGGGTGTGACAGTTCATGTAACTGTTTTCTCTGCCGCTACAGATGAATGGGTTGGGTGAGCTGATGCCAGGTTGCGGTTGATAATAATATTCTCCTGCAAAGTTTTAAACAGATGAGACGCTACAGACAAGCCACAATGCATTATGAGATTTAGAGATTTCCGTCAATAAATTAAGGATCTTTAGTACTTTGATGAAATCTTTAATAAAATATACGTATTCCTTGCAGGAAATGTGATGACAAGATGACTGTAATGCTGATGTTCTCTCTCCAATAACATTTTGGCTTCATAGAAACTCGATGAGCCAGGTTTTGTGTTGCTGCCAGGGACATTTGGATCATGTTGGTCCATTTCAACATCTGTGCAGTTGTACCTCAACCAAAGTTGTTGTCTGAATCAGAACATGTAACTAAAGCATTCAGATTCACTCACACACAGAGGAGCATTATTTCGATCCCCCTGTAAAGAGAGCCCAGGGAGGATTTGTTGGTCTGTGGAAAGGACCAAGAAAAATGTTTTCTGATAAATTATTCAGCATCCCACAATCCCTTTTGGGCAGATTGTTGCATTGCACTGTGTGAAGCATTACCCCCTTTTCTCCCTTTCCTCCATCACTCAGTCATTCCTTTAGTGTGTCTTTTTCCTTTTTGTGTCTCTTTCTGTATTTTTTCCCTGGCTTTCATTTTTTTTTTTCGGTGTGTCAATGCTGGGCCTCACACCCCCAGAGAAAGGCTCGCATCTTGGGCAAGATGTCGCCAGTAATGATGGCAATTAATAACATGTCATAATCCTGCAGAGAGCAAGAAGGTGAGTGAGTGAGAAAGAGAGAGAGGCAGTGAACGTGTGTGCTTCAGAGATGGAAAGACATTATTTATTTAGTGCGCATGAAGTAGGACATTTTTTGGATGTGCATGTCAAGGTGACTTCATGTCTATGTGTGAAATCAGGTTATGACAAAATCTGAGACAGGAGAGGGAAGAGATTTTTTGTTTTTTGCAGCTGCAGGTTTTTAGAACATCTGAAGCTCAGTGGACACAGGTGTTGTACACATCTCAGGTCAAATAGCCTCACATGGACACACACACATACGAAGGCTTTGGAGTTCACTGCAAAGAAGTCATAGGTCGAGTCTCACATTATTGGTACATTTCTTAACACAGAAATAGACTAAATAAATTAAATAAACTGCATTTTTTACTAATGTATTTTTAAAAGCACCAAACATCATAATTCTATTCCTGGAGGAAAAGCGCTTTTAAAGCAAGGGATTTTTTTTATACTCATTAAAAGTACAAAGTAGTTAACATTTATTTCTAAGCCAATAAAGATTTCTGTCTTATAATAAACTCAAGGTGTATTTTATAACGTGGTTACATTTTAAAGAAAAAAATCTATCACTATGAGCATTTAAAGTAATATTCTCTCACCCAATGTTGGGGCTCCAGTGAATGTATTATTGTCATCCAACCAATACAGGTTTGCTAAAATATTCAAAATGTTGATGTTGCATCTGGCTGCAACGGAAACAGCTGCATGGTGTTCAAACCTCACCTCTATGTGTTGGTATTCTATGTATGTGTGTTTTTCTCCAGGTGCACAGCCGTGTACAGACACTGCATGCCTGTTGTGCCTCCCTTCGCCTCAGTGCAAACTGCAGCAGACAGGTGTGATTCTGAACGTCCTTCTTTTATCCTATTGCACTCAGCTATGCTAATAGACTTCATGTGTTTTAATACATCTTGGGAAGAAAGGAATAAGCCAAAAAGCTAAACTCTCCATTCACTAATCCATTCTATTTCTGGCCCTTACTTAATAATGTCATGTGATATGGATTGTAGCAAACAGAATATCCTGAATGCAAACAGCAGAATAAAAGCGTAGCATGTTCTTAGAAATAGGCTGAGAAGCTCCATCATGGAGGATTTCCAGGTACGCCCCACTGGGAGAAAATCCTGCAGCAGATCCAAAACTGGCTGGAGGGCCGGGAAATGTATTGGGAATTCCCAGAATAAATTAAGCAGCGTCGCTGAGGAGACGGATGTCTGGGTTTCCCTCCTGGTACCTGTTACTTCCTTAGCTTAATTTTGCACAAGCATAAGACAATGCATGTGTGGATGGAAAAGAAGCACTGTTTAAATACCTAATATTCTCAAACTGGGTTTATTAGATTCCTTTGTGTTATGAACTTGTGACAATTAATTGCTGAATAAACATTAAAATTGATTGCTAAACAGCTCCATACACTATTACTCCCGTAAACAATGTATTGCTGTGTTATGTTAACGTTACTTTTATGCGCACACAGGTCGCTTCGGGGAACTTATACTGTTCACACAGAAGTCTCATTGCGGGTTTAATTAGTAGGGTGAAAGACCAACAGATAGTTAAGCATCAAGACGTGGTGTGAATGAAGCCTTCATCATTCTGCTCATCTGCATTCGTTAAAAGCACCTGACATTGATTCTATTTTATGTCTTAAGCCCTTTTACCTGTCTTATGGGTGCTTCATCACTTAATAGGATAAACTTACCTAGCGGTTCTTCTAGTCGACCCTCTTCAATCAAACCAACCTCCGAAGTGTTGATTTAGTCACAATCTTACACCACAACATGAATGCTACCAGCAGACCCTGAATGCTTCTGCCCCAAACAGCCAAAGTTTACAAACCTCTAGCAATTTGTAGACTCCTATTAGTGGCCATAGGAGGTGCATTAGTAACTGTCAGTGAGCCCTGCCTGATGCACTGCTCTCATTTGACCCAATTCATTCCAGTGGGTGTGTCTCCATGGCAGTGATATATACCCCCTGTGATTTTACTGATGTATAATCACTCAGCTCTCTAACATCACACAGTTATCTTTAGCTCAATAGGCTGAGGAAACAATGAGAAACCGTACGTAAGCTTTCCAAGAGGTTGGGGCAAAAGGGGGATTGTTATGGTTTATGGGTGTGTGTATAGTGGAGGACGCTATGCTGTGAAAGGAGATGCTAGCTTAAAGTAGCCAGGCCAGTTGGGAGGATGACTGAAGAATGAGAGAGATGCTGATGACAATGTCACTCTTACACAAAATGTTATTTAATTGCATAGTTCTAGTAAAGCTGAAGTCTGCCTTACAATATTGTAGCTGAATGATAATAAGTAGATATCTGTCAAACTATCTGTAAAGTTATGGTGGCAACATGGAAAATAATATCTCTATAAATATCTTAAAGATATCCTCAGGCAGGTGGATTTTGTTATCCCTCCATTCATTTGGAAGAGCCATACTTACACACACTGTCCTGCAGCTGAAAATTTTAGATTTCTTTTTCTGGTTATCAACTCTCTGAACAACTGAAAATGTGTTGTCTTCAGACAACTACAGGATGTGGATGTAAATGCTGCATTCACATCCTTCCTTGGGTGCAACTTTACTCCGTATGACTAAAAATACTAATTAATATCACTATGACCAGAAATATAGCCTCGTAAAATCATATTTAAATAGAACTAATGTTGTCAGTCTGCTGTTCTTCAATAATCTTGCACACTTTGATGGATACATATAAAGTACCACCATAGCTGTTATCTTTAAACTAAAGCTGCAAAAGGTAAGTGCTGAGTCTGCTAGCTTAATGCTATAATGTCAGAAAACCCTGCTCATTGCTAAAAAGAGAAAACTTTGCACATTTGATGTGCACTTGGTGTGTGTGTGTGTGGGGGGGGGGGGTTCTGTTTGGCCCACTTGCATCATATGAGTGGAAAAATGATATTTTCCACTCATTGTATGAATGGAAAAATGATGTTTCATGTTCCTAGATATTTTTGAAATATGTGAGGAAGAATGTTTACCAAACTGCTTGATGGAGATTTATTACAAATAAAAAATGTCTGTACTGTTCAGAAAAATCCATTTCTCTTGGGAAAGTGTCTGGGTGACTTGGGTTACTAACTCCCACGTATGGATAGGAGTACAAACCGTATTCCAAAAAAGTTGGGACACTAAACAAATTGTGAATTAAAACTGAATGCAATGATGTGGAGATGGCAAATGCCAATGTTTTATTCGGAATAGAACATAGAAGGCAGATCAAAAGTTTAATCTGATTAAATGTAAATGTAAAACTAGACCGGTCCAAGCAATTGTTCCTGGTTAAGTTTAATTACTCATAATTGTATATGATGGACTGATAGAATAGATGCTCATAGTGAGGACCGGATTGGCTCTTTGTTGTTGTCATAAAAATAGATTCTGTTTCCCTCCTGAGGTCCTGAAAGGCGCCCTCTCTTTCCTTTCATAGCATGTTTGTTATTCTTCTGGCATGGTGGACATCAGCAGGGAGTAAGAAATGCATGAGATTCATCCTTGTGCCCTTCCAACCCTGATGCAAAACAACAACCTTTGCCCCACCAAGCTTTTTCATCCCAGGCCCTTCATCTGTGCTGTCTCTCTATCGCTCTGCATAGCATAGCATAAATCAAACCATGCTGGTTTTGTTACCGCTCTCTCGCTCAGAGTCATACCCCTTCTCCCTGTATCATATTCACAGATTTAGTAGCATTGTAAATAGATAAACACAAGCAGCATCTATCAATGCAACTGGAAGAAAGGGTCAGTAATCAGAGCGCGGGCCTTGCAGCCAACACTGGCTATCTCCATTTACCTTTGGATAAATTCATTGGTGTGGCCAACACAGGTGCATATGAGGGCCCTGACAAATCACCCCAGTCATACCACAGGGCTATGGGGGCCTCATTGGGCTGGCCTCTAAGTGGTCTTTGGCTTCAATGAAAAGGATGGGCCCTGTCAAGCACAGCCAGATTAAAAAGCATACTGAGAAAGAAATGATTTGTTATTAGAAAATGCCTCTTTGGGAATCTTTGAAGGGGAAAACAAGTATTTATGACATAAGAGGGGATCTGGCTCATGAGGTTCCTTTACCTATCCTTCTGGTGTCCCTATTGAACTCTCTATTATTTCTATTATTTTATTTTCTGCAGAGTACATTGTGCATGGTTTTGTAAAGGGGTCCTGGTCATTTTGGCTCTACAAAATTTAGTTCTTTTGCTGTTTTGGTTGTTTTGTCACCGATGGGATGTTTTGTACCATCCGTTCATGACTTGGAAATCCACTATCAGGACCTGCTTCATATCCAATCACAGTAATTTCCTAGACTTCCTGTATATGAAATGTAGACAACAATATCAGCAGGAGTTGGCTCATATATTTTTGGGTTTAATTATGTTTCATGGCTTTCAACAGGGGCCAAAACGACAACAAATTAAAATGAGTGTAATGTAAAATCATTAGGAAATAAACCATCACCAAAATGTGAGCAATTTCATTATTACTTCCATAATTTAATGAAATCTAATCAAAAAAATAAATGAAAATGACATACAATATAATTCTTACGGGCACAAAATGAAAGTAAGAAGGGAACATTTTGGAAGTGGATTGTGCAAAATGGGGCTAAATAAACACAGTCTTGCTCAAGGATTTGAGTATGGTATGTTCCTTTGACCAGACGTACCTTCACTGGCCACTTCATTAAGTACACCTTGCTAGAATGGAATTGGACCTGCTGTTTGCTTTCAGATGTGGTCTAATTCTGTGTGGTATATGTAAAACTGTTGTCATGAATTTGGCTCAAAAATGTTCATCATGTAGGCACTCTTATTTCCAAAGTTGCTCAATTGGCTTGAGATCTGTGGACTGCGGAGGCGCTTGGCGTACAGTGAACACATTGTCATGTTCCAACCAGCTTGAGATGACTTGACCACTGTGACATTCTGCATTATCCTGCTGAGAATAGCCAGCTATGGACATGAAGGTTTGACATTGTTAGCAACAATATTCGGGTGGGTTGTGGTGTATAAAATATGTTGCATTGACACTAAGGAATCCAACGTGTGCCTTCAACAGGACATTTTGACATCTCCTCTTTTTTAGGCCATTCTCTGCAAAAATGAGAAATATCTTAGTAGAGCAAAAGTTTCTGAAGTATTCAGACCTATCCATTTGACACCTGCCAGCATGACACAGTCCATCCAAATCACCATCAACCATATCCTCATTTCCCATTTAGGAGACCAGTATGGATCTTGAAAGGAAAAGTAGGTTTTATGCCATGCTCATATTCACCTAAACGTCTTTTCTCCTCCTTTTCTTCTTCATCCAATTGACATTGCTAACTGCATGTCAACTAACTGATATATCCTAGTTTTCAATATGTGTCAACAGGCAATTAAAGAGGCAAGACTTGCATAAACGTTTGTCTTTATTTTAGACTTTTCATTTGTTTGTCAGTGCTGTGTCGATCATCATCCTTATCCAGTTATGAGAGATATGGTAATTACACAAAAAAATCTTACATTACTCCACTGTCCTGTCATTTTATGGAGAAACATACATTTTGTACATGTTTAAACAATCCTTCTTGCCATGTATGTCACTAATCCATCCAGTAATTCAAATCGTTCAGTTACCATGACCGCTAACAAGATAAAAGTTGCTCTCAGGACGTACAAGTCATATATAATAGAATGTGTTGTGAGTGCTTCTTGCGATCAGGAGAGAATTTGTGAGATATACTGTACGAGCCACTGATGTACTGACAGCATGGTTAAGAACAGGGCCAGGGTTGAGGGAAAATAAACATTATTTCTCTGTGGTTTACCTGACGTTTGACTTTGAGGGCTGAGATTTAGTGGCACTTTTGCTCCAGACACTCAGTAGACACACAGCAGTAAATTATTTGAAGGTTGGGGGTATGCACAATCCTGCTGACAGAAAATATTAGGTGCTTTTTCTTTCCTCCTTTGTGTGTACGTGTGTGTTTGGGAGCGTGACACAGAGAGCATGAGAGACACCATGTGAGTGTTACGTTGCCTGTTGTAGCTATTTCACACCTCAGCGGTGTCCTATTGAAACTCCTCCAGTGGACAGGATGCCCATTAAATACATTTCATTTGTGTTTGCATCGTTTCACTGAGGCAATCCTAAATATTTATAAGATAAGAACAGTAAAAAAATCTATTTATTACAAAAGATAGTCACCGGATTTGACACTGGGGACAGAGAAGTTGAAAGACTGTTTTCTTTTGAGATAACACCATCGCTAAAATAAGAATTAAGAGTGGATACTAATTCAGAAAGTAAATATTAAAATAACAAATTTAAAGCTTGGATTATGAGCGTAAACCTGTAATACACTTAGGTCAAAGTTGTTTGGTTTAATCCTCACAGACACGGACAGTCTGTGTAAATATATTTTCCAATTAAAGTTTAATAAATGTAAGCAATTTCAGCAGTAAAAACAAATGCTATGCTGAATTAAGTCTTACATTATTCACCTGGTAATCTTGTCCTTTGAAAATTGAGATTTTCTTTACATCTTATAAATCCACTACAGATCTGTCATAAATAAATATATTTACATATACCTAATTGGACTTTGACAAACACATGTTTATTACTTTAAGAAATAAAGGGTAACGCTTTATTTGAAGGGGTGTGCATAAGACTGGCATGACACTGTCATAAACATGACATAACACCTGTCATGAATATAAACAAGTCTTTATGAATGTTTATGACTGTTATCATGAAGTGTCATTGGTAAATAATGACACTTTTAATGCAAAGTTGCTCTAAACGTTGCATTAAAAGTCCATTAAAAATGCCAACTTTGCATTAAATTATCATAATTTACAAAATCATGCAAAGTTGGCATTTTTTAATGGACTTTTAATGCAACTTTTAGAGCAACTTTGCATTAAAAGTGTCATTATTTACTGAATGAAACTTCATGACAACTGTCATAAACATTCATAAAGACTTCTTTATGTTTATGACAGGTGTTATGTCATGTTTCACTTTGCAATTATAGTTTTTTTTTTGTTTGTTTTATATATTATTTACCTGCTGTGAATATTCTGCATGCGTGTTTCTCATTTTATTTTACGGCTGGTTTTAACTCTAATTGCTTAGCTTGTCAAAAGCAAAACCAGAAACTGGGTTAACAAATTTGATTTTAGTTAAAGGGCCTATTGTTACACTGTTTCATGTTCAGTTTTCAACTAAAATCAATCTAACATAAAAATGTTGTTTTGACAGAAGCCCATCAACAAACACTATGTGGTTAAAAATTAGACACAGAGGTTTTCCACCATGTCAGCCATTTTTACCTTGGACTTATTGGGCTATAAAATCATCTTATTTGGTCCCTCTGAATTTGTTTGATTGCATTTTCCTTCATGCCACTGAGAATATGCGAGATGTTATGTTACACCCTATTGATTACCTGTGTTAATTAAAATTTTAATTAAATTTTTTTTACGGTCAGCATTTCTCTTGTGATAATACTACAGAGAGAGAGAGAGAAACAGACGACAGTAGCCTTCATAAATCTCCTCTTTATTTGCAGGAGGCTGGCCATCAACAAATACAACTGTGTACATAAAATTTTACTAACATTGATTTTGAAAATATTAATATTACTTTAAACATTGGAGATGTATTATTCAATTTAGAACCACAAAGCATAAAATCCAAGTGCTATAACTCAGTTAATGAACAGGAAAAGTCCATTACAAAGCTATCAGCAGACTCATCATCTGATGCGCATAAGAGCCTGTGATAGAGGCAGAATCATTTACTTTAGGCTGCACAGAAGACTCCTTTAATAACAGCAAGCGAAGTAGCAAAATGAGCTCAGATAAATGACTGTTTTTTCTTTTGTCTTAAAACGCCGAAGACATTATAAAAACTAAATTTAAAGTCTGCTTTGTGCATTTGTCATGCAGATTGCAGTGTGTGGTTCTACTGGAATCATTTGACATTGGAGGCATTTAATATATAAACTTCTGCTAAGATTTAAAAACAACAAGAAAAAAAAATGTTTGTGCTTTCTTCTATTTAAATACTTGGTTATTTTTTTTTACTCTTAATAGAGCTAATTCTGTCCATGTGTAATTCTTTGATGTGATGAATGAACAAACATTTAACACATCCAATTTACTGGACAAACTGTTTCTTCATGTCCTGATGGGGCAATGTTTTCTGCTAATCGTTATAAGCCATTACAAGACTGCAAAAAAAATCTGAATAGTGTCTAAATTGATTTACTGTACTTTTAAATACAAAACGTAAAGGTTAAAAATGATGTCTTGACAGAAATGGACAGTTCAGTGGTAACATAAGGGACTAACAGACAAGACTCTGTACCGTCTCATCTGTATCCAGCAGTGTGTGTTAATTAGAGGAATGCAAGTTTTAAATTAAGAGTTGAGTGGCATGGAGCTGTAATGAACAGAGATTGGCCTGGCACTGGGTAATATGCTGCAGGCCTTATGGTATTTATGGCTTACGGGAAGGGGGCTTCTGTTTTATCTCTGTCCGCCTCAGTTCCATTTTGTCCTGTGACTTTATTCCCTTTTTAAACCTTTTTCGACCCCAAGGACAAAAAAGACAAAAATGATTGCATTAATACTCTTAATTTGTTAGAATGCCTTATGCACAAAAAAGTCTTAATTGTATTTTTAACCAATAAGTGACTTAAAATGATTTATGAGATACACAGATGATACTCACAAAATAATTGTATTTTCCATTGTGTTTGCTTTAATAATTGTAGAGAAAAATCTGTTTCGAATTATTATGCCACTTGGATTATGACTTATGAGAATATTTTGAGGATTTTTTTTAGCAGTACAAGTTGCTAATAGACAAAATAAGATAACAACTGATTCTTACCTTTTTCTGAAGCAAAAGCAAAAGAAAATTTGAACAGAAATTGAAACTATTAAGTTGAGAAGACCTACCCCCCGCCCTGATGGAGCTGTCCTCTTGCTGTCCAGACACTGAAAAGGAGACATTCCTTTGGGAAGACATTCCCTACGGGACAGCAGCATGGGAGCCATCATTGTCCCCTCGCCACCCTGCCTCCTACGCTGGCCTGACTGATGTGCTTTGGCATTGTTTTCCTGGAGGATCATTGGGATCATTGAGTAGCGTGTTGTTTTAAGGGCTAAGCCTGAGCCGAATGGCTTTATTGTGAGAGCCATTCTGCCCGTGGCTCCTCACTGCCCAGGGGCCGAGCCTAACAAGATGGACTCATTTACAGGCTTTATGATGAACTCAGCGGTGTCCGGCTTAAATGGTGCCCTGAGTTACTCAGTTACAAGCCAACTTTGGCTTGAAACTCCAGAAGAAGATTTCACAATCCAAAAACATAATAATAACAATTTCAAATTACCTTTTTAACCTGTAAATTTGATGTCAGCGTACTGCAGTTTCCCTTAATAATTGCATTGTATTGAGCTTTGAACTTAGTTCATAAATAATTTTAAATGAAAATATTAAATACTGTGCAGCTTTAAATTCAGACTGACAGTAACTTAATCTGTTTTGCATTTGTTTATGGTTTTACACCTTTAAATGGTTTTGTTACCAGAATATACTTGTTTACATTTAACTTTCTGCAGATGATCTACATTTACTATTATCACAACCTACAGAAACAGCATTAGTATTATTAGTATTTTCTCTGGTATTATAGCTCCTCTTGTTTACTTAAAAAATGTCAGTAATCTGTTTGATATTGTGGAAGTTAATTTCTTTTCAGGCTTGATTTACCCTGTAATATTTACATAATTTGCTTAAGATTATGCACAAAAATTTATCTCACAAGAGAAGATTTAATCAACTGGCTAATTTCCTCTTTAGTATTTTATGAAATAGAAATACAAGATATTAAATAGAAATACAAACATTAAAGCAAATCTAAAAACACTAAATCCATGCATTTATTATATTCATGACATTAATTTGTCTGTTCTAATAATTTTAACTCACAAGTTGAAATTTCCAAGTTTCAGAATTTCTTCAGGGCATCAGACTTCCAATAGGGAAGATTCCCAACAAACCCCATAATAAAATATATCTCCTTTGCATATTTAACCAAGTAATAGCCACGGCAAACTCAAATCGTTCACACACTGATCTCAAGGATTCTACTTTGTTCCTGTTTAACGTGGTCTGCTGCAAATAGGACGTTCTTGAAATCGACTGTGTAGTCTTGTGCTGAGAAGTTTGGTTGACATGTAATGGCCTAGTTAATTAATAGTTAATTCTTTAATTTTAACCTTGCAGACAACTAATAACATTTCTTCGAGCTAGCATTAAAAGCTACTAGTATTTGTGAGACAAGTTTGAGAACTATGGTTCAAGAAACTGTTCTTGCGTTCAGATATCTCTTCAGGTAACGAATCAGCATCCTTGTAATAAAACATAAACAATAGATTGTGTCACTAAGACTTCCCTTATGCTATATGTCATATGCTTTATAAATGTTTAGACATGATTTTATTTTTTTTATGGAAACATTTTAAATGTCCAACTGCAAAAATCTGAATTCCCAGATGTGAAGAAATCGGACAGACAAATATGAAGGAACTATGAGAGTTCCTTTCACAGAGTCACATCCCATCCCCCTACACACACACAGGCACACACACACACACATCAACACGTTTCACAGAGAACTATGTCTGATCAGCATTTTCTTCTAGAGGTGAGTATTGACAGCTTTTGTTATTCATAGCATATTTAAGCTATTATATTTTCTCCTCTGCTGCCATAATGTTGCCGGTGTTGCGGAACACATTGGTGGCTATCATTTGCTGGCTCTTTTTAAAAAACGTCTTGAGGCGTGACGTTATTACCCATCAGCCATAAGGAACCTATTCAATGACCAAACAGGACTGGTTGTTCCTTTTATGGCTGCCACGCTCGCTGTGAGCGCCAGAGTTCAAAAGGGCACGGCCTTCATGCCCTCACGGTGCGCAGACAGCACCTTTTTATACTTCGCTTAATCGAAACACTGTGTACTACATCACAGTTATGCTTTGGGCAAATTAAGGTCGGTATATTGATTTCATATTTGTCATTACATGCCAAGCACTCCTTTGCTCACAAATCGTCCTGCTGGCCTCCCCCCTGTAGACATGCATCCTTTCCTCATGTAGTAAATCATCCTTCATAGAGCCATATTTGTTCAAGAAGCGCGTTGTATTTTCCATTGTTTTTGGTGCAGTAGGGCTTTCTTTGCTTTGGCTGGAGTCACTTTTAAGGCTTTGCCCTTCCCAGGAGTCACTTAGGGCTATAAAGGAATCCAGTCAGGCGAGTGCTTTAAACATAGATTTGTTGTCTAGCATTTGTCAAAGGTCAACAGCAAACAAGCCCTTCGGTGGCCATTTAACTTTGCCGCTGAACTTGTTCTTTTTCTCACAGCGATTTGTGATTAGGAAATGTCTCTAACCTCTCTTAGCCCCCTCGACTTAAAAACAGGTGATTCATAACGGGACTGAAAGGTCACGTCAGGTGGCATGTTAGTATTTCACTTAAACTTTGATTAAAGATTTTTGGAGAGGATGGGAAAACGACTTAATATCAGTGTGGTCCTCCCTCTCCTTCCTTCGTGCCCAGAGTTCTATATTTCCTGCAGAAATCAATAAGGTGGGAGCTGAAGAAACCATTGCTGAACTCTCTCTAGGTGCTGTGCTCATTCATTCATCCTCAGCCTCCCTAATGGCTCATGGAGGCTTGAAGGAGCATACAAAAACAGAAAGAGCTTCTTCACATGGTTTCCAGCAGCAGTTATCAATCTTCATGTTTTAGTAAAATGAAAAGAAAAACTGAACATTTCATGGCACTGCTTTGTTTTTCTGGCTATTAATGTTTGTTTAGTCACACAGGTGTTGAGTGTCTTTGGGGTGTTAGATTCAAGGTGTTGACAGTAGAGTTGTATTTATTGAATATGGAAGATTACCAAGTTTATTTCAGGTCTGTGAGAGCTCGTGTTGCTAGCTGTGATTAAAATACAGCGGGAAGCCCCTGGCAGAAGATCCAGCAATAAGTCATAATCAGTTAATCACATCTTTGCAGAAATGAACTCACAATTTCTCATGATTCATTACTGAGGAGAAATATGAGAGACTGTAAAAGAAGCAACATGGAAAAGATTTGCTCATACATTCAATGGGGTTTTAAGACAGCACACAAGCAGAGACCACAATTATTGTCACTCCGGCTGGAGACATGTTCAAATAAATAGTTGTTAGGGAAACTTTGGAACCACAAGATGCCACTCTTTGCTGCAGTTCTCCAACTGTGTTTTGGAGGTATTTTTACTTTCACTAATCTTTTTAGTAAGCCTCTGAAACACTGAGCAAGTGAAGCAACTGCTTCCTGATGGGGAAACAAACACCAACCATCAGGAAGAAAATCAGTTCACCGCAGTGGTCAAACATGTTCCTATGTTTTTTCTAAACTTGTAAAATAAAAATAGATGTCACTTAGTTATTACTTATATATTTTTCCCTACTTTCCACTACTAATTTTGCGATGTAGCCATAATTCGTCTCATTGTCCACAGTGAGCTCCTCCTGCCTTGTTTGTTCCTGATATAGTTAATTTCAGTTTCTACATTTTTTTCATCAAACCGTATTTTCCTGTTACTATTTCCTGACTTATAAAAATCCAAGCTGCGAGACAGAAAGAGAAGGATATTCAGCAGAAAAAAAATGGCACACCAGAGCAAAGCTAGTCTGTTTTATCATTTTAAATTTAAACCTGTAACAGTCAGGAAGATGCTAAATTTGCAGATTGCGGCGACCTCTAGTAATCTCAGAGTTAAGAATCCACTTTCTTTCTGAAACGTATACTGTGACTGATTTTTACAGTTAGTAATGCTAACCATATCAATCACATGTTTAATTGCTTAGGAACTAGTTTTGTTTACAACATATTTTCTTTGTTTTAAAATTAGATTAAAACAATGGGTTCTTCAAGGATTATCTTATACTAATAACGTTTAGAGAATATTACACCCTCTGGAATTGGCTATAATCAAAAATGGGATGTCAAAGCTTTAAAAAAGTGAAGATTGGAAGTCTGCCACAAATATCTGATCAGTGCATGTCTAACTAGACTTGTGATTAGTTGAACAAGAAACAGGTGAGATTGAAAAACAGAGTGGAATTAACTCAGGAGTTATGTCACAGAAATTAGTGAGGTGAACTAAAGGAAAGAATGGCTGAGCAGAAATTCAATAACTGGGAAAAATAATCAACTAAGAATGCAAAAATCTTCAAAAAGAAATAAGCATATTCCAGTGAACACATGTTTAAAATCTTGAAATTATACAGGTACAAAGAATAACCCAGTGATTCTTGAATATCCTTTAATACAGTTGCATATCATAAAAGAGACGCACACTTCAGTTAGTGCATTTAAATAACACTGTGCTACATATTAATTTATCTCACGTAGACAGTGTAGATTGCACACGTGCAGGTTCTCACATATATCACATTGAATTCAACATACAAAGACACAGCGCCTGGGGCCTGCATAGGCTAAATAGACTGCGTGGCCCACTCAGGAGTAATAGAGCAATAGAAAGAGAACAGAGGGAGGAATCAGTCCAGATGGGATCTCCTTTACTTTCACTGCTGCTAGCAAAGTTGACCACTGAGATGAATGTCCAGTGGGGCTCCAGGAGGGGGTGTAGGTGTTACAGGACAATTTGTTATCCCCTTGTTCATTAACTGTAATATGAATGTAACTGTACGCACACTTGGGGGGAGCTTGGCGCCAGCCACAATTACCATTGACCCCTTTGTAATGGGAAACAAATTTGTGAGAATATTGCCAGCCATTCGTCTTTATTTACACATGGTAATGAGGCAGAGTGGTAAAGTAGTGCAAGACATTGTGCAGGGAGGCTAGCTTCACGGGATATGGACACAGAAAAAAAATAATTAAAAGACATGGAGTTAAAGTGTGAGGGCTTAAAGGTAAACAAGAAAGTAAACAGCTAGAAATGCAAGCAGAAATAGGTACTGGCAGCAGCACATTCAAATGTAAACTGAGCTATAGCTAATTATACTACATAAATAAATGCTTCAAGTTTTCCCTGACTGTTTTTGCTGATTTAATTAAACAAAGCCAGTGTAAATTTGCAGCTCAAGAAAATTATTATTTTCAATTCAAATATTCTTAATTCTCTACACTTGGCAAAAATAGCTATAAGTTTCAGTTGGTAAGTTTTACAAAAATGATTTTTTGTACATATTAGTTAAAACTGTCATTATTTCCTGGCACTAGTGTATGAGACAGATAATCTGTGGGGAAAAAAAACCTCTCCCTCTGCTTCCTGCCAGTGATCCTACTGACATCTGCAGAAATACATCACTCCCAGTGACAACCAATCAGAGCCAGGAATGGCATAATATAGAAGCGTCACTTAAGCTTGTGTATGCACTGCTCACACCCTTCCCCTGTTCAGCATGTACCGTTATTTAAGCTCAAGATTGATGGTTTGCTGCAGCCGTGCAAATGACAAAGCAACAACCTAACATTACAGTAAAACTACACATTTAAAATGTTCAGGCTACGGTTTTCTCAGAACTCCCCGCTGCAGCTTCAAGCACTGTTTCACTATATACATATATATATCTATATATATATCTATATATATCTATATCTATCTATATATATATATATATATATATATGTATATATATATATATATATATATATATATATATAGATAGATATAGATATATATATATTATATATATATATAGATATATTATATATATATCTATATATATATAATATATCTATATATATATATATAGATATCAATATAGATATAGATATATATATAGATATATATATCAATATATATCTATATATATATCAATATAGATATAGATATATATATAGATATATATATCAATATATATCAATATATATATATATCAATATATCAATATATATATCAATATATCAATATAATCAGTTGCACTATATTATATATATATAAATAATATATATATATATATATATATATATATATATATATATATATATATATATATATATATATATATATATATATATATATATATATATATATATATATATATATATATAATGTAAGCAACTGACATCCTAAAACAAAATTCTGCTGTTTCATAATAACCATCTGAAAAGAGTAATATGCACAATGAAAAGGATGGCTGGATTATATAAAGTATTACGAATTAAGAGCATTTTAAACAAGCTTCTCTGTTGCTATGATTTTCACCATTACTGTTCCAATAAGAAATCCTACAAAAACATTTTGATTAAAATGTATTAATGATTTAAAGTTGATTCAGTCAACCATTATAGCCAATGCTCGTGTGTTGTGTCCTTTAAAGGAAATTCACAAACACTCTGTCATTATTTGAGAGGCTTTGTGTTTATTTTATGGTTCAGTGTATCTTCGGTTTCTGTGTGATGGCGTAGGTTCTGTTTCATTTGGACAATCTGTTTATTCTTATGATCTGCTTTTCTCCCTTTTTCTATTCTTTTTGGGGGGGGGGGGGGGGGGGGTTGTTTACCTGAGTGCTTTGCCTTATGTACAGATGTTTCACAGCTGCAACTATGAGTTTTTATGTTCACACTGACATGGTATTTTACACATTAAATTGATCACGGGTTTCTTTATATTGTTTAGAATGTCTCATAATACTGTTGAACTAAATCCCCCCTATAAAAAACAAAGCTTTTAGTGAATATGTCTCTGTAAATATATATCCTCCCCTCTCTGCATGCCTGACTGCGTCACTAAAGCAGCATTCAGAGGGACATGTTCCTGTCAAAGATGCTAAACCATGCAAGTCGGTGCTCGGGTTCTCAACATGAGTCCCCCTAAATGAGATGTCCGTGGGGATAATAGGACGCCCTGCCTTGTGAGCTGAAGCTCTGTGTAGCTCTTTTCATGCCAATTAGACTCTATGATATAGTCACAGAGGATAAACAGCCTGTGCTGGGATGGCAGGCTGGTAGCACAATGAGGAGTGAGACACAAAGAAATGAGAATTTTTTTTTTCTTCAGATTTAATCCAGACAAAATATTGCAATGAAGATGTAAAAATGCTTCAAGGAAAGAAATATCATTTAAATAAGGCCTGAAATGTAGAAATGTGCTTTAAATCAACTATACAAGTCTGTATCAGTACTCAAGATATAAAAGCAAACATGTTACATAGATTAAATACACGAGTGCTCTGTTTCAATCCTTCTGTTAATTTCAGTGATTATGACTTATTCTAAAAAGACAAATAAAAATGGATTTAAAGACAGAAATGATATGAAGTGTTCTATATATTCATGTAGAAAACTCAGGGTATGCAACAAATTGTTGGCTTGGAAAAGATTCACAAGCTGTGGCCTGTGGCTGAAGTCAGAGTTTCAAGAGCAAAAATCTTCCATTTCATTTGGAAATCAAGATCCCAGAGACTGGAAGAAGAGAAAAGAGGCCCAGAATCCAAAGTGATTGATGTCTAGTGTGAAGTTTCTTCAGCCAGAGAAGAGTTGAGGTTCTTATCAGCTGGTGGTGTTTTATTAAGTCCAAGGTAGGAACAGTCATCTCTCAGGAAATTTGAGAGTGTTTCATGCTTTCTGATGATGAGCTTGATGAAGATGCTGGCTTTATTTTTCAGTAGGACTTGGAACCTCCTCATATTCCCAAAAATATTAATACCTGGCTTACTGACCAATTATATCACAATGTGATGGTGCAGTGATCTGGCCTGATCAAGGAAAATCCTAATTTGAATACTAGAAATAAAGGTTTGAGATAAATGTGCATGTTAAATATGCAACTTATTTGAACTTTTAAATGCAATTATTAAAATAAATCAACCTTCCAATAACATTCAGATTTTTATAAAATGAACCCAAATTACTTCAAACTGGGTTTAATTTAGCTCCAAATCTAGGGCAAACAAAGTCTACACAGGTTTTCTTAATTAAAATTGGCAAAAATCAACGGCAACTAGGTAAAAAGTTGCTGTTCGAGCGCCATACATCTCTCTAGCCCCCTCTGCTGTCTCCTCAAACTGCCCCCAAGGTGTTCAATGTGTCACCGAGAACATTAACCCGCAGACAAAAAAGTAAGATGGTCCCTAATGAAGTGTGACAAGAGCACAGAAAATGCTTTGCCGACACACACAGGTCCCCAAAATTGGATTAGCGGTTAACCATGTTGTCCTGCATGGAGTCAAATGGCTTTGGTGACACAAAAGTGCCCAGTGCTTGGTTTTTCTGGCCCACCACCCTGCTGGGAGGGGATGCCACGGTGCAGACGTAGAGGTTAAAGGGGGACAGGGAGACAGGGGAAGGATGGAGCGTTGGATAGAGGAGCAGCAAGGTATGGGGTTGTCCCTGGGGCTCTTAGCAGTGCCATGTCTAGAGGCCCCACTGTGCAGTGTAATGAGAATAGCTCTCTGCACCTGAGCAAGCCCACGAGGGGCCTGAGGCAGTGGAAGAGCCTGAGCAGAGTCCTCCCCTCCCTGCGCCCCTCCATCCTCCGAGCCACCACTGAAATATATCTTGCCGTGAGACAAGAGCGCCAGTGCAAATCAAACCCACCACCTATAAATTACCTCTTTCATTCCCCCTTTAGCTCTTTCTCCCTACATCTTCCACTCCTGTGCTCCCCCCCCACCCCCTCACCCCACCGCGGTCCCACTTTTTTTGCATGTTACCCGACCGTTTCCCTCCCTCATCTCATCCCCGTGCGGCACCACTCAACATTCAGCTTCCCATTGCAATATAAACTTGCCTGTCAGAGGGGCAGTTGCGATGTGGAAAACTTGCCATCATAACAGACAGCTTGACAAATGCAGAAGGGTGGCAGAGCATCGTTGTCCACATTGTGTACCTCCTCCCTGCTGCCCTCGGTGCATTGTGCAAGTGGAAAGCGGGCGATGTGATGCAAGGAGAGGATAAGGAATGGAGGAATGAGAGGAGAGGAGATGAGGTAGGAAAGAAAGGGGGGCAGAGGTAGAGAGAGTGACTTTCAGAGGGATAATGAGCCTTTGAACGATGGCTGAAATGTTGCCGTCAACCTGCCCTTCTGCTGCTGGGTAATTAGGTAATCAGTAAAGGCCTAATTATGGGATCAAGGTGCAGGGAAACAATTAGCAGAAAGTATTGCCACATAAAACGGAAATTTACGTTCTGCCAAAGCATATTTAATTCCTAGATGTGCGTGTGCTGTCCTTTTCTAAATATCCACATAAAAGGGACATTTCCCGTCGCCTCTCACCTGCCAAGTTAAAAGGTTAATTTTAACAGTTTAGTCTGCATTTGTGAATAAATATGAAAATTTAGTAGCTACGTGATTAAGCTGACTTTAGGATTTATTTATTTTTAAATATGCTTATAATTGCTGAGTTAAACGGAACCTCTTTGTGTAGAGCAAAACCGTTGGTTTCTGCTGTGTAAATAGATGTATAGTTAAGTAGCCTCATCGGTTTGGTAAGTGATTGTAATTAAATTGTGTTGCAGACCCCCCTCCCTCCCCCCCACTGACACCGCCACGCTGTGTGCGTGTGTGTATTAGTCGAAGGATCTGCAAAGACAGAAGGCAGAGTTGGAAAATGTGAAAAAAGGACCGACCAAGGCACTTGAACAATGCACTGGCAGCTCATACAAACATAAAAAGGGAGAGAATAAAAGGAAAGAAAGAGAGAAAGAGAGAGCACATTGGGAGAAAATTGAGCTTAACAGCCTGATTCTTAACTATTATTTATCCATTATGGGGGGAATGGAGCCGAGGCGCTGTGCGGGAGAGGATTAGAGAAGATTTGTGGGTTTTACAAGGCCCTGTCCTCCCATCCGCATCGCTCCAGCTCCCAGGGGCTCCGCAGCCAGTGCCGGCTCAGCTTGTCTGATCATTTATCCATAATTAGAAAATTAATATTTTAGATGGCGCTATGATGAACCCATTATGGTGATGGGCCCCGATATCAATTATAACTTCAATTTCAATTTCACTTACAGCCGCGGCAGCAAAATGGCTCCGGGTGGCGGAGTCGAGTGATGGGCTCGGCGCCGTGGAGCATGACGAATACAGATCACTGCACATTAGGATGAGCAATTATTTGAACATGTATAAAAACTATTTACAAGCAATGTAATTGACCAGGGTCAGGGGGAGATGCGGGGAAAATGGACAGGTTGACAAATTTTTGTTCCTACCAACAGAAAAAAAAGGGGGGGGATTTATTAATTTCAGTGTGTGCTGTAATTGAATTTTTGAGAGGGGTTTCTTGTTGAGGTGCTCCTGTGGTCCAGGGGCTCATCTCCCACCATGACCTTACATACATCTAACGCCAAAGACTGTCTGCCACCCCCCACCACATGGACAACACACATGAGGGAAATCTTGTTGAGGAGAAAAGGAGAAAAAAAGATGTAATTCTCTATTTTAATCAATACTCTTATTGTGAAGGTTTTTTGGGGGTTTTTACATTACGAACAAATAGAACGCACTATATTTAAGAGAAATGTGCATTTAATTTGTTTTGTTTGAATAAGTGTTGTTTTGACATTTATTGGTAAACTATATTCCTGCCGTACATTTATCTTTTTCTAGCTTAGCAAATATTTTTTCCCCATCATATTGTTTGATGATTTTATCTGGTAAAAACATTGCTAACCTGAATTTTTCCAGTAGTTAGCATAAAGTAAGAATTTAATCCATCATTTACTGCTGTTTGACTGCAGCAAAGAGGGAATTTTACTATTATCTCACCAAAGCTCCAACAAGGTGAGATGAATCTCCTTAACAGCCCTAATCATACACACACTTCATCACTGGGGCTAAACCCCTGCATGTTAATTATGTAGACATCACTCAAAACGCACAAGGCTCCGGACCACGCACTTCGGAGAGCTCATTTGTCAGCCGTGTGACCGTGTCTCACGAGAAACCACAAAAACAAAAGGTCAACTGGCTGGGACCTGATTTCAGATCATCTGTTCTCTGCTCACTGCACTTTATTCCACACACAGGATTTTTAAGGAAACACACTTCATGAACAAATTAATGCAAAACCTTTTGGGTTTTTTTCGAAATAGAAATATGTCTTTTATGCTGAGGGAAGCATAACTATAGAATATTTATCTTGACAATTATATATATATATATATATATTATATAATTATTTGTAAGCAGTTCTGATCTTAAATACATCACAAACCATTCAGGGATATATTAAAATAAATCAGCAGAAATGGTGGAGTTTTTATGATCCCATGTATTTTCAATAGTGTAAAGTTAGTCTGCTTTGTCAAATGCAAAACCAGTTAGGACGTGAGTTTGTGATGATATTGTGGAGCAAAAATGTTATTTTTGAAGGACAAATATGTTGAAATTTCACACAAAATGTATTAAGTAACACAGAATTGCTTATAATAATATTATCTATGCCGTTTATCTTTTGCTTGCCAACTTGCAGTCAGCTGTGTAACATATTTTTGCTTGTAGCTTGCCACCGGTAGATTTAAAGCATCTTTCCATCCATTGTCTATTCCTGTTTATTGAGTCAGGATCGCATTGGATCTGGTGCCTATATCTCCATCGGTTATTGGGAAGAGGCGGAGCACACACCAGAGAGGTTGCCAGTCCATCACAGGGTATTGCATAGGCACACATGCACACACATGCTTATGTCTGAGGTTAGCTTAAATTAGAGAGCCTGAGAATTTCAAGAGAGACCATACAAAAGTCATGCTTAAGTGGAAACAGAAATGAAAACAGCTCAATGCAACTCACAACACATAGCAAACACAAGTGAGTCTTTATCTTTGCATCTACAGGACATGCTTGTCTTACATCCAAAGGAAGACTGTTCCAAAGTTTAGCTGCCCGTAAAAAACCAACAGTCTTTCTCATTTGTCTTTTCTGACCATAAAACTTTTTCCCCTGATGGCTTTAGACCTCTCCATGTGACCAGCTGCAAAGTTCAGTAATGCTTGAAGGTCTTATGAAGAAGATATTTTTCTCTTGCACTATACATTCTCAGAGCTACAATATTGTTTATCTCGTTCACACAGTTCTCGTTCATGGGAATCAGTGAAGCTTTTGCAATAATCAACTCATAGTGGAAAGAGGTCATTTCATCAAAAGCAGCAAATTAATGTGACATTCATGCCCACAATTACTGTTTATAAACCACTGACTGGAACTGTGATAAAGTTTTCCAAAATGTTCTGCTTCAAAAACACTGGATACATTTTAATTTATATGTTTATTTCACTGAAGACCAGATGAAAAGGCTGATCAGCTGTTTGCAATACCAAAACAACGTGCGATACAGAACACAGTAAAAGGCCCACTGGTATTATGTCCCATCGTAGGTCTTGACCCAGACCCTGACCATCCCCCTCTGTCCTACGGGGTTCAGCCCTTGTCTGCATGCTCGACTCCTTGTTTTTCTCATGTCACTTTAATTGTTCACTGTCAGGGCAGACCAGCAGATAACAAGCTTAGCAAATGATGTCTGCTGTTGCTACACATTGATTAATATTTTACATGTTATTATCTTCTGTCCATTACCACAGCAAATTAAACTATAAATCACCCCTCTGCGGGTGTCACTGGATCATAAATTGTCTCTCCCCCTAGCCGCACGCTGTGCCGTGCCATGCCGCGCAAGGTCTTCTCTTTGGTGAGACAACTAAGTGGGTAAAGTGGCCGTGTTCTTCAGCCTGAGTTATGGACTACTTGCGGTCACCGTATACATCATAGGCATGAAAAATGGGGAGTTTCTTCTGCTGTTAAATAAAACCAAAATGCTAAAGTTTTGTACCTACAAATGTGTATTGTAAGTGTAATTGTTGCTAAAAGTTGTCATAATGGCTTTTTGGCTTGAAATTATTAGAGGTTGCTAAATTTAGTTGGTAGGTAAAATAAACAATCCAATGCAGCAATATCACTGCCCAGAAAAGAGCAACATGGACCCTAAATTGTATTCAAATGTATTCCTGGTATCCTAGTTTTATTTGCATTGGTTTGTAGTAGCAGTCTGCTAAAGCCTCCGTGGATAAACACCATTTTCCCGCTGCTGCTGGCGTTAAATGGAAATTCAGATGGAGCTGTAGATAAATATTTTTTCCCTGACTGTTTAGACCCATTTTTCCCTGGATATCATCTAAGATATCAGATGACCTTTTCTGCCTTGTCATTTTTTTCTCATTTCCCCCCTCTCAGGTGGGAAGAGATGCAAAGGTGCTTCACTGCCAGCTGGAAATCAATTTATACAGTCCTGCGTTGTATCTAGGGAGAGATGGGACAGAGCGACCCTGATATAATGACACGGCCAATTGCATTGTGTTGGGCTGCGGGGGTCAAGTGAGGTCATAGTGTGCCAGGGATGCAAGCTTTGTTCGTACGAGGGGCATTAGGCAGGAATTACACCGGGAGGTCAAATGACCCACAACCGGGGAGGCAGCAAGCACCTCCGGCCCCCTCAGCCCCCTCATCATCAGCTTGGGGAGATGAGAGTGACATGGGATGACACTCAAAAAGGAGGGGGTGGAGAAACACTCCTACTAAACACTTCACCTACTGATAGGTGCCGTTGACCCTTCCTAAATCTCATCATCGTCGTACTGAACGTAGGAGGAGATAAGTGGGATTTTCGCTGACATCCCCTTCCATACCTCTACCCCCCCTTTTTTTCCATTCGGACTCTCAGCCGGTGCCTCCGGCTCTGTTACGGGCTCACTCATTTGTATACAGATGCATACACCGAGATTTATTTATCTATCTATCTGTCTGGCGGCTGTAGCACATGTCGCTTGCTGAAGATGGCAATACTCACAGACTGATCCCCCCCTTAAGCCTGCTTAGCATCTTCCTGCAGATACAGTCCCTCTGCGTCCTTCAATGATTTATCAATTTACAATGTTTGTTAGGGTAGCTTTACTGTGGCCTCCAGTGGCTCAATGGGCGACAATGTGTCACATGTTCCTCAGTCGTTGTGCAGTCACACAAGTGTCACCTTGTGTCGTCATGTTTCCAAATTTTCTGTAAAGCTAAAATGTATCTTGATGGTAATGATACAACATAGTTTCTGATCTACAGGACAAAATCTTTCTTTCTGACTTTGAAGCAGGTGAGGAGTTGCCAAGGATTTCTGACCTTCTAACAGTCCAATACTGCGCATAGATCTTGGGTTAAGTCATCTGACCTGACTGGCTGGTCTGTCACCAGTTTTTTTGCCCATAATTACTGCTCAGAAAACCAAAGTTTTTCCTTTCCTCACTTGTAAGTCAACACAAATCCATCCCTCACACCCACCATCACCTCTCAGCTCTGACATAACCTCTGCCTATAGGTCTTCCAGAGTCCATGTGTCGAATTCACTTTGATTTATCAATACGAGACATTCAAAGGTTTTTGTTTGGTTGTGGCATTTTGTCCTACATAAAAATCTTTTTTTAAGTCATTTACAAGTTTAGTATATGATCTAGCAAAGTATGAATTTACATATTTTCCAGGTCTGGATAGAACAAAAATAGAGCATAGAAAAAGTTTATGTCCAGGCATTATACTTTGTTACCTAGTACCTAATAAACGTTGAAGGGATTTTCAAAAATAATGTGGCTTAAGCACTAAACTTTTTATATTGGTTTTAAACAAGAGATCCACAGTTACTAAAATGTCAACCTGTTTTTTCTGAAATCATCCATCCATCCATCCATCCATCCATCCATCCATCCATCCATCCATCCATCCATCCATCCAACCAACCAACCAACCATTTCAACAGTTTCTCTTACACATTCTATTTTAAATAATCACCAGTATAAACATTCCTGCAAAAGGTTCAGATTTTGCATATTAATGGCATCACAAAAATGAGACAGAAATGAACTCTTTACATTGGGGTCATGAAGTGTTAACATTTCAGTCAAAAGTGTAAGAATCCCAATTTTAGAACAAGAATTAAACACATCCTCATATTCATAATGTCTAAACTTGCATCTGGCATGAAATTCTTATTAGATGTTAGTGATTACTCATTTAGTCCACATATACAAAGAAATCAAACATCCATCCATCCATCCATTTTCTTAACACCCTTGTCCCTCAGTGGGGTCGGGAGGTGCTGGTGCCTCTCCAGCTAACGTTCCGGGCGAGAGGCGGGTTACACCCTGGACAGGTCACCAGTCTGTCACAGGGCAACACAGAGACAGACAGGACAAACAACCATGCACACACACACACACACACCTAGGGCAATTTAGACAGACCAATTAACCTGACAGTCATGTTCTTGGACCGTGGGAGAAACCGGAGAACCCGGAGAAAACCCACACATGCACAGGGAGAACATGCAAACTCCTTGCAGAAAGACCAGGACCGGGAATCGAACCCAGAACCTTCTTGCTGCAACCGCTCTACACACTGCACCACTGTATAGACCCGAAATCAAACATTTGTCCATAAATTAGCTTTTAACTTCTAGTAAAAATTCCTTGATTTGGTGTCTGCACCCTGTTACCATTGTCTTCATCTGTTCTGAAGCAGCAGCGCTCTGTACTGTCAGCATATTGACTTTATGCATCTAACCTAAAGCAAACATCTTCTTCGGACTTAGTGGTTTATTCCGACATCAGACATGCGTACGTAACAACTGCTCCCCGCCTGATCTAAAGTAGATGCAAAGAACCCGAGGAAGCAGACACAATTACATGATGCTAGTGGAAAAGTAGTGGAAATCAAGGGTTGAGATAAAAGGACAGGAAACATGGAGAGTAGAAAGATGAACAAAGAGATGCAAGCAAATTAGACAGAAACTAAGTTAAAAAAGAGAGAGAGGAAGGGCAAGATGGCTGTCAGCTGAGGCCTGCCGTGGTGAAAGACTAACTGTAGCGACAGGTTGATGAGTCAGTGTCTCTTTAAATGGCGGCTTGTCAGGCCTCCAGCTCTGAGGTGGGCCACCATCCTGTCAGGGCCCTCACCACATTAACCAGCTGACCCTATCATCCTTAACATTGCTCTACCGCCAAGCTGGCTGTCACTAACTCTGCGTTTGGCTTTCCACGGATCTGCTGGAGAGGGCAGGCACAGCCACCTCTTAGTGTTGTTTATTGATTTCTGACCCAGCGCTTAATAGTTTTCCCAGTCCCCCTGAATGGCTTTTGTAAGCAATAGGGTTTGTACATCTCTCAGATCAATACCTTTTATATTTACAATAAAATTGAAACAGCTTCTTGGGGGCTCCCAGCAGCTCGGCATTTGTCATCCTTCTGCAAGGGAAAACTATGTCATTATCTGAATTAAAACATTTATTTCTGATTAAGAGAGTGTCCTATCTCATTAATTTTCCCCTTTCCAATACAAGGGGAATGGAATCCTATTGATTTTTGTACTTTTTACACGTCTCCACTACTGGGAAGATAATTGAGAAGTTAGCCAGAATAAATGAAGTTTCTCGTCTTGCAGGCCAGCCAATACCTTGGAAATGTGAGGTGTTTTTGTGGGAGCCGGCCTTTAATTTTGTGCCAGCAGAAGACAGTGGGGACTGAACAAATTGGATTAAGGCTGGGAATTGGGTATAGTGAGGATTGGAGAAGCTGGTGGGCAGCTGGGGGTGTACCAACACAATGAGACTGTAAGTATGGGGGGTGCTCAGCTATGTATTACAGCAATAACAAGTCTCTCCCCTAACAACCAAAACCAATTTTTGCAACATAAAGATGCTTCAGGAAGAACAGATTAAAGCATTTTCAGGACATTAATGATGGGTTGCCTCCCCCCTGGCTTATTGTTGAGGGAGAATTGAAGACAGCAATCAATGTTTGAACTAGACCTTTTGACACTGCCGGGCTCATTGATTAAGCATTATCAAATTAATGAGATTGAATTAAGTTGTGGTGATCCCCCACTCCTTCATTTATTTTTGTTTTTTTGCTTTGTCACAAATTTTGTGGGCAGAAAATCACACAAATGCAGTTTTTCTAAAACTTGCAAGTAATCCATAATCTTTGGCAGTGAAAGTTAGTTCTTAAAGTTAATTACAATTATAATAAATACCTTGTTTTATTTTGTGCTATCAATGTGATTGATGGAATAAATGTACATTTTTCATTTCTTTCAACATTTGCTGGATCTGTTCGATCAATTTATGATACATTATGAGACAGATTACTTAATGTTTAGTGACATTAGGTTAAAAAAATAACACTAAATGATTTATTGATATCCAGGCCAACCTAAAGCAGTTCTATTTATTTCTATGAAGATCAATATTACAAAAAGTAAAAATACCGGCACTGACAAAATAAGTAATCATCTGACATTTCGATTCTTTTGGACATGTAAATCTATTTAGGTGCTTGTGACAAACATAGAGAAACAATAGTCTTACAGTTGAAGTGTGGTTAAATGTTGCCCGCTCACTGTGGCATGGCCACTGTGCAGATTTTGAGAAGGCAGGGCCGTGTGGTCAGCTCCAGTTTGCACAAACCCTGCGCAGCCGATATGGGGGTCATGAGAGGGGTGACTGAACACAGCAATTGGACCTCACAAACACTGAAAGGGGCCAGCGCCGATCTACGTCTGATACTGCCCGATCTTGCTTTGGGGACTGAGAGAAAATGTTGTCGGACTCGGAGAGGGCATCGTCCATCATGGCCCCAGTCCGCCTGTCAGTGGGCTGATTGTGGAAGAAAAGAGAGAGAAAGAGAGGAGAAAGCCCAGGAGTCAACCAGGAAGGCAATTGTAAGGGAAACGGGGAGAGCAAGAAACAGGAAGAGAGAAAGAGAGGAAGACAAGAAGAACATGGCCTCTGCATCCATCCACTGGCTTCCAGCCACAGGTCTCTTGGGCAGATTATCTCCTCCGTTTTCATCCCTCTTTTCTTCAACCATGCTGCTGCACTTATTTTATCCAATCAAGAACTTATCTCTCTCTCTCTCTGCCATGTTCATCAACCCATCTCTCCACCTTTTGGCTTAACTGTTCTTTCCTTCTTGCCAATGATCCCTCTGTCCTTCTATAGCTCCTTCATGGACAGCTGGGTGAGAGGCTGATAGGCTGTGGAGTGAGTGGGGCGGCTGCCAACACCTTACAGCAGAAGCACCTCTGACAGGCCACTAATTCACCCAGCAGAGGAGAAACCAAAACCTAACACTCAGATTATCAGCCAGAGAAATGGGAAAAAAAGTTTAGAAAATGGGGGGGAAATAACCAAAAATACTTTTTATCTCTTTACTTTATTAAGGTAACTAAAAAATAGATAATGTTACATGAGGATTATATGTGAATTGTGTTTACTTGTACATAAACAGTGTGCATGTACAAATATGGATTCAGTATTTAGTTAATACACTCTAACCTAATTAGAGGTGGACTGATTGATCAAAAATATTGATATCAACATCAGTCAGTATCTGATTATTGTTGTAGTTTCTCAACTCCACCTGAACAATGATTTTGTTGTGATTTGTTTTCAAATGATTTTCTTTTAACTTTGTTTTTAATTCTCAAACTTGTGTTTGTATTGTTTTTGTTAATTGTAATAACATGTTATCAAATTATTTTCAAAGCTCTTATAAACAAAATAAATCAAAAGAAAAAATATTTAAAACAGGCCTATATGATGACATGTAAACCTTAAATAATAAGTATTTGTAGTGCTACTAGTATTAGAATTGTTATTGGCAATAATGGCCCTGTATTTACTTAGTATTGGATAGATACCAAAATATGCAGCACCGCATAACGCTACTAAATAGATGAAAGATACAAACATTTGTTAAAACAATTAGTAAAATATTCCCTTTTAAATAATTTCACTTTAACACTTTTAGCCCAGAGCTCAATTTCAAAGTTTTATTTTAAAGAATAATATTATGTGTATTCAATTTTGTTGTAATTTGGGGATATTCATTGTTTATTAAAAAGTCACTCAGTAATTTGTTAATTTGTTTTTTTATATATATGACAATCTTATTTGTTTTCAACATAATACAATTAATGAAAGTCTCTTAACTCTGAATTTTGCTCTGAAAATACACACTGCTGATCTTTTCACAATAAATTGTTATACTTTAAGCTATTCTAAGTTTTCACAGGCAACAATATTAACTATTTAAGATAAGCTGAAGAAAACAAAAAAGAATCAGAAATCCCTCCTTTGCAGTGGGCCAGGAATTAAAAACCACCACAGCATCTCTTTCCATTTGTTTATCTGTATAAACGTACTCATGGCCAGTCAGGAACAGTGTTCAATGAACAGCTTAATTTGTGGATGCGTTTTCCTGTTCCTAAAGTAATCTAAGGTGGGATGCAGAAAGGTTGGGTACATTCATCACAAACACAAGCTTAACATAAGTGAAAAATTACAGGATTCCCAATGACCTTCCATCCAATCAGGCCTGGTAATTACACTCATTCATTACAACGGAAAGGAGAGATGGAAGAATACAGAGATGACCCTTCAGGACAACAAAAATGTTTATAGATGGGAACAGAGAGAAAAATGCTAATAGCTCAGGTACCTGGCTGGATTTCCCTGAGGCATTGCTGAATAAAAATGTACCAATATAGGCCCGCTTTAATCTCTGCAGAAATTTACAGTGGAATCTCTAGACCTGTATCAGCATTCATGATTTCTAAAAGATGGAATGATGGCAGTATATCAGAAAGCATTCATTTTGACTATAAATCAAGCCTTCATGTTAATCTAATTACTTCAAGTTAATGTCGGCCAGCATTGTCTAGATCTTTGTTGAAATAAAAGTGAACATATTTACTCAAGAGTTTGAGTAAGAAGTGTTTTTGGAAGAACAATTTTATGACCATGGCTAAGAAAACTATTTTGTCAGCCTTAACAAAGCACTTTGCAGCTAGGAGTATTTTATACAACAACTGAGTTACCACAGCAGACTGCAACTGTGTGTTGTAGCCAGAGAGCAGAAGAAAACTGAGCTGAAAATGGCTTGAGGACAACACAGTAAACAGAGCAATCAGGAAAATGAAAACAAAGAAGAAAATAAACTAAAACAATGAATATGAAAAACAACGATCCACAAGAAATGCAAAACTAACACAAGCTGGCAAAATACTCAAAACCCAAGCTGCTAACCAAACCCAAGTTGTACAACTCATGACAGAAGCCTCCCTCTTAAGGCAAACTCTGGATGCCCACAGAAAGTCAAAAAATAAGAACAACAATAAAGAAAGAAATGTCTGAAAACAGGCAGAAGGAGGTGTGGCGCATCTTTCTGAGGTCAGCTTGACACGGAAAAGGATTCTCGTTTTTGAGACAAAGGAAAGGCGGCAGGCGGTAGAGTTATGCCTCAAATCTCACTGTGTCCCTTAAAGTTTTTATTTTTAACTACGCATTACTGCAGGACAGGACCAGCTGGACTGGTTTATAATGAAGGAGGAGTTCAAGGAGAGACTTTTCTCTTTCGCCATGTTTGGAGGAGTTTTCTGACTAAAATATTTAAACTGAAAATTGAAGTAATTATTAATAAATTCTTCTGGAAGAAATTGGTTTACTTTGTATTCTGTTGTGTAAAGTGTTTGAGAACACAGGTGATGGAAATTCACTTCCATCTGTTGTTCTGCAATACCTCACCAGGCAGGTATTCTAAAAGCAATTACTGAGAAAAAAGTGAGAACTGTTCGGCTGATAATTACTAATAATCAAGTGGTGCCAAGATTGTTAATTTTGGTTAAAATGGCCAACTTTATTCACTGCCAAACTAAACCTATTGTTGCACATCAAGCCATTTTCAAACCAGACCCAAGAGGCCAAAAGTGTTAATGACGTTTACGTCAGTTCTGGATCTGTTTTGAAGTGCAGGGCAAACAAAGCAACACATAATCTTGCAATCTCACACTTGAGGCTAGATTAGAGTTTCCAATTAAACTTTTCATGCATATTTCTGGACTATTGTAAGAAAACCCAAAAATGTAAATAGAAAAGAAAAAAACCTTCAAACAAAATTGCACCCATATGTCTGTACAGTGGTGGAACTCACTAAAACTGCAGCGTACATCATCATCTTTCACTAACAATAAAGATGAGATTCGTTTGCGAATAAGTGTTTTTTTTTCTTATCTTTATTGCAACATGGGATTAGAACAGGCACTAAGGTAATTTAGCGATACACATTTAGAATAATATTCTTCACGGAGTAGTCAGCATGCTTTGATCGAGTAACTTTAATAAGTTATAGAAAGCTGAGCGACAACAATAATCTATGTAAATAAATACAACATAATACAATAGTGAAGTAGTTACAAATATCCTACTGTGTAGGCTTGTCACTGAGCATCAAACTGTTTCTGTTCTTATATAATTTCATGTGGATTTTATTTGTACCTACCACTATATTCGTGTGTGTTTTGAATTGTACATATATTGTGCATCTGTGTGTCTATTGCTATACTAATAGGAAGTTCACCACTAGCATGCAGATTATGCTCTTGTTTTAAATTGAATCACTACTGCACATAAACAGAGGGATGATCTGGCGCTGAACTTTTGGATGCATTCCATTTTCCAGATGACGCTTCCTGACTGCTTCTCTCTGATTATGCAGATGGTATTACTTTTTTCCACCCATGTTGATGTGTGTTTAGGTGTCATTTTGCAGTGGATGATGTTCTCATTGCTCAGTTTACCGCTCCCATAATAAGATCACCTGTGGTATGAATACATTTCCCCACTCTGCTTGTGTATTTGGATTTGTAGGATAAATGAGTTTCTCTCAGCCTCGAAAAGAGTGAGGGAGACAGAAAGAGCGAGAGTGGGGAGAGAGAACACATCAGGCACGTTCTTAGATTCACTTTAGAGCTTGACATCTCGCCGCTCGGTCAGTAAATGGCTTTTCTACAGGGGGGAGGTGGGCTGTGGGTTTGTGTGGATGTGTGCTTGCATCGACGTCTGTGGACTGTGTGAGTGTCTAGTGTGTCTGCGATGTCGTTCGCGTGTTTCTTCATGTTTTGTTGTGTCTTTTCTAAGTGTGCTTGTGCCAGTGTGCGCGTGTGTGTGTGTGGTGGTGGTGGTGTGACACATCTACATCCATTCGGCCTGTTTGTATTCCACCCGGCTGCCTTAGCGCAGGCCTCAGCTGTCATTATTCCCTGTCCATCGGCTGAGAAGTTATAGTTGGCAAAAAACCCATCAGGTGGGCAGGACAACAGATAATTGAGGTGATGATCGAAGCTGTTCAAAGACAATTGATAGTGATGGGGAAGCGGGTAGCTGAACCGAGCTGATCGAGATTTGCAGAGGCTTGAGGAGCGGCAAATAGAAAAGGAACAGATTCTGTTGTTTTTCTTTTTCTTGCAGAAAACTTAATCAATCAGATGGAATTATATTTTCAAACTTTTTAAAGAAAAGAATTGTTCTTTTTTTTCCCGCTCCTGACAGCAGCAACACAAAACAATAACTGCCATATCAGAGACCACCGTGGGCTTTATTAATAGCACAAATCCCCTTTGCCACACAGGAACATATCGAGGTTCCAGGAAAAGCCATGACCTGAGCATCATATTTCCACCTGCTCCAATTCTACTGACAAGTTGCCAAACTTCAAAAATCCCCTGAAAACCCAGTTAAGCTAAAGCAAGTTGTAAAGGCGTTTTTCATAAGCTGAGGGACAAGGGGGAACAAATGGAGGTTATTACTTTCCCCAATTCCAAATAGCCCCCTACTGTCTGGCTGAAATAGGCCTGGGAAAAAAAAAATGTCTTTATATCACACATCCATACCTGACATCACTCTTCTGGATTTTTCTATTACCCACTGGCATCTCTTTTATTCCTCTTTTCATCATTTTCCTTTGCCCGCACGCAAATGTTATCACCCAAATGTCATCAATTGTGTACATATAAAATCAGCCTATAATGTTAACACATCTGCTCACCGACTCGCTTTAGCGACATAAATCTTCAAAGTCCTTGGATGTCTTTGTAGAAAACTTTTGATTTTTTTTTCATCCATTTTAGCTGAGTAGATCAGAACAGATGGGTCTTACTTTCCAATTAATCTGCCACTTTGAAGGAATTTAGCATCAATAACTGAACCTTCTGACTTGTTATTAAAATCAAATCAATCAGATCACTTTTCAGTAAAACTAACTTTACCTAAAGATGAGCACTTAACTCTTTCAGGCAGGTATAGAGACACTTAAACGCTTAAATGTAGGGCTGGATAAGGGCAAAATTTGATTTGAGGTCTCGCTTCTTGTTAAGAACATCACCAAAGACTAACAGCAATTTTAACACAGATTTGGTAGAATTTGGGAGAAGGGGACCAGGGTTAGTTTACTGACCTTAAAGTAAACTAAACTGTAAGATTTAGTCTAATTGTAGATTTTTATGACATTCTATTGAAGGAAACGTCTGACAGCTTATCGCCGATCATAGATCAAGCCAGACGTTTACATTCACCAAATAAAATGGCAAATATTTTCTTTTTCTTGTCTAACATTAAATAACATTGAATCACATTAAACTTTACACAAATTGCCAAAATTATTGTTGATTTCTAAATGCCAGAATAATGGGAGGGAATTTTAAAATAAGCATTTCACAACAGTTTGTTGTAATTGTGGTCCATTCCACCAGTGTAACTGGTACCAGTGTAGGCCATCTTGGTAAGATTCAAATTTTCACTTTTGCTTAGGATCTTCGTCCACTTGAAAGACACATTGTGCCCAAGCTTTGTCATTATGCCCAATGTTCCTTGTTCAATGCCACATAGATGTGTTTCTCTCATGATATTATCTATTTCGGGTAGTGCACCAGTCCCTCCTGCAGCAAAGCACCAACATAACAGGATGGTCCCACCCCATACTTCTGTCATGATCTGTGGTCCTTTTCTGCCTCAAATGCAAAATCAACCTTAAGTCAAGGGCTACATTTTTCACAGAAACACAACTTCACTGTTGGAAAGGTGTTTGCAGCTCTACTGTATTTCCTCCAAATGTAATAATGTTCACTGTAATCCTACTTGTTTTTTTTTTGTTGTTGTTTTTTTGGGGGGATGAGGGAGTTTGTGTTTGCCTGTTCTTATTCGCCTGAAGACTTAAATTTGTCGTTATACCATTCAGCCCTGAACATTCTGAGTTCATTTGAATTGTTTTAAGAACAACTAAAGAAATAATTTAAATATTTTCCTCATTATATCTGATATGAGACCACAAGAACAGATATCTTTCATAATATAAACAAGACAATATAGCAACAGTCTGAAATGTCAGAAAAGCACTTTGGGAGACTAGCTTAATACTTTGAGAAAAATAAGTTGTTTTGGCTAAAAGAATAAAAAGGTTTATTTAGCTTGCAAAATAAAATTTAGCAGACCATTTGAAGTGGTCTGGAAAGCTGAAAGTGTTTGTACATGAGAAGTTAAGGAAGTGGTCCATGCTACACTTGCATGCCGCTGTCTTCTTTCCAAAAACAGAGTTTGTAACATCAATAGCTCTATCAGGCAACTCATATGCATGAAAAAGGTCTGCATTGTGCACTGAAAAACCATCGCACTTCTATGTTAAACAGGCATCGTATCAATAACTCTCTCAGCTGTATGATGACACACACACACTGTCACACACAGACATTGCATCAATAACTCAATATTTCAGGCATCAGTCTTCAGTGTGCGATGCCCTCTGCATGGCTGAAGTGGGGGGGGACCAGGTTAGCAGCAGAGGACAGGAAGGGACGCGGCCTGACAAGCTGTCACACCTTTCAATATCTCGGTTCGGCCTGTCATTAGTTTGCATGTGAGTGTGGACTTCTGGCCTGAGCCGGCACCGTCAGCAACTATCACTCCAACTTCGCCACCCCCGATTTTTACCTGACACAGACAAAAATTCATACATGCACACTTTGTCTCCACTTCATTCCTCAGACTTCAAATTTAAACTGGGTTATCAAGGAGGGCGATCGACACCCGCTCCTCCTGTCGCGACTCCCTCCAAACTCACACCTCATCGCCGGATCCTCCGCGAGCTCCTGAGTATTGACTGAAGCTGTCACCCTGACCAGCACCCCTGACCCCCCTCTGCGACAAGAGATCCATGATGGGGGCGAAAGGTTCAAATGATTTTTCTCTAACTCCCGCCAACCTGTTTTCCCAGTGAGATGATTGCTAATGGCAACATTAGAAAAGGGCATAATGGAGATTCCCAAAACAATTTGCCCCTTTGATTTGCAAACCCTAATGTCTCCAGAAGTTGTAAGAGAACAATGGATGAATGATTTAGAAGCATGTTGCAACACCGTCAAACACTGTTTTTGTCTAGGTTTTCCAAGAAGTCAGAAACTGCAGCGTGTAAGACCTGGAGTTTAGATACTTTGGCTACATGGAGCATTTTTATTGCTAGTTTTTCTTCCCTATAGATAAATACTAATACGGTATGGTATAAAATTACTTTCCAGTTAAATTAGAGTTCTTTGTATAGTACCCCTCTGAATATAAACCCATTTAAAATGTAAATGTAAAAAAACAATGGATGTAAAAAACTGTATATTAATGAAGAACCTACATTTCATTAACACAAAAGTGTTAATAAAATAAAATTCTAATTAAATAGAGACCTAAAAAATCAGTGGGATTATTAAAGAATAAGTACAAATTAAACCTATTGAGCATAAAAAAGTGGATGTAAAATAAATTGTGGACTGTAATGTTTTATGGTTGGAAAAAAATATGAATTCCCATCTTTATCTGTTAGTTCTCATGTTAATGTTTGTTTGTACTTTCTAAATTCATAAAACAGGAAATAATTACACCACATACTAAGCAAGCAATCTGAGTACAACTGCATTGAGAGAGTTAAGAATTAAGAAGTCTGATTTTAACTTTATTGAGAGCAATAAAACACAGAGGTTACAACAAACACCTTTGTGTTGATAAGACTGTTTTTTTTTATCTCTTACCTTGAGGATTAATGCTAATGTAGTTTTTCTGGCAGAGCAACCAATAATTTCCTGCCAAAAAGAAACCCAGAGCAGCCATGATGCTCCTCCATTACCGGCCTCATAATATCTACCTGAGATATATGTATTTATGTGGTAGGAAATAACATTAGAGTGAATTGCCATAACAACTTTATAAATCAAGCAGACAGAGGGCTAGCAGGAAGAACTCCAAGGTGGCAGTAATGCTGATGAGAGTTATCTGAAATGGCATTCATCACCTCTGAGCAAGTCCAACGTATTTTATCAAGAATATATGCTAAACCCTGCTTTTCCTGGCACAACATCTCTTCTCGTAGAGCCGAGTCTTCACCAACTACACAGATGTTCAAAGAATACCAACCCCACCTCTGTTGATTCCTCCGGTCCGTAAGGTTGTCCTGCTTCCCCATCCATACAGACAAACAGTGGAGAGCTGACCATCAATCAAAAGTTACAAACAGACTTCGCTGTGTCATAATTCCTGCGATGGGCTTGTCCACTGATTGATTCCTGTACACATATTTTGTCTGATTACCATAATGTGTTCTCGTGGCAACAATCCTGCCAGTAACGGTGAGAGAGAGGGGGGTGGGGTTGACAAGGTGGTGGTAAGGGGTTGTGGAAGGAGGTGGGGGCTGTTCTGCAGCGAGCTGGAAGCAAGTAACAAATGGGCCAGACCCCACCTCATCGGGAATGATTTCAATCCAATGTTTCATCACAGCTAGTGGAGAGAGGCGAGCGTTTGGGGTTTGGGCTATCAATTACGGATATGTGTAGGCAGGCAGACACTATCATTTCGCTGATTGTCACCAGTCTACCGCAGTGACATCAGGAAGTGATTCATCAGTCTATTTTCTGTGACACCCTGGAGAAAGATGACATGCTAGGGGTCTGTGGAGTTATAGGGGGGAAGCCTGAAAGAAAGGGTCTTTAACATGCTCAAGGGACAAACACATTCTAATTCAGACATTTAACCTCTTTCCTACCTGTTTGGTTCCATTCATTCAGTTCAGCCTGTGAGTCTGGTTTCTGATGAAACCATCAGTGCCATTTGTTTATCAGTGTGTCATGTGCTGCGGATTGAATCTGTGGCACAAGAAACTCAAAGAAGTTCTTTTACACAAAGCACTACTGAAAACCTTACAATTTCTTTTCAGTCTGAGTAGTAATGAGGGAAAAAAGCAACCAAAACATTCCTTGGGATTATAGAAAATCGTGCAATGAAAGCACAACGTTGTTTGCTTTGTATTGTGAATTTTATGAATTCTAACAACGCTGGAGAGAGAAACGCTCTATTGTAAACAATAAGAGTTTTCCAAGAGGCATAAAGAGGGCACAGCAAACATGTGGAAGAAGAAGGTCTGGTTAAATAAAACCAAAACTTTACTTGATATCCCCTATCTGTGGCAGAAAGTTCACTTTACACAGTGCCCTGAAAGGGGCACTTAAAAGAAACCTTATTAGAGGTTGCAGAAAAGATTCAAAATGTAGTGAAGGATTAAGTTAAAGTTCAAGAAATATAATTATTTTTGCCATGGATTGTAAATGTCTTTACTCAAAATCACAATTCAGAGATGAGGACCAAGTTTGAATCAGTTTCTTTCCAATTGTCGCCTGAGCAGAACAAACGTGCTCTTGTTCTTTTAGCATTTTTCATAAAGCGCTTCACATAAATAACATCATAACACCTTAATTCTGACAGAACTAGTCTCTGACACTTATCTTCTATTTTATTTTTATTAAGAATTAAGTAAATAAATTACTTTTCAGGCGATGCTATTTGGGATATAATAACATCCCAAATAGCTTTGAATTATTATTTTAATTCAAAAGCTCTGAATTAAAATATTGCACTATGGAAAACCACACTATTTTCTATATAATGGAAGTTCAGTGAACTGCTTAACTGCAAGGCAGTGTGTCCCAGGTCATCCTTCCTCAGAGATTCTTACCAAGTTGGTAAGCACAGATGATACCAGCAGGTCAAACTTTATTCCTCCCCATTGCAATTGCGTCTGGGAGCAGTGACTCTATCAATCTGCTGCCAGCTGGGAAGATTGCCTAATCCGGTAGCCGAGGGACTCTTATCATCAGTCTGCTTCTTCATTGTGTGTGTGTGTTGTGCCTGCGTGTTTGGTGTGTGTGACCAGGCAAAGCTTCATTGGTGGGAATGCATGCACTGCTCCTCTGCTTAACATTATCACCCTCATTTGTAAACAGAGTCATCCATCAGGTACAGGAGCCCCACTTATCCAAACAGATGAAGAAGGTGTATGTTCTTATAATTTGCTCTCATTTCTGAGAGAGGGAATAATAATAATCTTTCCCTCATGTTCATTTCCCCCCTCCTCGTCCTCCTCCTTCCTTTTTTTTCCTCCGCTTTCATTCTCTCACTTGTGGATAGTGTATTAATGAAGCGGTCTAATTTGACACCCTGCTACAGTGTAATGGATTAAAATGCAACCGTGCTATCTATCTATGAGTCAGAAGTAAAAAATGCAATATAAATATTTAAATTTGTACCTGTGGTACGAATCATGGCCAACTCTTGCTTGTGAGATCATTATCATTACCTGCGAAAGTTTAAATGATAAACATAATTCCTTATGCATAACTGTCCAGATTTAAATGTGATTTTCATGAACATTTTTGTGACTTTAATGAAGAAAAAACAGCATAGACTTATGTAATATTTCAGTATTTGCTACCCGAATATGAAATCAGTACACCCTCTTTGAGTGTGTAAAAGTGACTTAATAAGAATGACTGACTCTTTACCAAGCCCTGAAATTGTTGGAATCCAACCTTAAGAGCCAAAAGCACACACAGAACATTCTATCTTCCCATTATTTAAAACAAATGGAAACAGTGGCGTGTGCATTAGTCTTTCATTTCACACATTCTTACTGCATCTACGGGATTTAGAAAAGACAGCCAAGAGTTGCAATTCAAATTAAAACATATTTTATTGACCCTAAAGGGAACTTACATTCAACTGCACTGAATTATTTGATTATCAGCAAGTGTGGTTAGCTCTCTGGAGCATGCAAATTTATCTTAAGAAAAAAGAGAAGCAAAGACAATTCAGAAGCAATTGTTGCTGGCTTGTTTCCCACCTTACTAAAAGGTTCTTGAGTTCTTTCTATATTCCATAGCTTTTTGTAGATAGGGTTTGGCTCAAATTAGATTGACAACAGCTAAAGATCTAAAACATTAACTGGAAACAGGCAACTGAACAACAATAAAAGCTATGTAACTAGCTTAACATAACAGAAAAAGTCCCAAGCTGCGATTTATACCCATTTTTCCTAGCTCTTTCTTGCTAACTGTAATACCTTCCATGTTTGAGACAAGATGAATTGCTAAAAACAACTGATGAGTGCACAGAACACACAGTGTGCTGAGAGAAATAACCATACTATCTATTTGCTGTTGTCCCAAATGAACTGGCATGCTGGATGACAATGTGCTTTCTCCAGATTTACAGTTTTCGAAACAAATAAACAGATTACATAAGTGAAAAAAAAAAGATTCACAACCAGACAAAACTCGCAGGCTGATGTTTGGTCCGATTAATAATCTATTGTGAATGGGTATAAATTTAGATACCCAGTGCAAACCCAAGAAATGTAAAAAAAATTAAATTAAATTAATAGCCCAAGAGGCAGAACACACAGAGCTTCGCACGTGCTTTTATCTCATAGTTTGTGCTATATTCCACTATACTCGATGCACATCACATATCCTGAGAGTGTAATGGAAAATCCTTTATCAGATTTGTGATGAGAAAAAGCACCACATTTACCTGCCTGTACAATTCACCCTGAATCCTTAAAGTGGATTGATTTTCTGCTGCACACAGCATTAACATTTTTCTCACTGAGATCATCTTTTCCTTGTTGTATTAAGGACCTGATATTTGCTACTGCTTTATTCATTCCCTGAACTGTCTGCATTCGAAATGCACACAGTGAAAATCATGCTTGTGTCAGATGTTTCCCACCACTTGAAGTGTTGTTTCAGCCATGTTGAGGAGACTGTTCATATAGATGTTCATAAATAAGTACTGTTATGAATGTTCTATAACTTTGAATTATAAAAATATTTAATCATACATCATTTTCTTTTTGATTTTCATGTTGACACTCATCCCTTTTGTCTTTTGCAGCAGGTGTCTTGACTTTTCCAGCTTGTCGTTATAAGCTGCTCAGGCTTTCAGCACTTTAGTCACGCTCTCTCATCGAGCTTTAGCTGCCCAGCCTGATAAGATACAGGTCTTTGTCACTTGATGCTTTCTTAGTTTGAATATACAGTTGATATGCTGCAATGATCAACTGCAACAACTTCATACACCGAGATAATATCTAGCTACAAAAGTATGAGCTACAATGTTAAAGCCAACTGGTAAAGTTTTCAGATATCCTCAGAGCTACAGTGTGACCAAACCTAATGTTTTTCTTAATTTGGGTTATATGTAGACTGTAATGTTTTGTTGAGTCAAATCTTTTTGACTCTACAAAGGGTTAAAGAGATTCCATTGTACAGCACTGCCCAAAACATATACATGATAAAACATGGTGGGGGAAACATCATAATCTGGTGTTAGTTTTCTTCTAATGGAACTAAAGAACATAGAAGTTTTTGCTTAAAGAGGTACTGGTGTACTTCAGAAAATAGTTGGCATTATGAGAAAAGACCTTATGCAGAAATATTAAAGCAGTATCTCAAGATATAAGCCAGGAAGTTCCAAACAATTGGGCAATGATAAAATCTATGGCTTGCCTCTCTTCAGCCTCTTAAGCCTGGTCCTCCAAAGTGTTCCTAGGTCAGCCAAGAAACACAGTCCCTCTGGCATGTCTTCCTTTGGTGGATATAATAGAACTGAATGGAATTTTGTTGGATTTTAGTTGTTTAGTACATAACCAGGGCCTGGATAAATTAACAGATCTAGAGTCCAGCACAGAGATAACTTTTATCTTTGATAGTAGAAATCATATCGACGTCAGTACCTGAATTAAGGAATAAGGAAATTGCTTTAAGGCTCAGATTCATCATAACTGGTTACAAACTCAGACACTGAAGTGGCGTCACCCAGCTCCCGCATAACGAAGCTGATTGATTGCAGGTGCGCACACCTGCAGTTTCCCGCCCTCCGATGGGACTGAAAATCCTGCTCTGCTGCTCCCTCTGGTGGCAGACTGGAAATACACATGCACAACTCCCCTGGCATCTTGACAAAAGTATTTTTCAAATCAGTTTTGAATTGTTTTAATATTTCAACAAACGGATGTTCCATCTGTACCTACATGCAGGACCAGCAGCTGCACCTTGGGGTAAAATCCAGTCTCATCAAATGAGATTCCTCAGACTTGAACTTTATAAAATTTAGAGAATTTGAGCTGATTGGGTGCTACAAGTAGCCATTTGGATCAGATCATTTTTCTCCTGTATTGCTCATGCCTAAGAAAAACAATTCCTGCCAATTATTCTGGAATTTAGCATGCAAGATATACATTTGGTGGAGCTTGAACGGGAACAATTCAATCTGATTTAATGTCAACCAGTAAGAGAAAGAGGCTGTCTTTTCATACTGTGTGTGAGTTGAGGAAGACAGTTCAAACAAATCCGTAAAGCTATTACTCTCTGCATTTTTCCATTATTAGGGAAATGATGTTTATTGGAATTATTGAGCTGAATTCTTCATTAAATCCACTGAACTGAAATTATTTGCTGTTTGCAACGCACCATAGCCACAAAATCTGTTCTGTCGCTTAGATTTTCATTGCAAACGCCTTGTATTCCAGAGTGAGCCTCTTGTATAAGCACTCTTGCAAAGAAAGGGCCTATTTCAAAGATGCTTTCTGAATAGCAAGCATCCCACTTCCTCTATTTGCAATGTAGATGTTGCTGTGTGTTCTTGCGCACTATCGAATTGTTTTCTTAATCGTTTCCTTTGTGCCAAGAAGTAAAGAAAACAGATTGTGTCTGAAGAGCATTGGAAGTGCTGTTGACCCCTGGTCACAGCAGCAGCATTAGGACTGCCAGAACAGCAGATAAAGAGCCAGATGGGTCAACCACTTTGTCCTGCTGGGATTGCTTGCACCAACATTTTCCTAAAGACGACAAATTTGGATTTCTGTTTTGGTTGCCCCCTTTTTTAATTCTATTTTTTTTACTTATTTTTCATCTCAAACTTAAAGTAAGATGATGCAAAAAAAAAGAAGAAGAAGCAGACATTTGCCTTACTGTGTGGTACATTGATATTCTCTGTGCATGTTTATTGTTTGTCAAATTAAAGAACTGCAAATTACAAAAAGTGTAAACCTGGAAATAGGCTTGTTTTATTTCATACATCAGCAGCAGCAGCAGATTTCTTCATTAATGTGAAGATGTTCAGAATTCTTGGGGACAATAAAAAAAAAATTCTGTTATAAATATGCATGCAGTGAAGCTGCAACATAATAAGGACCTGGTGAAAAACAGGACGCAGGGAGGCGGCTGAAAGATGAGGCGCAGGCCCTGAGGAAAAAATGTTCCCCTAGCAGAAATTGGTTTAATTAATAGGACATTTTACATAATGATTACAGTGTAATTGCACCGACTAGCAGAGTGTCATTAAATATATCCTTGCTCCTTTACAACACCCTCCAGCTAAAAATAATGAGTTACATTGGAAATCACTATGCAACAGGTTCATAAATAACATTTAAACCCATACAAGGCAAGTACTTATAAATAATAAATATTTGCCTTTTGTAATTGAAGAAAAAATGACTGCCGCCTTTCTTTCTGTTACCATACACCTCTTTGTCCTGTTGTAAGCCTTGGAAAGGAGATTTTCCCCATTTTTTTCCCTTCTTGTAAGTACTGAATAATTTATTTGCTGGCTAATAGTCAACACTGTCAACACCCGGTGGTGAAAATATACCTGTGTCCAGATAAATTCAGCAGCAGGCTGCAAAGTGATTATTCCCTGCTTCCAGATATTTTGTTGGATGCAATCCCTGTATACACTGCAGTAAATCACAGACTTCCAATTACTTTCCTCCATAAAACAAGGCTTGTATTCAAATCAGGCCACAAAAACGAGGAACGGAGATGGGACAACTGAACCCAAGCAAGCCTGGGGGCGCTGACTGAACATGAACATTCAAGTGTGTGCGCATCTGTCTTTGTGGAGAGTCCAATTTGTTTCTTAACTTATTTTCTTTTACCTAAAGGTGACATTGGTCCACTATACATTCTTACCCATTTTTCTTTCTGAAAAGGTTTTCACTGATTCAAAATATGAATGCTCATACATTTTTTTTTTTTTAAAAGAGAATCCCAAATTTATATTGTTGAAAAGTGCAACAAAAAAACATTAACTAATGCCATGTTGAACTGAGTAACCATTCTCAGGGGACTGTTTTGCTTTAAGTGGACCAGTCATTTGCAGTAAGAGAAAGTCTTTGAAGTGACTTACCAATGCAGTTACCTTTATTTAACAAAAAAACAAGTTATATAGTATATAATAACTACAGATCATATTAATTTTGTGCACTTAATTAGTACTAAGCCGAATTTTTTAAAGATTGTTTTAAACTGCTAGAGCGGATCGTGGTCAGGATGAGGCTCAGTGCCTCCAAATCCAAGGCCATGGTCTTGAGCCGGAAAAGGGTAGAGGTCCTTCTCCGGGTCAGGGGGGTCATTCTGCCTAAAGTGGAGGAGTTTAAGTATCTGGGCATCTTGTTCACGAATGAGGGAAGAAGGGAGATCGACAGGCGGATTGGGGCGGCGTCTGCCGTGAAGCGGCGATGTACCGGTCCGTCGTGGTGAAGAGAAGCTGAGTCAAAAAGCGAAGCTCTCGATTTACCGGTAGATCTACGTTCCCACCCTCATCTATGGTCATGAGCTTTGGGTCATGACCGAAAGAACGAGATGACGTTGAGAGGAGCCAGTTGAGGCTTGGGCATCTGGTCAGGATGCCTCCTGGATGCCTCCCTGGTGAGGAGTTCCAGGCACGTCCCACCGGGAGGAGAGGAAGACCCAGGACACGCTGGAGGGACTATGTCTCTCGGCTGGCCTGGGAACGCCTTGGGGTTCCCCCGGAGGAGCTGGAAGAAGCGGCTGGGGAGAGGGAAGTCTGGGCCTCCCTTCTGAAACTGCTGCCCCCGCGACCCGACCCCGGATAAGCGGAAGAAAATGGATGGATGGATGGATGGATGGATGGATGGATGGATGGATGGATGGATGGATGGATGTTTTACAACAAAACTAAATCTGAAAAATGTCTTGCACATTTGCTGGCACTTACTTTGCTCCGTGCAATCAACTGTCTTTACTAGTAGCCAATTTAGTGAGTAGAATTCATCCATGTTTAATTTAATTTCAGTTTATAAACTGGGGATCTTTAATAAAGTATCCAGGTCAGGAACTTAACTAGATAGAGACACTAATCCGAGATCATTTGCAAATTAACAGGACAAATGTCCATTTATATCTGTGTATTAAACTATTCTGTTCTCCTTCACACACATTAAACCTCCATTGACCTCGTTATTGTTTGTATATTACAAATCTCTTTTGTCAAGGCTCCTGTTCTCCATATCATGCTTGTCCCTATTGAACCGGCACGTCTTATTAATGTCTGCTCAGGTAGTACCATCATGCACGCTGAGACCCCTCAATTCGTTTTTGATCAGTTCCTCTGTAGCCTGTTGGACAAAGAACATTTAGGATGCTTTCCTTGCTGCTCGTCTCCCTGTCACTGACTTCATTAAGCAACCTGCTTTCATTCAATTCACACACACACAACAAAGTGCTTCTCTTTCATACCTATAATCTGACAGCGGAGAACATCCAAGGGTTGCATCTGTGTAGAATGCATCAATAACCGTGGAAACTAAAAGGCCTTGTCAGGAACAGGGAGTTGTCACAGGCATGGAAAATGATTCTACCCGATGCTCATCTGAAGTGCAATCAGCCCATAATCTGAGAATACATCAGGCCTCAGTGACATGGAAATTTCCTGCTCCTCCGATCTCATTTTCAAATGTAGTAATCACAGAGAGAGGCTCTCAGCCTCACCAAAATGTATAAATAATTTTCATTCAAACATATTAACAGTCAAAATACCAGAATCCATCATGGCTACGAAGAGAGCTCCTTACAAAGCAATCAAGGCTTCTGCATGTGTTCTTTGTCTTTGGCAGCTGAGAGACACGGCTCAGATTACTTGAGCGAGCCCTGTTTTGCATAATGGCCTACTCCCTTGGTGCTTTTAAACTTCCTTGTCAATCCATTACAGTTACCAAGCCCAGCTTCCTGCCTGGCTTTAATACAATGCTTCCTTGGTGAGAAGATCTGGATGAGGTCTTAAAGAGCATTTTATTAAGGCATGCATGTCGTCATCCATTCATCTTGCCTAACCAGCAGACACATTTATGTTCCATGGACAAGTTACCTACCATCATGTTCAAAGAGCAAAAACTTGCCCTTTTCATATTACTGGGAAAGCTATGGATTTTGGAGAGCAGTTAGAAGGTGAAGTAATCAACACTTTTGATTTTGACCTTTCACATTGACCTCTCAAGCTGAACCGCTGATGAGAAGCTTTCGCAAATGTTCTTCTGACTTCCTAAGCTGTTGTACAATTTTATGTGTTATTTTAAAACTAACATTATTATGACCAATGCTGCTGCTGACATGCTTCAACCAGACAAACTCTGCAACTAATGGAGTCTAACATTAATATTTCTTCCTCCCATTAACTGGTTACTGAATGCCTGTTTATGACTAAGTGATCATGTTACATCTAACAATTTTCTCTGAGAAATTATTGACTTAGTAGAGTTTGGGGAACTTTAGGACAATATAGTAGACTTGGTTTGGTTGGTTTATTTGGTTTCATTCATACAATAAAGTATAATGGCTAATGTAGATTTAAGGAAAACAATTAATCGGCCACAGAGAAGTACACAAAAAAAGTTTTTTTCTGGAAATTACCACTTTTTGATTTTTTTTAATTCTCAAAATTGAGTGAAAAAAATGACAATTTTCCCTGATTGACGATGTACATTTTTGACATTAAGAATCTGCAAAGTGAAAAATGTAAAGATTTTTTTTTTACTTTTTTAGAAATTATAAGGTTTACAACAAAAGTGACAGAAGTCCTCTAGGATTGAGGTGTTAAATTTGGGTGATGCACATCTGGAAATTTTACAAAGTCTTTTCATTCTTTTGTGTCCTTCTGTTTCAGAGAAAATCAAATCAAAGCTTGAGCTGAGTTTGCCAAAAGGCATGTGGGAGACTTTAAAAATAGTTTGAAAACAACCAGGGGGATGTCCTGAAGTGGCCTAGTTAAAGCTCAGACCTAAATTTGTGGACTTGAAACATTTCCGCAAGGAAAAGAGGAGGAAAATTGTGGAATCCAGATGTGCAAGTCTGATTGAGACCTAGCCACACAGACCTGAAGGGAGTGAATATTTATGCAGCCACATATTTTATGTTTCAAATTTTTATTTAATTGTCATTTTTTGTAGAAATTGGTTTTCACTTTGACATCAAATAAGGTTTTGTTGGTAATTTGCCAAAAAAAAAACCAACCTAGATTCTGTTAAAGATTGGAAAAGCTATAAAAATGGAAGAAAACCAGGGAGTGAATATTTTTCCACAGACTTTGTATGGACCTTAAAGTAGCAGATAGTTGCTATAAAGATTTTCAGGCCTAAAATATTAGGAGACGGGAAAAATGGATGGAAGTGTTCCCGAATCTTGCTTCTAAAAACACTTTTGGCCAATTTAGCTGAAACACAACTTTACGCCTGGGCTTAGACTTATTGTTTTGCCACAGATAGTGTCATAAGTTCAACACATTTATGTCTAGAAATGCAAAATGGCAACAAATCAAGCATAACACTATCTCATTAAAGTTCAGCAAAAATATCCCTTTCTTCATGCTAGAGGAGAAAGAGGATGTTAGCACTATTCACAGGAGGCGAAAATTAAGGCAGTTTAAATTTGGAAGCCACCCGAGCTTGACAGGACATGGGCTGCAGTTTTATGTCCCATCATTTATCAGCAGTTTATATTTTCTATGACCGCATTGTCTCTTTCAGGAACCCTCGGAATCACACCAGCTGTAAAAACCGCCACCCTGCATTGTCCCTCTCAAACGCTAATGTTTGCATAACAGCCTGAGTCTCTTAATGATCCACACACACTTTTGCATAACATATTTCTTTCTAATATTGTTTTAAATGCTTTCCTTTTCTGAGCAACACATTTAGGGTCAGTGAGGGTGGAATCCTTGAAAAAATAGATGACAAATGAAACATTCTTAAGATGGCATAAAGCTAGTGAGTGAAGTGAGCGAAGGCCTTTATAGTTGGTGATAAAGCACACTGAGGCAAGGCAAACACGCATGGATCACAACTCTTTTCATTACAATACTATCAGCATCCCTCCATTTCCCACTATCAGCTTTAAATGTTAAAACCAAGACTTTTATGTAAAGTTCCATAATAAAAAGAATAATAATGACTTTCCCTGTGCCAACTGATTAATGGGATGGATACTAGCTTTTTGCAGTGAAGAATCCAAAATATTTCCAGCCAAAAACTCGAGAAATGCATTATGGTCAGTCTAAAAAGTAATATGTATATACACACAGATACAGAGAGATATTTTTTACTTGCAATAAACTAGTTAATTAATTCACAAATGAACACTTAGTCGTTTAAATTTTATTTTTTGATGCATTTCTTTATTTCTTCTACATCTATATAAAAAAAGGTTGGTTTAAGCATGCAAGAATGTATTTCCATATTAATTTAAGTTAAAGAAAATTAAAGTAACATATAATGTTTGTTTATTAAAACTAAAATAAATGTCAGTAAATTTGGCTATTTTATGTTTACCCTGTCTTTATATTTCATTCTAAAATTTACTTTCCTACAGTATAAAACGTTCTCAGAATACATTTCGTCTTTTTTATCTATAAAGCCAATAAGGGAATTGTGAACACCTATACAAACATCCAGAGCCATTCATTTTTATGAACTTCACTTATTTCATCAAACTCTTTTATCAGATGGAAATGTGTAAAATTATTTAGATTTTTCTTTCTTATTTTTCTTCTACGCTCTTTTTTATGCCCGGAGCAAAGAGGTCAACAAGGATTTATAGCTCAGTGATCTGCAGTGGTTGAGTCTCTGAGATTCATAGACAGCTGCAATGATAAAGTTCAGTCCAGCAGAATTGCTAGTAGTGCAATAACAGGAAGAGAGGGTCACAATAAAGTTTAGTTTAATGGCAAGAACAAATAACTTTAACATTTGGTGGGGCGCACTCAACCCTTTCTCTGGGATCACATCTGATATATCAGCAGGCAACTGGCCGTGACTGCTGGGCGATTGTGCTTGGCACTCTGGCACTGGTGATGCATGCAGGGTCTCGTGGCAGGTGTCCATTTTATAGAGTTATTCAATTGGAAATGCTGCACTCTGGCAAAGGCTTGGGATGGGAAAGGAGTGCCTGGGTAGATTATAGTCATAGCACAGCTGGCAGCTCCGGGGCTCTCCATGCACAAAACCGGCCTCCAGCTAACTTTTAGCCTCTAAAAATCCAACAGCAAGTTTTTGAGGAGAATATCAAGAGAAGAGCAATTTAGATGTGAATCGACACACACAAAAAATTATGAAAACAAGGTAGGAATTTTAGTTGTTCATCTCCTGGTCTTTATTTGTCCTGCTGGTAGACGTAGTGGGACATATTAAAGTCTCTCTTGTAAATGGACCCCAATGAGACAACCTGTGTAAATAAAGGACAAATAAAAAAAATATTTTTTTTTTTTCCTTTATCTGATTGGGAACAATGATGCCACATATGTGGCAAAACAAATTCATAATTCTACTGAGTTAAAAACAATACAGTGTATGAAAATATCGCTACTGAACTAATGTAACCTCTTACCATTTTTAATATTGGTAAAAGCATATTAAATAAATTCACTTCTTCATCCCTCATTCAGTTCTTTGTTCTAGATTCTTCTGCTGTTGAAGTATTTTTAATAATACTGTTCATATGATTTTAAAAAAAAATGTAGCAATCAAAAGATCTTTAGCACACTTGCTGTCCAGTAGGTGGCAGTGTTTGGAACGACACACTGGAGTTCAATTAACAGGTGTGGATGCATATGCCGTCTCCGTGCAGGAAGAACTGATTTTGAATAAATATATATCTAAGAAATGAACTGAAAACATTTTTAAAAAGTCAAAGAAAATATTATTTTTTATATGACTTGGGACAAGGTACTGTGTTTTTTTTTTAGCTCAAAAAATTCGGGGTTCAGGATTGAACTGAACTGTGAAAGACTGGATCTGAATTAGATTTTACACAGTGCCTCAGAAAATATTCAGCACTTCTCTGTTTCTACGTTTTATTTTAAAACCTCATTCCAAATTGCATTAAACTGTGTTTCCTCAAAATTCTACACAAACACCAAATTATGTCAACATTGAAAAATGCTTTAGATTTTTACTCATTTATTAATAGAAAACAGAAAGATCACATTTATGCAACATGTTGACAACCTTTGATTAAGACGTTTGGCAGAAATTACACCCTCAAGTCTATGATGCCACAATCTTAGCACATGATATATCTTTTGACAATTTCTCCTTTGCAGTTTTTCTCAGTCTCCATCAGGTTGGAAGGGAGACATTCGTCAGCCATTTTCAGATCTGGGTAGGTTCAAACTTCTCCTGTTTACGAACGATGGAGGCCGCTGAGTTCATTGAGACTTTCGACACAGAAGAAATATTTCTGTATCCTGCCACAGCTTTGTGCCTCAGACCAATCCTGCCTGATCATTGTACAGACAATTCATCTGAGTTCATGCTTGGTATTTCACTCTGACATTTACTGTCAACTGTGGGAACCTTACATAGACAAGTGTGGACCTCCCAAATCATGTCCAATCAACTGAATTTACCACAGATGAAAGAGGAATCAGATCAATTTAAGCTTTCTGTCAACGGTTGTGAACATTTATGTAAAAGTGATTTCTTGGTTTTCTGTTTTCTATGACTCTCCAAAAAACATTGTCACATTGTCGTAATGGGGTATTTTTTGAAATAATTTTGTGGAAAGAGATTAATTTAATATAATTTAGAAAAAGGCTAACTTGAAATGTAGAAAAAGTGAAATACTGTGAATACTTTCTAAATCCACTGTAATAGTATTAGAAGTGCATTGAAACCTATTTTTGACCAAATTTGAAAGCATGTAAATGTAATTTAATTGGCTCCATGTATCTTGTGATGTAAAATGAGATGACATTTGTCATGAATATGGTCACATTAAAAAAATGAATTAGAATTCACTTTTTTTTCATTGTTCTTTTTTGTTTTTTGGTTTTTTTTTACTTTTGGTATATTTTTTAGCAAAATTTGATCAGTAAAGGAATAAAGCATGTTTGTTTTTGCTGGAGCTCCAATTTTTTTCTGCCAGCAAATTAATGATAAGCTTGTCTCACAAGCTGTTCCGTTTCACATCAACATGTTAACAACAGGAGCATGCACAGAGCGCTGATGAGAACATTTTATGGATCATAACAATATTCAATTTGCTGCCACAGCACCCTTTGACAGGGTATTTAGCCTCGGTGAGTGATGGGCGCTGATGGCCCTGAGGTGTTGCTGATGGCTGCCTGGGTCTGCTGGGCAGCTGCTGGTTTTTGGTGCTGGATCAGGAAGTTCAGGCTGGAGGCCATATTTTCAAAATCAGCAGGAGATTAAGCCACTGGAGGACTTATGATGAAATACAACATGCACAAATAAGGTTTTAACACCTTACGTCGTTTTACATATTTAAATATTTTTAGCTTTTAAAATGTCCATCACGTTACTCTGTCACGACTTCCACACTACTCCAAGTTGCCGCATTTCAAGTTTATAAAACCGATTTATGATAGCCATTGTTGAATGTAGGCCTTATATGCAGATTAATTTGAGGGTCATTATCCAGAAAGAATGTGGGAGACAAAGTGAAGAGAGGCTGGTGACAAATGATCAGGCGGATAATAGGCTGGAAGAGACACACTTACCATGCTAACAACACGGCACGCAGAATGGACGCGCCCCCTGTCGAAAACAAACAATGTGCTTCCAATCTATCATCGTTGATCCATGTCATCATTACCCCTCGATGGCCGAGCGGACATCAACATGACAATGCAACATGCAGAGGCGACATCAGGGAGAGAGATTATTATCATAGAAAATGCAGCACAAATCTCTTCTGGAGTTTAATAGCTGGTGTGGAGAGTAGCACACAAACAGATTTATGTCTCTGAAGAGGCAGCTTGGCTGAGCAGTGCACATGTATGTGTCTTTGCCTCGGTGCCTATTTGGAAAAGCTTAGCAGGTGAAATGTTGTGCTAATTCAGTACAGATTGGGTTAATGTTGAGCCCCCGGGGCCTTTTCTGTTGGCAGGTCGGCTGGTGATTAGAGATATAATTAAGAGCAGTTTTGACACAGGCACCGTCCTCCAGCTCCTCCACTGGCCCCCCGGAGCACTTCCCATCTCTGTTTATGGGGCTTCTTCCATTATCCGCCAACAAAAGGAGCCCGCCATGCACAAAACCCCAGCTGGCTCTGACGGGGAGTACACAGCTCCTCTCTGGCGACAATAAAAAGAAACTTGAGTTTAAACAAAAAAAGTTACACCATATTTGCTCAAACTAACTATGATGAAAGGCAATGAAGACAAGGGATCCTCATGTAGGCATCAATATAAATATTACTGGAAGGTCAATTAATATGTAAATTAACTCCTCCATTTAATTAGCTATTTAACTATTTTCCAAGGCAGGGACATATTAAATCATGCTTAAAGACCCCTCTAACTAGCCTCCTGACAATAGTGCTAGGGAGTCGTGGGCTCATAAACTACCGGCTTGACCTATAAAGAGCCCCGAGTCTGCTAATTCCATCTCAGCCTAATTTTATGACTTGCATAAAATAACCATAGTGCAGCTTTGTAGCTGTTAAGAGGATATGGGTAATAAAATGGAGCTGGAGAAAGCATCAGAAATCTCCTCTTCAGTAGTGTCCTCATTTATTATTCTATTATTCTTTGCAGGGTTCCAGGCTCATGTGAAAGACAAATGACCTTATTATATTAAATAATTTGTGAGGATATTAACCGTTAATCACGCATAAACAGCATTTAAAAGGTATTGATTTTCCAGTCCTCTCAACAGCTTGTTAAATTTACGTCCAATAACATGATAATAGATAATCAGGTGAATGATACTCATTTGTAGGGGACAGGGGAAAGGTAATTGGCGCCAGTGACCTTGACTTCAACCATATTTCTTCATCCGGTTGTTTCGTGACCTCCGAGGATGTTTCAGCACAGGTCGACAGGCTCACTGTGTTGGATGTCGTGTCCTACTTAAGAGGTCGAACATCAGGTCTGTTTTTACTACGATGCACCAATAAGACTTTTCCTGGAAAATACCAATACTGTTCTAGTACATTAGGTCGCATTGCCAATTCACATTTTAAATGATTACAATTACATTTTTCTTACCACAACACCTGAAAGAGAAAAAAAAAATGTAGATGAAAGTTTTGAATACAGATTATCTCAATTTCTGTTCCTAAACTTTACAAATATTCCTGATACAACGGGATGTTTTGTGGTGCATTTCAGGTGCAACTGTGACTCTGTCATCTTATAACTCAAAACTGGTGGGTTCAACTCCAGCTTTCTGCTGCCTAACATCGTTGTGCCTCAAGTTGACTACTTATCTGTGCATTCTCATAGTTTTATGAGCTCATTTCAACTGCTTTAAAACAACTTAAACAACAAATGTTTGAAAACATATTTGTTCAGGCAAGTACGTTTGCAAATCTTTACAGTGTCATTACTTTTCTATTGGATGGATTTTTAGTTCAGCATATTACAGTGGACTTGTGGTATTTGTTGCTGTCTTTGAATGACCAAAATCCCTGAATAACTCAAACCCTCTATTAAACGTTTAAAACTGCTTATTTTACTAATTCAAACACCAAATATACCATAATATGGATTAATATGAAAACTGGAAACAATCTTAGCAATAAAATCTGCTGTCTTCCTTATCTCTATACTTTCAGGGTTTCAGCCAATCAGCAGCAAGGAAAATGAATGGTTCGCCTAGATTGGCTGTTTTGCAAACGGCAGTCAATAGCGTGTCAACAAGTATAGCTACAATGCATTTCAGCTGAGGTGTAGTTTGTCTTTACATTTTTAGAAAAAAATATCTGCAAATACTTTGAAGTGGCAACTCTGTAAATATTTAAATGTGAATATGTCTGGGTCCATTGTAATCTGTTCCTGTTCTAGTATGGAGTATTTTGAGAACTATACTGAATCATCTTGAGTTTGGCATACATTTGTGTTAAGTTCCCTTCAGTCAACAAGTACCAGAACCTTCCATTGTAATTACAGCCATAAGTCTTTTGAGGAATGTCTTTACCGGTTTTTGCACATTTAATTAATTAAATTGTTGACCTTAACTGGATCCTTCTAACATATAACTATGATTTGAGCTATTTCATTGTGGCTCTGGTTGTATGTTGAGGGTATTTGTCCTGGTCTAACGTCAACCTCCTCAAGTCTATTGTAGCTTTTCTTTTTTCCTGGATTGCCTGAATTCAGCCTCATCCAAAATCTTCACTCGAAGAAAAGCATTTTAATTAGAACAGTATCTATGCAAAGGTTAAATGAAACACAACTGGACTTATTTCACTAGCTAGGTGATATTCAAAACCAATTAGATGACTGCATTTAATGATATGAGATTAAAAGGAACTAAATAGAAATGCAAACCTTTCTTATAAAAACAGTGTATGATTATCCTTCCACTTCATACTCGCTGTCAGTCTAGTACACAAAATCCAACCAAAATGAACTGAATCTTGCATTTACCAAAAGAAGTTCAAAGGTTACCAACAGTTTTGCAAAGTAGGGAATGTTAGCCCTCTGAACCACAATCTAAAGCAGCAAAGTTCTGTGTGAAAAGTTTCTTAGTTTCCTAAACAGTCCAACACTTCATCAGAGGCATCACTCTCTGCTTGGCACTGCTGACAGTTGTATTCTGATCTCCATGATTACTTTTTTGATGCAGGTTTTCCCCTATCTTTGTGTGTGCGCGCCAGGGATTTCTATATGTCTCCTGACCGCCTGCAGATACCATTTAGATTTGAAAAGTCCTCTAAGTTGCTGTTGGGGAAGCAACTTGCCACAATAATAAATTTGCAGCAGGAAGGAGAGAATAGCAAGTGGCATGCAAATCTGTCTTGGTGTCCCTTTGGGCCCTGGTGTTCACTCGGGGAGAAAATGAAGCCATGCTGTGCCAAACACTGTCTCTCTTTCTCCCAGGCTTAATGTTAATTTCAGTGGAGAGACAGCCAAATAGGGTGTCAACTGGTCTTTTTTTCTCCAGCCACGCAGGCACAGGGAGGCTTGTTCAGTAGATGGATATGTGAGAGAATGGACTCACACTGCCTACTTGACACAGGCTCTCTTGATTCATTATGACAGGCCAATCTTTTATTAGCCTCTGCTTCGTATTCAAACCCCATCGCAAAAAATAGTGAAAAACTGGAATTTTTCCTGCATGAAGCCAAAAGATTTATTAAGCAGCACCTCCTCCTGACCCCATCATCTGAAGGCTGATAATTATTTGCTTCTTATTTGTGTTCAGATCTGGTTATCAAGGTCTTATTTGATATCCCTGTCCACTCCTGCACCATTGAGAGATAACCACACACACCCCTGCGGCTTGCAAATGATTATATAATGAAAAAATAAGTAGGTATAGTTGGGCTTTCACTTTGTACTTTCATCACTGTTCAAGCGACAGCATTTAATTGATGGCTCTGTAGTTTCAGCAGATCTTAGAACAGTAAAGAAATCTAGAGTTGATGGTAATATAATTCAGTTACTTCATAGTAGCACAAAGCCTGGTTTTCACTCTTTGAGGATGACCACAGATAATATATTAACCTGATATGCAGTGGTCAACTCCTCCATGTTGTTAGGCTACCTCATATACAAGATATCTGGGGTTTCACAATGAGGACATAATTAGATTTTTAGATTTTAGCACAAAGGCAGTTTGAACACAACAAACTGACTTGTTCACTTAACTTAGACATTTACCTGAAATATCTTATTTCAAATTAAAAAGGAAAATGTAATTTGTTTCTAAAAATCAGAATTAGGAGTGACACATAGTTTCAAAGTTTGATTTTAAAATAATAAAATGGCAAATGCCCTCCATTTATATATGCATTGGCATATCAATGTATATTGAGAATGTATGCCCTTCTCAAAAAAACAAGAAAAAAAGGCTTTTTTTGACATTACTGCAATCAAACCTATTTATATCTGCTGACCAGTTTTATTTTTAGGAAAGCTTTGTGGTTTTAATGTTATTTTCCATTTGCTGAGCTGTATGAGCCATGTACATATCAAGAAGATACAGTAAACAAAGCTGGAACTTTAACCTGTTTTAACATATACTACTTTAAGTATTGGTTTCAAAAGATTTGCATAAAAAAAAGTTGGAAAAATGTTTCTTCTTTGAAAATGTATTTAATTATTTCTATTTTTCCCTTTAAAATACCATAATTTGTACAATATGCTTTTTGTCTGTCTGACTGCATCAATTTTAAAATTCTGATCAGGAGTTCTGATCAAGTATGAGTAATTACTCAGATGACTACTTTTTACTTTTACTTGAATAAAAACAAATAAAAAATGTGTTGAAGTAACACTACTTTTACTTTAACATAATTTTTGGGAACTCTACCCACCTCTGTTTGGAGGCAATGCTTCTAGAGCCGGCATCCAAAAGATCAGTAGTAACAGTGTAACTGATTCTGTGCTGGTGGATGGATGTGCTCTGGTGTTGGGCAAGAGGGGTAAACTGTATTGATTCTGATCAAGTCTCATTTTTGTAAGCAGACGGCACTTCACGCTGTGTTTGGGTACCTTTTTGATGGCCTTGACAGATTCTGCTGGCTGCTGTCAGAGACTATTTGGAAGGCCGGATAAGGCTGGAGGAGCAAACGGGGTGTGGAGGGAAGAAGAAGAGAAGAAGCAGGAGACAGAAGAGGAGAAGGAGGAGGAGCAGACAGAAGAGCTGAAAGGAAAAGGAGGAGGGAATCTGTTCGTCTCAGTGCGGCCTGGTGACAATTGCTTCGGCCTCGGAATCAATTCTGTCTGTTTACAGTCCATTTCACTGTCTTTTACCTGCAACATCACTTGTGTCAGTCTCATTAATACCCCTAGATATATAATGGTTGAATTAGTATAATGGCTGAAGCAAAACCCTGGACTGTTAGCACATAAGAAATGTCAACACGTCCTCTTCACTAACCCAATTAGAGACCATTAATGGGCTCTCTCTGCAGCAGACATCAGCAAAGTTAAAGACAATTCCAAACAGCATCCCTCCAGCCCATTTATTCACCAGATGACCCATAGTAAATGAAATGTTAGTAAACAGTCAGCCAACTTAAAATTCAGCTGGTTCATCTTCAGTCTGCAAGTGTCCGAAGCTTAAAAGGCAAATTGCTCATCTGGTGTTGTCCAGATGGGACATTAAAAAAACACATCCAACCAAACACTCTAAAGATTAAACATGAACTACTATTTTTCCTTATAAAAATGTCATCACACAGCAAGCTAAAAGCGGAAAAAAGGTAGGCAGGCATTTGCCGATCATTGACTCAACCATTTAAACATGTGTTTGCCATGCTTGGCAAGATTTAACAATCTCAGATGCATATTTAGTGGTGGGCTATTAACTTTTTTCAATTAATGGGTTGAAATGTTTCAAACAATCCCAGGGCGTCTGTAGGCAGCTGGTCGTCTCGAAAATGTTTACAAATTAGCTCAGAGGTAAAAACAAGGTTATTATTTTAGGGCAGGTAGGAAAGATGTCTCCCAAAAGGACCTGCACTGGAGTTGCGGGCAGAGTGTGTGATTGCACAACGTAGGGGGTGACATACCTCAAGATATATCATATTCCCAAAGTGCTTCTGGATGACTGAAAAATAACTACACAGAAATTACAGCCCTTTAAATTTTTCACATTTTTTCATGTTACAACCACAATTACTTTTGATTACACAGCACAGACCAATGGAAAGAATTGTAAAACTTTGAAGCAGGGGTTAAATTAAATATGGCTTTCAATTGTATAGAAATACAAAATATGAAAAATGTGTCATATAATAAATCCTTTGTAGAACCAGGGTGACTGAATAAAGAACAGTTGTTGTCTTGCCACAGGACCTTAATTGAATGTTGGTCTGGAGTTTCTGGTCTAACTTCACACACTGATGTACTCTAATCTAAACTTTTAAAGTGTTGTTGTGCCTGTATGGGACATTTTTCCCAGTCAATTGGGACGATATGTACTTGCACCTTCTTGCAATGCATTAAATATTTTATGCCAACCGATTTCTTGACAGTTTTATTTCAAGAAAAAAGCATGTATCTAATAAAGCAGATGATCAAGCTAGGCATGCTTTCATTAGCCTCTCCATTAAGTCTACACCACACTTCAGATGTTTTTGTAAATATGTTTTCTTTTTGTTGTAAAAATGCATCATTTTTGTCCTCTGTTGTAATTATACAAGCAGCAGATCTATTGCACGACAGGTTTATAACATATCGGTCACTGACACAGCCACCAGGTGGTTGGCTCATGTCTCATGTCATCAGAATGCAGCCCACTGTCTGCTGCCCGGCACTCTCTTCAGCTTCGCGTCCAGGCAGCGATGATAAGTCACCCAGCCAGCCGGTATTGATCGGAGGGGTCCTCGCGCCTTATACAGCGGCGAGAAGGGAGGTGAACGATTGTGTTTTACAGAGAACATTATCGCTCTGCTCAACGCAGGAATGCCAATGGAATTTCCTTGCTCTGGAAATGGAGACGACCAGCCAGCCTGGAAGTATATGACTTGACCCACTGAAGCGCTAAGTCCAATTTGAAAGCCAAATTGTAAGGCAAAGAGCAGAGTGGGAAACAGAGAAATGGTTACAGTTTGCCTGGTGAATTTTCTCCCTTTATCTCTGACCGGTCTACATAATACTATTCTTTCTAGAAAACCACAAAAGCACTGAAACAAATTGCCTTTATCTGCACATGTTCTAGTTGGCTCAACTTGAACAGAACAGGAGAAACTGTCTCCCTTTAAAGTTGGCTGGTTGGTTGGTTGTCCTGTGTGTTTCTTTGACAGACCGGTGACCTGTCCAGGCCGTACCCCGGCTTTTGACCGCTGACATCTGCAAGCAGGTCTAGACAGTGAATGGATGTTTATTTAAAAAATAATTGTAAAAATATGTTTTTAAGTCCCAAATTTAATGTTATTCATGCTAATGATGAGCGTAAGTAACATTGTTACCAGCACTGTACATTAGGGCATTTAAAGACTGCATAGCTAAAGAATGAGTAAAAAGATTAGATGCTTCCATGCATTCAACCCAGAGTATGGACAAATGTATTGCTTAATACAATCTATTTATGCAACTTTTCAGACCAATAGTTTTTGTGCCAAAACACTTGTCTAAGCACAGCTTTTTGTTCTTAGTAAATCTGGAAGCAGATTAGCTGAGAATCGGTCTGAAAGCTGAAGATTGCCCCAGCTGACAAAAGTTGCTCAAACGTGAAGGTGTTGCTGACTGTCTGCAGCCTTTTTCCTCTCCAGCTTCTTGACTCCTCTTGTCTCCTCTTGTGTCCTTCCTTCTCGTCTCCTCTCTCCCTCTTTTTGCTTGATCATTTTTTACCTAAATAAAGCTTGCACACTCTCAGAGTAATCAGGCAAGAGTACCCGGACCTAATAGACTCACGAAAACTCCCCCATCAGCCAGGTGCAATCTGAGGCTGCTGCCGCTTAACAAGGAATTAAACATTTTTTCTACGCTGCTGCCAGCACTCTAATTGATTGATGCTAAAAGTTTGGAAAATAAAAGCCTGGTACGTCGAATGAGGTTCTGCTTCCCAGGCCCTGCCGGACCCCACTGAGAGAGGAATCCTGGATTAGAAGTGGCAGTTCGCATTTTCGGCATCAGCCAGCCCCGTCTTGGCCGAGCCAGGAATGCGCGCGTCTGTGTGCACGTGTGAATGTGTGTGCGTGGCATGCATGCCTGCCACATCACATGGAGAGCAGCGGCTGAAAGACACATGTATTTGAAATAAGGGAATCAATAGAACACTTAATGAACAATTAGGAGAACAGCTGTAGGCCTGTCAGACACCCATCTGCACACAGATCTGCTCTGAGAGAGCAGGATTGAGAGTGAGGCCTCGCCGCAGCTCGCAGGCTATCGCCTCAGGACATGTGCAACCCCACTTTAGCCTATCTACATCCATTTTCACCTCGCCTCCCTCCCTTCGCTCCAAGCTGTGGGAGCCAGGCCTAATTTAGCCGAGCAGACCTCCATCTCCTTTCATCCCTCATCTCGCATTAGCAGGAAAACCCACTAAAGATATGGAAATGGCACAGGACATCCTTCAGGGTTTTGTCAGGGGAGGGGAGGGAGATCAATAAATTTGACAATCCATGGCATTTAATTAAAATGGCTGCCGGAAGCTAGGCAGTTTGTTTTTCTGTGTGGAACCCAGCCTGGCGATTATTGCTCAAATGAATACATAAGTATATTCATAAGCACCATGTACATTAAATCCACCTCACAGCTTGAGAGGGCTTGGAGGGGGGACCTTTCAACTTTCAACGCTGAATGAGCAGCCAGACACACAAAATTAATATCTCCACTTGTGCCCCCAGTGACTTTTAACGTATTCTTGATGCATAAAGAGATATCCCCCACCCCAACGAGGGCGCTGACAAATGAACATCGACCCCAGTCAGCTCTCCTGATTTGCCAGTCTGTGACAGCGGCGACCTTATGTGCCAGTCAGGACGAAAAATAGTCAACAGTAAACGCACTCTGACAGAGGTTTTGGATAGATAGGTTCAGCCTTCATCTGGTCGTCTGACATTTTTACATGTAGATCAGCAGGCTATGACGGACAGCCATTACGGTGCACTAAGCACAAGGATCTGAGAAGGGCTTCAGTGGGTGGGCAAAGCCTGATAATTGACCTTGTACAGCCTTTCTGTCGTTCTTTATTAAAACTTCATTTAAAGAAGAACAACCCCGGGTGGGTGCTGCCGATGACTCTTTATCTCCCGTTTCCTCGGCAGCCATAATGGATTACACGGGAATCCATTATGCATTCCACACAAGGAAGAAGAAGGGCTCAAAACCTGCTTAAAAATATATTTTTAGTACTGAAAATTAATGTGTTCACACAAGCCACTGAATCATTTTAAATGTTCTTTTTTAGTATATTAGGTATATGTGTTGAAAAGACCTATATTTCAATAAGGCCATGGGCCCAGTGGTGTGAGAGTAATGGGTGTGCTAATTTATTCATGATTTTAGCTGTGTCGTTATCCCTGATTTTTTTTCTTCTTCTTCTTCTTGAACAGTGTACACTTGGTGTTTCACATCCAAATTGTTGTGCAAAACTATTATAGAAAATAACATCATAGGAATGAGACTGCCATACATAGCTGTTTTGTGCAACATCTGGTATGTTAGCGCAGTTCTGTGTTTTTATGCAGATCTTTTCTGAAGTTGTAAGAAGTCACGCTACGCAAACAGCAAGCATGTCAAAGCAGGTGCTTTTGGTAGGTGAGGCCAAAATGGAACTTTTTTTGATATCATATCATCAGGTTTGGACAGGTGATTTTAAAAATACAACTGGTTAAAATGACGAGCTGCTCCATTGTAATTAATTTATTTGATTAAAAAAAAATAATGTAACAAATCACGTTTAGTTTTGTTATATTAATGGGTAACCCTTGAATTTACAGGATACCACTTGATAAGTAGAGACTAGAGTAACTAGTTTGATCTGATCATGTGTATGTCTTTTTCTAAGTTGTGCAATTTTCTAATGTTGACATTTTTATTATAGAAGAAAATTACATTGCTTACTTTGATCTTGACCCAGTTTTAGATTCAAATTTTAACTTTTTTTTTTTACAAAAAGGTTAATCTGTTAAATACTTCAGGTTTTTATTATTGTGTAATCAGCAGGGGACAGAGTTAATGTTGGTGAAAGAACACTAAGATCTGAAACTTCAAACAAAAATGGCATTGCACAATCATCATGATAAACTATTTCAAAAACTAATTTGAGAGGTTTTTTTAGTCTATTTTTTCCTTCTAAGATTTTAAATGGTTTAATTGCTTTTCCTATATGTGAGTTCAGACCCTCAACATTCAATTCATTAGATCTTTCAGAATATCCTCACTAGAAGACGGCACCATGTCAAAACCTAAAAATTGCAAAAGATTTACACTTTTACATTTTATCACTGCTGCAGTTATCCCTGCTGTATTGGAAAGAATTTTTTTTTTAAATGTAATTGTTTGCATACTTTTGGTGTGAACAGACATGCTCACACAGCACGGCGAAGCTTTAGTATTTGTCTTAGCCAATAGTCGAATCATTGTCCACTCAAGAGTTTCAAAATACAGAATGATTATCATGTGTGTAATTTTTTACAGTTCTAATTTCTGAGGTATTAAAAGGTTAGATTGGACTATTACGATGACTGTGAGCACAGGTGCTGATTAAGTTGATTCACTGAGGCAATTACAACCAGATCCCCTTTAATTACTGTGGGTTTTATTGCAACTGCGTAGTAATGAAGCACGGGGCCTGCAGGAGTTTTGGATGGAGATGAGATTGCAAAGTAGCACACAAAGACATTTAACAGGATGGAAGAGATCACACACACACACACACACACACACACACACACACACACACAATCGAATAAAACCCGAGTGGAAAAAGCTCACATCAGAAACTCTTTTTTTTTCTCTTGATTTATGATTGTCTGTCCCCAACGCATAATCCCCCCCCCCCCCCCCCACACACACACACACACACACACACACATGCCTCTGTATGTCATTAACCAGGTGTATGTTAAGGAATGATAACCAGGCAGAGCTTGCTTGCCTACTGCATGGCAGAGACTGATGCCAAAAGTCAGGTATGACTGTTCCAGAGGGTTTATGGAGGATGATACACTCTCCTTTATTCAAAGCATGTCCCACCATATGCATTTTAGACACAAAGACAGGCTGACAACCTCCTAACCTCCAACATCGGCATTCACACGTACACACAGCACACTTGCCGCCCTGCTCAACACTGGCATGCAATAAGAAACAAGTCGACAGCCACACAGCAGGCAATATCCCCCTCCTTCAGCCTCGGCACTGGCTTCGGATGCATCCAGTTAGTAAAAGCTGACAGAGGGCTGGCCATGCCTCAGAAAACAGCAGAATGAGGAATTTCGATGTTCCTCCACATCACCCCTGAGATGCAGGAAACATGGGATTGTGCAGGCTCCCCTCACACACAACCTGTGATGTGTTCCCAAGATTCTCTGTCACCAGGAATGGAAATCGAAAGCAGTACACACATCCGTTATCTAAATGTTAACTCCAGTGCCCTTCTTGTTGTCACAGCCTAGTGAGGTTAGCCAACGGTAGGTGTGAAGCTTTGCTTTGGGCCCCGACCACAGGAAGCCTCTCTCTGTTGTAACATAAGAAGGGTCTGCAAACCCCATACATTAGATACAGTAGTCAATTATTTTTAAGATAAAAAGATCCAATTACACATATAGAAGACATCCAAATAGGAAATCTTGACTTGTTTGTATTTCCATGGTTTGTGAAAGCTCAGTAATTTGATATTGCACTTGCTGAGGCAGCCAAACACCATCTTAAGTTTCCTAAACTTAGGATTTTCTCAGTCTGAATTCAAAACCACCAAATTACTGTCATAATTTGGAACATCCTTATCTTTTCTTTAACCACAAAGATGGAGGGAGTATATGTCTACATATCATAAATAATTTTATGTACTTTCATCTCATCTACATCTATTTATTATAAAATTTTAGGAACACTAGAAATAACTGATCTAAGGTACTGCGTCAATTTGGACAAAGTAGACGTGGGAAAAAATTCCAATATTGCTTAAAACTTCATTGAAAAATCCTATTTTATTGCACCAGGTTAAAAACATCTCTCTTAAAATAATTGTTAATAAGGGGAAGAGAGAGAGCTAAAGTTAAGACATAAAATGTCAAAAATAATGAAGCTCTATCAGGACCGTAAAAGCAGTCCTGAGTTGCATTTATTTAGTTATTCTTACAATATACAGTCTTAAAATAATTTGTTCATTGTACCTTCAAAAACAATTTCTTTTTAATAATTTGTTAATAATTTCAAGTCATCTGATAATCTTCTGATTATAAAATATTCTGGCTCGTCAGCTCAGCAAAACACCAACCATATTCCTTGCTCCCTTCCAGAACTATCTAAAGTTGAAACAAACACTTTACCCCCCAGACGCCAACCCCATACACAGTTTTTCTGTTGGTGCAAAACGATCCAGATATTCAGCTCTGGTTATGCCACAAAGTACATTTTTAACCAGAGAGGGAAAAAGGTGAGGGACCTTTGACCTGTGCGCGGTAGGTCATGTTCACGGGGTAGAACGCCCTTAAAGCTGTCTTGTGTGGTGCTGATTAATCACAGCATCATGACATTTGTCTGGCTTCGGCCCAGAGGAGATGTGTTAGGCATGCAGTGCCTCAGCACTTCTCCAGGAGCTTGTGTTTGGCGGGTGTGGGGGTGGAGGGCGTTGCAGGAGACGGGTGGAGACAAGCGGTCAGTTGCACGGGCAGACTTAAGACTCCGAACGCAGTCCGATGCAGCGCAGGCGGTATTTACGCTCCGACGGCTGCGGGATCTGGGAGCTGGGTATATTTAGCCGCCTAGAGATCACGCTGAGATGAGATTTCAAAGTGAAGTACCTGTTTGAAGATGCATGGCATTCCACAAGGGTGGGCAAGGGCTACTGGGTATAAATCTAGCGCCCCTGCACCTGGTGTGAAGTCAGGGAGGGAGTGTGACACCTAAGATTTAGAATGTCTAACACAGAAGCTGTACATGTGTAAACTACACATTCATCTATATAAATTTACACGCTCCTGAGAAATGGAGAAAAAAAAAATCATTTTTTCCTCGATAGACATATGCACTGTGTGTGGATAGGATTTTACTGTAGTACCAACTAATTCACCTTGATGTTCAAGAGATCCATCGGTGTCTGATCTTGCATTGAGAATCTGAGAACCTCATTGTGTTCTTTAAAACATGGAAGTAAGGCAAATTGCAATCGACACCCTTACATCGAATACTGCAAATTTAGGATTTTTTTATATGCCTGGCAACAAGACAGCCACTAGTCTTTGATGGCCCCAGATCTCATCTTTAATCTGAGGCTCAACTGCCAAATACCTCAATATTTCTTTCCTTAGTCACCTTGTGCTCATTTGCTTGTACTTCTGGTATGGATTCAGAACTGGACTCTTTTTTAAGATGCTGAAAGTTCCATGCCAATGTTTGACTCAAACCCTAAACTAAAATAACCTCCTAATTTACTGATTTCTAAAAAGAATTCATGTTTGCATCTAGCTTGTTTTACAAAACCCATTACTCATTTATTGGAATTCTCTTGCTACTATGACTTGTATTCATAGGTCCCTTTAAACACAATGCAAACAAAGTTAACTCAGATCTCCAGGTGGCCTGGAGAACAAATGAGCGTTTCATGTTGGACAAATATCCCTCACGTCCACATTTTATCTCCCAAACAGAGGAATGCCTCTGTAGATGCTTTGTTTTTGGAAATTTAATGTCCCTGCTATATCTGCAAAGTCCGTTGCTAGGCCAAAAAGGAACAGACATCAGGCAGAGGATCTAAACTATGGCTTTATGTGTTCAGGGTGAGAACAAATGAGGCTCTTAATACGTCTTGCCATCCATCCTCACCCCAACTTCCCCATAGAAGGGACATTTCCCTCCTTTAAAAAGCGCAGCTCATCATAAGAATTTGCATTGTACAGGGAAAACAGCAACAAGGCAACAGAACTTTGCACACAAGGATATTTTCTTTTCCTCCACAGAGGAACACAATTGCTGCCAGTGTCACTGGGTCACATTTTTTCCCCGGTTCCTGGTTAATGGGCTGTAGAGATGGTTAGCACGTACGATTAGTTTTAATCTTCTACATTTGACTGGGTGAGAAAAGGCATTGAATTTATTTCACAGTGAGGTCTGCATGCCGTCTTAAAAATGAAGCAAACATTTTCCTTTAACTCACTTTAGGTTGACTATGAAATTTTCCAACAAGTACAGAGACTTAACGCAAACATATTCAAGTAAAATACTTTATTTAGCTCCTTTGTTCATTTTAATTTACATTTCAGAAGTTTATTTACAAAAATAATATTTTATAGTGTTTAAGAGACAATGACATTTGCCAGTGTACTGAATCAGAGAATATATACAGCAGGGCATGTCAAATGTACCTGAGATAAAAAGTAACATTTAGTCATACATTAAATCTTTTTATATTGCACTTTTCTGACGTCGATTCAAGTGTTTAATTCATGCTGATGAAAATCTGCTGTTCATAAATAGATTCACACCAGCAATCTTCCAGTTAAAAGATCAAAGCACATTGGTGGTATGGCATCAAGACTGACATTTTGCTCAAAAAGAAGAAAACACTAAACTATAACTTAAGTAACTGTGCTGACTTGTGAAAAACTGTGTGCATTTTTTCCGTCATGCGTTTCAGAGTTTAATCTAGATCAAGAATAGAAAGTAGAAATCAAAATAGTTACACCACCTTTAAATAGCACTTGGACTTAAGCTGCTGATGAAGTGAAATATTTAAAGTGTTCATTCACCTGGAATGCATTGTAAATACTCTAGATCAGTGGTTTGGTACCTCAGTGTTACAAGTCACTCAGTGTGCAATCTAAACATTTTACAGAACTCAAAAGAAAAAAAAAAAACATGGTGAAGTGCATTTTTGATGTAAAAGCTAGAAGAGAAAATATAAAATTTTATATTTAACATTCATGCCATAAATTATGGCTCTGTGTAGCTAGCATACAATGTTTTAGAACCACAGCTCTAGAGCCATGATTCTCAAACTGCAAAAGTAGTCTTACAGTAACAATGAATACCTTTAAAAATAACCCAACAAATTAATCTGCCTTTAATTCTCAAAAAAAAATTCTGGTAAACAACTAGGCTGAATTAAACAGTGAACCAGGAATAAATATTTTGCCATTTATGCTTTGGTCCATTTACCTATGAAGTCAAAACCTGGTTCTGGATACAACATCAAACCCAACTAATCATGTTCTAGTTCCAAGTTTAAAAAGCAGATGCTTCGTTCACAGGCTACTCATTAATGATAAAGTGCAAGCTGTGCTTCTTTCTGATGCAGATGTTGGACCTTCCAAAGTTGGATTTGTTTTGTGGTGTCAAGTAAATTTTATGAATGAAATCATTTTGATAAATATACCGATTACAAAAATACAACTAGTGATGCAAAATACAGATTTCTTAATACTTTTAAAAAAAATTTGACTTTAGATTCAGGAGACCACAACATAATGCTAAATAACTTCTCAAAAATAATCCAGTGTTTACACTGCCAGACAAAAACTGACCTAATGCAGTGGATTTCAACAGAATCGTTACGAGTGAACATTTCTTGTACCGTCAAACTGGGCTGTCAGAGAAGCACAAAGTCTCCAGACGTGGTGAAGGTTCTGCGTGCGTCCCCAGGAACGCGCCATTCCCGCTTCTCTGTGCTCAGATCCACCGGCAGCTCATAATCTGTGCTGCGACCTTGCACAAACGTAAACGCCGGATATTTCACTGTTGGCGACAGCTCCAGCAACTGGAACAAAAACAGCAGTAACTTATTTTGCATTTCTACTCCAAAGAGAATTTTAATGGTATAAGTAGCTTAAGCACAACTGACAGATATAGGCAGGAACAGGACTTTTAAACAGCTGGATGACAATTCAATTAGATTTGTGGCTAAATGCTGCCACCTACTGCTCAACCAATGTAGGATTAGCAAAATGAAATTAATCTAAAAACGGTTTCAAACAAACCCATATCTGGAAATTAGCACTAGAATTACTTCACTGATCAAATTATTTCAAGGTGTTCTGAGTTAGAGAAGGTTTCTTTACCTTGGACAGTTCTTCCTTGATTCTCTCATAATCTTTAGCGCTTTTAGAATAGAAACCAAAAGTGCAGCTTGGATCCATCTTGCTGAAAGGCATCTTCTTTGGTGAGGGGCAATGGTATGACTAGCAAAATTAAAGAACAGAGGGAAAATTTTAAATCTACAGACATCAAAATGGGGTAAATATTCACCCGTCTAGAATACAATCTTCATCACTTAATGAAAAAAAATCTTTATCTGCACCAACATTTATGCATTTTCATCTTATCCATTGCAATGTTGTATGGTACAGCATGAAAGGATAAACTGAATTAATGAAGAGTACCTTTAAGCAACTTGGAGAAATTAAACTAGAATTTTTTTTTCCTGTACACTTAAATAAGGCAATTTTTCCAGCCTGTGTCATTTTATAACATGTTACTTGAAAGAAAGTTTACTTCCCGATAACATTTTGAAATTTGTTATTGTCCAAAGACTCCTGCTCTGAAACTCAGCCTCTTTGGAGTTAATCTTTGTTTTAAACCAGCATTGCACCAAGTAGCTTGAATAATTAGATACAGATGTGCAGTTTCACCAGGTTTGCTAGGTAGTCTGATGGAGTTGAGTGGGGGAGTCACAGGAAAGTGCTGCTCTGCAAGGCTGAAGTTCAGAAGCTTGAAGGTGGAGCTACATCCCACCAAGCTTTTAGAACAGCTAATTGGCTGCCATGGAAGATTAAATGATTTCTCAGATGAATATCAAAGAATCAAGGCAACACTGCATGGATAGTCTTGATGTGGGAGCAATATTAGAATATGATGCAGATCTAAAGATTAAATACTGCCCCTTTAATATCACAGAGATGTATCTGGAACATGGATCAAAATTGCTACACCACTTCTGTTAGCAAACGACTCACTGAATGTCTAAGCACCAAATCCATTCTCAACTGCCACCGTTTCAACCTTCCAGACCACTCAGATCCATTTCTGGTCAACTCCATCTCCAGAAACAGAACCAGACAGAAGAGCAAGATTCAGATTCTGTCCTCTAATCTGGAATAAACATTCAGAAAACTGCAAAATGGCTACAGTTCTTAAACCAACCTGGGCTTCCTCAACATTTCAGCAAAGCCACAGACTGTTCGTGCAATGATGCCGCAGCCCATGTAAAAGGAGCCCCAAACAAAGAAAAACTGCTAGTCTTATGCCATTTTCTACCTTTTGAAGAAGTTCATTTGGGTTTTCATTCACTTTTGACCATAGTCAGTTGCCACAGAACTAAACACTTGAAATACACCACTCCACCTCTAATGAATCTATAAAATTTCAGTTAAATCTGCTAGAGCATGCATTTTCAGTATCTTAGGTGGCAACTTCACTTACCTGAGCAGCAAATAAATCAGCCAATACAGACTCAGTGATTGGGCTGAGCACTGCTTTAAGACTCACACCTATAAGTACTAACAGAAACTATAAAATCCACATTTACTGGAGCCCTCAGTCAGCTTGTCTGTAATTTTACGTTACCTGAAGAGGGAAATCGCTGGCGTGGACATTCACAAAAGACTGGCAGTAATGAGGGTCCATGTAAATCAAGCTGTCATCTGCAAGGACAAAACAAAAGACAAGTTATTCAAAAACATCAGATTATTACAGAGAAAAAAAAAGTGCTTCTCCTCAATATCTATGCAGAGTAGCTCAAAGTCACCCGCCGGACCTACATGTTGGGGTTGTGTGTGCGTCAAATGTGCTTTCAAGAAGGCTGTAGCTTTTTAATATCCAGCAGGGTGGATTAAATTCTGCTTAATCGAATGCGTTTGTACAAGCACATTTTTTACACCGGCAAGAAAAGAGGCTGTCATTTAATTTTTGTGTGGGGGAATTACTTTTACAAACATGCAATTATAGTCGGCCGTTTTGCATATGATGAATGCAGTGCTGAGCTGTGCACTGGCAGGGAGAATGTATTGCTTGTCATTTAGACATCATCCAACACTGTATTTCAAATGGGTAAAATGTAAATGCGTAAATATTGACTGCCAAGATGTACAACTGAAGGTTTCTCCTGGCTGCTGAAGGTGATGAAGAGTGGCTCACTTTGGGCGCCTGGATGAAATTTAATGCATGCCGCCTATGGAAATCAATTATGGTTTACAACTTGGGAGGTTTACTTGTGATAAATGGGCAAGGTTTTGATGGGTCAGAGAGAATAAAGTAAGCCCCGCTTCACTCCGTTTCATCTCCACTCCTCTTCGTTTTCCTCATACAAACATGAATACATTAACTTACTTTGTCTCTACACATACAAAGGGTATATTATGCAAAAATAATTTGTTATTCACACCAGCCTCTATGTGAATGCATCTTTCCCATTTTCCATTATGCTGCCACTAACCTTGAAATCCCACAAAGTAGCAGGCGTGCTTGGGCTTCCCTCCGATGATGCCAATGCAGTACTCCAGACTCAAAAGCTTCTAAATGAGCAGAGAAGCACACATGTCTGATTCAGCACTCAAATAATTTCATTACATAATGCACCGCAATTAACTGGAGACCCGAATTGGTCAATTTTCAGTTTGACTGGGTCTGACCACTGATCGTGTGTTTAATGTTTTATTACTTTGAAATAAAAGCAGGACAATCATCTTTAAGCTGGAAGGTGGAAAATGACTTTGCCTGGTGATGGGTAAAAACTCTAAATGTGGTGTTTTCTGCCGAGTGGATGCACCACATCACTCTTCAGTATTGAAGTTGTTACAGAAGGAAGCAGATTTAAAGTTAAACATTTTCGATGTGTGGTGTTCTGAAACAAAGTCACAGGAAGCACAAACGGCATACAGATTTAAGAAATTGGATTTGACAGATTTCATAATTTCCTTTTTCTAATAAAAATTTGAATTGAAAAGTATTTTGACTAATGTTTATTCAAGTTGTCATTTTAATCAGAATTTGCGTAATTCAATATCAAGCGGTCAGAGCTTTACAAAGACCGGAAATCATCCACAAAATTGATCTCAAATGTAAAAAACATTCTAAATTTGCAATTTACAACAATGACTCATGACAAAAATCACTTGGACTTAACATTAACCCTATGAGATCTTTAAAAAAAAAGTATCGCTCACTTTTGCAAAGTCAAAATACTCCGGGTTTGTCCTTTCTCCACCCAGCCTCACAGGGATGAGGATGATGACAGCTCGGTCCTCTGGCAGTATGATGGTTGCTGACAGTTCGGCGTATTGTACAACAGGGGAGGCTTCGGCAGCTGCCGCCCCCGAGGAGGCTTCGGCGGCTGCCGCCCCCGAGGAGGCTTCGGCGGCTGCCGCCCCCGAGGAGGCTTCGGCGGCTGCCGCCCCCGAGGAGGCTTCGGCGGCTGCCGCCCCCGAGGAGGCTTCGGCGGCTGCCGCCCCCGAGGAGGCTTCGGCGGCTGCCGCCCCGAGAGGCTTCGGCGGCTGCCGCCCCCGAGGAGGCTTCGGCGGCTGCCGCCCCCGAGGAGGCTTCGGCGGCTGCCGCCCCCGAGGAGGCTTCGGCGGCTGCCGCCCCCGAGGAGGCTTCGGCGGCTGCCGCCCCCGAGGAGGCTTCGGCGGCTGCCGCCCCCGAGGAGGCTTCGGCGGCTGCCGCCCCCGAGGAGGCTTCGGCGGCTGCCGCCCCCGAGGAGGCTTCGGCGGCTGCCGCCCCCGAGGAGGCTTCGGCGGCTGCCGCCCCCGAGGAGGCTTCGGCGGCTGCCGCCCCCGAGGAGGCTTCGGCGGCTGCCGCCCCCGAGGAGGCTTCGGCGGCTGCCGCCCCCGAGGAGGCTTCGGCGGCTGCCGCCCCCGAGGAGGCTTCGGCGGCTGCCGCCCCCGAGGAGGCTTCGGCGGCTGCCTTCGGTGCCTTGTGGCAGTCAATGACATCTAAACTGTATACTAGAAAAGAACAATGCAAAAGTTCAATTGAATGACATCTCCGGTTTTTTAGAACACAAGTCCATTTTTAAAAATATTTTAAGACATTAGGCTACTTTACATTCTCATAATTTGTCCATATGACACAACTGAACTACATTATTGCACCATTGGAGAATTTCATACCATTTTGTTTGACACAAAAGACATTTAAACTTTTTAGTGGTCTTGAATTTTCTTCAATAAACTTAGTCATTTACAAAAGTGCTTTACTTATTTTCAGGCCATGAGGACCACCATAAGGTCAAATCATTGCCTGAATTGATCAGAAAGTGGGTGAGAACACATCAGATGGAGTTGTTCTGAGCATTCAGGATCAGAGGGTGGCTTGATCATCCCAAGTGCAAACCTGCGAAAAATGCATCCACTCTTTTCTGGAGTGAGTAGGAACCTTAAATTCTGTTTACATTTTTTCTCAAATATTGTTTTTCTTAACAGTCATTCCATCCAGGAAGCATGTCAAGTCTGTAGAGTAGACAAATGTTTACCCTTTGGATTAGAAAAATGTGCATTAACTGTTTACACCAAGGAAACTGATCAGATTTGAATTAAGAAAACTCTTCTCCCCTACAGAAGTTTCAGTTATTAAAAGTAGCATTTTCAAAGGTTAACCAATTTCCAGAAGAATCAAAAGCTTTAATGTCATTTCTCACTGTAACTAGCACTACTGCACTAACAAAAAGCTACCAACTCACACAAACAGCCATCTTCTGCTATCAAGACAAACATGAATCAGCTGTGATATTGAGGTTAAGAGGAGGTCATGGCAGCATGTTATAGATTTGAAATGGATGCGATTGTTGTGGGGAATAGACAGAACAGACACACCCTGTCCCCCACTTTTAGCAGCAGGAATCTCAACAGCAGAACCGAGGAATAAAAGCAGTCGACTCGGGCGCCATGCCCAGTTTCCTGCACCATCAACGGCAGCATCATCTTTTATACCTGTGCAGTCCTGGGAGACGTAGACAGTTATACCCGCCAAGCCAGGCTCCGTTGCTTCCTTGACAGCTTCCCTAAAACAAAGACAGGAAAAGACAGAGGCAAGTAAGAAAAGGAGAGAAACTGAGGCCAAGTTTACATTGAACAAAAAATATGGGATACCATTACATTTATGTTGAAAAGCGAACATTACTTTGAGTTGTGCTGAAGAATGTTTTGTCAACAGTACATCAACACGTATGATACCAAAACGCATCGTTTCAAAAAAAAATTCTCATTTGTAACAGACTTATTCAGGACGTCACTTTGTTTAAAGCTGGCACAGCAACTACTTTTAATCATAGTTGAGTTTTACTGATATTTATCAATTGTCTTGTGGAACAAATATAGGAAAAAACATTGACCTACTACCACAAGTTTATTTACAATCAAAAACTGAAATAACAAAAAATCCCAATCACAAATCTTGCATATAATAAATGCCAACCTCTAATAGATTTCATCTTCAACACGTTTGTCTTGTTTTCTGATTTAAGTGTTCATGTGTGTTCTAGTCATTCAAGGCGAGTTTAAGGTTAGGTTGTGTTAACCTGGAGCATAGCATTATGCCAAGCACCATAAAAGTTGAGACTTTGAGATTTTTTTTAATTGCAACTTGAGTGCATTAGCATTTTAGCACTTTTAAAATAGTTGTCATCTGCATACACAACTATTTGACAGACTTACTTGAAACTCAAACTTACTTCAAGATGTGTGCAACCACAGCTGGACCGTACCAGTCCCCTGCCTGTTTTCCCATTGCCAATCCTAAATGGATCAGACTATGCAGGCCCAGTGGAGCTGAGGCGACGTCTGCAAACCAGGACACCAGATTTCTGTGGTACTCCTTCTTTAAATGTGCAGCCGCTTCCTCTGCGAATCCCACCATCTGGATTTCAGATGCAAGAGATGCTCTGCTTTCAGAAAGCCTGGAGGTGCTCTGCAGAGAAGCCTGCATAGAGGTGACAAATCGCTTAGCCGCTGCGTTGGTCCGCGATTCTACATCCAAGGGTTGGAGGGTGAGCGCCTCTGGCCAACACCAGTCTGAGGAAAAAATGAATAAGGTTGGTCAGAATCCCGAGAGGTTGGTCAGTGGATTTAAATATACAGTACGATTAGATGAACATTTCTATGCATTTATGTCAATTACAAAATTCCTCAAGTTCCCCACATTCTTTTCTTCTCAAATATAATTTACAATGCAAATAAAATGCATTTTCTGTCAACTTTTCCAGCTAATCAATTCAACCTTATAAATGCAGTATAAAGTGTAGGTGTATTGTTTGAGTTCCTTTTCTGTGTAGTCAAAGTAATCTGGAGCCAACTGGTTCAAACTTATGATCCCAATTGTGACAACATTCTGCATTACCCTGAGCTGTAGCTTTTGATGAATACATTGCATTTTACTCATGCAAATAATTTGCCAACATTTCCTTATTCAGCTGTGTGCAAGATTGCATTTAAATTGCACCTGAACTCGACATTGGGCAGAAGCATTTAATTTTTAAGAGTCCTCATTTTCTATAGTAAGCTGTTGGGCTCAAAGAAATTAATGTTTATTTTTGGCCAAGCCCTAATCAACTGTAATAAGCCTGATACCTTCTACATTTCTAACCTCAGTTTTAGAGCATTAATAGAAACTCATGCAGCCCTTAAAAATAAGCCATCTTGGCTCAAGAAGCCTGAATTCTACTCATTTCAGAAACAGGTTAGTTATAATTTGGTTTAATTATATGTTTGAGTGTCCCAGTATTTCAATTTAACACTACCATAGCCTTACAAACAGGGTGGGAGACGAACGGAGCGAATGGGAGTAGACCAGGTAATAAAATAACCCAGAGTCAAGCCAGAAGCAGTAACAAAATGACCTCGATTCAAAGTGAATCAAGTTTAAAATTGATCCATAAATGCCCTGAAGTGGACTTTCATATCTTTATGGGGAAATGTTTTATTAGTGACAGATTTTAGAGCAAATCTAAAAGAAAAGATTAAATTACTTCATTAGTCAGTGAGACTAAAGGATATAAGAAATTCCCTAGTTATACTTTTGCAGCCCAATTCCATTGGTACTCATTTCAGAAAGTTGTTAATATTCCACTGTACATCAGTTCCATCTAATCCAAGCATTTATTAATATGCATCCAAGCTTCATCTACACCACACGTGTCAAACTCCAGTCCTCAAGCGTCTGTCATGCAGATTTTAGAGGTGCCACAGGTACAAAACACTGGAATGAAATGGCTTAATTACCTCCTTGTGTAGACAAGTTCTCCAGAGTCCTGCTAATGACCCAATTATTCTATTCAGGTGTGGCACAGCAGAGGCACATCTAAAAGTTGCAGGACAGCAGCCCTTTAGGACTGGAGTTTTACACCCCTTAACAGTTCTGCAACAGGTGGTGTTTGTTATACTTGAAGGAAAATGTACGGTAGTCAAATGAAACATCCTTATTTAAAAACATTTTGATTTCTCTGACAAACCATTTATGATTAAAAACCCTCCAAACTGAAAGACTGAACTGAAACAACTCTGGACAGAAGAGTTGAGGAAAGAGAAACAATAGCAATGAATTGTATAAATAAAGTTTTAATGTCTTAAAAAAGAATGCTTTGGAAGACATTACATTGCTTACAGCCCTTTTAAGAGCTATAATCCCATTCCCCTTATTCCACAAAATATACAGACACCAATGCAGCACCTAACCTTATAGAAATTTTAGGCTGAGAGCTAAAAATTATGTTTAAGAGGTAAACGTAGCTTTCAGTTTCAGGTTGAGACTGATGAAAAAACAAGCTTTGTTCCCGCTTTCAACATTAGAAACATGCAAAACTGTCAGACTTTGGTCAACTTAGGACTTTAAAAATAAAATGTTCATCTAGTTGGTGTTAAGCGATCCAAGCTCAACTGCATTTTTAATTTCTCAACTCACCTCTGCCCAAGTAGTGCAGAACAAGAGCCTGAGCCAGCATCATCTGCCCGGCCCTCAGCATGCAGCCCCAGCCACAGTCTGAGGTCAGGGTGCTGCCCGGCAGTGGAGGGAAATCTTCCCGGTACGTCAGCCACACACGAGATGCAAAATCCTGTCGGAAAGCCTCTATATCCCCCACGACAGAGAATCTCTGCAAGTCTTCAGGGGGAGAGTCATCATCTTAGGAAAAAAAAAGAAAAAAGATGCTTTAGATGCCTGCAACAAGTTAGGATAATTTTCAAAATCAGTGCAAGTTTATGGTATTGTGCAACTTACCATTGGCCTTAAAATAATAGCACTTTCCCAGAACAAACACTGGGGAGCTTTTACTGAATGCAGTCTTGGATTTAAGTGCCCAACCTAGAATACATACAGAATATGTCAGGGCTTGGCTAATTTACTCACTAAAACCAGGAAGATGAAGCACATACCAGTTTAAAAGTCCCTACATTATCTCCCTGCAGCTCAGAGAATAGACTTTAAAATACTGTTTATAAATCACTGAACAGTTTACATTAAAGATCTGTTATTGCTGTACCAACTGTCTAGACCCCTCAGATCTTCTGGTTTGCATCCCCAGAACAAAAAGAGAAGCATTCAGTTTCTACGCACCACAAATTTGGAACAAACTTCCAGAAAATTGTAAAACAGCTGAAACACTGGGTGCCTTTAAATCTCAAATTAAGCCACCTGTTGCTTATGGCTAAATTAGGGTTTTGATGTTTTCATCTAGTCATCTTTTTATTTCTTTCACACTTCTTGTAAAGCCCCCTCTGGAAAACACCCCAGTTAAACAAATCTATATCTAGGGGTGCAAGAATCTTTGTTAAATGTAGTTTTAATTACAACTGACTTTTAACCAAGTCCTATAAGCGGTGCAGCTTTAACCTTTTTTCTTAAAATTATTTCTTTCCAACTGTATTCACTGTCAAATGCCGTTTTTATTTTAATTATGTAAAGCACTTTGAAATGCCTTGCTGCTGAAATGTGCTATGCAAATAAAATTTGATTTGGAAGAGACTCTAAAAGATTGCATTTACTCAGCTAAGTGAGAAACCTGCTTTATAAATGCCACTTTGACTAGTTTCATGCTACCTGCTAAAGTTATTGCATCCAACTTAAAAGTTGGGAAGAACTCCATTTTGAGTTGAATTAAAGTTAACAGTAAGAGTGTTAAACTAAAGTTGCAGTTATTCCCAGTAAAAGATCAATTTTCAGTAGTGACTCAAAGGCAGCATGCTCCAAGAATTATATTTAGGTGCTTTTTGTCAAGTTTCAAGCTGCAATGAAAACCCAGCTTTTAACTTTGTCATATCGAATAACTTGTTTCAGCAAGTGATATTGGTTTTCTGTTTAAAAAAAAATATATATAGTTTAAACTCCGCCTAGTTGAGTGCCTTGGCATAAGAAATTCATAACCAAGTGACGAATTTACACTTACAACTGCATGTCAACTACTCAATTTGAGAAAAAAAAAATATTTTTGATCTTAGTGAAAAATCTCAATTAGCGCTGTATTCATAAATCAGAAGTTCATAAAATATAAAGACATAATTTGCAGCACTTGCACTACATCGGTCTGCAAGCCTGCAGAAAAATCACTTACTGTACTTCATATTGTGCCACATTGACATGAACTTTGCCTTCAATTTTTCCCCCTCATCGCTCCCTTTGTTCTCCATCTGGACCACCGAGGGAAAACGCTCAATCCCTCACAGCAACACCAACCTGACCTTTGTGCAAGGCAACAAACATACACACAGCATTTAGCTGCAATATCACTTCACTTTGAAGTACTACATAAACTGACAGCTTGCAGAAAACACATACCTCAACCATGCATCAATGCAATGATGATTTCTTGTCACAGACGCGCTGCATTTCTGTCATCAAGTTCAAACGTGGCGTGGTGTCATAAAACATGCAACATTTCCTCCATAACCTGCTTAACAACTTTGGGATCTCCTGTGAGTGGCAACACTTACGCTTTGAGGAAGTACGAGCGGTAAAACCAGGTGCTCTCGCGGTGTTTCGTGGAGCGGGAATGGGAGTTGGCTCGATTTATATACCAAGGCAGCCCAATCAGGCGGAGATTAAGACGCTTTTTTTTCTGCTGTTTAGTATTTCAATTTCAATTAAATATTTCGACATTTATTTTTTTTTTAACAAAATAACCACCATATTCTGTTAAAAGCATATAGTAAATGGTAAATGTAACGTTTTCGCTTTACGTCAGAGGACGTATTCAGCTATGAGTAACAACGATTTAAGGGGTCCCCAAAGTCGGTCCGGTGCGTGTTTTAGTTTTCTCCCTTGTTTAACACACCTGGATCAAATGATGGCTCATTAGAGGCCTAAGAAGAACTGTGACAAACTGAAATGGATGTTACTACCACCAGGGAGAGAACTAAAACATGCAGGATGCCGCCGGCCCTCGAGGACAGACTTCATTGAAAGAAAAATAAAGGGATAATAAAAATAACAGCAACCCAAAATTTACATGTAAGCTAAGGTCCCCCTGGTTCCACATTGTGCTTCATCTTATCATCATGCAACGTGTACAGTATTATGTACTTCTTTTTCTCTTACATGTCAAGAAATTGTGAGATACCTAGAAGATGTATCAGCATATCAGTGCAAAGATCAATGCCAGATAGAGAAAAGTGAAGAAATACTAGTTTTATGTTTAACCCTCCTTCTTATGCCTTATGTCTTAATTGATGTCACATTCCAAGTAATATTAAGAAGATGCTCAATAACTGTCGTAGGCTAGAGATATGTGGACAAAATATAACTACATCATCTGCTTGTGTCAAGTGGCTAAAAAAGGCAATAACAACTGAACATCCTGTTCCACAGTCATTAATCAGCTCTATTAAATCATTCATGAAGACTTCAAAGAGAAGATGAGACAAAGTTTTTCATAAAAAAGGGGAGATTCACTGAAAGGACAAAATCCTCAACAAAATTCGGGAAATACTGTAATGAACTTATGCAATAACTTCTCATGACTCACATATAGTCAAAAAATGACATCAGTGAAATACATACAAATTGCCTGTCATATAGATCTAGAATTTACTTTCGAGGAAAAAAAGTGCTTCTCTGCACTCTACTTTAAATCTTTGTCAAAGGTCCAAATAAGATGTTTCACCCAGAATTTATTGAAAAAACCCTCAATGCCATGGCCTAGTAATTTATCATCTCTTCTATTTTTTTGGATTTATAGCATAGACATCTGGAGAAAGATCTTGCTGAAATCCAATATGTTTTGAAATAGAAGAAAAAAATAAATTTTTACCTTGTATACTTTTGCTCACAGTCAATATTTCTACTTTAAACAATCTGAATCAGAACACATTGGGACATATCATCTGTTAATATTCAGCATTTGTTTAAACTGCAAAGCAAATACATTGTTGTAAATCTACAGTAACTTATGCTTCATTCTGATTCTTTCCTTATTAAAAATGGTACTAGCTGTTTTAGTTTTGTACTAGCTTTGAATTAATAAAATGATTAATACTTTATATATATATATATATATATATATATATATATATATATATATATATATATATATATATATATATAATTATTATTATTAGTAGTGTTTTATATATATATATATATATATATTGCTATATATATATAGCAATATATATATTGCTGTTTATATATATATAAACATCAATATTGCTATATTGCTATTGCAATATTGCTATTGCTGTTTATATATAAACAGCAATAGCAATATAGCAATATTGCTACTTATATATACACAGTCCAGTCACATTAATGTGACCATCTGTCAAAAGCCAGAATAACCACCTTTCGCAGAGCGAACTGCTACGAGACGTGCAGGAAGAGAGTCACTTAGGTCCCTGAAGGTCTTCTCTGGGATGTTGAGCCATGCCGACTCTAATGCCGTGGCCAGCTGCGCTAGATTACGCGGTTGAGGATCCATGGCGCGAACAACTCGATCGAGATGGTCCCACAGATGCTCGATTGGGTTTAAGTCAGGTGAGTTTGCTGGCCAGGGGAGGACGGTAAACTCATCCTGGTGCTCTTCGAACCACGCACGTACACTGGCAGCTGTATGGCACCTCGCATTGTCCTGCTGGAAGATGCCATCATCCTGAGGAAAAACAATGCGCATGTAGGGGTGGACATGGTCCGCAAGGACAGATGCGTACTTGTATTGATCCATCGTGCCTTCCACAATAATCAGTGAACCCAGAGAATGCCAGGAAAACATTCCCCAGACCATAATGCTCCCGCCTCCAGCTTGGACCGTTCCTGCAATGGTTGCAGGGTGGTTCCTTTCAGAGGTTTCACGCCTTATACGCCAACGTCCATCTGTCCGATGGAGCATAAAACGCGATTCATCTGAAAACGCTACCTGTCGCCACTCAGTGGACGTCCAGCTGCTGTACTGGCGTGCAAATTCTAGCCTTCGTCGTCGATGAACACCAGTCAGCATAGGTGCACGAACCAGGCGTCTGCTTCGGAGGCCCAGACGCAGCAATGTTCGCTGAATAGTGGTTTGGGAGACACTTGTGGTAGCCCCTTGGTTCATTTTAGTGGTCAGTTGCTCAACGGTAGCCCGTCTATCTGCCCGAACGCATCTCCGCAACCGTCGTTCGCCTCTGTCATCTATGGCCCGTGGTGCACCACATTTGCCACATCGTTGATTTTGGACAGTCCCATTTTGCCATGCACGGTACACTTTTACCACGGCGGCACGCGAACAGTTCACAAACTCAGCCGTTTCGGAAATGCTTCCACCCTTGGCCCGAAAGCCAATGATCATGCCCTTTTGGACGTCGGATAAATCGCTTCGTTTCTGCATTACGCCAACGATTGAAATGTTTTCCGAAGCCCACACACACCCTTTATATACGCTCAACTGCACTGTGCTGCCACCTGCCTTCTGTGATTGGTTATTTAACTCTGAAGTGGAAAGTACGTGGTGGTCACATTAATGTGACTGGACTGTGTATATACTTATTTATATACTTATTTATATACTTATTTATATACACAGTCCAGTCACATTAATGTGACCACCACGTACTTTCCACTTCAGAGTTAAATAACCAATCACAGAAGGCAGGTGGCAGCACAGTGCAGTTGAGCGTATATAAAGGGTGTGTGTGGGCTTCGGAAAACATTTCAATCGTTGGCGTAATGCAGAAACGAAGCGATTTATCCGACGTCCAAAAGGGCATGATCATTGGCTTTCGGGCCAAGGGTGGAAGCATTTCCGAAACGGCTGAGTTTGTGAACTGTTCGCGTGCCGCCGTGGTAAAAGTGTACCGTGCATGGCAAAATGGGACTGTCCAAAATCAACGACGTGGCAAATGTGGTGCACCACGGGCCATAGATGACAGAGGCGAACGACGGTTGCGGAGATGCGTTCGGGCAGATAGACGGGCTACCGTTGAGCAACTGACCACTAAAATGAACCAAGGGGCTACCACAAGTGTCTCCCAAACCACTATTCAGCGAACATTGCTGCGTCTGGGCCTCCGAAGCAGACGCCTGGTTCGTGCACCTATGCTGACTGGTGTTCATCGACGACGAAGGCTAGAATTTGCACGCCAGTACAGCAGCTGGACGTCCACTGAGTGGCGACAGGTAGCGTTTTCAGATGAATCGCGTTTTATGCTCCATCGGACAGATGGACGTTGGCGTATAAGGCGTGAAACCTCTGAAAGGAACCACCCTGCAACCATTGCAGGAACGGTCCAAGCTGGAGGCGGGAGCATTATGGTCTGGGGAATGTTTTCCTGGCATTCTCTGGGTTCACTGATTATTGTGGAAGGCACGATGGATCAATACAAGTACGCATCTGTCCTTGCGGACCATGTCCACCCCTACATGCGCATTGTTTTTCCTCAGGATGATGGCATCTTCCAGCAGGACAATGCGAGGTGCCATACAGCTGCCAGTGTACGTGCGTGGTTCGAAGAGCACCAGGATGAGTTTACCGTCCTCCCCTGGCCAGCAAACTCACCTGACTTAAACCCAATCGAGCATCTGTGGGACCATCTCGATCGAGTTGTTCGCGCCATGGATCCTCAACCGCGTAATCTAGCGCAGCTGGCCACGGCATTAGAGTCGGCATGGCTCAACATCCCAGAGAAGACCTTCAGGGACCTAAGTGACTCTCTTCCTGCACGTCTCGTAGCAGTTCGCTCTGCGAAAGGTGGTTATTCTGGCTTTTGACAGATGGTCACATTAATGTGACTGGACTGTGTATATATAAGTAGCAATATTGCTATATTGCTATTGCTGTTTATATATAAACAGCAATAGCAATATTGCAATAGCAATATAGCAATATTGATGTTTATATATATATAAACAGCAATATATATATTGCTATATATATATATATATATATATATATATATATATACACATATATATATTAGCTGTAGCTGAAATTGTGATATTAGTTCAGCTGAAGCTACAGAGAAGTAGCTTCAGCTCATTGTTGGGTGTGTTCTGTTGCGTACTCTTCCAGCCTTTACGGTAATGATCCCATTCTCCCTCTGTCCCTGTGGCCGTGTTTTTTCTCAGAGAAGAGCAGAGTGCCTGCCTGGGAATTTTCTGAAAGCACATCAAGCGGCCACTGCCATGGCTGAACGCCGCGCATTCGCCCAAAAAATCAGCAGGTAAAGACCGGAGACTCCGAAAGGAGCGCTGCAAATGAGCCCTTCTGAACGCCCTTTTCTTTTCGCTTTCATGCGGGTCTCCCTCAGACCACCGCTGCGGGGAAACCCTGCTAAAAAGGAGGCCCAGCAAAAAGCCTGGCTCCTCCTAGCTAAACCTCTCGTTAGCTGTAGCGGCAGAAGATGCTCAGACCCACCCAGACAGACAGACAGCTGTTCTGCTAGCTCCTGCTTACAAACTACACTAAATGCAAACAAATGGTTGATGGGAATGTGTATACGGATATATTTTGGCGTGACAAAAATATTTCCGATTATCTGTCCCATCCTGGAAACGGCCGAACTATGACGAGAGGAAAACCGTTAATTCTGGTCTGTTAGCTGTCTCGTCTACAGTAGCTAACGATGGGAAGCTACTGTAACCGCTGCTGACGCTCGTATAACTTTGTGGAGCTTTGTGTTTAAGATGTCTGTAGATCACAAACGTGTAACTTTGATGATTGGAAACAAATGGCTTTCCCAAGAGCAGCCAAACGCTGTGATAATCTGCTCTCGGCTCCTCAGACAGATCAATGTAATCTCCTTAACAAAGGGGCTTTGTGCGAGCTGTCAAATGCCACCGTTCCTTCTATTCTACAGTCCAAATGGACACATTTCATCTTTTTTTTTCCTGATGATTTAATGCACAGACAGGCAAGTCACTATGCATTTGTTAAAGGAGAACGCCCACTTGTTTGCTGTTTATGAATTCTGTGTGATAGGATCTGATGAAGAATGAGGAAATCTGGAAATTAGGAGGAAGAATAACATTCTAACTGCTCTTTAAAAAAAGAGGAATCAAATCACTAATTGTCTTTTGTAATCATTGTGTACATTTGGCCATTGATATTGTTGTCAAGATAAATTTGCTAGTAAAACCAAGTATTAAAGTATTATATAGTATACATACACTACAGTAATTAGCAGATTACCGGTAATTGCAACACAATTACCACAACCGTAAGTTAAAAATGACTAGATCTCTTCAAAATATCAGAATTTTAATTCTGAACTGCAACCAGTGTAAAATGTTATATCTTGTTATAATCGTACTTAGTTAAAAATAATATAAATCTTTTCTGCATTTTGTAATTAATTGTTCATTTGTTTAACCTTAAACATTAATGGCATGATCACAAGACATTTAGTCAGATAAACCCCTTTTAGTTGGTAAAAACTAAATCATGTCTTGGCAGGTTTGCATTTGTCCAGTAGTTTTAATTCTGAATGGTGGATTGATGCAGTTTAGGATATCTTTTAGTTATGTTTTAGTTATTTTTAGTTGTGTTCCTTGATCTTCCTGCTTGCTTCACTTTTCAGATCTTTATTTGTATGGAAAAAAATAAGAAAATCATCTATTGTTAACTTTAAGTTCATATTTATGTGCTGCTTTATGTTGACTTGTAACATAAAATTCCAAAACATATGTTGGTGTTTGTGGTTTTAACATAACAAATTGTGTCGATGAGTCTGAATACTTTCTGTTGTACTACATCAGGAGACAAAAGTGTTTTTAGTGTGACAACAAACTTTACTATTTAATATCTACCCAATGAGTCCTAACATGTTTTTTCTGCTTTTGAGTTTCTTGTCTTTTGTGTTTGGAAATGCTCAAAAATACAGAAAAACAAGTCAAACTTTTGTTTACTTTTCTTTCATTGTAGTGAAGGCTGTTTAAATGGCTGATCTTATTCATCTTACTGAATAACAAAAAAAAATCCGTCTAAGGCATGTTGATGCTTGTGAAAGTTTTGATTGTGTGACACTAAAAGCAAACTGAATGCGTTTTCGTAACCCACTTGGACTTCTTGTATTGTGACCATTGTTTACTCTGAGTTCATGTGTTATTTCTAGGTTTTAGTGACATCCAGAAGTTGTGGCCACAAAGCTAGTGTTTACTGAATAAAGTTAGTCTTCTGTGTACGGTGAGCTGTGCCAAAATTTTAAGGCACATGGGAGAACTACGGAATGTGTTTGTCACTTCTGCTTTTCTGCAGCCGTGACAACTCTTCACTGCAGAGGCCACTGGATCTCAGCTCCCGAACTTTATCATACTCACGCTAGACCGGCAGGTTGGATCGTAGTGCTTATTTTGACTTCTATTTGGCAGCATTGCCAATCTCTCCCAACGCCACTTGGTTGTTTACATTCCATCTATGATGGAATAGATATGATTAGGTTGTCTCCAGCAAATAGAACAGAGTTTACGGTAGCTCCCTGACCTACTGTATATTGCTTTGAGGATAAATCTGTTGAGTAATCAGAACGTTGTGTGAATCACCAGGCTGTTTACCATGTCATTTCGTTGGAAGCCAGAAGAGAAAACTCTCTAATAAGTGGGGCTAAAATGTGAGGCTTAACTTGCTTTAACAATCTGTAATATTATAGCCAACTGCTTTCAGCTTTGCTTGAGGCAGTGAACTAACCAAGGCATTTAGTAACTCTAGTAGTTTTGAGTTTGATTACATCATAATAACAAACTAATTAGATTTTAAACCATATTATGTAAAGAAATTGATTTTGTCCCAATAAATTTAAGTAATTAAATTTAAATATATGGCACACACAGCTGCTTTTTATTGTTTTATACATTTACGTCAAAATGAAATAAAATTGTATAAAACTGATAAATATTAGAGATGGACCAATTGGGATTTGTTGTCAATTTCCCGGTGTCCCAGCCTTTTGTACAGCTTTCATCAGTCAATGCAGAGTAGCCATAAATCATCTTTTGGAACAGAGACAGTTTGACAGTGTTTGAGTGCAGTGTCTGTAGAATATAGTTTTAAAAATACTTATTAGTTTGATTCTTAAACTTGAATCCTGCATTTCTTCCTGGTTCAACCTCTTTCCATCTCCTGTCTGATTACTGCCACTAAAGGCCTCTACTTCAACAACATCTTTTTTTTAGAAAGGACTTGTCCTCTTTCACCCTTTCACAGCATATAATGAAGCACAGATATGTTTCATGCTGTGGTAAAAGTAGTTTTCTGTTGACCATAAACATAATACATAACATTAGTCAGGACCAGCTTCCACACTTTAAGAGTGTTGTTGTCAACTGCACCTGCTAATGCTTGGTATGGTTGATTGATTGTGAAAAACTGATCATGAACCACATTGGTACCAGAGAAAAACAGCTAAAGTGAAAGTCCATCTGCCTGCAGCATTCAAACCGTCCAAAAATGATGATATCCGTAAAACTGCTTTTATGGGACGTTCAAGTAAATCTTGTACACAGGTTTGTTTAAATATAAAAACAGCTCCAAAGTAATTTAGATCTTTTTTATTCTCAAATGTCTGAAGTGATAAAACCAATTAACAAAACTAATAAGGTACAAGACTATTCAAGTGTTGATATTACAGTCAGTGTAAGTACACTTTTTTGATGTTGACCATCTTTCCTCTGTTCTTCTCTGCAGGACTGTGGCAGCAGAGGTCAGGAAGCAGATAGCTGGTCAGTATGGCGGCTCCCCGCAGCTCTTCAAAAACCTCAACGTTGGAACAACATCTAGCAACACAGTGAGTGACGTAAAGCTGTTTCCACCCAGCTGCTTTCAGCTGCGCGCTTTTTTACACAAAGAGTAGATTGTAATTCAGTGTAGGTGGTTCACTTCGGCTAAAGTTATAATTATGTGAAAGAGTCGACTTTCACTTTCAGTATTTAGTATGATAAGGAGTGACAGTTGAATGACTTTGATATTATTGCTGTTGTAGTAATTTTATTGCTGCCTTGCCTAAGCTCTGACAGCTTGCTTGATAAAAGTGCAGTGCTGGGGCACCTGGTGGTCAGCGGCAGAGCAAATGCACCATATAGAGAGTTCTGCAGTCCTTGACACAGCTGTGCCAGGTTCGATTCCTACTCCAGTGTTACTACAACTGAAGTCTATTCCCTTGAGATATAGAACCTCATATTGTTTCTGAAATTTTAAAAGGGTTGTGAATATTTCCCAATGTAATGCATTTTAATGATGGATAGCAATTAAAGGTAAAATAGATAATGCAGAGCAGATTTAATGCACTATTGTTAATACAAGTTCCCTTCTTCCGTCTCTAGAATCTTCTGACTTAGGTTTCAAACATGTTTATTGCACTGAAAATAGATGAGTTTGAGTCTTCTTAAACTGTCCAGTGTTGTTATGCTCTCAACCTGGGGAGGTTTGGGAAGGTGTGTTCCATAATCAAAATCAAATGCATTTTTTCGTCTTCCAGCCGTCTGGAAAATGACTGGAGAAAATTTTGCTAATGTCATGGTGCCACTCTGCTAAAAATTGAGCTGATTCAAAAGCTAGAAGTGCTCTACAAAGCAAAAGTAACAAAAGAATGATTCCATACTTTGATTTTGCTGTTCCCTCCCCATGGTGATAAACAACAAGTAAAATAATTCTTCCTTTCACTTTTTTTTCCCTCAACTTTTCTCATTGTGTCTGCCCGCCAGGTTCCACTCACAGAGGCAGTGGAACCAGTGGACTTTGAGGAGTATCTCATCACACACCCCCCCATTGTTGAGTCCGGTCCCCTCAGAGATCTGATTGAGTTTCCCCCTGATGACATCGAGGTCACCTACACACCCAGGGAATGTCGCACCGTTGTACCAGCTGTCCCTGAAGAAGGGTAAATAAAAGCTATTTAGCAACACATTGAGTATAAAAATGAGCAATTAGTGCTAATTTTATTGAGGGTCAGCACTATCCAGAAAAACAACCTAAGGTTGGACATTTGTTTAAAAAAACCCTCATTCAGTGGGACTGAATTGACATGGTCTGCTGATATTGTTGTTTTTTCACCATCAGCAGAAGTATCAATTATGTGAGAAGTTCGACTTTTGACTGTTGTTCTAAATGATTGCCTTTACCTGATATTTTCTACAGTTTGAATAAGATTAAATAGTTAACTGATAAAACATACTGCTGAGTTGAAATCATATAACTTCAATTTTTTTTTCTGAAAGTATGTGTTTTATGCTTACATTAAAACATTTGTAAAGTTTATAACAAACAAATTAATGGAACATTGATATATTGAGTAGGTCTATGGTAATGCTGCATCATTTTTATGCATAGCTATTCTAACCTTACATCGCAGTATTTTATGGACTGTTACATTGAAACTTGGAAATGTGTCAGAAAAGTTCTGTCTTTTGTGTAGTTGTTTGTAGTTATGAACTCTGATATTAAAGTAAAGCTTGTCTGATTGGTTTGCAGGGACACTGACACTCATGTCAGAGATTGTGTCAGATCATACACAGAAGAATGGGCCATTGTTAACAGAAAGTAAGGCTTTCCTTATTAACTGTTTGCACCATTTCATTCCCATATCGGGTGATGTACTGTGTATGTTAACGACTGCTTCCTCTTTCAGATATCATAAACTTGGGACGGGTTTTAACCCCAACACTCTGGACAAGCAGAAAGAGCGTCAGAAAGGTTTACCTAAGCAAGTGTTTGAGGCCGATGAGATGCCAGACAGCAGCAGCTATCAGGATGACCAGGTACCAGCTTCCAGCTTCCAGCAGTCCTGTAGCTTTTTATTGGCTCTCTCTATTGACAACATGCAAAGAATCACACAAGCTGTCTTTTCTCTTGCTCTTGTTCTTTACGTTTTATTCTAAGTATTTCCTAAATGTGATCTTTGTTTTTAGGGTGCATTCACACCAGCCCCAACTAGTCCACTTTAATCGCACTGTAGTTCATGTGCCTTGAAAGAGCTGTTTGTTTACGTATGTGTGAATGTACAATTGAACTCTGATCCGGACCAAAAAACAAACTGCAATCTGCCTACAATCCTAGGTTTTGGTTCAGTTGATGTGAACTGTAGTGTAGTTTGAATGCCAAATGGATTGGAGACTGCTCCAAAAGTAGGAAGTGGACTACAGTTATGATTTTGATTGTGTTTTTTTTAGGATGATCTGAAGAGGCGATCGATGTCTATAGATGACACTCCGCGTGGCAGCTGGGCCTGCAGCATCTTTGACTTGAAGAATTCCCTCCCTGACGCTCTTCTCCCTCACCTCCTCGACCGTGCTCCCAACGAGGAGATTGATCGGCACAATGAAGACCTGCGCAAAGCCAGCCGCCATCGCGAACTCTTTGCTTTACATCCCGCTCTCGATGAGGTAACAACATTTTGATTCTCAAATTAACACCTTGTCTCTCAAACTTTTAGCTTTTAGTTTTGTGTTTTAACCCTTGGGAGTCAGTTGACGCGGATACGCGTCAACTGACTCCCAAGGGTTAATGACTGATTACCAGTATAGGTTCCGATGTTCAGCTGTGCTTTCTTTGTGCATGTGCAGGAGGAGCCCATTGAGCGCCACTGTGTGCCTGAAGTACCTAAAGAGCACCTTGGCCAAAGGCTACTCGTCAAATGCTTGTCCTTGAAGTAAGTGGTGGAGAGGCTTTTTCAGGAAAAAAAGAAAGGCTCTCTAGTTATATTTAACTGCTCCTTTTTGCTGACTCACTTGTTTTTACTCCCCCTTTTGAAGGTTTGAGATAGAAATTGAACCCATATTTGCTAGTTTGGCCTTATACGATGTCAAGGAAAAGAGAAAGGTAAGCTGTTATGCTTTTTTCAGTTCCTTTCCTGGCCCTGAGTTGTGTGGTCACTTCTGCAAACCATTAAAATTGTTGGGAGGATAAAGGAAATCTGATGAGTGGACTATAAAAATGTATGCTGTGTTCTGTTAAGGTTTCAAGAATCTACAGTTGTTAAATCACACACTGGAATTATGTTACAGTAACAAACACTAGAGGGTAGCAGTGGCCTTGAGATGTAGCTCTCTCATATATATATTGCCTCGCTTCTGGGCTCTATTGATTCACCAGGGGCTCATTTTTCTCTGAAACTACCATGTTTGTCAGCAACTGTGTGCAAGAAATCAAGTTGCAGTTACAAAGCCATTGGCTAAAAATAAAATAATATTTTATTGTTATTGTAGTGTATTTGTTGTCATACAGATGCATTTTTTGTCTAAAATAATCAAATTATAACTTATTTTCTGTTCCCTTTAGATATCCGAAAACTTTTTCTTTGACTTAAATTCGGAGCAGATGAAAGGAATGTTGCGTCCGCACATACAGACGGCAGCCATCTCCACTCTGGCGCGCTCTGCCATTTTCTCCATCACCTATCCTTCCCAGGATATCTTCCTGGTCATCAAGGTGAAACAGCTGTGCTATGATTTCCTTTGCATCAGTGATGAATTAAAAAATTCTTAACTACTTTTAATTCTTAAGAATTAAAAATGTTAGGGGTAATTAGGGATGTGCTGATCAGGTTTTTTTCTGCCGATACGATCACCCCTGAGGGACAATCACCGATTCCGATCCCGATACCGATCACATAATTATTATTTATTTATTTTTTAACATAAACACTACTGTTACATTATGTTGAAAAAGGAACCATGAATTCACCTTAATTTAGACAAAAACTTGTTTTTAATGACATTTTCCAAGAAGAAAACTAAACAAAACAGGCATTGTGCAAATTGTACTGCTATCAGTAATGCTATCTTTAACAGACTGAAAGCATATGAAGGCTCTGAAGAGGCTAAATAATGCAAAGAGCCAAAATAAAACCTCTCAACATTGCCAAAAAGTTCAAGTATAAAACTTAACATTCAAAGGTTCCATTACAATAAACAATCCTGAGTTACTGAATGAAAACTTCCAGTTAGCATGGCGGCTAGCTGATTACTGCTAGTTCTGATTGGCTGTTTCTGACTGAGAGGAGTAACAGGGAGGAGATCGATTCTTTTTTAGAGATTATCTGTCTCATGTTAGGACAGCAAAAGTTTTAATACGTATATAAAATGTATTTCTTAAGTTAGATGCTGCAGCTTTAAACAGGTTCGGTGTGAGAGTCACTACCAGGTGGAGCAGAAGCAGCTCTGTCTGTCAAATATGACTAAATATTAAATATTACTACCTGTAGCGGAGCAGCGGTTCAACAGGAGAGCTGAACCAGCGTCTTACATCGCAGCTTGAAGACTTAAATCATTTTACAGGTTATTTGTTTAGCTTTCTGACCGTCATGCTAATCCGGGTGAGTGTTTGTAGCTGTGCTGCTTTACCTGCTGTCTGATCCTCCATGTCTTTTTTATTGCAGTGAGCCTCGATGTAGCCAAACTCCGTCAAGTATGGCTACATTATTTTATTCCATATTAGCTTCTCGTGTTGATGCATTTTGACCTGCTTCAATTTTCCGCCGCAACACGTAAACTTCCTCATTCACTCAGTGCGTTATAGTTCCACATCGCTTAGGATTTGTTGCTGCGCATTTGCGCAGTGAAGGAAAGACGAGACCAGCTGCTCGGGCAGGCTGAGAAATGAGATGCAGGTGATCGGTATCAGCAACAGAGCCAATGATCACCGATCAGGCACTTTTTCACGAAAATCGGCCGATTGTGATCGGCGACCAATCGATCGGCACACCTCTAGGGGTAATACTTTATGTTGATTATAACAGAGGTGAAGTAAACAATATATTTGAAATACAACAATTACAACTAACTAGATGGTCTGTGTAGTCACTAATAATAAAGGAAATGATTTAAATTTCTTTTCATGCCTTAGTATTTCACAACAAACAAGTTTTTCTGGGATGTCTTGGAAAACATAGATTTTTATGCATTTTGGCCTTTCATCGACAAAAAGACTCAGTTTGATTTTACTAAAAGCAATTATTTATCAGTGAAGATTTCATAAACAGTTTCCAAAGTGGAGATTTGAGAAAAATCTGTATTTTTCTTTTTTTTTTGTGCGTTCACATAAAATTAAAACTTTTGGTTTGCACATATTACAGTCTGTGGCAAAGAATGCACCAGTACATCCATACTTGCTTTGGCACAATTCCCAATCGACATAGTTTTGTGTTTTATTAACTTTATATTCTAATATGGTATTTAAAAGTAGTTCAACCTATACATCTGTCCACACAAACAATTCTCCTGGTCCCATGTTTAATTCGTAACAGGAAGTAGTGTTTGTTCTGAAGGATTCTGATTGGCTAATATATACTTTAGCATTGCACTATGCTGCCTCCTAGAGGTTTGGTTTGACATGTTTAAAACGTCGCTCAAGGAAATATTTGTACAGGTTTGTGTTGAGGGAGCCTTTTCTGGAAAAAAAAAAAAAATATATATATATATATATATATAATTGCTACACATTAACCTGTTTCTTTCCTTTTGTCAACAGCTAGAAAAGGTACTACAGCAAGGTGATATTGGAGAATGTGCAGAGCCTTACATGGTCTTCAAGGAATCAGATGCAGCCAAGGTACGATCAGTGGGAATTAGATCTAAAAATAAATGCAGAATTTTGTATTTGAACTGAAGACGTAATGTGCAGATAATTCATATATTTACCTGGATTTTCTTTTTTTTGATGGCTTGTTTTGACTTTTGTTTTATCAAAATATACAGTATCAGCATTTAAATTAACTAATAGGAGCAATGTAGTGCTTCAGGGATGGACCATAATTTGTGATGTGGTTCTCTAAGTAGTAAATTGCTAGTATACTTAATTTAATATATTTTTTATAGAACAAAGAGAAGCTGGAGAAGCTCCGAAGTCAGTCAGAGCAATTCTGTCAGCGTCTGGGTCGCTACAGGATGCCTTTCGCATGGACCGCCATCCACCTGATGAACATTGTCAACAGCGCTGGCAGCCTGGAGAGAGATACCGAATTAGAGATGAGCCTATCAGGTCTGAATAATAACTCAAACAAACATTGAAATGAAAACTACAGATGTGCAATTCCACAAAATGTTTACAGGTTTGCACTTAACTGGGTACAAAGAGTGTTAGAAGCGATGGCAGCCATGCATGAGTCTTTTGGACCAGTCAATGTATTCCCACCCTTTGAAATCTTTATCTAAAAAAAACCTTTCTGACAACAAATAGGAAGAAAAGTCAGAGAAAATAAACATCCAACAAAAACATGCAGCTATATTGATCCCTGGAGTGTTACTTTGAGTTATTTGTTCAGCCTGTGGTCCTGCAATGTCTTCTATTAGCTGCCTTAGTTGCTGGGCAGATTAGAAATGACTAAGTTTTAAGTGTAGTGGTAGCGCAGAGGTCAACCACAACCCACATATGGATGTCTTAGTTCTCAACGCAGCCATCACAGGTTTGATTCCCAGCCTGGCGACCTTGGCCGCATGTCCTCTCCCTTCTCTCATTACCCTCTTTCCTGTCAGTTCACTATCAAATAAAGGCCACAAGAGCCAATCAAAACTTAAAAATACATAGGTTTTAATAAAAGGTTTGTTATTCTAGATTTTGTTTTTCTTTCATGTTTAAAGAGAGAAAAGGCTCATGGTCAGAACGGAGGAACTCGAGCATCATGGGAAGGCGTTCCCTGGAGAGGACCACCAGTGGAGATGAATCATGCAGTCTGACAGGATTTAGACCTGCAACACTTACCATTACAAACTTCTTTAAACAGGTACAAGTTTATTCAGAAAACCCATTATTTCTCATTATGGTGTTTTTCTTTTAATTCATTTGTTTGCTTTCATGCTTCATTATAGGAAGGGGACAGGCTTAGTGATGAAGATTTGTTTAAGTTTCTGGCTGACATGAGGAGACCTTCTTCAGTCCTGAGGAGGCTCAGGCCCATAACAGGTTCTGACAATTCTTCAATGTATCACCTTTTAGGATATTGGAAAAACAGAACAATATTGTTCAGTTTAACTATTAATTTTTCTTTCCCACCTTTTATCACCATAGCCCAGTTAAAGTTGGACATCTCCCCAGCTCCAGAGAACCCCCATTATTGCCTGACTCCTGACCTTACCCAGGTTAAACCTTACCCAGACAGCAGGGTTCGCCCCACCAGAGAGATCCTGGAATTTCCTGCCAGGGACGTCTATGTGCCAAACACCACGTACAGGTACACAAAAATAGTTTTTACTTTAAGAGTTTTCTTTAATTATGTCTGTCTCATCATTTTCCGGAGACCAATTCAATCTCTTCTCATCCATTGAAAATGACTGATTAATTGGGTCAGTTCACTGTTGAGGTAAACAACAGGCATGTTTACCTCATACCTGTTGTTTTGTGAAGGTCACAATTGCCAGAACACTGCACACACTGACAGCACCTGCATGCACAGACAGATTCGATCTGTGTACATAGTGGATGTTGTCCACCTGAATAAGGGCTATTTTTGTCAAGGTGACTTAGAAAACTAAATGTTACCAGACACTAGCCCACAGGGTCCCGCTGTTGCCAGACTTGCTGGTTTGCATGTAAAAAGGTCTCCATCCAGTAGAGACTGATTTATCACATTCTGTGACGGAAAGACATTTTTAGTTTCTCAGGGAGGAGGTGGGGGGAACGTTTGGTATTGTCATATTTTAAAATTATCTTCAAATCATACAACACAAATGATTTTGTGATCAATATCTTATGATCACAAAATAAATCCAAAAGAGCTGACATGTCGGACATGTGAAAGACTAAATACAACATGGCTTGACTTCCCAGGATGTCTTCAAAAAGTCAAGTCAATAACGATCAAACGTATTTAAATAGTTGACATTGATCAAAGGTAACTTCCTGTACCTTTGTTTGAAGTTTGTTTGTCTGGAGCAAACAAGCATGTTAGTACAATGTCAGGGTGCTAAGACAATATCAAAGCCTTACTATTTTTTTAATCAAGCGAGTTGAATCAGTACAAGAAAATGTCCATTTAAATTGTACTTAGTGACGTGCTTTAATTAAAAATAATTTAGGGACCAATTTTGCCCTCAGTCCAGCAAAACAAAACACGTGAAGAGCCACATATGTTACATGATGTTCTGAACAAAGAAATAAAATTTTTAGTTAAAGAAAAAAATGAAGTGTTTTTGCTAGAGAGAGGACAGAGAGATCTTCTTCTATAATATCCTGATATTTGTTTAAAAATAATAATATAAATAAAACCCTGGAAATTTAATGCAATTCCAATAAAAAGAAAAAATATCTCTATTAAAAACTGTTTTTCTTTGTAATTTTAATCAAATTCTTATGAGCCTTTCTGGAAGATACAAAAAGCCAATTAAGGCTACGACTCCAGACTTCTGATTAGAACCAAAATATAATTAGAATGTCTTTTAGTAGAGGTGTGCCGATCGATCGGTCACCGATCATAATGGGACCGATTTCCGTGAAATCGGTGATGATCGGGATCGGGCGATCATTGGCTATGTTACCGATACCGATCACCTGCATCTCATTTCCCAGCCTGTCTGTCCAACTGGTCTCATCTTTCCTTCACTGTGCAAACGCGAGCAACAAATCCTAAGCGATGTGTAACTATATCGCACTGAGTGAATGAGGACGTTTGCGTGTTGAGGCGGAAAATAGAAGCAGGTCAAAATGCATCAACACAACGAAGCTAATAGACATAAAAACAATGACGGAGTTTGGCTACATCGAGGCTCAGTGCAGTAAAAAGACACGGAGGATCAGACAGCAGGTAAAGCAGCACAGCTACAAACACTCACCGGATTAGCATGACGGTCAGAAAGCTAAACTAATAACCTGAAAATGATTTAAGTCTTGGAGCTGCGATGTAAGACGCTGGTTCTGCTGTTTAACCGCTGCTCCGCTACAGGTAGTAATATTTAATATTTAGTAATATTTGACACGGAGCCGCTTCTGCTCCACCTGGTAGTGACTCTCTCACCGAACCTGTTTAAAGCTGCAGCATCTAACCTAAAAAATACATTTTACATACGTATTAAAACTTTCTCTGTCCTAACATGAGACATATTATCTCTAAAAAAATAATTGATCTCCTCCCTGTTACTCCGCTCAGTCAGAAACAGCCAATCAGAACTAGCAGTAACCAGCTAGCCGCTATGCTAACAGGAAGTTTTCATTCAGTAACTCTGGATTGTTTATTGTAATGGATCCTGTTTTTGTCTTTGAATGTTAAGTTTTATACTTGAATTTTTTGGCAATGTTGAGAGGTTTTATTTTGGCTCTTTGCATTATTTAGCTTCTTCAGAGCCTTCATATGTTTTCAGTCTGTTAAAGATAGTATTACTGATAGCAGTTCAATTTGCACAATGCCTGTTTTGTTTAGTTTTCTTCTAGGAAAAAGTTATTAAAAACAAGTTTTTGTCTAAATTAAGGTGAATTCATGGTTCCTTTTTCCACATAATGTAACAGTAGTGTTTATGATAAAAAATAAATAAATAATAATTATGTGATCGTATCGGGAATCGGAATCGGCGATGGCCGTCAGGGGTGATCGGTATCGGGAGAAAAAAACCTGATCGGCACTCCCTACATATTAGTGTAGTAGTATCTGAATTTCTGAATTTTTAATTTCCTTTGAACAACTGCTTTTAAAGTGTTTTAATAAGATTAATCAAATATAGAAACACATGTTGATTTATTTGATTTATTTATTTCCTTTTTCATAAATACAGTACGATTGGATAGCATACAAACATATTTGCCAGGAAGACACCAAGCATGACACACATTTACAAAACAGGAATTTGTGCTGCACTAATGATGCGAGTCAATATGACCCAATAACAGTGGTGACTCAGACACACAATGTTAGCTAACAATGCCAGCATTAATCATTATTGCATGAACATATTTTAAATACTATACAGAATAAAAATAGAAAACTGACCTGACAATGATAAAAGGTAATCAGTGCACTGCCAAAGTTTGAATGATCAATAGTTTGCTGACAAAACCTTATCGCACCTAAGAACCTGAGGATGGGGAGGTACAAAAGAATAAAAAAAAAACTAGAATGTCTATACATATAGAGTAAAACAAAAGCAGCCTGCACATTATAGTTATAGCAAATACAATTCCTATTGAAGCTTACAATTGTAATGTGCATGCATAATGTAATAAGACAATGGCTATTCTGCCTGTTACTTCAGACAACATGTCATATCATAAAGATAAAATACATTTCTAATAGTATACTTTGCCTAGAAGCTGAAATTTATTTGGGTTAATTTGATTGCACAATTTATGATTGAAATTCATTCAGAAGTTTTCAACCCATGTAAGTCCCTTGGTATCTGGAACAGATTCTGGCTGTGATGTGGATCAATAGATCCACTGATTGCAGATGTTGTGTAATAACTGTTCTAGTGTCCTTGGTGCATCAGATCCAATAGGTTAACAACCTACATGCCATTACTGAACCATTGCATCACATCTGTAAGTCCAAATTATGACATATTTCACCCAACAAAAAGTTAGAAGGCAAGCTCAATCTTACTTCCCTTTCTGATGAAACCTTAAACTGAGTGTAGATATTATGTAAAGACACAGAATAGCAGTAGTCTGAGGCATGTGAGGTTAGTTTCCACTATCTGTTGATGCACGTAAGCTGATTTTGCTCATCTTTAGGTAATATGAAGGCCCTGTGGCAGGCCGCCATTGAATGCCCTTCCTCCTCACAGACCGTCCTTTTGTTCTCAAAGAGAAATACTTTCCATTTAGGTTGGTTTCACTGCATGTACTCTGCCACCAACCTCCTGCAAATGCATGAAACAACAGTTGTATCAACACAAACTCTGCAACTAATTTTGACAATTTCTGCCATGAGAGATACAGCACCTGTGCAGTTGCGCGTAGTACAGTCAGAGCTGCAGTCGTTGTCGTTGTTCTTGTCTTTTGTGGAGAATCTCGATCCAGTCAGGTTGGTCATTGCGTCAGGTAGGTCCCCTGCCAAGTGGCTGACGTGAAGGGTGTAGCCCTCGGAGGGACCTTCCAATGAAAATCTGTACTCAGCCCAATGCTTTTCCTCCTTCCAGTCTTCCACGTCAATTCGCAGGATGCAACCTCCCAGTTGGCTGATGGTGTGTATTTTCTTTAGGCCCAGCCAGAAGTCCTCTGTAGGAAACAGCAGTCAACAAATTGATCCATTCTGAACTGCTTATATGTGAAAGAAACATCTCTGAAATGTAAAACACTTTGAAATGCAGCATGATTGGTCTTAATTGTGACAAGGAAAGCTGCAGAACTGGCTAATCGCTCAGATTCTACAAGAGTACTCACTCTCTAGGTTTCCAAAGCCTTTTTGATACATTTCCCATGTTTGGTCAAAATCCACTGTACTATCAACTCTTTGCTGAATGACAGTGAAACCCTGATCTATAGAATCAAAACGGAAATGTACAGTTCCATATTATATCATATTGAGACATCTCTATAAAAGGTAAAAAATATTTTTCTGTTTTACTTGCCTGAACTCATTTCACAGTAAGCATAAAATGGTTCAGATTGGTTTGGTTTGACAGCATAGACTCCACTCTTTGTTTCTCCTCTGGTAAATAACTCACTGCAGTCTGCAGGAAGATCTGGAACATATTCATAAGTGAAGACAAGTTATAACCAGCTAATCTAAAATTAAGCAATATTTTTATCTAATGACACATTTTAGACAGTTACCATGTGTTTCTGTTCCAGTGGAATTTATTTGCAGATATTCAAACATGTCAGTGGCTGAATGGTCTGAATCCATTGCCTTATCAATAGTTTGCTGGAAACTGTTGAAGCTAAGCTGCAGAGAAAAAAAAACACAAGTATTTTCCATCTTGACAGAATTTGTCTGTATCATGTTTTTCAAGGTGCAATGTGTTGTGTAGGTTGCTTTATATTCCACATCTACCTTTTCCTCCAGATTTTTAATCTTGATTTTCTGGTGGTCCAGCTGATCATGCTGCTCCTTCACTGCTTTTAGAAGGCTGGTGATTGTTTTCTCTTGTGCTTCAATTACCTCCTAGAAAATATTTGATTCATACTTAATTTCCATATTATTATTAATAAAATTCTAATGTAGTATTTTAAAAAAAAGTTATTTAATGTTCAACTGTTGAACAAAAAACCAGATATTCTGATATACTTTGATAAAAAGTATGAGGAATGTGAAATGCAATGCCAAAATAGTTTCATTATGAATAGTATACTGTTACTGTGATGTCTTCATTTATAATCCATACCAACTTCCTACTTTTGAACATTCAGCATTAAAGTTTTATGGAACATCCACATTGGTATCACAACATGTATTTCAGTGAAACCAGTTATAAAGGCTTTTAATTTAGCTTTCTGTGGAGTTTTATAATCTGTATCTCCTCACCTTAAGGGTTGTGATTTCGCTGAGCTGGTCTGCAGGGATCATACTGTCCGACAATCCCTTCAGCCTCTCCTCCAGGCTTCCCACTTTGCTCTGCAGCTGTGTGCGCTCCTGCAGGATGGTGTTGATCTTGGTGTTGATTTCCATGGATAGGTTTCTGATCTCCTCATTGTTGACCTTCAAGATATTGGTGGTCTTCTTGAGTTCCTCCTCTTCCTCTTTGATTTCGGATGTGACCACCGAGAGCTGGTAAAAGGAACGGTCGAAAATGTTGAGCTTTTGGAAGATGTCATTGATTTGGGCTTTGGTCTTGTGGACAAACTCTCGCAAACTCTGGCCGAGTTGGAGGAGCCCGTTGGCCAGGAGGCGGACGTCATCCAGCATGGCGAAGCGGGATTTTGCTTCTGTTGGAGTCGCCTCTGTGGTGAGAGCCTCTGAGGGCAGGGTGGGGGGCTCCCTCCTGGGCGAGGTGTCCAGATGGAACGCGGCAGTCGAGCCAGCTAACAGCAGAAACAGGCAAAACAGCTTCATTGTGATTTTCCTCCTCCGATCCTTAAATGTGGAAGCTGTTTCTAATGTTGCTTTCACTACTTTTTAACTCTATTCTTCCTGCCTGTGCTTACCACCAAGTCTCCTTTACTGTTAAAAATGATTAGAGAGCAGCAGGCGGTGCTGCGTTATATACCCACAGTAGAGGCGGGGGGGATTAGCTGATCATTAAACCCTACTATGTTTTTAGCTTTGTCTCCCACCTCCTCCCAAATCCCCCTCGAGCCCTCCCTCTCCCAAACAAACAAATCACAGTAGTGTGCAAATGACATGTGCCCCCCACCCCTTCTCTACTAACCATTTAACCCCAATCCCCTCTGTATACCTCACCCTACTCTACTCTCCATCTGTGGTGTGGCACTTTAGCTGATCAGCAGAAAGCCAACAATGGCTATCTCTGTTTTTGATGGATCGTCAGCCTAATCAATCTCAAACCTTATAACCCTGCACACACTTTACTGAGATTGATAATGTTGTTTGTAATTAATTCTCCTAGGTTTGATTTACGTGGTGCTGATTCAGCCCAGCCAGACTCTCCCTCTGTCTCTTTTGCTGCTTCTCTCTTTTTTATTTTGTGGCGAGGGGAGAAGATTCTACATCTGTGCTTCTGGGTATGAATTGGTGTGAAAAATTTGGACGGGGTCTACACTTGTTTGTGGTTTTATTGTGTGGTCTGTATTTTCATTTTAAATCAATTTTACACAACCGGATGGATTAATTAGGACAGTCTTGGGTGTAAGAGCTGCATGATAACCTTTGTAAAAAAAAAAAACACCACAGTTTGATATCTTTGTTTGTGAAATAAAAAATTAAGTAGGAATCCCATGGTCTAATTTCTTTTATTTAAAAGTTAGCTAAGTTATATTTATACTTGTGCTAGAATGTATTTTACAGCTATCAATTACTGATTGATTGCTGTTATCAATCAATCAATAATTCACAAATGTATTGTCTTAAAACCTTCCTTATTCTTCAGAGCAAGAAGAATAAGTCTTTTGTAAACCTGGCATTTTCTCAATAATTATAAAATATTTTTTCATACTTGTATACATTAAATTAACAATATGTTAAGTTTAAAACATGTCATTCTCCTCAATATTGTCTCAGAAGTGTATAAGACTTAATCATTATTAGTTTATGAAGTGTTTTGAATTGATTTATAGGTGAGCATTTTTCCAACTCTTCATCCAAATTTTTCTGTAGTTTTATTCCATGCACCAAAATGCATTTATTTTAAAGTAGTATGTACAGTTTTACTTTTGAAATCATACTTCTTTCTGTTTTTTATCACTTTTATCTTGAACTATGTAAATTAATTGGCAATAATCTCTTTAAGTTAACCAAGTCCCTTAGTTTTAAGACATTTTATTTTATTAGTATGCTTTTTATACTACCGTATTTTCCACACTATAAGGCACACCGGATTATAAGGCGCACCTTCAATGAATGGCCTATTTTAAAACTTTTTTCATATATAAGGCGCACCGCATTATAAGGCGCATAGAATAGACGCCACAGTTATGTTGCCACCCGTCCGGTATTGAACGGGACAGGATTTGTTCCATTTACTACAAATATGGATGTCTAATAATAAAAAATTGGTCCCCGAGTACTATATATAGCATCTGCACTAGTCATTGTTTCACTCACGGTTTTGTTGTTGCGATATTGTGCCCAACTGCTTTCTGGTTAGCACAGACCAACCGACACGCTGCCGCCGCAGCCTCTGTCTCTCTTCCACCGACCCCCACGGCTTTAAATGTATAGGTGCTGGTCCCTTGGTGACTCTAGCCGAAGCTCCCCGGATAAATGTCTAAAGCTACTTTGTTGACATAAAGAAAGTCAACTAAACAGTCCGATTCCGGTCGGCGGGGAGAGCCTTCCGACTGGAATGGGGCGTCTGGGCCGGACGATGGTCACCCTTCTCCATTCGCGCACAGCATGTTGGTGGAGAACGTGATGCTAGATGACCTGCAGACGACCTGATTATCAGGTGGGTAGGTAGATACATAGACATCGTCTATGAGTAGATAGGTCAGTCAAACTTTATTAACAAACCAGTTTTTTGACAACTATCCCAGCATACACTGCACACTTCTTCTACGGGGAAAATGAAGTCGGCAGCTGCTTACCGTAGTTGCTAGACCTGTTGTGGCTCAAAATTGGTCCATATATTAGGCGCACCGGGTTATAAGGCGCACTGTCGGCTTTTGAGGAAATTTAAGGTTTTTAGGTACGCCTTATAGTGCGGAAAATACGGTACTGTTATCTATGACAGGTGTCAAATATTTTGACTTTAATACATTTACTTAAGCAAAAACCCAGAATAAACACACGGAATCCATTATGCTGCTAGTTGCATAAAAACGTAATTTTAATTTTTTTATAACCTAAAATAAGGAAAAAGAAATGTAAACAGAGGTGATGTGCGGTACCCATTTATCTTACACACTGACACACTTATGCTTGTATACATACATGAAGACCAATAAAAAAAACCCATTGCTAATTAATGGCAGATGCTTAGATTTGGGATGCTGCATCTGCCTGTTGATGTCTCTGTTTGGAATGAATGTCTGCAGGGAATAGTGGTTTTATCATTAAAATCATTCCACCACAGTCAATGCAGTGTGCTTACTTTTAAATAGAAAATAATAAAAGGAAAATTGTGTCATTTTGTGCTCTTTTTGAGTGGTTTCATTGGTTGATTTGGTCAATTAAAGCTTGAGTTGGCCAAGCATCTTTTACCACACTGCTGAATGGAGTAATTGTGATTATACTGGCATATAACACTTTTGTGTTGTTTTTTTTTTTTTTTTTTTTTTTTTTTTTAGAAAATTCAAGAGATAAAATCTTTTTCTTGTTGATCTTGGAATGCTGGCGCTTTGAGCAAGCCCCCTTGGTTTTTGCTCAAAACCAATTTTTGGCTGTCATAATAAAGTAAATGTTGCACAAATGATAACTATCTTTTAAAGATTTTCTGTCAGAGCTCATACTGTAGCAATAACGCATTGTTCATGCCACCCCCTGATGAAATGGTAGCCTGAATTTTGCCCATACTAATAACCATCATTGTCTGGTCAAAGTTTTTTATGTTCACTTTGGTGCTGGGAGGCAAAGTTCAGCAGAAAGCAGCTGATTCCAGAGAAGCTTCAGCCTGCAGACACGAGCTGCTGGGGCAAAAAATAATGCAGTTCTGTACCCCCATATCGTAAACAACCCCAGTGGTGGATTCCTAAATCTCAGGCATAGTGATGCAACAAACCAAATAGTTTATCTGCACTGACTAATTTATTGCAGCACTCTGCTGCTATGCACTCTGGCAGTGACAGTACATCTTAAAATCCTGCACAGCCATCTTGATGAGCTCTTGTGTTATTTGTGATTTTGAGGGTGGATCACCTCAGTCCCCAGTAATGAAGAATTGATTAAAAACTTTTTTTTCTTGTTCTTCTGGCGACCAAAAGCTGGATAAATGTGCCAGGAATCTGTTTCATCAGCTCAAATCTGGTCCTAGTTTATTATTTTCCACTGGACCATAAAGGTTAGTATAACAAAAGACTTGAGAACTTAAATTTAAGTAGGTCTAGGGGAGTCTTTGTGTCTGGAGCTGACAAGCCGTTCACACACTCGTGCTCCATTGCAAATTCAAATGTTGATTGTTGCTTTTTTTTCCCATCGAAAAGTACTGGCAAAGCATAGTTTACTTTCCTTTGTGTACTTATTAACTTAAGCTGAATCTGAAGAGATGAATGGACCAATCATGGTTGACTCTATTTGCGCTTATTGATAGCTTAACTTTGCCACAGCAAAATTATGTCGAAGTCTACTGCAGTTTGAGGTCAATGACCTACTTCAAAGCAGCCGCGGCTGCTGCTCATGTAAGAGGAATATTTTAGAGAAAAATAAGTAAAATTCTAGTTATGAGACAGAGATTCCCACACTCTTTACTTGGTTGTGGTTCCAGCTGTTGTCTCTGTGGGTCGATCCCCCCCAGGACTGATTACGTGATTGTGGTTAGCCAACAAACCCCAAGCTATTTTACACTTCCTATAGAGAGGCCGCCTTCTTCTCCCCCACTGGGTCACAACCATCCTTTGTGACTCAACTGAAGCTTTAGATTTGCTTCCAGTGATTGCTACATGTTTTTTTTTTTTTTTTTTTGTCAAGTAGGCAGAGAAAAAAGGAAAATTACACTAGTGTCCAGGCTAACAAATGTAGATACAAAGATACAAAATTGTAGGTTAAACATTTTATTTTGTGCTTTGTAGAAATGTAGCTGAATGATTTCCGGAGAATTATTCGTCTACTGTACATTGACATTTTGACTGGCCGAGCCTCCCGTATTTGCCAATCAGAGCATGGCTTATGCAACAGTGTGACCTTTGGCCTTACATCAGACAATTCTTGAATTCTTTTGTTGCATTTTAAGATAAATGGGTCAAGCACTCCCTAAAAATGCCTGTTTTTCCTTGAAAGTAAAAGCTAGCACAAAGTCTTGTCACTTTTTTGAACAAAATAGTATTTGCTAATAATGTTAAATACTGGGTTATGTTTGCCTTTAGGGTTATGTTTTTGGATAGAGAAATTAAAATAAAACTAAGATAATTTTACTGTAAAAAAAAAACTAATAAAAATCGTATCCGGTATTTTTGCATAACTTACCTACTTGAAATGCATTTTTCTTTAATAAACTTATGGTGACTCTTGGGCTCTCTGTAAATTACTGTTTAATGTGCTGTATTCTTTCCTTTCAGGAATCTGCTGTATGTTAACCCTCAGAGTCTTAACTTTGCCAACCGGCAGGGCTCTGCTCGCAACATCACAGTCAAAGTGCAATTTATGAATGGAGAGGATCCAAGCAATGCAATGCCGGTATGCCATTATCTAAAAGAATAATTAAGCCACTCCAGAGAATGTTACATTTGATTAATTATGATAGTGTTGTTAAGTTGGGAATTTTGCTTTTTCGCAAAGCTCTTGGCTTTTATACTTATTGTTGTGACATTATTGCTTCTTATCCTTCAGGTCATATTTGGGAAGTCAAGTTGTGCAGATTTTTATAAAGAGGCCTACACTGCAGTTGTGTACCACAACAGGTGAGTGTGTTAATCTCAAAAGATTCAGAACCTTTTATTTTTAATTGTAGTAGCATGATTGATTTGCGCCCAGTGTCTTCATCACAGCCTGAAAAAGTGCTTAACAAAGAAGAGCAGACAAAGAAATAGACTATTTAACTGAAGTGTGCAGTTCTTTTAAATAAGAATTATTACATCTTAAAAGTTTGCTCTATTGTGGCTGTATTTAAGCCTGTTTGACCCAAGTTCTGCCCAGTAATTTTCAACAACAGTAAAAAAGAAAAAAATTCTTCTTTTTCTGAACTGAAATAATTTTGTCCATGAGAAATGAGAGCCCAGCTATGACCTCTTTTAAACATTTCCCTTTCAGTCAGTTCCAGTGTATTTGTTGATACTGAAAGCTTGTTGTAGTGTTTGGTTGGTTCTGAGCTTGGGCCTGCAGAGAGTTTCCTCCTTTGGGACCTTAAAGAATTCAGCAGAAGTTAATTGTGACATGTTATATAACTGGTCTTTATTCATCACATAGCGACCTCAATTTATTTGTTGACTTTAAATAAAATTGATTGAGATATAAATGACAGATTTGTTAAGAAAATTAATTTGTGGGTTGACCAGTAAAGTAGTGGCCCCTGGAAAAATCTGCCAAGTCCTTTCTGCTACAGCCAAACAACATAATAGGCTGTTAACTCTTGTTTTGTGTTAATGAGTATGACGATGGATTTTTGATATATTGGCAATTTATCATTTTATTTATGCAGCAAACAAGGGCCTCTCTACCGCAGTACTTTAATTGTCAAAAATGAATGAATGATCGACTAATGAAATTTTTGTAAGTTGACTATGTCAAGTGTCCAACAAACACATTTTTAAAGACATTTTAACGTTTGCCCTTAATGTCTGAAGATCCCCTGACTTCCATGATGAGGTGAAGATCAAGTTGCCTGCCTCCCTGTCAGACCACCACCACATTCTCTTCACGTTTTACCACGTCAGCTGCCAGCAGAAGCAGAACACGCCACTGGAGACCCCTGTGGGGTACACGGTAGGTGAAACCACAACAGTACTCTTAAAAACACGGATCTCATGCTTGAACGAATGCAAGTTTACACCTAGTGATAAAAAAAAATCCATGTGTGTTTTCCTTCTTCAGTGGATCCCCATGTTACAGAATGGCCGTCTGAGAACAGGACACTTCTGCCTGCCTGTATCCCTTGAGAAGCCACCACAGTCCTACTCTGTTCTCTCTCCAGATGTAAGATCTGCTAAAATAGTGTATTATTTATTACATATAAATATGGTAAACACGGTAAGGTTGTATGCAATGTCCTGTTAAACCTAATAGCATGTTTGCAGGTCTCACAGTGAGTGTGACATTAAATGAACACAATCTATGTGATGTCAGCCAATTCCAATTAAAGGGTAAAGTTTAACCTCTTTAATAGATATTATTTTATATCTTCTTTCATTTCAGAGGTTTTTGTAAATATGAGTAAATCTTTAAAAATGAGAAACCCATATTAAAAGTGCATGAATATTAAAATGCCTTAAAAATAAATCATATAGATCTCTAATAATCTCCATCAAGAGTTTATTTTAGCTGCGTTGATGTTAGGTACCTTTGACTGGTCTTCAGCTATAATCTCTTATAGAAAGGACAGATCCCATTCATTCACTCTTTCCCATCCTGATATTTTCTCTGTTATATTTCAGGTTCCCCTTCCAGGAATGAAGTGGGTAGACAACCATCGAGGAGTCTTTAATGTGGAACTGGCGGCTGTTTCAACTATCCACACACAGGTAAAATTACTTCATGCGGCACCTTCAGAAAATCTAGTAGAGTTTAGTAACTTCTTCAGATTAATTTCTCACTCCCTCATTTGCTTGTTTTATCTGCTTATATTTTGATGTAGGTTATTAATAAGTATAAAATAACTCATCTGAATAAAGAACTACTTCTTTGTTTGCTGGCATAACTTTTGCATCGGTAATCATTTTGAATTAAAAAGAAATTGAAGTCTTGTTTTTCCATTTTAACTCTATAATTCCTTCCCAATACTACTTTAATAATAGCTAAGTGTTACCTTGCCAGCAATTTACTGAGGTCTACTCCATCTCCGCATCAGCTGCTGTTTGGAGACTTGACTGTGGGGCTTAGAAGCCCTACTGCAGCTAATGTGCTCATAAATCACTGCTCTTGGGAGAGATTGGAGTTGTTAGATTCCCACATGTTCTTGTGATAAAGTTCATTTTTCAGTTTTCACTCGAGCCAACTTTAAAACATGGAGATTATTGTGCAACTTGTATTTAAATTGTTTCAGGTACAATATGAGAAGCACTAGTCAGAAATTTTGAACAGGAAGTTTGTAAAGCTCTGACCTGTTGATTCTATTTTTTTTTCCTATTTTCTCTTCTATAAATTACAAAATACTTTTCTTCTTTATTGTGGAATTGAAACAATGATTCATTAAAAACAACCCAAAGATTATATTACACAATTTTTTACAGTAGATTAAAAGTCAACCAGTCTATGAGAGTGACAACCTCAGTGACAACTTCCACACTGTAGGATGGTGTTTTCACAGTTTGGTTAAGCTTCAAGTACAATGCATTTACTGATTGGAAAAACATCAGATTTTTAGATTCTATCTGGAGAATCACCAACTAAAAATAGCCTAACAATAAATCGCCTAATTATTGGTGCATCTTACCAATAATGTGTTTTCCTTTTTTTTCATTATCTTTTTGTCAATTTGTTACCAATACATCAGCAAAACATTTCTTATGCTTGTCTCCCCCTCTTTTTCCAGGACCAGTACCTGGATAAGTTTTTTGCCTTGGTGCATGCCCTGGATGAGCATGTGTTTCCGGTCAGGATTGGAGATATGCGCATCATGGAAAACAACCTTGAGACTGAGCTGAAGTCCAGCATCGCAGCACTCAACTCTGCTCAGCTGGAGCCGGTGGTTCGATTCCTTCACCTTCTTCTTGACAAATTGGTGCTGCTCGTAGTTCGGCCGCCAGTCATCGCTGGACAGATCGGTAGGATTCTGGATGACAAGTGTTCTGAGCAGTGAAAGAGACAAATACGTTGAATAAATGGTACTTTTCTGTTCCGGTGCATTCAGTTTCACAGTGAAAGCTCTAATGTTTTATGTGTTTCAGTGAATCTAGGTCAAGCATCCTTCGAGGTAATGGCGTCTGTAGTGAACCGACTTCACAAGTACCTGGACACCAGCCAGGACATGCATGGGCGCAACAGCCTGCTGTCCTCTTACATCCACTACGTCTTCCGCTTACCCAGCACAGATCCCAACTCGCCATCACCAGGTATTTTACAGCCAACACTTACGCCTTCCTTATTTCTGATCTTTTTTTCACCTTATTATGTTAACTGGATTGATTTTCCAGCTCACCCTCACTGCTCGTCTTTTACCAGACCCGCCTGCCTTAATTTCTCTTCCATTTCTTGTTTTTTTTTTTTACCTATTGACTTTTTCCCTCCTTCCACATCCATTTTGTCTTCTGCCTGCCCAACACAGACAACAACTCATCTTTAACAGGTATATATGATCCATTACTCTACAATATAATATGCAGTTTTTTACGTAAATATCGTCATCTCTTCACCTAAGACTTTTTTCATTTTGATATATTTTTTCTATTTTTTAAGACATTTTTAAATCTGGCTGCATATCAAGTTCTCTGAAAAAAAAGTGAAAAATTCATCCACCCATCCACTTGTTTTTGACCGTTTCCTCCTGATCAACTTTGTTTGAAATATTGTTTTTCTTTCATATTTAAATGCATATTTAAATATGAAAATTTTCCATTTTCATTGGAAAATGTCTTTATTTGTATTTAAAATGTTTTAAATGGGGGTATTATGTATTTTCCAAGCAAACAGTGCCATTTTATACCACAGTCAGTGTGACCTTATTATAAAATTGCTGGATATATCTAAAACAAGTTAAAAGAAATTTGACTTTATATCATAGCTGTACCTGACTCCTTGAAATTGGCTTCTGTCTCTTTAAGAACCTCCTAACCTTTCTGACACTCCCCTTTCATCATATCATCACAATTCGTCTCTATGCCGTTGAGAACTGCTCTTTGGAACATTGTAGTTTGTATAATAATCTCAGTAGACTTGCAGTTCCTCCAGATGTCAAAATAAGTTGATTTTGCATAAAACCCCATTTTCTTTTTAGATTTAAGTGATGGAAAGTATGGATTATTGACGTGAAAAATGTCCATCGAGCTTTATTAGAATTTATAGACTTGCAGCCTTATGGTTTGCTGTGGTTCCACCTCCTCACACACTCTACTCGTCACATCCAGTGTCTCCCTTTGTGCTATGTCGTAGGTCCTGGAGGGTTGGGTGGTTCGGTTCACTACGCCACCATGGCTCGCTCAGCTGTTCGACCAGCCAGCCTCAACCTCAGTCGCTCCCGTAGCCTGAGCAACAGTAACCCTGACATTTCTGGTACGCCTACCTCTCCCGATGATGAAGTTCGCTCCATAATTGGAAGCAAGGTAAGAGGGTCAAAAATGGCTTTAACTTCTTTCATATGTCAGGTTTCTTAGACAGTGTAGAGGAGGAACCCTTAATAAAAATGTTACATTGCTGCTGAATACTATGGTTATTTACTTCACATTTTTACAATCTAATAACTAATTGATTAGGGAAGTAACCTGACCCCAAAAGGTAGGAGAAAGGGATCTATACTTCCTAAGCTACACGACGCTGAGGCCTCCATGTGCACCATGACCCAGCTTGGATGTTGTCACCATGTGAACTGTATGGCTAATCCGCAAACATAAAATTGAACATCTTATCTCTAACCGTTGTAACAACAACCTGTCACTGACAGATGCATCTAAAAAGCTTACAGAGCCTCTTCTTTCACACGTATCAGTAAATATGGTCAGTGACATATTTTTAAAGCAATGACAAATGGCTCCATTCATATTTTTATTGGATTTCTTTGGTATTTTGTTTCATTATATTTATCTGTTCTCATGCATTTTGACTTGTATAATTTGAGATTTTCCACTTTAAACCTTTTTTTTTTACTCAGTGAGTGAATGATTGAATGTGCTTTTTTAACAGTCTTGCTTTCTTGTAACCATTATATGATGGATGCAGCCCTTTATTGATAAATCTCCCCCTTTCTGCTAATATTTAACTAAACCTCATTTGTGCTCATAATGAAAGGACTATGAAGGACTTTTCAGCCTTGCTTCTCTGTGGTGATGATTTTAATCTTAATTTACTGAGTTAACCTTTTTGGGGGGCCTTTGGCATCTTCCGGCAGTCATGACTTTTGAACCTCTTTAACTTGTCATTATTCCTTCCCTCCTCCTTCCCCCCCGTGCTGCTCGCTTGTTCCCTTGCCTCCTGCCTGCCTTGTGTCCTTTGACCTTGGCACCCATAGGGCTTAGACCGCTCCAACTCGTGGGTGCACACCATGGGCTGTAGTGCCCCCTGGGGATCCAGCCCTGGGTCCGCTCCAGAAACCATGCAGGTGGTTTTATGAATGCCCCGTCCTTCACTTTGCCTCACTACAAGAACAACCTTATTCACACTGAATGGATACTGGAATATTTGAAGTTTTGGTCTATTGCTGTTGCTGATGGTCACAGAAAAGTGCTGCTAAATACATTGTTGTTTCAAACTCTGTTATAAAAGGCTTACAATATTCTTAAGTCACATTACTTTCATTGTCAACCACTGTTTACTAAATATGACAAAACTAAGGAGACTAAAATTGTAGAGATCCAAAAGTGCCATGAATGAATAGCTAAAACATGTGTAAAATATTCCGAAGAACTAGAACCGGACAAAGTAAAATACCTTGCAGCAATGCTACTGGAGATCATTGGCTCGCGTTTGCAAAGCAGCCAATCCAGGAGCGCCATTTGTTTTCCTTAGTGCTGATTGGCTGTACGTCCAAGAGCCAAAATAAGGTAGATTGTGGATGTTAGCTTTTGCATGGTAGTATGAAGACAGTTTCCACTGTGCGTTTTAAATTATATTAATATATATTTGGTGATTGAAATTTTAAAATAGTCTGTCATATGCTTATTAGTCTTCACAGATTTTGATTTTCGGTTCCCTAATGCCCACAACTATCACAGTTATGGTCAAATACAGATATATAGTTAATTTAAACTGTAGGTAAATTTAGCAATCTAGTTTTATTAAAAATAGTTATCCAAGTTTGCAATGACTTTAGTATGATTTACAAGAACAGAAGAAAACAAAAAAGTTATTTCCCTTGAAATTTTATATATTTATATTGAAAATGTCCATACATTGAGGGCAACATGGAAGCCAAGTCATATTCCTTGTTTGTGTGTACCGTATTTTCCGCACTATAAGGCGCACCGGATTATAAGGCGCACCTTCAATAAATGGCCTATTTTAATACTTTTTTCATATATAAGGCGCACCGCATTAGAAGGCGCATAGAATAGACGCCACAGTTATGCTGCCACCCGTCCGGTATTGAACGGTACATGATTTGTTCCGTTCACTACAAATACACAGTCCAGTCACATTAATGTGACCATCTGTCAAAAGCCAGAATAACCACCTTTCGCAGAGCGAACTGCTACGAGACGTGCAGGAAGAGAGTCACTTAGGTCCCTGAAGGTCTTCTCTGGGATGTTGAGCCATGCCGACTCTAATGCCGTGGCCAGCTGCGCTAGATTACGCGGTTGAGGATCCATGGCGCGAACAACTCGATCGAGATGGTCCCACAGATGCTCAATTGGGTTTAAGTCAGGTGAGTTTGCTGGCCAGGGGAGGACGGTAAACTCATCCTGGTGCTCTTCGAACCACGCACGTACACTGGCAGCTGTATGGCACCTCGCATTGTCCTGCTGGAAGATGCCATCATCCTGAGGAAAAACAATGCGCATGTAGGGGTGGACATGGTCCGCAAGGACAGATGCGTACTTGTATTGATCCATCGTGCCTTCCACAATAATCAGTGAACCCAGAGAATGCCAGGAAAACATTCCCCAGACCATAATGCTCCCGCCTCCAGCTTGGACCGTTCCTGCAATGGTTGCAGGGTGGTTCCTTTCAGAGGTTTCACGCCTTATACGCCAACGTCCATCTGTCCGATGGAGCATAAAACGCGATTCATCTGAAAACGCTACCTGTCGCCACTCAGTGGACGTCCAGCTGCTGTACTGGCGTGCAAATTCTAGCCTTCGTCGTCGATGAACACCAGTCAGCATAGGTGCACGAACCAGGCGTCTGCTTCGGAGGCCCAGACGTAGCAATGTTCGCTGATTAGTGGTTTGGGAGACACTTGTGGTAGCCCCTTGGTTCATTTTAGTGGTCAGTTGCTCAACGGTAGCCCGTCTATCTGCCCGAACGCATCTCCGCAACCGTCGTTCGCCTCTGTCATCTATGGCCCGTGGTGCACCACATTTGCCACGTCGTTGATTTTGGACAGTCCCATTTTGCCATGCACGGTACACTTTTACCACGGCGGCACGCGAACAGTTCACAAACTCAGCCGTTTCGGAAATGCTTCCACCCTTGGCCCGAAAGCCAATGATCATGCCCTTTTGGACGTCGGATAAATCGCTTTGTTTCTGCATTACGCCAACGATTGAAATGTTTTCCGAAGCCCACACACACCATTTATATACGCTCAACTGCACTGTGCTGCCACCTGCCTTCTGTGATTGGTTATTTAACTCTGAAGTGGAAAGTACGTGGTGGTCACATTAATGTGACTGGACTGTGTATGTATGTATAATAATAAAAAATTGGTCCCAAGTACTATATATAGCAGTCTGCACTAGTTATTGTTTCATTCACGGTTTTGGTGTTGCAAAATTGTGACCAACTGCTTTCTGGTTAGCACAGACCAACCGACACGCTGCCGCAACAGTCACTGTATCTCTTCCACCAATCCCCACGGCTTTAAATGTATAGGTGCTGGTCCGTTGGTAACTCTAGCCGAAGCTCCCTGGATAAATGTATGTCTAAAGTTACTTTGTTGCTTTAGACTAGACGTTCTCAACGTGGGCGGTACCGCCCCCCAGGGGCGTTCAGAGGACAGCAGGGGGCGCTGGCGGACATTTTTACAAAAGGGGGGGCGCAGGGATGCCTTAGGGGGGCGTTTGGTCGAAGGTAAACTTTACTGTCAATAATAAAATAATGGTCAGTGCAAAGTAGCCAGCAAGTTATTTGGTGGGGGCAGTGGCGCAACTACACATTTATCGGCGCCCGTGAAGTCCCCCGCCCCCCCACTGAAGACAACAGAATTGTAGGACTCGCGAACCCCCCCCTCCCCCCCTCCACGAGGCGACGATACGTGAGGGGTAAAACTCGCTACCTGTACCTCCTCGTTGCGCAACTGGGGGGCGTTGAGAGACCTGGATAAGGGCTTGGGGGGCGCTGGGCCAAAAAAGGTTGAGAAACACTGCTTTAGACAAAGTAGCTTTGTCTAAAGCAAAGCTACTTTGCAACAAAACTGTCCAATTCCGGTCGCGAGGAGAGCCTTCCGCGACTGGAATGGGGCGTCTGGGCCGGACGATGGTCACCCTTCTCCGTTCGCGCACAGCATGTTTGTGGAGAACGTGATGCTAGATGACTTGCAGACGACCTGATTATCAGGTGGGTAGGTAGATACATAGACATCGTCTATGAGTAGATAGGTCAGTCAAACTTTATTAACAAACCAGTTTTTTGACAACTATCCCAGCATGCACTGCCCGCTTCTTCTACGGGGAAAATGAGTCGGCAGCTGCTTAACGTAGTTGCTAGACCTGTTGTGGCTCAATATTGGTCCATATATTAGGCGCACCGGGTTATAAGGCGCACTGTCGGCTTTTGAGGAAATTTAAGGTTTTTAGGTGCGCCTTATAGTGCGGAAAATACGGTACAAGTTTAGCTTATAAAGTTTATTCTTATTCTAAATAAATTTAAAAAAAATTATGATATAATATAAGGCATATAGGACTAGAATTTAAAGGATCTTAAAATGGACTCAAAGACTTCAGTTAAACTTCTTGAAATTTGCAGAATCCCTGTAAGTATTTCACGGTCATACATTACAAGACATTATGAATTAATGCTTTTATGTTTGTTTTACTCATCAAATGCAGTGGATGGAGTCAGAACTGCTTTGGTCAGATATAGCTGGTGTAAAGTTTCTGTGCAAATGACTAAATCAGATGTGAAGAATCTAAATGAGACTCACACTGACCTTCAGGGTTCACTGCAGTAATAGCCTAGAAACATAGGATGGTTTCTAACTTTAGTGAATTAATTTTATATTGAATTAGCTACATTATTTATTATATATTTATTAATGTATTTATTATTTTCAGGATTGTTTCTTTTTATTAAAGTTACACTTATTTACTAATTTAAATGTTCATTTATGACATTGTGACACTTTTGGCACTCCATAAAAAAAGTCATGTATAATGTAACATAAAAGACCAATACTTTAGAATATTACAGCATTTTCCTTATCTTTAAACCACAATCCTTCCATGATTTCATTCATGGGAGTCACAGCCGCCTCCATGACCTCCTTTTCATCCTAAACCTGTTTCAAAAATGGCATTAATATTTGTTTTCAGTGATCCGACAATAAATTAACGTCTCAGGACTTGAAATCAGAACATATTCAAAAGTGTTGAGATTATTTTAGCTGTATTGATGTGATGTAGCTTCTCTACTAACATCTTACTGGATACATAAAATACACTTTATATCCATGGTTACATTGGGTTATTATAACAGAAAAATGTTTGTGTTCCATACATACACATTTCATTTTAACAAAATTTTTGCATTCATGTGCCTGTTATCCATGGTTTGCCACATAAAAAAATAAGTTCAACATATTAGATATAAATATTGTAATTTTTGTGCTACTTGCTGAAAACGAACAAACTATCACCCACTAATGAAGTAAAAAAGGAAAACTTATTATTTTTTTACTGTGAAAAGTATGAATTATTCCAATAAAATATGAAGGAATTATTTTTGTTTAACCACTCATTTTAGAAAAGGCTAACAATAATAAGTGAGACAAATAGTTAATTTCTTATAATGTTTGATGAATTGTGATTGGATCACTGAAGACTCATGTTGCTGTCAATTATGAAAAAGGTTTCAGATATCAACACTCTTGGCTTCTCACATCTAATGCCTCTCTTTTTCTTCTTTTACTTGCATGAAAATCATGTAGACTCAGATATCCAAAAGCCAATTTTGACAAGAATTCTCCATTTCTTTCTTTTCATGTTTTATCATAGGTCTTGACACAATAATTAGACACTGCCCACAAATTTAACAGAAACATGATCTTCCAACTATAAACATTTCATTCACATTGTTTTTTTATGGGGAAGAAAAAGAGTAGTGCTAGAATTTATCTCAATCGTCATGCCAGTTTGTTATTCGTTGTCTGTCTCCTTTCCTTCACCTGCATGACTCGACTCACCCTATATTTTCTATTCACTTTGTCTATCAAGATTTTTGTATTGGTGAGTGTGAATGTGTATCAATTCATGTGAGCTTCTTGCCACACATTTTCATTTAAGGTTTAGACCTGTTTCATTTCAAGTTTGATATGACATAGGCATTGTTACTTAAAATATTCATCTAATGAGACTCCCAAGCTAGTATTGTGTTTGTTTATGAAATTATAAGTACTGTATTTTACCCACTAAATTTGCCTCAGAAAATTATTCATACCCCTTTAACTTTTCCACAATTTATCATATATAACCACAAACGTCACTGTATTTTATCCCTCTTTACTCTGAAGCTCCAAATTAAACCCTGTGCAACCTCTTGCTTTCAGTAGTCACCAAATTATTTAACACCTGTCCACCAGGATATAATTTAATCTCAGTATAAATGCAGCTGTTCTGTAAATACCTTAGACATTTGTTAGAAAACATTATTGACCAAATGGCATCATGAAGACTGATATATACAACAGACAGTCCAGACCATACCATTGGAATATTTTAAAGCACTATTAGATTGTAAAACAATATCTCAAGCTTTAGACATTCCAAGAACCCACAATCCAAAATTCCAATAATATGCCACAAAGACGTAAAGCGACACACTGGTGGGACAATTGGGGCCAGTTGGGCATCTGCCTCCAATTGGACTGCTGTTGGTGCCTTGGCACCCACCCCTCTTCCCAAACATAGCAACATTTGAGAAGGGTCTTGAGGTGTGAGACAATAGACCTTGCAGGCGTTGGTGAAGCACCATTCAGTGCCCTGCCATTTGGTCAATGGTTTATTCACACCTGGCACATTTGGTCTGCTTTAAACGAACCACAGGTCATGTCTCCCATTGGTCTGAACCTTTTGGGCAGGTGTGAATACACTCAACTCAAATGAGCTCTGATGTGGCTTGCTTCTGTTGTGAATACAGACCAGGCTCAATCCAACCTACTACAGTAAATGTACATCTTTTTGGACTTCAGGCAGAGCTGGAAGTACTAATTGTGCTGGAATTGTACCTGATTCGCAGTTTTCTGCTTTGCGATTCTCCTGCCAGCTGCTCTCTTATGGATCAAGGCGACGCCTGATCTCCTTCACTTAGCAGTTCATGTTTGCTGACGCCATTCCAAAATTTGAAATATCACATTGTGAAACAAATGAGCTGCTCTTGACATTCCTAATGGTGTTGCAGTTGTAATAACAGCACAAATGTGCACAACAGAAATGTAGCACAAAGGACTTTCAAGTTTGTTTACTTTCCAGGTCTGTGCTCTGTCTTGGCCCAATCATTTCTGTCCAAATGAAGCAATGACCATCACAATGCAATGTTCATCAGGAAAGTCCTTTGATGCGCTTTTTTGATCCGGATGGTTTACTTTCATAAACATGTGAATTAAGATGTGTAGCAAAATACTATGTGTCCAGGAAAACTAACACCTCAAGTCAATAAATTTTTTTCCTAGCAATTTTCGCAAGAAGTTACTAGAAAGTGCTTCACAAAGGCAAAGCATAGAAAAATGAAAAATGAATATAAAAACCTGCCAAATGACAAAATTCAAATGGTCAGATAATTAAATATGGGTCTAAGTCTAAGGGCTTGTGTTTTTAGTATTAGTCAGTAACACTGCACATCACCCTTGATACACAATTACCACTGTGAAACATGGTGTTGGCAGCATCACGATGTGGGAACAGTGATAAATACTGGGCAGTCTTGAAGACTTGAGACTTTAGCGGGCAATAACCCCTACACATACAGTTACAGCTACCATAAAATTCTTTAGATAAAAGCAAATTATTAAGAGTAAAGGTATCTGAATACCAATGTACATCTTGCTTTTCAATTTTAACTAGATATATTGGAAATTATTTATTTTCTTCCATGTCACAATTACACATTATTCTGTGTTGATCAGTAACATAAAAATCAAAAAAATACATTGAAGTTTGTGGTTATAATGTCACCAAATATTGAAAAGTACAAGGGGTATGACTACTTTTGAAATGCATTGCTGAAGTAAAATAAACTCCAGAAATTGTAGGCTAGTGTGTCAGTGTTTGTCATTTTAATGTCTATTCATTCTTGTAATAACCTACAGGGATGCAGAATGGTGCATCACAATGACTATATCAGAAAAATCTGTCACTTAAACACTTGTATGCAGCCATTTTGCATTTCTACCGTAGGGCATTCAAGCCAATGTTCCTCTAGCTTTGTGGCACAACATTTAGGTGTTGTGGTCCCGTCTGTGACTTAATTGTTTTGTGTCCTCATGTCTGAAAACCAACACAATCACAAAAAATGTGTTTTTTGCATGTATATGTGGGGAATACGTGTCCCAGCACACGGTCCCAGCGGCTCACGTGCTGAGGAATGGCCCCACACTTTTGTTGCTCCTCCACTAATCTTGCTGTCACCGTTCCATTCATCCCACCCATAGGCCATGGAGCGCTGTGGCAATCGCATGTCTTCGCACACTGAGAGCGCCAGTTTCTTGCAAACTTTAACAGGACGGTTGCCCACTAAAAAGGTAGAGCCACTTGCACTGGGGGAGGAGCCAATCCCACCCTCCTTGTCTCCGCCTCCTCACCTGTTCGTCTGTGGATGTGTGCCTCTGGATTGGTTGATGTCGTATTTGGTTTCTGTGTTGTTTTCGTTGAATGCTGTATAACAATACTTTTGCCTCTTATTAATATTTTAAGAGGGTTTGAATGTTTTACTTTTTATTTTTTTAGTCTGGCTAAAGCTGACTGTGAGGTGTTCACATTGTCTGGGAAGTCTTCCAGTCAGAACAATCTCTGCATTGTTTTGTTTTTGCTTTTTTTTTTGCATATGTATAAATCTTTTCTAAAGCCGTTTGATACTCAGAGATTTTTTTTTTCTGTTTGAGATGAAAAGAAATTCTGTCAGGTTGTGTAATCTACAGTCCAACATTTCTTAGGTTTAACAATTAGTTACGGTATATTTTCTGTCTCGTTTTCGTCTTTGTGTACACAATTAGGGAAGACTTGCCAGGCAAAGGTTGGTGTGTTAGCCAGACTACACTGAATATTAGTGTTGAATCTACAGTAGGGGAAATTCATTTGTAGGAATTTGTTAGCAATAAAAGCTTTTCAAATAGCATTGTCAAGTGTCACTGTAAAATGCTGTAGACTAAATAGAAACTAGATTTTATTTATAGCCCACACAATCATCATTCTTTGGTTATTTAATCTCTGTTTAAAAACTATTTTCTGAAATGAAAATATTGAACTATTTTTTTAGTTAGCACTAAACCTTCAGATGCCTTCTGGATGATTCCTTTGCTTATGTATTTTACAGAATGTAGTTTTCTTACTGAATTTGATCATTTCCTTTACATAATAAAAACATTTTTCCCCTGAATTTTAGCAAGTTAGGTTTTATCAAAGTCTTTAACAAGTGCTTAAATTTCAAAATGTTATATTACATGTATTTTAGTGCCCTCTATATTTATAGCAGGTATGGTAAAATGTGTTTAAAAAGCCTTAAAAGTAATACATGCACAAAGGTTTTCAAAACCTTTTATAAGAGGGGAAAGATCCACAGCAACACACAACGATTTTCTACTAGACAGGTTCAGATTTTGATTCAGGCTGGTTATAGAGCCAGTTCAGAGCCTTTTTACATCAACATAACTGAGTTAAAAGGGAAAATAAGCAGCCACTCAAACTCTGTGATGGGGACTAAACATAAAGATACGTCCACAATTTGTTATCCTGATGCTATTTTATTATAGTTGAACAGTTTTTATTTTATTTAATTTTATTGTGTCAATGTTTTAAACTTGACTGGCTCCAGAGTTTTAAATGTGGCATTCTGATTGGCCTCAATCACCTGTGAGCTCACCTCTAGCACACAAAGCAGTTACTAATCAAGCACTATTTTGATTTCTTAGGTCTTTACAATTTGAACCTGAAAGATGTATTTATTTTAAGGCTTTTTCACATCTTCTCTAGGGGAGGGAACACTATAAATCTATGCCAGAAAAAACTGCTGTACTTTTTCAGGGTTGGTTGTTTGTTGTATCCTTCTCCGTCCTTGTCTCTCCCCTCCATCTCTCGATGTTTATGTTTCAAATTTACCACCCAGCTCTTCCACGAGGAATTGGCCCTGCAGTGGGTGGTGAGCAGTGGAAGTGTTCGGGAAGGCGCTCTGCAACAGGCCTGGTTTTTCTTTGAACTGATGGTAGGAGATTATTTGTGCATAGCATGTTTTTTCTCATTACTACCTTTTACAAAAACATGACAGTGTCATATGTTATCTCACCAAAAACCAACACCACAGGTAAAGAGCATTATCCACCACCTTTACTTTACCGAGCGCTTGGAGTCGCCAAGGAAAAACCGATTTCCTGAGCGCTTTATGGATGACATCACAGCGCTGGTCAGCACCATTGCTGGGGACATTGTCTCTCGTTTCCAGAAGGTACATGAAAACCTTCTGGTGATATCGGCTGATATCTCAAGAAGTAGGGTTTCTTGAGATATCAGCTATGGAATTTGGAGGATTTTGTTTTTCAACAGTTAGTTACTCAGAGACTTCCTGCCTACACAAGAACAGTTTGGGAAGTAAGAGAGATAATTATTGAAATGTTGATATTTGTTTGGTTTGGGGTTTTTTTGCTAACAAATGTAGGTGGCCCTATAATTACACCCTACAACTGTTTATGAATTAAGATAGAAAATATGTTTGTACTTGTCATGTTTTCAGGATCTGGAGTTGGTGGAAAGGATAAACACTAGTCTGGCCTTCTTCCTCAATGATTTGCTGTCAGTCATGGACCGAGGCTTTGTCTTCACATTAATCAAGGCATATTGGAAACAGGTGAGGTATTACTTCACCCATCTATCTATCCATCCATCCATCAATTAATTCCTGCTTTGGCTTGCCATTTGTTTAACAATTTATCTCTCTCCCAGTTAATTTTTCCATCCATTCTTTTTCTTCCCAATGGTCTCCTACTTTCAAAGGTTTCTGTTTTAAAGCCTGAATTTAGTAGCAATATTTTCAAATCCAGAGTAATTTTATTTGTGGTTTTACTTTAAAATAATCTAAAAATAGTTTGAGAACTGGAAATTTAAATGCAGAAACACATGAAAATCTAACATGAAAACAGTCTGACCATCAAATTGCTGTTGCACATTTTGAATATATTTAAGAGAGATCACAGCTCCAGATATTACATGAACTTTTGACTACATGTGTTCCAATTCTTTTTATCTTAAATTACGCACCTCACCATGCTGGAAGATTTATATTCCTGTTCCCAATTTTCTTTGTTTAGGTGTCGACAAAGCTCTATGCTTTGCAGAACCCAACGCTGGAATCTTTACGGCTGGATTTTCTAAGAATCGTTTGTAGTCATGAACACTACGTCACCCTGAATCTGCCCTGCAGTCTACTAACCCCACCTGCCTCGCCTTCACCATCAGTGTCCTCGGCAACCTCACAGGTCAGTCAGAAACACTCAAATGCCAGATACTTTGAATTTCATAAAATTAGACTATGGAAGTTGCTGTCTGACTGGCCTCAGATCATATAATAATTGTTGCCTTTTTCTTAAGCAGAGCTCTGGGTTTTCCACTCACGTCCAAGACCAAAAGATAGCCAACATGTTTGAGCTTTCTATTCCATTCAGAGAGCAACATTACCTGGCTGGGCTCGTGCTCTCTGAGCTTTCTGTTATACTGGACCCAGACAATGAGGGGTTAGTATGTTCGTAAAGTTGATATAAAAATAGATAGATTCTGTTTATTCTCTATATTCATGTCCTCTTTGTTTAAATGTTTGACTGCAGAATGTTTGGCCTCCATAAGAAAGTGGTGAGCGTTGTTCACAACCTCCTGTCAAGCCATGACTCTGATCCTCGTTATGCTGACACAGAGGTCAAGGCTCGGGTCGCTATGCTCTACCTGCCTCTTATCGGAATCGTTATGGAAACGCTGCCGCAGCTCCATGATTTTACAGGTAGATTTCGGGAGTTTTCATTTAAGAGTAATTATGTGAACTCATGACAGCATGAAACATTCTCCAAATTCACAGTAGTCCTGAAAAGATTGAGACTGCAGGGATGAAACAGAAAAAGCCGTGTTGTTATCAGTTGAGCTTCAAAGCATGGCTCTCCCTGACATCATGTTCCCTGCTAATCTCTAACCTTCCTTATCTCATGTGTTTTGCTATTTTTAAACTGTTTACTTTAGCGTCCACCAAGGTTTAACAAAAATTGTGCGTTTGCTTTTAAATTATGTTTTTAGAATTATAATGGATTTTTCTGTATTGATACTTTTTATCATTTGTAATTCTTTTCTTTTTATAACATTAGAGTCGCACAATCAGTGGGGTCGGCCCGGCTGTCCCCAAGGTACAGCTGTGGGTAGTGGGGGAGAAGAAGCAGAAGGAGAGGGCAACAGTATGATCAGTCAGACTGTTGCCATGGCAATAGCCGGCACCTCCACCGCATCTCCAATGTCCCGACCAAGTAGCTTTTTGCTGAACTCGCAGGTAGTTTGCTGCCCGCTATGCGACATAACGAGTCAGTATAAGTTAATTAAAGTGTCTGACCACATTTTGTGCCCATCTGTTGTCGTTTTTCCTCCCTGTGATTTGATCTGGGAAACCTCTCCAGACGGGTCGCCAGCATGGGAGCTTCTCGGCCGAGTCGAGCCGCAGTCTGCTGATCTGTCTGCTCTGGGTTTTGAAGAACGCCGACGAGCTGGTGCTGCAGAAATGGTTTACAGACCTGTCTGTGACTCAGCTCAACCGCCTGCTGGATCTCCTCTACCTCTGCGTGTCTTGCTTTGAGTACAAGGTAGCATCCCTGATGAGATGATTAGATTTACTTTTCTAAAGATGGTTAAGAAGAGCCTTGAAACAAATGATTCTTTTGTTGCTGTAGGACATACTTGCCATGAAATATCTACAAATGTGTAATTTATGTACATTTATTTGGTCAGGAAAAAACATGCTGGGAAACAAATATCAATAACGACCGGTGTTACTTTTGCTGGTACTGCGGCTGCAAGATTTTTATTCACCAAACTTTTTCCAATAGGACACCATGTAATCTAAAATTTCACAAGTTTAAAGCATACAGAGAGAGATCTTTGACCATTGCTGTTTGCACAATTTCTCTAGATATTTCTGGTTCCTCTCTTGTACATGTGTCTATCCACCCCACCCCTCAAGTTTTCTGTAGGATTTATATGTGAGGGCTGAGATGTCCATGGAATGAGGTTAATTTTTTGATTGTCCTGCGGTAATACTGAATGAAAACCAGATTTCATCACCGTACAACCAATCAATTTTTTTGTATTCCAATGCCTGGTTTCCACTGAGCGGTACGCCACTGTCTGGGTTAAACCCAGGCGCCAAACAAAGCGTCATACCAGTGACACGACAAACGTGACACACTAATACTTATACCAGTTTGTGCAACACAGATCCCACACCATAAGCAACAGTAGACAACAACTGCTTTTTCAGTATTCTTGTGAAAGACCGTCGTACATTTTTCAAAACATGATAAACAAAAGCATCATCATGCTTTGTCCACTGTGGTGATTAAAATGATCATCTGCTGCTTTTGTGTGCTCCAGTTTTCTGTGTGGTTTCTGGTTTTGCTTTAGATAAATGTCCTGCTGTGCTGCATCTTTGCTGCTTGCTCTTTTTCTGTGTGCTTTAGCTACTAACTTGCTTTGCTTGCTGATTCTGTTCTGCAAGTAACTTCCCGCACTGTGTGCTCTCTGTCCTCTCACTCACCGTGCTCTCCATGGAAACAAGGCCCATGTTGTGTTCACCATGCAGGGAAAGAAGGCATTCGAGCGCATGAACAGCTTAACGTTTAAGAAGTCCAAAGACATGAAGGCCAAGCTGGAGGAGGCCATACTGGGCAGCATCGGCGCCAGGCAGGAAATGGTGCGCCGCAGCAGGGGACAGCTAGGTGAGGCTGCACACTTTGCCACATGCTTATGTAGGAAGACCTGCAACAAACCTCCAGCCCCAAAAACAGCTACGCTTCAGAAAATCCAACAGAGTGCTTGGCTCAAATGGAAATTAAAAGACGGCTTACAGTGTACAGCCACAGACACGTGTAGCTTATCATCAATTATCAGATAAAGCTACTGCCAAAAGAAGTTATGTTTCCCAGGGTAAACACAACCTTTTTTACCACTACTGAATAAAATAAATAATGTTTCTCCATCATTTAGAGCGGAGTCCATCTGGCAGTGCTTTTGGCAGTCAAGAAAACCTCCGGTGGAGGAAGGACATGACCCACTGGAGACAAAACAGTGAAAGGATGGACAAGTATGTTCTCTTAAGTTATTCCTTACCACTTTAGTTTTATTTGCCAGAGAGCCTGGTCAGTACATTTTATGTAAATGGATAATGACGGTGTATATTTGTTGTGTGGTTTTGTACAATTTTGGTTAAATTTAAGCAATGTTTGAATCATTTATATAGTGAACCCTACATCAACCAAGTGGTGAACTTTTTCCCATTAATTGCTTATATTTTCTCTGAGTGTCGGGATTTTTTTTTAATCTGAAATAACCGACACAAATCACATTTCTCACAAAGTAAATTAAAGAAGCCTCAACAACAAATATGTACAGTAAATTCAAGGAGCTGAGAGAGTGAATGTGAAGGAGACTGGATTTTTTCAGGTAAATTTAGTTTCCAGTCCTAATTTGATTTATTTTCAGATATTTCCCATCCTTCTCAACTAAGCCCCAAAACTTGAAAGATATTTAGCTTTCATGTTTATTTTTCTGAAATTGTTTGTTTTATGATATTATTTGTTTTTATCTATTTTTGAAATATTGATAAATGTGTTATGCCCCACATTAGGACCTTGCATGTGACATTCGGTCCACATTTTTATCCCTTTGTTGAAGCTGGAGAAAAAATTCGTACAAAAAAATAGATCTTTTATTGCAATAGCAAAACCTTACATTATTGTATTTTTTAAAAGCCCAACCTCATATGACTTCAGAATATTTTGCAGATGTGTACATCACTATTAATTGACATAGAAATATATCTTTACTAATCTGGTTCCTTGTGGCATAAGTATGAAATGATACAGTGGCCAAAGGGATGCTGCAACCTTACCCAGGTCTAGGTTCAAAGCAATAATTACATTATTTCTTAAATCAGGCACGTCTACTATGCATAGTAAGAAGTATAATAAAACAAGAGGCAATTTTTTTTAAATCTAAATCAACCTCAGCAATTTTTCAGTGGGAGATTGTGCTTTACCTGGGGTACCTCAAAATTTTAACAGAAAGTATAAATTTCTTCACATTACTAAAATTGGAGAAATTCAATATGCAATGTTTCAGTTACAAACCTCCATCGTTTTGACTGATTGAAGCATTGCATATTAAATATCAAATTTTATATTCTGACAAGTTTTTATCACGACAACTCTGATTACATGTTTTGCAGCCTTTGGTGTTTTTCTGATTATTTGTTCACAGATTTAAAAAAAAAATTATGTGAAAATTTATCTAATATAGAAATGTACCTTTTTTGTTTTTATCCAGCAAGCAAAAAATCTCCCTTAATTGGTCTTCATTTAATTTCACATCGTTTTTAAAGTCTGCCTCCAGCTTTGTTTTTGTGTTAATTTCCATGTGTTCTCTCATGTCACTGTGTGTTTATGTAGGAGTCACAGATCAGTCAGGTATTGTATGGCCTACATCTGTCTTGTGCTGCTTTGAGTTGCCCTCTGCTTTAGAGCCTCATTTAAGGTGTTTTGTCATACATGTGGGAAGTGAGCCAGTTAAAGTGGAAAACGAAATGTTTGTTTCAGTTACAACATGATGTACTGGACTTTGGACCAGTCAGTAAATAATGTTCTGATTTATTTGCATTTCTTATGACAAGCATTAGCTGTTTATGCAGGGAAGTCATTGAGGTTTTCATTACTCATTTGCTCTCCATTTTAACATGTTAAGTCTCACATGGGCATGATGGCATAAACAGAGACCCTGCTGATCCTGGTTCTGACCCCCTTGCCCCTCCACTGCCTTTGTCCCGGTAACATCGTATGCTTCTGGGTTGATAGTGGTTGCTGTGGGTGTGTTTGGCATTTTAACCAGTATGCTACAAGTCCAGTATTATGTGTCTCTGGTACTGCTGCTAATTTGTTATGAACTCATGTAATTTTTGATACAATAAGAGAGTGACATGATTAAAAGTCCAACACATATTATTTTGATATGCAGCAACATAGATAATTTAGCACTTGAAAATTTCCTGTCTAGACAAGTTTGGTTCATACATAAATTTAGTCCCAACATGAACTACTTTATAGGTCGTACATTTATGCTTCAGATAGCATATTTTGTCACTGCTCAGCATTTCTATCCAACATATTTTCAGTAGTTTAATTCTCCCTATTTGCATTTCGGAAAGGGGTGCAAGCTGTTCCAATTCACAAGTTTCTCTTCATTAGTGTTTAGAAAGTCAAATTAATCTGAAACATTACCTGAAAAGTTTTTGATTGCACCCACTTTCAGTGCACTAAGATGTTAGTCTTAATAAGATCCTGATCTGTGCTGTTTGGTTATACTTACCTGCCTGCAGCAGGTAGTGCAGTGTAGCTTCAGACAAAGGCTACCGAACCAAACATCAGATATGTTTCCAGACAGTTAGGACATAAGCCTCAAGTGTATATTTAGTTTAAAGTAAGGAGAGAGGCATTCATACACACAGTGGTTTCTGTAAAAGTAAACATGCTTATTAGAATAAATTAATTCAGCAATAAGACACCATTGGAATAGTTTAAATTAATTACAGAAATGCTTCAAATTGTATCATATAACTTTCAGTGCAACCCTCAATTTTTTATATTGTGTTTATTACTGTCTGACGTTTACAATAATACTTTAAAACATTCTTTGGGTGTCCAGAAAGTTTTTTTTAGTAGTCTCATTAAAAATTGTATGGGAAAAAATGGAATAATTGCAAATATAATTAACTCCACTTTCATACATAAAGTTTCTTTTCTTCGTTTTATTTAAAACTGGACTTTGATAGAAATATGTACAGTAAATGTACAGGTTTTCATTATGTACAATTCTATGAGTCTCAAAAATAATAGAACTTGACCATTAAAACATTGTTGGAACCGTTAAAACAGTTTTTAATTGTGAAATGTGTTGAAAGTGTTGACTTTATAATTTAAAGCCACAATGTTACCAGTACAATTTATTCCTTTCTGGGGTTCTTTGTGATCGCAGGACGCGAGCCGAGTTGGAACATGAAGCACTTATAGATGGGAACCTAGCAACAGAGGCCAACTTAATTATTCTTGATACTTTGGAGATTGTTGTACAGGTAAGCAGGCAAACACACAGCAACAAACGCCCCAAGTACTGCTTGCGTTTTTTGTGCGGAACTTTACACAAATTGAAAGACTGAGAAAAACACTTTCATATTTTTATACTGTATCCGTTTTATTTCTCAAATAATGTTGTCTTCGTTTATCTTGTAGACGGCATCGGTGACTGATCTAAGGAGAGCATTCTGGGTGGGGTGTTAAAGGTGCTGCTTCACAGCATGGCCAGCAACCAGAGCGCCCTCTACCTTCAGCACTGTTTTGCCACACAAAGAGCTCTGGTTTCCAAGGTTGGATCTTTAGACTTTTAAGAATACTTAAATGCTGACTTTTTTTATTGAGTCTTTGTTTTTGCTGGACTCCGCCTGTTTAGTTTCCAGAGCTGCTGTTTGAGGAGGAGACAGAGCAGTGTGCTGATCTGTGTTTGCGACTTCTGAGAAGCTGCAGCAGTAGCATCAGCACCATCAGGTCCCACGCCAGCGCTTCCCTCTACCTCCTCATGAGGCAAAACTTTGAGATTGGTAACGTAAGTAAAACCGCAAACTGTAAGGCTGCCAACACTAAATAGCTGGATCTCAGCATTTGTTCTATAGTATCTGAAGTTTAAATCTGTTGCGATGCAGGTTATATAATGGTATAATTAGTATGAAATCTATTTTCATTAACATCAACCAATTTGCTGCAGAGCTTAAAATGCCCCACACTTCACTCAGACGTGGGTGAATGACTATTGTGATTTAATCAAAGGCATCATTTCAAGAACTCAAAAGAAATTAAACCCTAGATGGCTTTAAAATGATTCATGTGGATTAAAAGTCAAATTTCTCTCCAAGTCATTTTCAATCCATGTTTTAAAGTTGTTACAAATTCTTGTTTCTCTCCTTTATTATTTGTCTTTAATTTCTAGAACTTTGCCAGAGTGAAAATGCAGGTGACCATGTCTCTGTCCTCGCTGGTCGGAACGTCCCAGAATTTTAATGAAGAGTTTCTCCGTCGCTCGTTGAAAACTATCCTCACCTATGCAGAGGAAGACCTGGAACTCCGAGAGACCACCTTTCCAGATCAGGTACTCATTTAACAAATCTATATCAGATATTTATTAAATTTGATCATTTTAGCACCAAACTTTCTTTTCATATTACTAGAGCAAATTAAATGTAGCCTAATTTCTTTCCTTTGTTTTTTTTTGTCCTCCCAGGTCCAGGACCTCGTGTTTAATCTGCACATGATCCTGTCTGACACGGTGAAGATGAAGGAACATCAAGAAGATCCTGAGATGTTGGTTGATCTCATGTACAGGTAACGAACACAGGAGTAACCACGAGTCTATAAGTTTATCCCTCTTTGCTTTCTTCTCTCTCTGTCCTAACTGTTTTTTGTTCTAACCTGTAGGATTGCGAAGGGATACCAGACATCCCCGGACCTGCGTCTGACCTGGCTGCAGAACATGGCGGGAAAACACTCGGAAAGGAGCAATCACGCCGAGGCGGCGCAGTGTTTGGTGCACAGCGCTGCCCTCGTAGCAGAATACCTGAGCATGCTGGAGGACCGCAAGTACCTTCCTGTAGGCTGCGTCACCTTTCAGGTAAGGACGGGTCTGGTGGAAATGAGGTCAAGTTTGCTACCATGTATTTTGCTTTTTATGCCTAATTGTATGATTTTCAGAACATCTCTTCAAATGTGCTGGAGGAGTCGGCTGTCTCTGACGATGTCGTGTCACCAGATGAAGAGGGGATCTGCTCTGGGAAATATTTTACTGAAATCGGTCTTGTGGGCCTCCTGGAGCAGGCCGCTGCCTCCTTCTCCATGGTGAGATGGATGACTTCCTTTTTCTCCAAAACAAATGTCAAGTTCAGTTTTTCATCAAGTCGTTACTCAGTTACGACACTGAACGGAAAATTGACAGCATTGGTTAATATTTATAACAATCCCAAAACTGTGTTGTGAGGTATGTTCGACTTACTTTTCAGCAAAAACAATTCCAATTCATTTTCAGTTTTGTAGAAGCTAATTTAGTTCAGATTAAATTAAAATCAGTCTAATTTCATACGATACAACTATATTGTAGGACAGTTATATACATTGCAGTTAAATCCAAATTATGATGAAATGCAGTCAAAGGACAATCCGACAATCACACTAACAAAACAACCATTTCAAACCCAACTCATTTGGTTATTGTACAATTATTTTGAAATAATAATCGAGATGTGAATTTACCACATTTATGATTCGGTTTCATTGACTGCACACTGGCCTTGATACTGCAGGTTCTGTAGAATCAGGAAATTAGAAACAAAGTCATTGACATCCAACAGTCTGGAAAAAGTTTTAATGCTTTTTCTAAGATTTTGAGACTCCACTGAATCTAAAGAAGTTAAGCGTGATAAAACGGCAAAAACGGTAGTAATCTGTAAGGTGAAGACGCCTTTTCACTGTGTCTATGGAACAGGCAATCACAGCAGGAGAGAAATTCTTTCTATGAAAACATTTTGTACTATAGAAACAAGCTTATCAAGAATCCAGTCATGCTAATTTCTCCTAATCTAAGGACTACTGCCGAAGTTTTGGTTGTTTCAGTGAATAATTCTACTTTATCAAAGTTTCCTTTCTCTCCAGGCCGGGATGTACGAGGCAGTGAACGAAGTTTACAAGGTGCTAATCCCAATCCACGAAGCCAACAGAGACGCCAAGAAGCTAGCCACCATCCATGGTAAACTGCAGGAAGCTTTTAGCAAAATTGTCCATCAGGTAACTATACAGCAGAGGAAGAAGGTTTTGCATTGCTTACAGTTTAAAGTTGTCAAGTTAAATATTAATTTAGCTATTAATAAAGAAAATTAAGTCATTTTTATTTGATCGTCAACAGTTACTTTGCTGCACATGTAGATTTTGCGAAAACTCATTTTTAATCATCTCCAGGTTGCATTTTTGTTAAAGTCTGCACACAGAATGAAAAAGTCCAAACTCAGCCTTCACCTTCTTGTGAATGTTTATCACTACCATCAACTGTCACATTAATAAAACTGTAGAAGCTCAAAACCAGTATTTCACTGAACGAAGGTTGTTTTATTCACCCAGTACCACATTTTATCCCAGTAGTGAAACAGGCTTTCACACAGACACAATGTTGCACGTTGTTATTGTTTATAATTTTATCTTCTGTTTTTTTTATTATTTGATATGTTGGGCGCCTGGCATGCTTTATTTCATTTGTTTTTTAACAAATAAAGGATGCATGAGATGCCAGATTCCAACGTCGGCATTGGTTAAGTCACAAATGAGATGGGATTTTCTCCAATCTGGAATAGTTATGAAGGAGGAATTCTCTTGGTTATATCATCCTGTGCATGAGTGGACCACACTGTGTGTGGGGGTTGTGAAAGTCTTGTCCTCACGTGTCCTATATTCTCTTTGTTACACAGAGTACTGGCTGGGAGGTAGGTGGTTAAATAGTTCCTGCTTGGCCCTGCTCATGTTTATCTTTATTTCAAATATTTTCATTTACTCTCCATCTTTTTATTTGCCAGCTGCGAGCGCTCTGTTGCTCTTTGCTTTATTTTTCATTCATTCAGCCCATTAACAGACGCAGACATTCCCAACCGTCTGCCTGCTGGGGATGTTGCTGTATTTATTCACCAAAGCCCTCACCTGTCTTCATGTCTCTTCCCTCATTTTGTGCCGGAGGAGCTTGTTTTTTTTTTTTTTTCCAACTGTGACAGTGCTGAAGGGCTGTGCATGACAGCCACGAGATGACACTAATGACTAAAAAGTCGACATGAATGCGTCACCAGCACAATCCGCTCCTAATCCGCCCTCGTCTTCTGTCTGTCTGTTGGTGTCAGTCAGTCAGTCAGTGCTCACTCATCGACTGACACCGCCTGCCGCCACACTTCATCTCACCCTCATCTTCATTCACAGGGCTCGATTTCAGTACACTGTTTCAACACGAAGGGTCTCGGATCTTTCAGTTTTATAAGCCTTTTCAAATGAAGGTGTTGCAAACTTTGGGTGGAAGCTGGAGTCAGATTATTTAAGCTGCCATTTTTGTTTCTCCAGAGAGGGTTGAACTAACTGTATTTTTTGGAGTTACTTGATTTTTCCTGTTAATTTGAAGTTACTATCCTGATGGGCTTTTTCTTTTAATTATATAAACTAAATCGACCCCTGACTTTTAATTACTATTATTTTCCATCCACCTTCATTGTGTTAACTTTATTAACCTCTGGGTGAGTTTTCGTGGTTTGTTGCATGAGTTGGCTCAGATTCTGGTTGTTTTCTTTCTTTCTTGTTTCAGAATTGCACGAAGGGTGCATGGTGGTGCTTAAGGGTTGAGGTTCTTTATTTCTGACTTTTTTCCCTTTTTCTTTCGTCTCGCATGGTTTGGAATCATTTTCTTCAAATCACTGAAGATATTTTTGATCTTGTGTTTGTGTTGTTTTTGTTGATTCTGGGGGGCAACCCCATCCTGATTAAAATTTGTTCTGTTTTCTCCTTTTTGATTTGCCTGGTTGCTGACCCTCCCCTCCCACTTTACTTAATTGTGTCTTGTGGTAAGTGCATTAGTTTAAGGGTATTGACAGCATTTTGTTGCAATATTAAATGTTTTGAAAATCTACCAAGCCATCACATTGTAATATCCTACAAAGGAAATGTTGTTACACTTTGACATACACACCTGTTATAACAACATACTAGTTCTCCTTTGGTCTTCTTTTTCTTGTTAAGCTTCTTGACTCTTGCTTCTTTTTTGTTGTTTCTCAGGGTAGAATTGTTTCAATTTTATCTACAAATTAAAAATGTAAGGCTTTGATACGGCAAAACCCTCCTGCTGCTTCGATTCATGACTTGAATTCAACAGTTTATATTATATGGATGGAAACGTCTGTTGTCTGTTTTCCCTACTTTTTTTGTTGCTTAGTTTGTAGTTGAACTGTGTTAAATGAAAAACAGTTGAAAGTTACCATTTCTGGAGGCTTTTGGGTTTCTCCTACATGCTTTCTGATTTCCAATTCCCTTTTTTATTTTATTTTTACCTCTGATTCTTACTTTAGCCAATTCTTAATTCTCTAGGACTTCCTGTATTCATATTTAGTCATTTTAAAAATGTGCTTACTTACATCAACAAAACCTGGCAATTTAACAATTCTAACAACTTGTGCGCACGCGAGTGTTTGCTCTGAAATGACTTTAAAACCAGTAAAAAAAATGTCCTAATTAACTTTATCGAATTTGGCGATAGATAGTCTGTAGTTCTCCTAGAAAATGCAGATTGTTTCCTTTTAAGTGTTAGCTTTTGAAAATGGTATGAACATTTTCAAATCAAGAATGTTCCATATCGAAAGAATTAAACAGTGGAAGACTGAACTATGCTCTTCCTATTATCTGCTGAAAGTCTTGCTCTCTCTTTCTTTGTCGCAGGCTAAATGAACCACTTAGTTTTCTCACTGTTTTATAGAAAATACACTTTCCTTTTGAATAGCTTGTTGCATCTGTTTTTGCTCTGAATTAATTACACTTAAATTGACAATAGGTAACCTTGTCGGTACTCAGTAGAAACCTCCACTCTGTAAACTGTTATCGTTCTTTTTTCTAGCTCCGTCTGACAAGAAGAGGTTCTAAACATAAGTAATCGCTTCCCAGCCCATTTCTTGGTGCATCTCTTGTTAACTTACAAAACCTCTAGATAAACTATTACACACAACATGCTGTGTATAGGTCATGTTACTTGAACTGTAGGTCATTTTTATTTCAAAATTTCACTTTTTCATTTTGGACCATATCAAGATCAAAAATGTTTTCAAAGGGTCGATTGTGGCAGAATGCATTGATAAAACAGCCCATTAACAAACTGTAATGACATTAATGCATCTGCATTTGATGAGTACTTCTTGAAATTAAATATTATTGAACATCTTTGCACATTGACCTCAACTCTTCCCAGAGGAGGAAGTTGCCTTCTGGAAAAGACCTCCTGTTTCCGTTGTACCTAAAGTGAAAGGCTTTGAACTCTTTTACAAGCCTCGGTCGGTCTTGGTCCCGCCATTGTGTTGAACTGTGATTTTTATCTAAAGTTTTAATTTACTTAGACTGGAAGACATTCCTCTGAGATGTGCTTTTATCTGCTCACAGGACGGGAAGAGGATGTTTGGTACGTACTTCAGGGTGGGATTTTATGGTTCAAAGTTTGGCGACTTGGATGAGCAGGAGTTTGTGTATAAAGAGCCGGCCATCACCAAGCTGGCCGAAATCTCCCACAGGCTCGAGGTAAACAGCGTCGCTCTTAACAACTTGAACTGAAAAAGAATAACCAGTCTAAAATGTTCAGACCTAGCAGAAGTGTAAAGGCCCCGCCCTCTTTTCTCTTAGAGCTTCTATGGGGAGCGATTCGGGGAGGAGCAGGTTGAGGTCATTAAGGACTCCAACCCTGTAGATAAGTGCAAACTTGACCCCAATAAGGTTGGTGCTCCAAAGCCTCATCACCACGTCAAATTCATCCCAGCAAACCCACCTGGTCGTTTTGACGGCATTTTACCGTGCGCAGGCCTTCATCCAGATCACCTACGTGGAGCCGTACTTCGACACTTACGAGATGAAAGACCGCATAACCTACTTCGACAAGAACTACAACCTGAGGCGCTTTGTGTACTGCACTCCCTTCACCTTGGACGGCCGGGCCCACGGGGACCTGCACGAGCAGTTCAAACGCAAGACCATCCTTACCACGTCACACGCCTTCCCTTACATCAAGACGAGGATCAACATCATTCACAAGGAAGAGGTAGGCCATGAAGGAACAAGCAGTTAGCTGCAAAAGACTTGGAGAAGCCAAATGTCTGCTGAGAACTGAAGGAAGATTCACAACTATATAAACGAGTAGTTTTTGAAGGAGTAATTGTGAAACGTTAAAATGGTAAGAGGAAAATTAGGTTTAATACTTAACTTAATGCATGAATTTAACTGCTTAGGGTTTATTTCCAAAATGTACTTTTAGTCTGACAAACGAGGCTCGTTGGAGCATGTTTTGTAATATTTTAGATATGACTGTAGTCCGTCATTCTGTTGTGGAGATTCTTTGCAGAAATAGGCAATTAGAGATTAGGAAATGCTGTTTAGCATATTGTATTATTACAGTTAGTAAAATCTCTGGACGTTTTTCTATTCCCAGATTATTTCCACACCCATAGAGGTGGCGATAGAGGATATGCAGAAGAAGACGCAGGAGCTGGCCTTTGCCACCCACCAGGACCCTGCAGACGCCAAAATGCTGCAGATGGTCCTGCAGGGATCAGTGGGCACAACGGTGAACCAGGTCAGACATCAGCGAAACACACAGCACTTCTTTTTGTATTATGTTATTTTATTTCTGTTGACGCTCATAGAGAAAACCCGTTTTTAGGGTCCGTTGGAAGTGGCTCAGGTGTTCCTGTCAGAAATCCCAAGTGACCCCAAACTGTATCGACACCACAACAAGCTCCGTCTGTGCTTCAAGGACTTCACAAAGAGGTACTTTATGCTTCCACACCCTGTTGGTTAGGACATTTCAGTTTTACGTTCCAACGTTGGTCCTGCCAAAGGTGCGAAGACGCCCTGCGGAAGAACAAGAGCCTGATCGGACCGGACCAGAAAGAGTACCAGAGGGAGCTGGAGCGGAACTACCACCGACTGAAGGAGGCGCTGCAGCCCCTGATCAACAGGAAGATCCCGCAGCTTTACAAACCCGTCCTGCAGGTCAACTCGCACAGGTGAGAGAAGACATGTTGCCCGTCTGCGCTCGCTTATTTCTTTTGGTGTTTTTTTTTTTTAAAAACAGTGCTTTGTTTTTGTAATAATCACGCAGCAAACGGACAGCTTGATAAGGTAGCTCTGAAACCACACTTTGTGTTTTTGTGTCGTCATTTAGAGATTTCAGAGTTTTCTCAAATAAAAAGAAAACAGTTTGCAGCCCTGCAGCCACCTTCAAAAACAGAGGTTAACATTGAAGTAGTAGTGATGCTGCACACAAACACCCAAATATGAATGATTTTTATTATGCATTTGGTTTAAAAAAATCACAATTGCTGACATTTCTGCCATTTGAATAAAGATTTTGATATTTCAACAGCAGATACATGAAGCGCCTTGCCAAAGTATTCGCACTGTTTGAACAGTTTTACACATCGTCATGTTTCATTCTCATACTTCAATATATTTGATTGACAGTTGATGTTATAGACCAACACAAAGTAATGAAAAACTGTGAAATTGAAAGAAAATGACATATGGTTTTCAACTGAATCTGAAAAGTGTGGTGTATGTCTGTGTTCACCCTCCTGTACTCTGATACGCTAAATAAAATTCTCTCCAAGTTGCATAACTACTAGAGTCCACCACCTGTGTGTTTATACATCCTGCTGTTCTATTAAAATCAAAAAATATTAGTTATAAGTTTTCACAGAACATTGTTCCTAGTCAAAGTCCTAAATTGAATGCAACCGAGAATCTGTGGCAAGAGCTCCCAGAAGCAGAAAACCATGCGTTTGTTTCATCCACTTCACAGTTGTATATTTAGTGCTGATCTATCACATAAAATCCAAATGAAACACATTTAAGTTTGTGATTTTTAATTAAAAGGTGAAAATGATCAAGGGTTGTAAATACTTTTGAAAGTCAAAAAATGCTGCCCAACCTCTCAAATGGAGCTTTAGAGTAAAATCATCCAGCTCACGTCCATCAGTACTTAAAAGGAATCCAGGAAAAAAGCTGGAAATTCTCTAAATTCTTTATTTTCTTTCCATTTTGCAGAGATTCCTTCAGCAGACTGAGTCTCCGCAAGCTTGACATTTGAAGATGGGCAGATTGCACTCAGCCACCGACACAGACTACAGAAATTTGCAATATTAATTTATTTTGAAGTGTAAATAGGAGTGTTTGTTACAAGCAAAGGAGCTCGGTACGTTGTTCCAGTGTCTTAATTTGTTTCTAGACAAACGGTCGCAGAGTCTGCAAAGTGAACAAGGAGGTCTTGGAGGATCAGGAGCTCCTGTTTGTTGCTATGGGGATGTTTTTTTTGTCCCCCCTCAGCTACCTTAAGAAACCCACACATTGAAACACTTGATACCAACAGAACCTTCAAGCTGTAAACCAGTGAATACGAAGAGTGCTCTGAGCCCCGGATAAGTGCCAAACCCCCCGACCCCCTTTTTACAACCAACGTTTTTACAAGCATCCACAGAAAAAGGTACCACTTTAAAAGTCAAGGTGTTTATTTAATTCTGTACGATGTGTCAAAAAAATAATGTATTCAATTTCATTTGTGCACTTTTTTTATTATAGCGTAGCAATGCAGTTATGACTTGAAAGTTTATGTATTGGAGGTTGGCGAGGAAGAAAAAAAAAGAAAACATGGAAAAACTTGTACCAGTATTTATCATGACGCTTTATTATTATTTTATGTTGAAGCAACAACATTTTAAAATTAGGTACTTAAAACATCCTTGTATAATTTTATGTAGTTTTGTTTTACTTTAAATATTTTACTAAATAAATATTTTAATGTTCAGATGCTGTGTGATTTTTTTTTTTTGCAATGAACAAACCTATCAATAATTTGGAATAGCAATGAAAATGTAATTTAATTAAACTGAGACATAAATACTCATTAGACAGTGACACGTGTCAAGCACTTGTTTCTGTTCATTTTTATCAGAGCTTACAATAAAAATAGAAACAATAGATGAGAAAACTTTACAAAAATAAAGGTACTTGGTCTGACTGACGACTTCCACCTGATTTACTAAAACTTTCATTTTTCATTTGGTTCAGTATCAACCAGTTTTTCTTTCAGTTGCAGCAGTCTGAACAAACAGTTCTAAAGCAGTTTCTATTATGCAGGATGGTTGACCATTGCCCAGTCAGCAATCTTCACCATGGTTTTGTAGACATTTGCTATAAAAATCTATTTTTATTGACGTATAATATTCAAATTTGAGAAACTAAATCAAACCAGAAATTAAACCCATTAAATTTTTATGTACTGGTAAAAAATGTTTCCCAGACATCCACCTGTATATTTCAGGGTATGTATTACTTAAGCTAAATTCCAGTTAAGCTGCTTTATGCAATAAAGCTGCTTTATTGGGTTGTCTGCGTTCAACCCAAAGGGTCATTACAGCTGGTACAGGCCACAGCTTCACACCTATCAAGGTTGCTTTTATCTTCTGAAGAAAATCTTCAAGCAAAATACAGAGAGTAAACTTCACAATATGAAGTTTTGTCCCGCATGGATAAAAATGAATGTAGACAACTAAAGAATCCCAAAAGGTTGCTGGACTATTATCCTTTTTCCCAGGGCACATGGAAACACCATTGAATTTAGTAATATTTTTGTTTAAATATAACTGAACATGTGGGACACTTAGAGCTGTTAAGGGGAAAACACTAAAAAAACAACTTGTGCAATGGGAGTAGCCTCAAATGTTTTCCATGTCATGACCAAGGTGCAGTGAGGTAGGTTGAGTGGACCCAAACCTTTATTTTTTTAATTTATCATATAAGCAACTGATTCCTCATCCCAGGGTTGCAGAAAATCCATCTAGCCTGTGAGTTCTTGCAGCTTCTCTTCCCTTCTAGGGTTTGTAAAAAGATTTTTTGAAGAAATCCAGGAAAAAAAGATTTTTGCCCATGGTTGATACAGCAGGACCCATTTGGACTCTCCAGGAGTTCAAGGTATCAAACAGCCTCTCCAGAAATAATTTAAATTATTTTTTTCAGACAGGAAGTGAATGTGTGATCAATTAAGCATAACATTGCACAAAAAAACAGGCTGGATAATGGGCAACTTTAACCATTTACTTTCCCCAAATATACTACTAAACTCTGTAATAAGCATAAAGGATTTTAAATCAAGAGTTGCACTTTTAAATTCTGGACATTACTGGAACTTTATAAAATGTGATATAAAAACCTGGTTTTCTAAACAGACTGCACACTGTTATCTTTGTATTTCTAATAGAAATATATTGTAGATATGTTTCGATATATATATAAAAAATTGACTTATTGAAGACCCAATCACAGTAATAAAAAAAACAGCATACAAATGGGATATTTGAGAAAAAAAAAAATCGGGACAGTTTGAGAAAACACATTAAAAAAAGTATTTTGCAAATTCTATCACATAGAGAGAAAAGTCTTCGATTTAAATAAAAGCTGTGCTGAAAAGTACTACTGCCACTAATAATCCTTACAACAAAAGGCATGACAAGTATGAAAGCCAGTGTCAAAAATACATCACTACAAACAACTAAATCTGTACAAAGAAGGTTAAAACATCCCAGACATTTCAAAATAAATTTTAATGAAACAGTTTTAAACTCAGCTAGTCTTTATCGTGAGCCAATGCTTTAGAGGAGAGTCATCTGGCCTTGGTCCTCAAGGAGGAAACTACGCAGGTGGAAACAAACTTTAGATAAAGTGATGAAATGGCAATGAATGTTTTTGGCACCAACAATTACAGATATGTGTGTGTGTGTGTACATTTATGTCTGGTGCTTATTTTCGTGTCAGGGGTCGGGGATCCTTTTGTAGAACAGCAGGTACGGTGTGGATGAGGAGCATGTTTCAGGAGAACAGGCTCGCAGGAAGTCCTCCTCCTCAAACAAACGCACTTCAGAGTCATCAAACAGCAGCCATTTCCCCTCGTACTCCAGCAGGCTGGTTAATGCTTGCTGCTCCGCTGCCTCCATCCCACCAGGGGGAGCCGCTGCCACGTCCTCTGGCTCCTTTTTGAGTCCGCCTGCGTTCTGGCTGGAGCTGCTCAGCGTCTTTCTCCGTTTAGATCCCTCCGCTGCGTCCCGGTGAGCCGCTTTGCTGCCGCTTCCCAGCTCGCAGCTCGGCAAACTCCTCTGTCCCCCCAGGAGTCCAACACCTCCCTCCAAAAGCTTCTTGCTCCCCGATTTAGTGCCAGCCAAACCCGCTCGCCGCTGCCCCCTTGTGCTCAGGCTGACCGACACCTCGCCGCCGTCGAAGCTTGGGTTTTCGTCCGTCTGCGCTTCCTCTTTGCTCTCCTCCTTGGAAACTTTCTCTTTCTCGTTCTGCAGCCAGACCTTGGCGTCCTTCAGATCGGACATGCGGAGGTAGGTGGTGTAGTGGCCGCTGCTGATGGTGACGCCGCTGTGCATGACCACAGCAAACAGTTCGTACTGTTGCCCCGTGGCGGCCGACGGCTTGGTGCACCACTCGTTCAGGGACAGGGTGAGGGGCGTCTGTAAGGGGGTGTTGACTTTGGAGAGGCCTGCGTACGGATCCACCCTGCCAGGAAAACCAGGTTAAGACACCGAACCTCCAGAGTTTTGGTTTTTACAAAGGATCGCCTGTGAACTCACTCCAAGCTGCTGGCAGAGAAGCGCTTCAGGTGGATGGTGATGACTTCAGGAGTTTTGTCAAACAGCAGACTCCTTTCAGCCTCCGTGTAGTGATGACAGGTTTCACAGAAGTATTTGTCTTCGCCGACGATGCGCTCCACAGAGGCAAACTGAGAAATGGCCCACGTCAAGGTCTTCATCTCAGGCTTCGGGTCTGGCGAGACTGAGAAGATAAAAGAATATTACTTGTTTTGTGTTATATTAATTTCATTAATAAGTAACCATAAGAAGTAGTTTTAAAAAAGTCTCCCCTACATAACCAAAACTCTATTTCTCAGGTTAATGGAGTTATTTCTGGGAAATGTTGTTATTCCGATAAATCAATCTTGAGAAATTCAAAAAGCTAAACTTGACTTTACAACAAATACAATCAGTGAAGAGAAAATGGCTGAGGAGACACACAGCATGTCTATGGAGCTGTGAACATTTGGCAAGTTACAGGTTTCTTCTGTTTCTACTTCTCTGTCACCATAATATTTTCAGCGCCTCACCGTCAGATAGGTCCTCTGGACTGGTGGGCTGGTCGTCCAGCACCGGCACGCTGATGTCCTGGAAGTCCTCTCTCCGCTCAGTGAAGCTCTCACACTCCAGACAGCGAGTCCTCAGCACCAGTCGGCCCTGGAACAGTTTCTCCATCAGGCCCAGAACGTCTTGAGGCAAACAGAAAAGTCTGGATCATGATCAGATACTGGATCAGAAAGTTGAATCTTTAACCCAACAGTTATCAGTTTTTGACGATGTGTCGCCTAACAAGTGTTACTCAAACTTACTACATTTCCCCACATTACTCCCTCTACCTTTATTTTCATCTCTGACCTTGTCGTTTCTCTGTTTGACCTTTGGCTGACTTCCTGGCTGCAGACTGTTGAGTGCTTTTCTGCTTTGGCTCCTCCGACGCTCCGTTCTCCGGCTCGGATTTGTTCAGAGGTTTTGGATTTGTAGAGCTGATCTTCCCGACGCTGTAGAACTTTGAGAAAATACTCGGCTGCTTCCCAGAGGACCTCAGCCAACCGAGAGTACCTCTCTTCTTCCTTTTCCCGCTCGTCTCTTTACTGGATGCTTTTTCATCTTTCTCTTCACCGGGATTCAGATTCTTCTCCTCCTCCTCCTCCTGTTCTCCCTCTTTACTCTGAGTGCTGTCCACGGTGATGTCACTGGAGGACTTCCTCTTGGAGCGAGTGAAGGGTTTGTTTCTACAGACATTTTCCTCAGCGTTCTCAGACTTCTTAGACTTGGGCTTCTTCTTGGCGTTTCCCACCTCTGTGTCGCTCTTCCTCTTTCCGCTGACTTGTCCGTCCTCGTCCACCGAAGCTCTCGATTCCGTCCCAGAGAAACTGGAGTCCGAGGGAACGCCATTCTCCGTTTTAACGTCTCTGTCGTCCTCCTCCTTCTCCAGCTCCTGCTCTTTTCTGATAGTGTCACAGGCCTCCTGAATGTATCCCAGGATGCACTGCAGAACCTCCTGAGCATCATGCTGGAGATAGCCTTCATACATAGGGTTCAGCTGCCTGCAAAGCACAAAAACACAATAAACACACAAAGTATTTTCAGTCTAAACACATTTAAATATCAAAACAACAAATCTATTTACTCAGATTAACATTTTTTATATATATATTTTGTTGCAAATACTTTAATTATCCTGTTCTACGTTTTCTCAGGTTAGCCTTTGAATAGCAGCAGCAGGCTGACCGGACCTGATGGAGTGAAGTATTTTGCGAGGGGGCGTGGCCAACTCTCCCTCGCTGAAGCCACCAGGGTTGAGCAGGAAGCTGGACTGCAGCTGCTCCACTGAGGTCATCAGGCTGCTGAAGCTCCCAAGGAGCTCGATGTGAGCCGGCACAGTCTCAGACACACACTCCGACTGCCGACTCTGAGGAAATGAAACCCAAGAGGTTTGTTGAATAAATGTTCTAGTTGTAACACGCAAGAGCTTTAGAAAAACTCTTAACGTGTGTTTGTATATCAACATCCAGATAAATAGTGTAATATCCTAAAAATAGTTCTTTAAACGGTTTGCTTTGAACCAACCTCTTTGTTTTTAGCAGTTTCATCCTTTGGTTTCTCTGGTCTTTTGGAAAGGTCATACAGCTTCTTGACCCCTTCTCTGAACCCAGGGCAGTAATACAGAACCTGCAGGTGAAAAACACAATTCATTACATTTCAGCTCCATTTACACAGATTTCTAAAACCCAACAGCCAATGAATATCTTACACATGTTCATACATGGCTTCCTTCCACAGTTTAACTGGTCTTTACAAAAAAATAGTCAGAGGCTCCAAGTGTGTGTGCGACTTAAATGTAGATTTAAAGAGCGGCCTTCAGCTATTAGACAGCTTCTACACACACAACAATGTAAAGAAAAGGAGCATCAAGATTTTATCAATTGATTTTAACAAATGCACTCCATTGGTTTGCATAGTTCACAGTGAGTGTCATCAAAGGTCTACTTCCTTGGTGACAAGCGCTCCGCAGCTCATATTTATTTGGATTTTAATTCAGTTCAGCTCACAGAAGGAATGACTGAAATAAGAGGCTGTTGTTGAAAATATTTTCCACCCAAGGAAAGAAAGTGAAAAACAAAGATTGAAACTGATTTGAAATGGAAAAAAAAAGATTTTATGTAATAGTTATACCAAAAAAAATAATGAAGTAAAACATGGTTTTATGAGTCAGACAATATTTATCAAAACATAAATACTGAAATTTCTATTTCAGTATTTATTCCGAAATCCTTTTACACATTTTTTGTGCCTTTTCCTGTACATCGATATCATTTCACTGTGAAGACGACGCACATTTCTTTATCTTTTGTCCTCTTTGGAAGGGAGAGACATCTCACCTAATGTAAGCAACAGGTGAAATATGACACTGCAGCAACAGGCCGGCCCGCTGTGTGAACAGGTGTGACAGAGGAGATCACACAAGAGTCCAACTGGGTGATAAAACGTTCACCGCTTGACGTCTCTTCACTTCCAAACAATGCCTCTACAGATAAGCCACAATGGGGCAATCTAAGCACACAATGCATCATTCAGGAGGACAATGCACTGCAAAGCAGCCTCTTATCTCCAGCCTAAAGCCGTTCTACCTGAAAACACCCTTCCTTTCTTTTAGCGAACGAGAAACAATTTCATCTCTTTGCCTCTTTATGGGTTGTTTTGTGCTGCCATGTGCAAAACTTCCTTAAAGATTAGAAACCAGCAAGTATTTACCAGAACAAACTTAAAAACTGGTGAAGCAAAAATATAAATATAAAAATATTAAATACATTTCTGAAGGAGATTTTTTGATTTGGAGAACTTGAACTAAGAAGTAATCGCCCACCTGCAAGATGCTGTTTAAGTAGCAGGTGTTGCCAAGGTTATTGAGACCCACAAAAGGCACCAGGTTCTCCCTCTTCTCACATGGGACTGGAAGGCCAGGTGAAGATGGACAGGGGGCGGGGCCATAGACCACCTGATCACAGCTGCAGCCGATTAGGAAAAACAAAACAGGAAATAGATTGTTTTAATTTTCACAGTCATTGCTTAAATTATGCTGGGTTTTTTTTTATATGGAATGAGAGCATAAACTGTATATAACTGTAGCAATATCATTACGCTTGCCAATGTTTTTCCTCCAGTGTTCTGGGCCAAAAGTGTCTTAAGTATCCGATAATTCAACAAATATTTAAAACTGATGTTATTTATATTGTGCAGCCCTAATTCAGAGTGGGGAGAGATTACATGTTCTTTGATTATTCAGAGTAGAAAACCTGTTTGTGGTGTATATACCTAGGGTGTATTCAATTCTGCAATGGAAAAAGGTTACTGTGAAAATTAATACAAATTATAGGAAGAATCTAAAAACAAAAAGCTCAAAAGTTTTTTTGAGAGCCCCATATTGGCCGAGCCGGCAGACTGATGACTGTCATTAACCTCTTACCAACATGCTGGAATGTGATTTGACATACAAATGAGGAAACTCAGTGGGTGTTTGTAGATGTTGAGATTATCGACACACAGAAAACTAATTGGAGAAACAAAACATACTGTGGTTTTTCTTCCTACAGGGATAGACTTCATATTTACATGCACATTTAAAATACCATCTTATACTACCTCTGTGACTAAATGTACATTTTTGGTACTAAAGAACCACTTCATTTTCAATTCGTTTTTATTTACATAAATCTTAAGTCTACCGAGCCTAGATTGAGAAAACTTAGAACAGAATGAGCAATAAAGTCCAGAAAATATATATATTTTTTAAAATATTATTTTTCTTACACATTTAACTAATGATAAACAAAGATGTCAGTTTACCAGAAGTTTAATTTCTACACTCTCTGTTTAAGTTGGCAAAAGTCAAAATGCTGAACCTTGATGTTCTTTTAAATCGGGAGTGTTAAAAGTCCAGTCCTCATGGGCCAGCCAGTGTCCTGCAACGTTTTGATGTGCCTCTGCTGCACAACACCTGATTAGAATAATTAGGTCATTAGGGAGCCTCTGGATAACCGATCTACCAAGGAGGTAATTAAGCCATTTCATTACAGTGTTTTGTACCTGTGGCACAGCTAAAACCTGCAGGACAGAGACCCTTGAGGACTGGAGTTTGATGCCTGTGTCTTAAATAGATAAAATTCTTTCCAGCAACTAATGACTACTGTTCCTATATGATTTATGACCCAAATTCTACTTGTTCAGATTTGCTTGTTTTAAAGTGTTCTATAAATAAACTTTGACTTGACTTTTTTATATACAAAAATGGACATTTGTCAACTGCTTATAAAACAAAAGAAGTTGATTTGTGCTGACAAAATAAGTTAACATGGACTACTTTTAAAATAATCTGTATCTCAGTGATTAACTGAGTGTTCTTCATAACATGACAATGTGGTTTATTACTGCAAAGTCTCAAAATAAACTAAACACCTCCAGTACTACACGACTACTCACTGACTCACCTGGCTGGAGAATCTTCTTGTTCTAGTGTTTTGGACTCTTCTGCTTGAGGTTCGGAGAAATCCAGAGCTCGTTTTGTGTCCTTCTTCTGGAAGAACTTTAAGGAAAGCTTGTTCCTTTTCACAGGACTCCCCTGTCCTGCTCTTGCAGTCTCAGCCAGCAGACCTGACATCTTCGTTTCCCCTTTAGTATCTTACAGAGACCGAACAGCGCAGCTCACTGGCGAAAAACAGAATTGCACATCATATTTCAGTGGGCGCCATCAGAGCTCGACATGAACGAACGTAACTACGCACTTAAGTTTCTGCTCCTCTAATGTCATTTTGAGCAAAACAATTCGAGTTGAACAGTTCAGACGGTTCTGGTTTACAGTGTATTGTACAGTTACAAGTTCAGTTCGGTATTATATAACATATTACCAAGCTAACGCTAACTTAATGACCACCCCTCCGCAACAACCAGAGACGAACCTTTTGCCTCTCTATTTTTTTTTTTTTTACATAATAGCAAAAAAAAGCAGTGTGCATTTAAAGCTCATTCTAAACTATTTGAACACAACGCAGCACAGAAACTGGGTCGACATGGAGCGGTGTTGTGAAGCAGTGGGAGGAGTAAACAGGCAGCACGTTGCCTTCAACTGCTTAATTCAAAACAACGAACTATCTTAATTCGAACAGTCGGAGGACACGTTTAAGTCTTACCCGAAGGACTCATTCCAGCTTCAGGTTTAATATATATTCCCAAATATATAGTCATTCAAACCATTTAGTCCGCTGTTCGACTATTCAGACGGTGCAAAGAGAAGTTGGCGCTTTTTCCTGCTCGAAGACACGACGACCGTTTCTCCGCCGGTGAAGATATGAACATATCCGACGAAAAATATCACATAACGGTTCCATTTAATCATAAATGTAAACCATGCGAGCACATAAATCTTAAAAATGTGCACAGGTTTTTGTAAAATTGGATAACGTGGAAAATGTACAGTCTAAGACGCAGGCCGATCTAAGGACACCTAAAAAAAACCCGAAATCCATCCACCCTGTTGACGCCATGTTTGTAGTGTTTCCTGAAAGGGCAAAGCTGAGCTAAAAAAGGAGAAAGATCGAGAGTTTTTGGTTCCCATCAAAATAAAGGCAGACAAGCAAAGTAGCTGTTTGCTGAGAGGAGGAGATTTTATCAACAAACAATAACAATTTGGTTAGGTAAACAATCCGTTTTTGGATAATTGTGGTTACTTTAGGGATAGTTACGAATCCCCATCCGAAGTTGTTTGCTGTTTGCGATTCACAGCAAAAGTATTTGTATTTGGAAAAAAAAAAAAAAAAACTATTGCAAAGTTGCGGTATTATTGCTTGATATTGTGGTGATATTTTGATTACATCACTTTCTAACTTTTCCATCACCATAATGTACTCCAGCCACTATTCTATCAAGGGCATAACTATTCAAGAGGCCCGGAACACATTGCTTGCAAGTATAGTTTTGACATAAATAAAGCTAAAGCTTTAGTCTTATTCAATAAAATCCTTTATTGTTATAGATTTCGTTTTTAAAAGTCCGCATATACATAGTATGTGGTATAATGACAAGTAAAATATTAAACGTCAACAATTTCGTGCTTTTATTTTGAAATCATAAATCCGTTTTCTACCTTATCATTGCTTCGGGAAGCTGGATGCTCCAAAACAATTGTAATAATAACTCAATATATACCGTGTTTGTATCAGTTGTAATTATAAATTGTTTCATTATAAGTAAAGTTTTACATTCCTAAATTAAAAAAAAAAAACTGTCCCGTCCGTTGGAATGATTAACAACGGTTGTACACAGTTTTGATCAACAGGGGGCGACATTATCCAGGGAATATGACAGCAAACTATCCAGCAGCATCATCACCATCTTCACTGGACCATCTCCTCATCTGACAGTCACCAGGCTACTCCTTCATGATTTTAACGGTAAGATACAGTTTGTTTGTGCGTTGCTTTCTGGGAGGGAAACGTAAATGCGCGGTGGTCGCAGCACTAAGGTGTCTATTTAATCTCGTCTCACCTTAATAGTATCAGTTGCACTGTGATGTTAAAGGGGCTACGGACTGTTGGTGCTGGCGTGTGTTTGTACGATGAGGGGAGTATCGTAGCACCTGAATGTTGCCAAAATAAAAAAAAAAAGCGAAACGACAGGTGCGTCGTTGCACGGTGGGATTCAAACTGCGGGGATATTTTTTTTTTTTCTCACACGATACTCGAGCTGGACGTTCCGTTTCTTCTTCCGCTGCTGCTGCTGCAGACTGGATGCTTGGTCAGCAGCAAACATTGCATCAATGGAGCTGAGCTCTACTGTGCCTTGGTTATCAGGTGTTGTTGCAACAAGGATGCAGATAATGGACGGTAGTAGTAGTTTTGCAGACTAGTACTTCCTGTGGGACTGGCTGATATTCCCAAATGTATCCTCAGCCTAATGCTCCAGAATAGGATGTCTCCTCTGTCTCGGGCTTTGGAGTGACTCCTAATATAAATTTCATGACTGGTTCAGTGTGCAAAAATCTCACAACAGGAATAATTTCAGGGTGTTTCATCCCAAATAACATAGCTGCACTTTCTTCAAAATTAACTTGATTAATAAAGAAAATAAATCAGGAGAATGATTTACCAAGCTGTAATAAGAGCTGGTTCAGAGCTCCTGTTGGGGGGGGGGGGGGGGGGGGGGGGGGCATAAACAGAATTTCTGTTCAGGTGCAAGAACGTGTTGAAAAGACAACTTCTAGTCCAGTAATCAACAAAATTGATCTTTATGGAAAACTGTCAAGAAAATAGATTTTAAAAAAGCAATGCAAACTTCTATTTGAAGCTTTCCGCAAGCCGTGTAAAGGACAGATAAAGTCTGGAAAGAGAAGTTCTGTTCAGATAAAACCAAAGCAAAAACGGTATTTGTTGAAAACTAATGCTGCACTTCTGCTTCATCAAGCTAACGTGAAACATGGTGGTGGCAGGATCATGCTATGGGGAAGCCTTGTTTTTAAAAGGAACTTGAATAGAGTTGATTAAAAGGTGGATGGAGATGTATGCAGGAAAATAATTGAAGAAAAACAGTTAAAAGCTGCAAAAGACTTGAGGTTTCATTTTGAGCAGGACAGCTACGGTACGGGGTCAGAGCTGAAATGGTTTTGATCAAAGAATATTCATTCATGTGTTAGAGAATCCAAGTCAAAGTGGCATTCATAGAGCCTTTTTGTAAAGAACAAAGAGGAAAGAATTCAGTCTGAAGGTCTGTAAATCTGGTAGAAACACCCTAAAGACCTGCAGCTGTAATGTCAGTGAATGGTTGACCTAGAACCATTTTCCCTCCACTGCACAGGTTTGCACTACTGTTTGTTAGTCTACGAACTTAGTGGACATGTTTCAAAATATATGGTTGTTTTTTCTAGTTCCCATAAATTCTGCTAGGACTTCAGAAGTTAATGGCAGAGTAAATGATCGAAATTATCAAATGGAATGGTGTTTGGTTTTTATTTTAGCCTCTCAAAATTTATACAGATTATTTTTAGAAAACACACACACACACACACACACACACACACACACACACACACACACACACACACACAAGAAACCCAAATGTAAAATCAAACAAGCAGTTTATCCTGATTGCTGTTGGTTAAGGGATTTAACTGTTAGGAGAGATGGAGTAGGGTACTTCAGAAGCATTAAAGTGTTAATCAACTAGGGTTTTTTTTTCATAATGAAAGCATTTTTACATATTAGGGAGCTTTGTTTTGCTCGATTGCTAATGCAACCAAAGAATGATAATTCTGGTAGTTTTAGGGGCCCAGTATTAGTTGGGGGTGTGGGAGGATTTGGAGGAGGGAGTACTGGGGGATGCTTCTCAGTTTTTTAAGCCTCATGTTGGCTCTGGATCTGATGGGGCAGTAATTTTCCACATCCGTCTCAGAGTCCATCTAAATCCTAAAGTGGGGCTGCATAATAAAGAAGCATTATTGTGGTACCTTTCTCTCATCGCCTTCTAATATCTATGTTTTTTTTCTTCAACAAAAGACAAATCCCACCATCCATGGATGTCCTGAGCTATAGAGTACGACGTTCCTAAAACAGTAGAAATGAGACTTTAAAACACATAATTAAGTCTTTAAGCAGAATTGAGCTTTGAAATGTTAGAAATATTATGTCAATTGAAGGAAGAATTTAGTTGGTTTCTTTTCACCTGATGTAGATGCAGCAATTTTGCATATTTTATTCTTTTAACTTGTGTTAACGAGGAGTTCTTTGCATGCCCTGTGCAATGCTGCTGGCCTTTATTAAAGCAGGCTTTGTCCCAGGAGGCGTGGAGCCCTCACAGCACGGACCAGGAGACGTAGGTGGTGTGAACGCTTTAAAGCCCAGGAAAAAAAAAAAACAAAAAAAAAGAAATCTCCCCACTCTTACGCTCCATCTCTGTCAGGAGATCACTGATGGGAAAATGAAGGCATGTTGAGTGACAGGCAACGGTGCACTCCAAGAATCCTTTTAGCTCTCGGTACAAATCCTGTTGTTACAGCTGCACACAGTTGTTATTTTGTTATTTGCATCAGATGAACTATTACTGTACTGCAACATTTTTTTAGCAAACCTGGAAATGCATCATTAGCATGTTTTGAGTCTTTCTAATTTCATTTGAAGAACTCATTGCGAATAAGGCAGTAAAGCACAAACACATTAAAGGATTCGTGTTTGAGTGTCACATTCCCTCCTTTGACCTGCAGGGCATCCTTCAAGGTAGGGAACAGCTGCTTTAATCACATCATTGCAGTGATTTTATAAGAACACACATCTTGAGCCCCAAATTCAACTCATTAGCAGCCGTTTAAGGCATGAAGGCTCTTATCGCGGTTTATTTCTTTCCACTGAAAAAAAGTACCGGTGGACAAATCTCACAGGCTGCACTCGGCTGAGGAGAAAGGCTTAATATGTCATTAAGCAGAAGTTAACAAGTGCTCACAGCCTCACATGCGTATGCAGTGGATCTTAAAAGTCTACACACCCTTGGAAAAATGACACATTTTTATAAAACAATGATTTGAGGGGAAAATTTCCTTTAAACCATTACACCTATAATGTTACATATGTCCTCTAAAAATTTAACCTAAAAATAAACAAATAAACAAATCCAAGTATGAAGTAGCTTCTGATTGCATTTCAGTGTTCTGTATTATTTGGTAGGAATTTAATTGCATTCCACACTTTGGCTTGGTTACAGACTTAGTTTAGTGACGTGTTCTAGTGATGCCCTTTTTTTTGCTTTCCAGCTCCAGACTGATACATTTATACAGTTAGATGACTTTTCTTTTGGTCATCTTTCTGCAAAATCTTCCTTTAGCAAATGGATACAAATGAGCAAATTTGAAAAAAAAATCTTGCTTGGGCAGCTGAAGTTTGTTTTTGTGTTATCAGATGGTTTATAATTAATAGCAGAAGTGTTCCCAAGAAGAGTGAGTGTTAAAACTAAAGCTGCTTTATCAAAGTACTCGTTTAAGGGAGTGCACATTTATGCAAACAGGTCTATATTTTTGGTTTATGTGTTAAATAATTAAAAGGAATAAAATCCTTCCCATAGTCTCTTTAGTTTTGCATTAAAAAAAATCTGGCAATTCCTCCAGGGATGCAAACACTTTTTAGAGCTACCATTCATCAGGTATGATCTTCCGCTGCACGCAGAAGTTTTCCATGTCCACATACTTTAGAGCGGGCTTCCCATTTGATGCATGCTGAGAAGGTGGGTGTTTCCAACCCGGCCACTCTGATGTTGGGAAAGAATAGCTCCTGCATCCTACTCAGTCTGCTCTCTACTCTCCCAGCTCTCCTGTTTCATGCAGACTGCCTGCCTGCCTGCCTGCCTTCCAGCGTAGTGCTGTCCTTTCACTCTCCACTATTCATTACCATCTTGTGTGTATTTTCACAAACCTACTAAGGTGGACCAAAAGCGCTGGCACAGAGGACTGACGAGTTCATGCTCAGATGAAAGAAGCATACATGTAGATGTAACTTGTCCTACAAAGACAGAAGCATCTACTAAATTGTCGTTTTATTACAAAGGATAGAACACTCGCTTACAAAGGTAAGAGATCATTTTTTATTTGCATTTTATTGCTTCACTACACATTTTTTTTGGCATTATCTCTGTAGTTATTTTTACTCTGTGTTACTCTATGTGGTGTTTTTACATTGCCACAATCAATAGCATCATCATACCATTTAAATCATATTTCCGTCTACGTACACAAAATAATAGGCATCATTTCAAAAGTTACCATCCAGGGAATTATTTGTTGTTTAGAGTGATCATATCTGCAGCTTCAGCTGGTGGCTTCGGTGAACACTCAGTGGGGTTGTCTTCGCTTGGTTCCTCTCCCTCCTTCACTGTCAAACCCCTCCTTGCCTCTCCTCTCTCCTGTGTCTGCATGTATTCACAGTTAGTCTCAGCCTCTGCTCTGCTTGCTTGCCTGCCACAGACCGTCGGCTCTGATTGGTTGGCAGTTACACATTAAATGTTGGCTGTTCACTATAGGTGTCATACCGCGCACGTGTCTCGTTTGTTACACTTACAGTTTCACCTCAGTGCTCAACCTGAGGAGCGCGTTTAAACGGGCCTGACCCGGATCGGTGTTCATCAAGCTTTCTGAGTTTATTTATGTTTGTGTCGGTGTGTTTTTCTTGGAGGTGAGTCATACCGGCTCACACGCTGGTGGCTGCCACCGGCGTTCAGTGTAACCACATCGTGTTGTGTGATTTGCAAATCGGCAGTGTCTGATGAAGCAGTGTATCTGTGAAATGTCGACCTTTCAGGAAATGAAAACAAGCAAATTTGCCTTTTTTTTTTTGAAGAGCTTACCATCTATTGATTTTTTTCTTCTGTGAAATGAGACCTATTCAGAGGAGGTCCGATCTGAAAGTTTTTACAAAGCCAGTAGCTTTCAGAAGAATTCATAAACATTTAGAAAGTGAAGTTGTACACTTGTTTAGCATTAACAGAGGCTGCTTGATTTTACAGTTCCTTGAAGAGGTATTAGAACCCCTAAAATATTTTCACATTTTGTAATTTTTCACAAACAGATTTTATATTAAGTTTTTGTGATTGTATGTAGAATCCTCGCCTGGGGTTTTTCTGCATGGAGTTTGCATCTTCTCTACAAGGAGTTGGGCACATTTCTGCTAATCCGCTAATATGCTAATACCAAAGCTAATTTTTTGCTCAGTGGTTTTGCTAACTTCAAAATGTTTAGCGCACTTAGGTTTCCGTAAAGTAATTTTTCCGGATAACTTGAAACGGGATAATTTAAATGGCTGTTTTGTAAATTTTTAGTTTGACATGTGTTGAAGTTTTGGTTATGGAATGTCATAGCAAGGTTTACAGTTGGTGCATTGAGCCGTTCCCACCTCTCACATTGTCATGCTGTCACGGCCGTGCACCTCTGAATTTTTATGAGTCCTTGCGGATTGCGCGTGCCGTCTTTCACAAAAACTGCATGATTTGCAAAATACTCTTGCAGAGCTGGTCCACCTGCACTGGCATTTAAATGACTCCTCCATAAGGGCTCATTTTTAAAGAATACTGCAATATTTACGGTACACATTAAGTATAAACGCCTCACTGTGTTGGTGTTGTGTTTTAGCATTGGCAGAGCTACTGTTGTTTGTCCTATGTGTCTCTGTGTTGCCCTGTGAATGACCAGTGACTTGTCCAGTAGGGCTGTAGTGATACAATAATCTCACAATACGATACAATACACAATATTCTGCCCACAATACAATATATATTGCGATATTCAGCAAACGATAAAATTCAATACATTTTGCAATTTTCTGAACAATTTTAGAGGGACAGAGTGATTTTGGTGACATTTTGTGACTGTTATAGAGTTGGACTGAAATAATTTAAATGAAAACTGATTAAAAGCACCAACTACACAATACCTGGCTCTGGTTGGACATGGACACAGAATTAAAGTCGACAGCTGGACAAAATTAATCATAGAAGTGGTGAGAAAATGTGTTTCTTTTAATTGAAACAGTACAAACTGTAGAATACATACGTACGTAATACATACGTAAAGTAAATAAAATGCACCAAGTACCTGCTCTGAATAGTTTGATACCTTTTTAACCTTGACACTTAACATCTGAAGGAATCACTCTAAGCCTGATGACCTGGTGCGAAGCAAGCAGTGAGTAAGAAAGGTGACAGTTGGATGTTACGATACTTGCAGATGAATATCGATTTTTTTTCTAGGAAAGAAAATATCGATATATATTACGATATTGATATTATTATACAGCCCTACTGTCCAGGGTGTTCTTGCCTCTCACCCAATGATTGACCCTGTGACCTTCCCAGGATAAGCGGGTGTAGACATGAATAAATAGATTTTATCTGATTGACCAACACAAAGTAGTTCATAATTATGAAGAATTTCATACATTATAGTTAAAACCGTATGCAACTGCAAAATACCCTTCAGTCAAAGGATTGACTTTGGGGGACTGAATGGAAATGGAAACCAGATTCTTACTTGAACAATAAAGAAAAGAAAAACTCTGGTTTTATCTCTCCTCTTCACAAATTAGCACTATTTTGTTCTAAGAAAATTTATCCCACTTGGTGCGAAAGACACTGATTTTTAATAATTATTTTTACTCGCTCCAGTGTGTAACAATATAAGGAATCTAAAAATGCTAAAAGAAACTTGAACAATAAAGTGCACTCAGTTTGGCAAAGATAACGTCAGGCCAGTATATAATAGATCTAAAGTATTCTACATCCCACACCATGTTTCTTAATGGAGCTTAAAGCCACGCAGGGCAAAGTTTTGTTGTTAAATCCCAGTGAATTTTGCAGGAAGCATCTGCAATGTTTCCCCTGTCCTGAATGCAGCTGACTTGTACTTGCAAGGGTTTTTTTTATCTCTTGTGACATTTAGTAGAAGAGATCAATTCCCTTACTGAAAAGATTATCTGGACATTCAAAAATCAGTCACACAATTCTGATCTGTGTGTCTGTATTGATGAGGTTTTGACCTTTGAAGCTGGATTCATCATTTTCATTATCATGACACATTATGCAATTTGATGGCATCTAAAATCTTTAGGTTTAGAGCCGATGAACTTAATGTGTTTTTGTAAACAATAGATAACATGAGTGGGCATAACTGTCTGCGTTTTATATCTTGACTTTGCAGTACATGTGGACTTTGTCTTGCTAAAGTTCTTCATTCCTGTCAAAATGAGAGAAAATTTCTTGTCCTCAACAATCTTATGTCATTGCACCGAATATTTGTTAATTTTAGTTCTGGACTGACTCCATTCAGCCTTGTAGCAGACACCCAAAGGTTTGGGGCTAAAATCAAGACGTATTTGGATCTGCTCATAATTGTGGCCACCTTGAAAAAAGACCCAGTTTTATTTCAAGAAAAATCACCCCACAGCATGATTGCATCTTGTTTGTTGAATAATGTACAATGTTCTTTCTGTGTCAAACATACCAGTGAAATGTTGAGTTCTAGAGTGTCTTAATCTGACCATAAAATGGCTCTCCCACATGTTGGAGACTTCAGGCAGGTCAGGATGTTTTCAGCGGAATAACATGTTTCTATTTTGCAACCCTACTCCTTAATCCAGATATATTGAAAATTCATGACCCTTAATATCATCTGGAAATCAACCAGTAAAAGCAAGACATTCCTGCAGCTCCATTAGTGTTGTGATTGTTTCTTTGTTTTTTATTGCAGACTCCTTTATTAGTTTTCCTCTTGTCTTTTTATTAGTTTTAGAGAAAATCCCATTTTTATTATATATTCACCACGTCTTGAATACAGACTTCAAATGATGGCTCACTAGAATGCCCAAGAAGAACATTGACATACTAAAAAGGGTGTAACTACCACCGGAGAGACATTTACAAACATCCAGCCAGCATGCTGGCCCTGGAGGACCGACTTTGGGCACCGCTGGGCTAAAATAGCTATTAAAGTCCTGGTATTTTACCAGGAGTATACACACGTTTGAGACCCACAGGCAGTTTTGATGTGAAACTAGAATCTTGTGAAAAATTATCCTACTTTAGTTCTGCTATGAAAAGCAGGCCATTAAAGACCAATGCCCTAGGTAGAACTCTACTAAAGAAAAGGCATAGCAGCTTAATCTGATGGAAAGTGTATTGAAGCACTGGAGTAGTCGCACATGCAGACACATTCTGAGAATCTGCAGCCAGTCCAGTGAGCATTTTAGCATGGCTGCTCCTATACAGAGCTGCTTCTCTATGAACACATGGTCATACAGTGCCTTTTAACCCATAACCCTCCCACTGTATGTGTGTGTGTGTTTTTTTTGTTCTTTCTGGTGAGGTTTTATGACTTTCAAAATAGTAATTATTACAGCCTGCTTCCTAAACATAGATGCCGGCAAATAGTCAATGCATTGCAGTGACACGTTACGTGGTCTACACCCACTAGCATTGTGCAGATCTGCTGTGTCAAGAACTGCAAGTCAATGATGGAGATGGCCAATAATTTTCCCAGATGAGAGTTTGAAGTCGGCCTGTGCCACTGGATGCCAAGCTGTGCTCTGCGCTTCAGCTGGCTGGACGCCCAGCACTCCTCATGTGCTTCATATTCCACAGACTTCCACATCCACGACTTCTCATAAGGCTTCAGTGAACCTGTAAACTCCTCTTTCAGCCCACACAGCCTGAGTGTGTTTATCTGCAAATGTTTGTGCTAAGTTGATTGCCCTCAGGGATAAATTAGCTTATATATATGAAAACTTTCAGACGAGAGTGTACGTTTGCAGCACACTTAGCCTCCTTAAAGTCAGATTCTTTTAATTGTTTTAGTTCCATGATATTAATGGTTTTAAACAGATTCTCTTTTATCAAACAAGTGGCAGAGTCATGGGATAAGGAGCTTTAAGGCTTCTTAGCTCAGCTGTGGGAGGGACGGGACTCCCTAAAGTCTCTGTGTGTGTCAGTCAAAGCAGCCAAAAACCCCTCGCTGAGAACACACACAGATACACGAGAGCCAGGAGTCAGAGCATACACACACACACACACACACACACACCAGCTGAGCGAACGCCTGGGGAGGGTACTACTAATCTCATTCTCCGCTGACACACTAGTGATCATCTGTGCATGCTTTCGCAGCTCTTTCTTCTGCTATCCTGGTATTCTGAAGCTGGAGGTGTGTTCGCTTCTATCTGTGTCAGCAGATCAGGAAAGTTCAGAGAGGTACCAGGGGTGTTTGTTCACTTTTTACCAGCAACACTTCTAATCTGCAAACCACAGCATCCCACTAACTGCAACACTTTGCTAAAAAAATGGTTGTGTAGCACAGCAATTCTTGCAGGGCAGGAAGAAATAAAACCACTGATTGTGATCTAAAAACTCGATTTCATCAAGTCTAGGATTTGTTGTTTTACCTGAAAAATCCTAAATGTTTCTATAAAAAAAATCCACATGACTTGTGTATGGTCCAAAATTGGTTACTGCTTCTGTTTGTCCTCAGAAGAATATTGAAAATTATTCAGTTTCTCCTCAGTAATCCATCCATCCATCCATTTTCTTTACACCCTTGTCCCCCAATGGGGTCAGGAGGGCTGGTGGTATCCGGGCGAGAGGCGGGGTCACCCTGGACAGGTCGCCAGTCTGTTGCAGCCACAGTAATCAGTCTTCAAATTAAACCTTGATTGTCAATCCTAACCAACTTCTTGCATGTTTTCACTGATATTCTTAGTTTCATTTATCATTAAAAGATTACTTTAAACCTAAATTTGCCAAAGATATGAATTTTTTTTGGCTTGAGCACAGTGTTGCAATTTGCAAACTGTTTGATCTAATTAGATTTTTCAGATTTAAAAAACACAGACATAAATGATGTGTAATATAAAACCATCAAACAATACAGTTAAAAGAGTGAACTGCCTTTTTACCCACCCTTTAGTTGTGGAGTCAGCACTTTTGTCCCAGACAATTCATGAGTTTGTTGTGGTTGCAGTTGCCTGCTGTTGGACCTAAGCCAGCCAGCACTGAAATCATTGCCAGCGTGGGCAGATTTCTGCCTTTGCACAGAAAGCACATTTCGTTTTTTTTAAAGGAATGTCTTACATCTGCACAGCATGCTCCAAACTGATTCAGTCTGTGATATCTGGGCAGATTTAATTGAAGTGATTTAACTCAGCGTTATTCATTCCAGCACCTGAATTGAGACGGTGCAGTACATGGAGTTGAACATCTTGAAAATCCAAACTGTGGCTGATTTGTGCTGATGAGGAGATTGCATATTTGGAGGTTATTAGTGGGTAATTATTTCCACCTGAGATGCATCAGATTGCACATAAATTGCATAGCCTTTAATGCACTGATGAAAATGCCTGTTTTTAAATGTCACACAATCATTCAACTGGAATAAACTGATTACCATTTACCCTATCACTATGTTGCTCTTTTCCTATTTGTGATATATGTTACTGCTTTTGTAGCATATTTTATATTATGGATGTTAATATAAATCCATAGGGTCTTGGAGTCATGCCTCTGAAAAAAAGTAAACATTTTGAAGCACAATGTGTTAATGTGCAAGGATAGATCTGCCTTTTGCTGTGCACAGTGATGGTATGTGTGTTTTTGTGGAGCGTCCTTTGTGGACGTGTGAGTGGGTGACGTTGGCTGGACAAGGGTCAGTGAGTTGGGCGGGAAGGCATGGAGATCAGGGGAACAATACTGTAAGACTTTCCCTTGTTTCTTGTTTTCACGTTGGGTGGAGGATATTTGCTTGGTTTTCGTTTTCAAAGAAAACTAGCGGTTGATATCATAAATACACAAAGTGGAACTGATAACATCTTTCATTTATTAAAACATATTTGTTTACTTGGCTACTGATGGAATGGATTGCTGGATATGTGTCATTCTTAAAAGATTAAAATCTGATTTCACCTGATCGCTAATGTTTGGTCGTAATGTTTTTAATGTATCATGTTGATCAGGAGAGAAGTTTGCATTGAAGCTCATAGGAATTTGCATGTGCTGTAAACAACAATCAACCAAGTTGAAGAAGATACAAACAGATTAAACTGTGCTCAGAATATTTTTTTTTCTTAAAAGCCAGGGGGTAGAGCTGCAAAAGAAAAATTATAATTCACTGGGATTTTACTGTAAAAATATTGTGACATGATGGTTTTTGTCCTCCACCCATTGGTGGGCATTTCTGTTTTTGATGGCTGGTGTTCTGCATGTTTTAGCTGTTTGTCCAGTGGACACACTTGATTTAGTCAGCTACGAAACTGCAACACTAGAAAAAGCCACTTGTGACCCTCTATAGATCACCTACACCTGCAACAGACTGTTAAACTTAAAATGCATTAGTAACAGAAAAGATACTGCCTTTTAATCACAGAACTGTATTGTTATTGATAGAAGACAGTGATACAGTGTATTCATTAAAGGATAAAGATATGGCATTTTTTTGGCTTAGGCAGATCATTTTATGTATATACAGCTGGCTTGGTTTTTGCCAGAAATAACGGAAAAGGCCGGAGATTTCTCAAGGAGCAGCAATGAGAAACAATAGCACAGGTCCATCCCTGTATTGTTTCCCCAGCGCTGCTACTTAATGGGTTCCTGGCATTGACACGCAGGAAAAAACAGAGTCTGTCGTGAGAGAAGCCTAGAGTGCTGAGGGTAACACGGGACTTCCTTAATGGAACATTTGTCGTCAAATACTGTGTTCTAATTTGCTGAACGCAGGAGGAAGGAACTTCCTGTTTCAATATTGTTGGAAATGACCGCTCCCTGTAATGAGATGCATTTAGGTTTGTCCTAGAAAGTGTTTAAACGACACCTTTTAGAATGTTAGATGATACATGTACATTGACATGAATGGGAATTGAGGTGGATTGTGGGTTTTTTTGCACTGAATTTGAGACTTAGAAAACAGAGAGGAGGAGGCCGAAGCCTGTGGTTACATGACAGACTCTGCATTATTCTTAGTTGCTTTATTATTGTCTCAACCAAAATGCAATATGGTGGTTCTTTTGAGCTGTTCATGCCCAGCCTAAAGTGGTCTGCTATTGATTGGATGATGAATTAATGTGACTACTAAGACTCTGTAAAGACAGAGGTGCGTGTATTTTTACCAAAACAAGCTGTGGTACAGCGTTTTTTTGGATTGGCCCACACACACCTAATGGTCACAACAATGTTTTAAGGAGTGCAGATTAGGAATGTGTATTCTGTGGTTTGGAAACACAGTGCACACAATGCAACTTTAAAGTTCAGCACTAGTCTAAGAGGATCCCCAGCTAACAGTAAAGTCTGCTATTTGGCAACTTTAAGAGTCTCTCATTAAGCTACATTGACAACGGAGAAAGAAGGATGGATTGGACCAGAGCTTAATGTCAGCAGTTTTCAACAGCGCTACGGTAGTTTGCTCTGCATTTAACTTAATTACTCTCCTGAAATCAAGCCAAATGTAAATATCCCTGGTATGGAGAAAAGCAGGCTGAACTCCTAATGCAGCTGCCTGTCGCACTCAGCCAGACCCAAAAGCTTGGGAGAGGAATCATCTGTTAGTATCCCACAGCAGATGGAAGATTGAACACTGTTTGGTCTAAATATCCAAACTCTAAAGTAATTCAGATATTTCCTTCAATATCAAATCGTCAAAGTTGTATTTGAAAATTCTAAACAACACTGTCAGTTATCCTTCAGCTTTTTGCTGTTAAAGAATTATATCAACTAACAAAATCAAATCAAATTCTCAGTTTGATCTGTACTGTCTGTACAAAGAACAGAAACATTGTTCACTGATAAGAAAATGTTTCTTTTGTTTGAATCTTGCTGAAACAAACCAAACTGTGGCTCTAAAGCTGATCAGCACCAAAGCAGGATTTTTATGCACCATTTCTCTTCTCTAAGGATGGAGTTTGCTGCCTGTATCGTTGGCTATGCTTTTCAGGTGTGTGGAGTGAAGTGTAGCCAAATGTTTGTTGTGGTTTCTCCATTTCTATATTACACCAAAACTCAAAAGTGTCACCAAAAAGTTGAGAGATCCAGAGAGCTTCTGGTCAGGTTTGCTCCAAGATCCTGTAAAGGCTCTTTGTACACGAATAGCATGAAGTAACATTGCATGCATTTTACACATCTGCGGGAGTTGAAAATTGCATTTCTTTTATGAGAGAGACATTCAACATGTGGATGAGGATGCCATGTCTTTGTTCATGTGGATGGCATGCACTTCAGATGCAGTCAGAGCTCAGCTGGGTTGTTTTCAGTCAGATTTGATGCTCCTTGAATGCAAATTAGCAGCTCAAAAGCTGAGACTGTGGTTCTCTCTAGGAAAGGAAGGAGGTTATGCTACCTTAGGTGAAGTTTTAGAGATGTCAGACTATTAAACAGTTAGCTTAGATCAACTTAGTGTTTCTGTGTATGATTGTTTCTGCAGTCACATTATCATATCTTTGTGGTGAAGAAGTGAGATAAAGAGCTCAATCTAAGAGGTTCCTAAAAGAAAGATATATGCTGAACCTCCACAGTGGTGCTTCTTTCATTAGTCCAGGATCTAAATAAAGATGTTCCCCTGGGAGGTTTACCAGGTTGAGGGCTACTAACAGATCTGGGACATAATAAAATATCCAGGCATTAAAGTCAGAGAAGGAGGGTTGCATAATGTAAGAAAATCATTAAATACCAACATTACTGGTAGAAACTATGATGGCAGTAATAGTTGTGATAAATCCCCATCTTCCTCACTTATTTTTGGGAGGTAGGATGCTGTCAGGGTGTCAGATCTACTGTCATGACATATCTGCTTGCAGTCCTAGCACTGAAGGGCATTTTATGTGGTTGGTTAACCTAACATACTAAAATGTTGAATGGTATGAGGTACTTGGAGAAAACGATGCACAAAGCCATTGCCAGGATTTAAACCAAGGCTTCCAAATTTTAAGCTTTATTTTTTTCACAATCCAAATAGGAGTGAGTTAAGATGTCAACCTTGTTGTAATTCAAAAAGGGTTATTTCTCATCTTTTAAGCATATATTAAAAATACATAGTTGTTCCTTTCTGTTTAAGAGTTTTTCTTAGATCTGACCCTATTTTACTTTACCCCAATAAAGAAAACAACTGTTAGAAAATCTAACTTTAAAGCATGTGTGTTTTTCATTAGGTGTTGAACCATAACATTTGCTGTTGTTTTTATGTTTCGCTGGGAAACACAAACTCTTCATGTCAAGCAAAGCCTTCAATTTTACAGTATTTCATTTCCACTCCATCACCTTCCTGCAGCCTTTGATTACACGTTTTCCTCAAATGGAAGGTCACTATATCCACTGCCGGGGCTCCACTGTGCTGGACATATTCTGTGCTTACAGGGGGTGATGAGGTGCTAAGCCCAGAGTTATCTACACTGTCCACACACCCAGAGCTCTCTTCCATGTGAGCTTCCTTCCTGACCGAATTGCTCCAAAATCAAAACTCAGCGCGTGCGGTTTACTGTTTGCAGTGTCTCGCACTGCTCTTGCTGACAACATGAACAGCAAGAAGAGGTGGAGGGTAAACCACAAGTATGTGACTGTTTAGAGAGTCAGGGAAGCTGCTGAACTATAGGAAGGCCTCAGCTGTCCAGACTAAAGTGTCACGTTTAGTCTTTCTTTGTTCTGATTTTTCCATCTTGTACAGCACAGTCTTTTCAAGAAACGTGAAATTTTAAAGAGTTTAAGTTGATATGACATAAAAAAAATATTTCCTCATGAGTAACATAGATTTAATTTAAATAAAAGATGCGATTGTCTTGCAGCGATTTATTGAGCAGAGACATTATAATGAAGACATTGTTTATTCCAACACTTTTTAGCATCTGAAATAATCAGTGAAATGCTTTTTTTTTTTTTTTTTTTTGCTCCTAGCAGATATACCTTCTGTTGTCAAAAGGAAAAACACCAGCAGTGGTGGCTGTGTGGAATAGGAGACAGAGACCTGTCAGTTTGTCATCCTTTCTGCAGTGTAGTTATGTGTGTGTGAGAGAGAGAGGGTGAGTTTTCTTTTTTCATACTTTTACCCTGAGAGCTTTTGACAGAGTCCAAATCAGTTTCTTCAGCAGCTTCAGTTTCTAACCTCTTGATCCCCCTCTCAGAGTGCTGTACGTGTTGTCATTTATTTAAAGGTTATTTATGATTTTGATAGCTGATATGTTCTATTTCTATCTCACCGTCTATGTAATTCTGTGGGCTATTGATTGTTTACTTCCAAGGGTTTTTTGTCTTCAAAGGTGGTAACAGTTTAAAGATCTTGGATTTTTAACAGAGATGTGCGATTTCTGAGATGAAGGCTATTCTACCAAAGGTCAAAAACACACATATTTGAAATGATTGAAGTCAGGCGGAAAGGCACAAAGTGAGAAGGACGAGATAACAGATTGCAGGTAGATGCAAGACTTTTTGTGTAAACAACTTTTTGTCTGTGCACTCTAGTTATTTGATGTTTCTCTCCTGTTTCATTAATACATTAATGGGTTGCACAAGGCTTGGTTATGTAGATGAACAGAATAGAGAATCATGAACACATACAGATGATTTTAGGGTAGCTTGAGCTTTCAGACAGGTGTGTTTGTGTGCAGACGCAAACACAAGGTGAAGTGTTGATGTGTTTCTTGTGTGAGTTGCACCAGGTTAGGCCTCAGTGGGACAGATTCTGACCTGGATTTAATGAGCCCTGAACCCTTGCTGCTGCTCCACCTGTGAGTGACTGTGTTTGTGCATTTCAGCATCTCACCATCCCTTACTGGAGCAGCTAAAACACTTGTTTCCCACCCGGGACCATGTAGACACGTCTATGTTTAGCCACTGTTCTACTTTGTGGTCCAAAAAGCCCCTTTAAATGTATTGCAAGCCATACTTTAAACCATCAAATGTTACTCTGAGAGTAAAATATTATTTAATACTGTTTAAGCAAACATTTTTGCTTTAGAAAAAATGTGTTAACTCCCATTGGGTGTTTGCATAGAATAGATCAAATGTGTGGAATAACAAAAACATGTGCCTCCCACCCACATTTGCTGGACAGAACGGACATTTTGTACATAAAAGAATTCAAGAAGCCTAACACCTTTACTAAATCATAGGCAGATGGGATCATGTGTAAAATGCTTTAAAATTAGAAGGAAGATCAACCAGTGGAGCCACGCAGCAGAAATCAGGCAGGCACATATAGCAGAAATGAGTTAAAGAGACATGCAGTTAAAACAAGACCTCCTGAAGTGTGCCAGTAAACAACGCATACATTATAGCAGTCTGAAACAGCTTGCTCTTCTGAAATATGTCCAAACTTCACAGAACTGCTACATTATTTACCATTTCTTTAAACACATGATACTCTGGTTAGTGAACTGCTAAAGACTCAGAAAAGTGACTCAGGAGTCATAAGTAGTAAATTGGGAAGGCGCAGGTGTCGCTGTGATACAATCAGTATAGATAGATTGCAGCACTTGAACTCCCACACCCATGATGAATGACTCCAATCAGGAGGAGTGTATCATCAGGGGGCCTCTTGTGATTGTCAATCAGGGGCAAGTATTCAGTTTGTTTCATGTTAGTGTATCTAAATACCACAGCATAAAAAATGAATCAATAAATATATGATTATAATGATTTTTGCCATGGAAAAAAAACTCAAGTAAAAACAGGGAGACAAATTTAAAAATGACCAAAGTTAATTACATGAGATTAAAATGGATAATAACTCTTTAAAAGTTTTAGATAATGGCTTCTTTTTTTTCTTTTTTCAGTCCTAACAGGGACCTCGGGTGGCTAAGTTAGAGCTAAACTCATTACTACTTTAGCTCTGACCGCACCGTCAGTTCAGTGGCAGTGTAAAAATAACCAGGGAGCAACAGTTCAAAGTGCGTTCCAGTCAACTTCCACTGAGACTGGGATGAGCTGCTGCTGCGATTATGACTGCAGCCATGGTTTAGCTCAATCAATCACATCTGAATCATCCACTAATGTGGCTAGAGTCAAAGTTTGAATTTGTGCAACGACGTGGGATATTACAGTGTAGCAGAACAGCTGTTGCTTTAAAAAAAGTGAGGAGTAAGAGAGAGTAAAAGTTGACTTTATGAAAAGCTGTTATACTTCATGCTCCGTTTGGTAGAAAAAATGATTGCAGGAAAAACCCAACTATTCTTCAGGCACTGTTAGAAGTATGCTTATAGCTAAAGACTTTGATTTCTAGCAAATGTCTTCAACCATCTTTGCCATAATAATCATTTAACCTGCCTTTAGATTTTTAAAGATAATTTTGCAATGCAGTCGACTCCCACTTTAAATATACAGTTAAACTCTAAAACTATTCATATATGTTGGAGATTTATATTTAACTTTTTTTTTCAGTCGGCAAAGATGTTTCTTATACAAATTATTCATCACAGTTAATACACAAGGAAATATAAAGTGCTTTACTGGAAGAAACAAAAAAAAAAGATTCTCTTAAGATGCTCTTAAGGTTTTGCTTAAAAGAGAGCTCAATATATCAAATATCTACATTTATAGCATAAAAATAAATGTGAAAATACAATTTTAAAAGACAAAATAACATTGAAATTGCATGTATAGTTAAAAACCTTGCAAGTATCAGCATACTGACAATTGGATCAATGTTCATCAAGTACTTGAAGTTGATTTGGTTAAAAATGTGTCCTCTAAAGATTTTGAATCATTATCACTTATAAACTTTGAACAGGCTTGTTCTGCTCATCAGTTCAGATATTTTAAAGGCTAGAACAAAAGTAATATTTTAGAAATGGCTGTTCATTTAACATTGTAAAAATGTAATTGTATAACATTGTAACTAGATGATTTTTAAAAACGTAATAGTAATTTGTGAAACTATAAAACCATAAACCTTTTTAACTCTTTATCTAAGCCTGACAAATAGTAATGTGCATTACAATTATTAAATATGTATTTATTTAAATATGTATAACTTTAACAACTATTCAGAGTTTTATAGGCATTGTTACTGCAACATAAAGGTTATTTTTCCTGAGCCTAGCAATCGTTTTGAATAATTCACCAGTGTGCATGCAAAACAAATAAATAAATACATGATCAAAACTTAGAAAAATGTAAATACATCCTCTATTTATCTTCTTCTGGCCTATTTAGCTACCAAAGTTGCTGACAAGTTACCATTATCTCTCCATTCTCCCCGGTAACAAAATTCCACAGACAGCTCTCCATGTCAGCCAATCAGATTGGAGGTAGCCCCTGATTTCAAATCAGCACTACACCCTGGTGCTAGAAAGCATTTTGCAAGACAGATAGGAGCATATAGCCTTTTTGCTCTGTGTGTTTGTGATTTCACACTGCACAAATGGGGGACATATACAGATTGATGACCTTAAGTTTAATTTTAAAGGCAGAGGAAAAATGGAATTGGGAGGAGAGCCTAAATACAGATGAAGACAGGAGGGGCTACAGAAATACAAAACAAGAAATCAATAAAGCAAAAGCGGTGATGAGAGCAGGTTGACATTAACTCGCCTTCAGATCCCATCTCTCATGGCAGCTGTGAGGAGAGATGTTATGAGAGAAGGAAAAGACAGGATGTCAGTGCAGGATTCTACAAGCCATTTATTTCAAAAGTATCCCTCTTTGTATTTGTGTCTCCAATCAGATATTTCAGTCAATCAGCAAGTGATCCTTGAAAATTCTGGCATACAGCTCCTTTCATACAGCCGCTCAGAGGCAGAGAGTTAGAAAAAAAAAGAAGGTTGTAAGACTGTGAATGATGAAGTGGTGGCTGAAAGAGAAGTGAGAAAGCTGGATCAGCAGATATTTTTGGCATCTGAAATGATGGCTTAGGTAGCACCAGCACAATGACTCGACTCTGTCTTTTTTAGGGCACTGCAATCACTTCTTGGTCAAAAGTAATGAAGCTACTTAGATCCGCAAACTACGTTTCTCATTTCTATGGCCGCTAGTTATGTGGCACAATCACAATAAACAGTGAGAACATTTCCGTTTAAATGAGCTAGCTTTGTCTGTCAGTAGGAATTAGGAAAACCTGTAAGAGTAGGCTATGTTTCAGACTTGGGAGTAGAAAAGAGGACAACCACTGGCAGCTTCCTCTCCAGAAATGTTTAACTGAGTTCAGTTTGCTTGCAGCGTCGAGAGGAGTGTGCAGTATCAACTAATAATGGAGAAACCAGGTATAATGAGTAAAACACAAGTTTCAAGATGATGCAATTCCAAAATAACTATTGAGTTTTATCTCAACAAGGACAGAGGCACATTTTTGGATTTTAAATATATATCACACAACACTGAAAATCCTCTGCCATTGCAAAATATTCATTTATTGAAAAACATATGTATTGCTGTGTTTTAATAAAATTGGTGGCTAAACAGGGGATGTTATACAATGTTCAATTTCGTCTCTACTATTTGCCAACGCATACATTCCCCTTAGGTCTGGGAGTGACTTCACACACAAGTTGCATTTGCCCAGTTGCATGTTGGGAAACTTGTTTGCAAAAAAAAAAAAAAGAAAAGAAAAAAAAGCCTGTATTTGCTGTCAAGTTCATAGAACATATCTGAAATATTTGAAAATAAAAAACAGCTTGGAAGTTGAAATACTTTGCTACTTGACATGCAATTCAATTAATTAAATATTTGCAAGCAGGCAATTCAGGACTAACGTTCATTTCCAGCTGCATAGAATCACCAAGACGGGCAATAAGGAAGACTTTGGATGTTAGTGACAAGATAGTTTCCTCTGTGCATATTAAAGTATATTTTGAATGATTAAAATATGCAGTAAAAAGCGGTTAATGCCTAACAAAACTTTCATTTGATTTTTTCTCCAAAAGCATCTGAATTTGATAAATTGTGTTAACTGCAACTCCATTTAATATTACTTAAAACCAAGAGGTCAGACAGGCAGCTTTCAGCTTTAAATTGAAATGGTGCCCCATGACCTGCAGGTGGTTTTTGCAATGATACGTAAGGCTGCTAATCATCTTTTGCCTTCTGTAAATCCAGTGGGGATTCACAGAGGACAGTGGGAATATCCAATTTTGTTCCATCTGAAAAGAAAAAAGAAAAAATTGATTTAAAAAATGATTGCTGTTCCCACTATGAGACTTCAGTATGTAGCAGTTTTTCCCTGCTGTGTGGTTGTGCTGTTTTCCCAGAAGATATCTAAAGTCAACACATGCTTTGCCAGCATGCACAAATGGCTGAAACACAAGCCAGGAGTGACCAGTGTCACTTTGTCTTTCTGTGTCACGACGGAAGCATTGTGCATTGTCTGCTACTGACTAAGCCTCTTCAAATCTCCCAATCCAATGAGGCAGTTTGGCCACAACCCAGAGCCCCAGATTTATCCCTAACCATTTGAGTTGGAAGAATCACACCAACTGTGCCTTAATACAGGCAGAAAATAACCAGCCTCCACGACAAACCCAATTTGTCACCGGGAGGAAGCAGATGGACAGTCGATCTGTTCATCACGGCCCAGATATGTCTTTATCTGGGCATTTTTACCGTGTTACTAGCTTATCTGACCGGTTCTTGTCATTCGCAGTTTGTTTATTATGAAAACATGCAGGCTATCTTGAGTTCCTCTGTTTTTTATCTGCTAGTGGATTTATGGGGAGCTTATGTCTTTTGTAAAGGACATCAGTATATTTGCAGAGTGTCTGTTTGCATTCATCCATCTTCTTTATTGATAATAAACATGATTCTCACCCTCAGCCTCCCTCGGTCCACCACACAGACTCATAAATAACTCACACAAGTGAACAGTGAGAGGTCTGCTAAAATATAAACATGACTTTCTGTCTTTTCCTGGCTCTTATGTTATTTTTAACTTGAATGGTGGTAAGATTGTGGGTCTTCCTTTTTGTGTATCTTTGTGCCTTGCTGACTTTTATCCTCCTTTGACATCCTCCCTTCTCCCCCCTACCTATTGTCATTGGAGCAGCGAGAAAGTGAATCTGAGGCAGAAGTTGAAAGACCCTCAAGTGTTTTTTCCCCCCATCATTATACAAATATGCAGACACAATTTTTGTAACCTCTACATGCATAGTACCTTGAAATAACTTAATAGCGCATGCATTTTTCCATTGTATAACTGCAGATGTTAGGTGTTTTGCTGGGATTTTATGAGGTAGACAAATATAAAAAGATATTTCTGGAGAAACAAAGGAAAAGCAGTTTATCAAATTTTGCACAAAAGAGAAAAATGACTTTTGTGATGGTGACAGCATCATGCTGTGGTTACGCTTTCCAGTTGGAAAACATTGTTTAATATACAACCAGAGTTACACATAAATTATGTAGATCTAAACATATGCATGGGTCCAGTCAAAGTTCGTACCTACTTCCAACAGAAAAAAAATTGATGGGTTCTACAAAATCCTGAATCAGTGGTACAGAATATAAATGAGGAAGGATTGCAGCAAAAGTGATGGCTAGGCTTCCTTAGATATGTAACTTTTTACAGATTTGCATTATCATTTGAATTTGACAGCATTACCTTACAACTAGGACCAAATTGTAATGTATTCAAGTGAATCTGAATCATTTTGATTCCAGTTATGCACTACTTTGTTTTGGCTAATCGCAGAAAATCCCAATAAAAGACATTGAAACTTGTGGCGGTACAGTTGACTATGAAGAGCACGGTTTTAATTGCTCTCCACAGTTTAGTAAAATTCACCAAAATAAATAAATAAACAAATAAACAAATAAGTAATAATAAAAACTAAAAGCTATAATGCATTTTAAAATGTTCTATTATGTTTCAGATACGCTATATTTTTGGTGTACTTGCATTTATATTTATCGATCAAAAATAACCAGGATAAGCACATTGCTGTCATAGCGTGACAGTGCATTTTAGTTTCTCACAAAGAATATGTTTGTGTCTGCGTGTGGGTGGGCACCCAGTTGCATGCATCATGCTGGATCTGAGTAATGGGTACACATTTTCATGCTGTTGTTGTATTTTCTCCTTTTCCTTTGTTTGACATGTAATCCATCCAAAAATGCAAAGCTGATCATCTCGAAATAACTTGATAATTCCCCCAAATATATTTAAAAAGCTCTAATCAGTAAATATTCGGCATCTTTTACATTGCGTCACTCTAGTATTATTTGGTTTAACGACTAATTGACCAAGTGGGTACCATTTAGAACAACAACACTCCCATCCTTTTAGTTTAATGGGAAAAGCTAATCACTGCAGCAGCCGCCAATGATGGCCAACAACATAAATACCCTTTTTATCCCTGTTGCATTTAAACGTATTGCCATCTCTAATTTGCCTCATCAGTGAGAAAAACCCATCCTACAGCATCTTGAAATTGAATTGTTGGTAAACATGATGCAGAGCTGCTGAGTGAGGCCCAGCTGACACTTGACACGAAGCTTTCTGTGGCGTTTAACGTTGTGGTGAATGGGAAGGAGATAAGCTGACGGGCAGGAAGAGCCCTCCTTTGATGCGATTAGTACAGTGGCAGACAGGGACTAGTGCTTTAGATTGATTAAAGTGTAATCCTGGTGGATAATCGTGCCTCCCGATGTGTCATGTGTGACCAGCAGCCTCATGCAGGACCCCCTATTTTCACCGTAGATGCATAATCACAAACAAACAAACAAACAAAGAGCAGCACCGATCACATGGGTCCTGATTCTTTCTTCATAGTATGTGATTCAGGTTTGTTATTATAATTTTCCTTGACCTTTGAGGAAAGTTATTTAGGAAAAAAAGAAAACTTATTATATAAAATGATCCCATCTGTGATCTAAAATCTTGAGGGTGTTTTGTTAAAAATGTTCAGCATGAAAAACATGAAATATTAGTTTATCTGAAGATGGAGGAACAATTTGTTATATTTTCACACATAATTTCTGTGTAAAATAGATTACACATAAGATATTTTCCATGTAATTGGATCTTCTCTGCTGGTTTTGATTTTATTCAAAACCTGTTTTCAGGTGCAGGCAGCCACAAGTAAAGGCAAAAATCTTATTTTTTTTATTGAGAATGATGATCCTATTAAATTAGACTGTACAGTTTAGCAGATAAATTAAACCACTTGTACTGGTTAAGTTGTGAATTAAACTAAGTAAAAGTAAGACAGTGAGTAAAATGTATTAATATAGCAACGATCACAGACAGTAAAAGTGCTTCACAAAGCCACAAACATAAAACCAAGACTATCAAACTTACATAAATGCCCACCCACAAATAGAAACAGACATATTCTTTAGCAGTCTAGTTAAAAACCTTTAGTCAACAGGACAAAGAATATTAAAAACTACAAACTCTAACTGTTTGATTGTTGTGTAGCAGTTGCAATCTGATCCTACAAGACTAATCGTTTCTTTGTTTTCGAGCTCAAAGGACATCTTAACAAATAATGACCAAGATAAGATAGTTTGCTTTTAAACTCACTCAATGAAACTTATCGCCCTCTCCAAGATTTCACCAAATTTGTTAGTGGTTGGAACGTTCTGAACTGGAAGAGAGATCAGCAACCAAATCCATGACTATCTACCAGGATACGATAGAAAACACAAATGTTGTAGTCATATAGCTGGTTGGTGATTTGTTTAGAAAAAGTATTTTTGAAGTGATCTATTTGGACAAGGGCAGGTGAGTGGATGAAGCATCTGTTTCTGTCTCTTTGAAGCCAGCTTTGACCCGGTGAATCAACAACACACAGCCTGCAGGGACAGTCAGCTGCTCAAACCACTGTTGTCCTACTGCTGACAGCTGCAGTGTCCAAAACATGGCTGTGCTAAAGAAAGAGAAACTGTAAGCTTGGTAAAATCTGTTATATTGTTATGATTGTGACTTAGCAAAATGAACATCTGTATTCATATATTAAGAACAAATCAAACCAGTGTCTGTCGCAGAAGTTAGGGAGTCAACAGGGATTTCTTACTGCTACAGAAATCCTAATCAAAATGTCACCTCTGCAGGTTGGTTATACTCAGTGTTATTATTTTGCAATACAGGAGAATCACTGGGTCTGTATTTTATTCCATTAGTGCTACATTTACTTTTATTTCGTTACAAACAGCTACAGTGTACAATTTTTTTTTAAATGTTGGAAGACGTGACATTGACAGAACTTGAACTGTGTCCTTTTGAGGTTTCGTCTCACAGCGTTCTGTTGCTCTTCAGCAGGAACAATTTGTTCTCAAAGGATCACAGGCTTCTCACAACATGTAGTTCATTTTCCTTCTGACTTTCGCTGAATTTGTGTTTTTATTAAGAGGCTGTCATGTTGAGGCAACACCAGGAAAGACCCAGAACTTGGTTGAGGGACAATTTCAGAATCCATTTTAATGGATGTATTGATGGCTAAGTAGGTTCTCTGTTCAGCTTTAAACATACTAATGTTTTACTATTACTTAGAACCCAGCTAACTTTGACCAGATTGCAAATCCTCTGTTTTCTTCTAATTAGTTTAGCAGATTAGATGGTTATGAATACTTAGAGACAGGTTAAAATGTTTAGTCTGATTGTGCAAATAGAAAACCTTCATTACTTTTTGCTACTTAAAACTACTGGAAAATTTTGTAATCATCTATAGAAATAGGAATAGGCATTGGCAGACATTTTGTCGTCCAATGTCTCATTTCGTCCTAAGACAGCTGACACGCTTAGTTGGCTCTCAAAGTTTTGAACGCACACAGCTTTTCACAGAAAATTCTCCTGTTTCAGTTTTAACCCCTCATAAGTGTATTCAAGTCATGACCACATTTCCTCTGCAGCCGAGGATTATCCAGAACCAGTGCTGAAATAGTTTGAGTAGAGACATGTTAAGATGCCAGAACTACACTGACGAAGCCACAACTTTCATTTTTTTTAGCAGTGCCACATGAGGCTATGTTATTGTAATACAGACTTGAAGGTATTTTGACAAGCTCCTGTAAAGTGATGTTCAGGTTTGTGCAAAAATGATCTGAAATTCCTGCAGGGATTACCTGCTGCATTCACACTCGGTTTCACTCGATTAGACCAGATGTCTTACATGGAAGCTGGCTGGTTAATCTGACGTGAGAAGCCATGAGGAAATGCTGTTTACATTTGCATTTTCAGCTGCCCTGCCACATGTGTGTGGAAAAGCTTTCAGTGCTCTGGTGCTTTGATGGACATTTCTTGAATTTATTTTGAGATCTAAAGCTATTTGGAAGAAACAAACAGAAAAGCTTGAATTGAAATCTTTAAGAAGCAGAAAACTATTTGCAACGAGTGACACACTGGTAAAATGTTGTTCTCATATTCTGAGCTTTTCATTTAGGTTTTTACTCCTTATTTTGTAGATTGTGTGTGACTGCAGCAAAATGGACCACATTAGTATTAAATGAAGCAAAAGACTTGTAGAATATTTGATTACATTTAGATGAGGATTGGTGTTACATGTACAAGCAACATTTACACAAAATTCAGGCAACAGCTTCATTAAGATCCTGTTTGATGTTGTGGAGTTGGTCATCAGTTTTCCTCACCCACATGTTGTAAATTGTTTCTCCTTCCTTTTGCTTAAGGATTTCATTAAAGCAGCGAAGGGCTTGTGGTCACATCCCATCCTGCAAGACAAAGGAGGGGTCAGCGGGGGGACAGGAAGGAAGTTAATCAGGAGAATAAAAGAGGGACTAGATATGGGTTGATGTGAGTGAGACCCAGTTCTTGAATTAAATGAATCATAAAAAACCTTTAAAGGTCATGGTTTGCATTGTAGCTCACAGAGATACTAAAGCCTGCTGGTGTCATTATGCAACCATATGTTACATATTACAGCTAAATAAAGCTCAAGGATGTCTCTTTGAGTGGCCTTTTATATTTTATATTTTGCTTCAGCACATTCTTCTAGGAGTGTCCAGTTCTGGATATTCTTGTGCTTGATACTAAGTCAAGTCAGTTTGATACGGTCACACAAAAACATGAAACAGCTTCATTATTGGTTTTTAATACATTGATTTCAATCAACACATACAGCTACAATTTTCAGTGAGTTCATGTCTTACTTTTGCTGATTATTGTTACAGCTTTCTTTATTTAGTCCAAGATCTAAGGGGCTTACTCTCGGTTTTGATAAATTGATAAATGTTGATAAATTGTTTACTAACATATTTCAGAGCACTTTTAATAGTGTGTGAACAAAACTTACAGCAGAAGTTCAGCATCAGGAATTTTGCACTTTGGGGACAATGAGCTCATAACTGAGATCGGACGAAAACATCCCCACTTGCTACATGACTGCTTAGAAGGATTTTCTTTGTTCTTTGCAACATTTTAATCGCTTCATGCGATTAAATAAATCTTTGGATGTAGATTTATTATCAACCCAGATAATAAAGCTGTTGCCACTGTTCTCTTAGTCCTTTAGCAGCCGAAAGGGTAGTTCTTTCACTGCAGCTGAGAAACAATCAACATTTTTATTCTTTCGTCTCGTACCACTCATCCGCCAAACAATAATAATAGGAACAAATGGGTTCTCTCGCTGCATCACCGCGACGAACTGAAGGTGAGGTTTAACTTCCCTCAGTGTGATTTTTCTAATAAACTCAGATCTGAAGGTTCTTTGATAGAAACTAATTCATTGCCTCCTCCACACCTACTCACACTTTGAAAACTGCTGACTCACTTTTTTTTTGGGGGGGGCGGGGGGGGATGATGATGCTCACTTTGTACCTGAACAACGATTTGCTCAAAGTAGCCATAATTCTCCCTCAGTGTTAACTGTGAAGAACTCACATGTGACATTTAGCTGCATGCAAGGATGCAGGTTCTGCATGACAAATCAATGTGTCACAGTGTTCTGTCTCTCATTCTATATGTGTCTCTTAGAATAGCTGCATAAGACATCTTCCCCTTTGTCTACATTATTTTTGATTGTTTATAGGGAAAGCCTGTTGATGGTTGCTCCTGGTGAAATGGTTCAGGACATTTTCTTGAATAAATGTTGCCATTTATAACTATGTCTATTAACGTGCAATAAAGATTTTTCTTCTGAAAATTGTTTAAAAATATAGATATAAAAACGTTGCAAAGATTTATAAATTGTGTGCCAAGTACTTTGTTCACTCTGTAACTTGTTTTTCTAAATCCAAATTATTCAATATGATTCCCAGATCTTGTGTTTCACTAATTCTTAACTTTTTTCTATGAAATAACCTGCTTAGAGCTGCATTATTGTGTTACTGACAACCTCACTCACTTCCAGTGCAAACTTGATCTTCCTTTTGTTAAATTCTGAATTCTTTTAAAATGTGAAAAGCTCACAAAAAAGGCAGTAAGCTACACAAAAAATGTCAGTAAGACCAAGTGAAACTCAAGGATGTATTTGTTTCAGTATTAGTGGAATCATTTTGTCCAAGTGTGATTTTGAAATTTAAATAACTACTGAAAGGTAAATAATGCGGGAGGAAAAAAATCTGAAATGTCACAAGCAGACACTCTATTAATTCTTGCTATGCAGTTTAATTGAAATTTAGTAAAGTGTCACCGTGAAGCCGTGACACCTTTTGGCTTTGATTTATTAAATTGACTTCTAATGGTTCTCCTGATGTTTTGGAATTCAGTCAGTTTTTGACTATATTCTGTTATTAACAATAAAAAAGAAAAGATTCTCACTTTACAAAATTCTTCACAAACTGGTGAAATTCAGTGGGTTGACAGGATCATATGTGTATGATGAAGACAAATGAGAAAAGGCAAATTTTCAGTTTTTTAATCACAGTTGTGGGCGTAGAAAGAAAGTGGAGGCATAAATTAGAGCTTAGAGAAATCAAGGACAAGTGTGACCAAAAATCAGAAAAGACAGCGTAAGAAGAAGCATTTATCTGATCGAATTATGCTTCAAGAGCCTGATTTAATCAACTGAAAGAGGAGATTATTTTTTGAAGAACAGGGAATTTATGGTTACCTATCAGAACACAACTTTTATGTGAAGGAATGTATGGATGTTCATTTCTCAAAATATTAAACAATTAATGACTGAATTACTGATATAAACAACCATGAGAACAGTTCTTCCCTAAGCTGCAGGCATGCTTAATACAAAGATTTATTTTTTGTGTCATTGTTTTTCTCTAATGTATTTAATTAATTTATTTATTAATTTTATCACCTTTTCTCAATAATAATTTCCTGGTATTCTTGGACGTATTAAATCAAATTTAGTCATGCTGAAACATATGTCCTTTTTTATATATTGGAAAGAATATGTTTTTTTTTTCTTCAATTTATAATGTTTAGCAGTGAGCCATTAGCAGAGAAATCAAGAAGCCTTTGCATTAGCAATAACATGTCCTCAGCCAGATCAGAGGGTTCCCCGAACGCAGCCAGATTTTCTCAGATCACAGCCTGTTCTCTTCCCATTTTGGAGCCTCCTATTACTGTCTCTTCTTGGAAAGCAATTCATTTTCTTCTGAGGTGCCAGGACTCCTTAATTTAAATTGTAAAAATTGTCCTTTCCTTATATAGAGAAATCTATTTTTCATCATGCAGTATCCTGGCTAAAGCAGGTGCATTGTGTCCCTTTGCTGACATTTGCATAGCGCGTCGACAAAATGTATCTTGCACCCTCATCCAGCCTTACTTTTGTAGTATTTTTAATTAGTCATTTATTCACACTCCCTCATCTGTCATGCACATCTTTTAGAAACGTCTGAGCTGCCCCTAAGGAGTGTAACTGCCTCAAGTCTGCCAACAAGCGAGTGCTTTATGCTCCCTAACCAAAGCCACTTTTTAAAACTGAGTTCCTTTCAGGCCAAGCTACTCAGAATTCAGAGTTTAAATGCTTCATTAGGCACTCATTTCCTTACTAAGATGCAGGTTCATTCCATTAACTTAGAATAAAGTATAAAATATAATGTATTTTTAGATTACAAGTAAAATTCATATCATTGGACATCAAGTAATATATTTCAATCATTTGTTTGTGTTGGTTTTGATAATTTTGGAGGTGCTGTATCCAAATATGTCAATGGATAATTTAGTTGAAGGACGAACTGTGGTAAAAAAGATGGAAAAAACAGCAGGGAGGCACATCAAGTGTTATGGGGAATTGCTCAAGGTGTAGGCTGTAACTGTAGTCAGTACATCAGCAGCTGCAACACAGGCAGGTAACCAGGAAATTAGATGACAATTGCAGATGCTTGCATCATAGAGGCAATTCACAAAGAAGACAAAACCAAAAGTGAATACATAAGCAATTTATCATGGAGACTGAAAATCATCAAAGCTTGTCATGATGATGGGCATCAACATTAGCATATTGCTGTGCAGTAACACTGTTCAATCAGTAGCTGCAATGCAGCATCTGGAAAGTAGGTGGTGTGAACACACACACACACACACACATGTGCGTGTGCGCACACATTAACCACACACACAGTCAGCCACAACATTTTACCAACATTTTTGAAAGTCACATGCTACATTGTAATTGTGAAGCAAGCATAACTCTACTGCAGAGAGAGCTTTTCTCCTATAGAAGAACCAAACCAGGATATATTTTCCCTGAGATGTGGAGCCATTTCTGCTTGATTTACAGACGTCTCAGCCTGTCAAACACCTTCACCTCAAGGAAGCTGCTCCCCGTTTGCCCAAATTGTGTTTGTCTCCAAACAACAGACAAGATGACAGTCAGTAACGCAATCACCCCTATGGTACAAACAATCATAAAAGGTGAAAAAAAGGGTAACGTATAGTGTATTTTTTTAGGTTCTCTTCCAAAATACACCATATACTGCAATCATCAAGAGAGATACATTTTCTGGTGAACAATTTTACAGAGTTGTGTGTGTTGAAATTTCTTTTTGTCCTCTTCTATTTGTCTCCCACTGAACCAAAATGAATGGATCTTTCCAAAGAGAGAGAGTCTATTTCAGGGAGATGGTAATTTTGGAAGCCTTGGAAACAAAAACCAGCCTTAAAGAGCAGTGTGTTTCAGTCAGCCTGTCTGCTCAGTCTTGATTTACTGACATACATTTGAGGTAGTGGTGGCTCAGAAAGAAGAGAAAACACTTCTTTCAGTGTAGCTGTAGGTAAAATATAGAATGGAAAGCTGTGTTTTTAGTCGTCCCCCACCAATCGGTTCTCCACAGTGGCTTTCTTGTTATATTCACACATTTGGTAAAGTTGTAGTAATGTCTCAAACTTTAGTTGGTTAGGGCAAGTCTTCTTTTCTATAACCCTAAACAAACGTTTGCTAGTTGATTCTTAAAAAATGTTTTCTCTAATTCTTGGAATTTAACGAGCCTCTCATGTTATGGGTCACCCAGCTGTACATCTATAAGTGAACAACATCATTACATTGGGAATCTGTCTCAAATGTGGTCTTTCAGGTACTGTGTAGGGCTTATGGCTAAAAGCAGAAATTTACATACACATTTTTGTGTTAATTTACAAACTATAAAAGTCTTGGTGTTTTTGGAGTAATGGCTTCTTTCTGAGTGGCTTTTCAGCCTATCATTATACTGTATATGATACTTGCTTCACTTTGGATAATGAAGCTTTTAAATTTGAACAAAATCCTACAGCCAGTTCTTTGCTTGTGCAGGAGTCACATTTCCTTTGCAGTAGTTCTTTGTTTTTTTAAGCCTGGTTCCCACATTCGACTGAAGCATTACAAGGCCTCTGAGTCTGTACATTAATGTGTGTGAAATTGATTATATACATAAGAAAGTGGAGTAAAGAGAGAACAAAAGTGACCTTGGTAAACCTTTCTATCTCTTCGTCTTATTTCCTTTGTAGAGCAAAGAGTGAACAATGAGAGGAGAGGGGAAGGATTTTATTTGATATCCTTCCCGTACTCAGGGAATACTCCCTCATTCCTCTTTCAGTCCAACTATCTCTGTGTCTTTTTTTGGGTCAGAGCTGGATAAAAGCTGCCCTTGGAATTAATGGCTGGCTTCATGGCTGCTAATAACAAGCATTCACTTATATGTCTAAGACTCAGATGAACTTTACCACACAAAATGAGCCTTTATTGATGTCAGTCGAGGAAAAATCACACAGAGATTAGTGCACACAATGTCAGCATCATGGGTCCTAGAAATATAGTGCAATTTGAACCAGAGTTATGCTGCATCAAATTTTAAAAAAGCAATTACCTACTCATGTTAGGTACTGGAATCATTAGATAAGCTCATCTGATGGCTATTTTTAGTCCCTTTCCTACACAGATGAGCCCTATTCGTAAATGTTGGTGGGGTATGAGTTGCCTGTCCTACTTGCCTGTTAAAACACAACTATCAAGAGAGCTTTTTCTCAAATTTGTCCAGCAATCTTTAAAAGTCAGCCACGCCACTCACAACTTTATGAACATGCACCCTTTTACCATATGTTTAATCCGTATAAAGATTATGCAGACCCTCAAAGTTTTTTTTAAAGATGATTAAACCTCTTTTGGAGACTATGCAGAATATTTTACTGCTGATGCAATTTAAAAATAAAAAAGCAAACAAAGCTTTTGTTAATGTTATAATTAGATGATCAGAAAGATGCAACATTGCATCTGTTCTTTTTTGCTATAATACTTACATTTTCTATCATCTATAGCTGCTATTATTCAAGAAGGGTGAGATTAAAGCCATAGAATGTAAAGACAATCGGCAAGTAAAAGTATTAAAGAGCCTAGTGGAAAACAATGAGTTCCTAGGTTATTTTATTGGGTCAGGATTTATATTGACATCAGGATTATAGATTTAAAGAAAAACAGATATTTTTATATCACTTCAGTGCATATTTATGACCTAAAAACTGCAATAAAAAGCAGAGAAACCCATCTAAAAACAGCTTCTAAAAATGAATGCATGAACACTAAACATGTCTCCAGGCAGGTTGAATATCTACTATTATTATGACAAATTGTTTAGTCCCTCTAGATTGCTAAAATGATCACATTTTTAGATACTGTGTTTCATTTAATTATTGTGACTTTATTTATGGCCTTATCGTGTTTGATCACACTATAGCAGAGCAGAAACTGTGAGCAAACTTGTGTTTATACCATCTGTCTACAACAGATTAAGATGTTATTTGTTCCAGAGCTGAGCAGAATGAAGCTTTAAAAATGTTTGTACAGTAAGTTTATTCAGTTTTGCTCCACTAATTAGGGCAGAGGAAGGACAAGAAGTCAAACTTAAATGCCTTACAACCAGATTTCTGACTTCTAACAGGTTTTTTGCTTTAAAGGAACCTGCAGTCATTTTCTAAAATTATGCCCTTACAAATTTCTCTACGTTTGTTTCCAAATATAGATAGAATGTTGGATGATGTTTAATTGGCATTAAACATCAGCAAGCAAAATAAGCCAGTTTTTGTGAGATTTACACACAATATTGTAGACAGATTTAGAAAAGTAATTAGTGACAGAAAATGAGCAGGCTGTCTCCATTTGCTCACAGTGGATTCATGCCAAGTTCAAAAATAAGTGACATCTCAGAAGGATTATTTGTAAAGGATGTTTGATTTACCTGTTGACTAATTCATAACTATTAATACCACAGCAAAGAATTAGATATGACCCATGACTTTGGTGGCATATGGGAAGCAAAGCAGCTTTTTTTTTTTTTTTTTTGTAAATTGTGATCCTCTTTTCATCCTAAGGTTCAGTTTATTGCTTGGCTCAGGCATGAGGAAAAACCCGACCCCATCCCCCTTTAAAGATAGAAAATTTTAATCCTTAAGAGACTCTGTTCTACTAAATTACAGCTTATGTTGACTGTGCAAAGTGTTGAGCTATCTCCAATGCCCATGTTGACATGAAATTTGCCCCAGAGTCTCTAAAAGAGTTAAAGAAGGTGTAATTTATCTTACACAATGAAAAGTCAAAAGCCAAGTTATTGACATAAAATTTGGGGCGTTAAAAAATGTATCAGCTTGAACTCAAAGTGATTTAATTTTGTAATAGAAATAGTTGCAACTGTAAAAATCCTAAGTTAAATCAACAATAGATAAAGACAATTTTGTCATGCTCCATTATTGTATTACTTGCTTCTTTAAAGAAATATGTGGTATTGAATAGACTAATACAGAAACAGAAAATTAAAAAGGTTCTGGAAAAAAACAAACAAAAAATGGTAACACTTTATTTGAAGGGGGGTGAATAAGACCGACATGACACTGTCATAAACATGACATAACAATTGTCATGAACATGAATAAGACTTCATGAGTATTTATGACTGTTGTCATAAAGTGTCATTCAGTAAATTATGAAACTTTTAATACAAAGTTGACATTTTAAATGTCTCTGTTATGACAACTTGGCATTAACCAAGAAATCATTACTGATATAAATTTGTTTTAAAAGTATCATTGATTGCACTTTAACAATTAGGTAACTTTATGTTATTAAAGGTAAAGTTTAAACAGTAATGATTTATTGGTTAATGTCAATTTGTCATAACAAAGACATTTAGAATAATGTCAACTTTGTATTAAAAGTGTCATAATTTACTGAATGACGCTTTATGACAACAGTCATAACTATTCATGTTCATGACAGGAGGTACGTCATGTTTATGACAGTGTCATGTCAGTCTTATTCACCCCCTTCAAATAAAGTGTTACAAAAAAACATATTAAATCATTTTTTTTCCAATTGTGGGATCAGATATTGATTATTTTCTTTAGTGCTAAAGCAGTGCTTGAAATGCTAGGTGTGTTGCAGTCCTAATGGTAGAACTAAATAAAAGTAGTTAAAAAGCACTTAAACTTTGCTTAGTTAAAATAACTGCATAGACTGGATCCAAAAGAATACCAGTGAAAGAAAGCAGCACACTTCTCAAAGAAAATGATCAAGAATACACATTCAAAAGCCCCTTTGAAATTCCCTGAAAAAAATTACAGGCTGACATCTAGACTAATGACATAGCTGGTAGTGAGATGGGGGAAGATGGCACTGCTGTCGATGTAAGTGTTCAATAATGAACATTTCCACATTTTCACATAGACTGTTATTTCCTCTCTCTGCCCACTTTAGCAGTTGATTATTTTCATCCAAAGCAGTGGCAGATTTTTACTTTTAATACAAGCTCAAATCTATTCATTTTCCTTATATGTCATGTGTCACATTATTCTTCTGTTCTTCAACCTACAACTAGACAAGAACCAGAATGAGATTCTCACTGCATGATTTATTTGAAAGAAAGTATTATGGTTTTGCTGTATTAAGGCAAACATTTAAACCAAAAATGGAAAACTTAATATAATTTACCAACATCTATTTCTTCTGATGTTATACGTTTTCATTTCTGCTAATGTTACAACATTTGATTATCAGTTTGATTTTGATAGAAATACTTCAACAAAAAGACTTAATGAATGGCTGATACATTAATAAATGTGCTTATTGTATAAAGAGTCTATCTTTTTCTGTAGATTTGTCCTTTTTGAAAGTAATGAGAAAGTGTAGCTGACTACACTTTCAGTCACGTCTTTCTGTTATGTGACTGGCAGGGTACAGGAACAAGTGGGGGAGGGGCATAAAATGAGAGAAATACTGCTAACTCTGTCATTAAATGTACTTTAAAGCATCGAATCAGAATGACTGGATTAGTCACAGATTCCAAGATTTTCTTGTAAACAAGCACTATGCCCAAATGCTTGTCTTATGAGTCAACAAGTAAATCTGAAAGACACTCCTCTGTCTGTTTTTCCCTCTTTTTTGTTTCTCTGATCTCTGTCACCTCATTAATAGCAGGAAAGCTTCCTTTTTTTATGGACATCCTGCTGACTATTTTCCTCATTTAGTCCTTCTGCCTGTAGCACACTGAAGTATTTAGTGTACATCTCAGGGCAGCTCGACATATGAAGGAAGGAGAAAATAATCAAATAACACACAGGTAAAGAGTTTAACCCTGACCTATTGCTTTTTAGCCATGGGCAGCTGTTGCTCTACAATGCCTCCACTTTAGTTGTACTTCTTCCAGATGAGTTTGACTCTGAGGCTTTTTTTTGAAGATAGGGAACCACAGAGAGTGTCAGGATAGATAAGAGTGTGGGTGGAACATGCACAGAGGGCTGTTAGCCAAATCTGAGTCTTTGCATCATTGTAGAAAACTCAGTGTGCTCCAGAGTAAATCCCTCCTTTTCCCACTGTCCCCTTTTCTTATTTGGAAAATTCTCAGTATCTTTTCTGCATGTATCAAAATATAAAATGTACATTTAAAATGTTATCATTATTCTTATTTGCCTGTAGTTGGATAAAGACCAAGAACAAATTCCCACACAAGACAGTTTGTTTACCCAAAGAAGTTATTTCTATTGTTGTCGGCCATTATACAAATCCCCAAAGACATCCTTGACATGTGCTCCCAATTTTCCACATTTAGAGCGTTTTGCTTGAATTATGAAGATTTACAAAGTTGTATTTGGATTTCCATTTTTAACTCAAAGGAAAACATTGAAACACCACAAGGTTCTCCTGAGGGGCGTTAAAGCTGGATCTGGGCTCCTGCAGGCTTTAAAATAGGATTATCTGTTTAAACCAATATTTGTCTTTGTATCTTTTAAGCCTCGTGTCTAATTTCTTTTAGCTTCTTTGATCGCAATCATTCCAATGTGTTGTCCCATCAAATATTTTCTCTTACAACATGAGAAACCTCCCATTATTACCTACATACGGGAGAATCTCTGGGAATTGTTCAGACAAGGCTGTGACCCCTTGGTAGCTTCCCGTGAGAATCAACATGCTGCATTTGCAGAGAGTTGAGATAGAAATACCACTGTTCATTACTTGTACTGTTTGAGTTCAAACTCATGTTTTTAAAATGAGTAATCCCTTTAACATTTAAAGACATCGGAAAACACAACCCAAATTTTTTTCATTTAATTATTGACTGATACACAATCACACAGATAACAGACAAAAGCAGTCTAGGGTTATTTAGGGTTTTAAAAATATCCTGAGAATTGGGAAAAGCTGGCTTTGGTACTACCAGGAGTGACTGATTGAGTAGAAACAGGTTTGCACATTGGCATCAAGAGACAGTTTAAAATACCTGGCAAGTTACGATCAAAATATGCTAAAGCAGATGTGGGAGATAAAAAAAAATATTAGGGCTTGATCAAAATAAATAGTTGATCACTTACAAAAGTATTCATATCTATTAACCTTTACTACATTTTACTACATTTCACTATTGACCAACCACAGAGCTTTCATGAGCTTGATAAACACAAAGTAGTGCATAACTGGGAAATGGAGGGAAATTTATTATTATTATTATTATTATTATTATTATTATTATTATTTTACAAATAAGAATCTGAAAAGTGTGGCATGCATTTTCCCGAATTTCCGTTTGGGTGGAGAGTGTCCTTGAACAGCATTTTTTGAGTCTTGCATCAGATTCTCAGTTAAACTAAAGTCCTCCTTTATGCTGTTCTAACACATAGAAATGCTATGATTAAAGCTATCACATTGTAGCTTCTGTTGTTTGTTTGAGATTGTTGTCCTGCTAAAGCATGAATTTTCCCCCAAGGCTAAAGTCTTATGCAGCCTCTGGCAGATTTTTTTTCCTGTACTGCCCTGGATTTTGCCACAACAGGAATAAAAACCATGTAGTTTTCCCTTCTATGCAGTGGTTTTAGATCAATATCTTCCCTCAGGGTGTTTTTGGTTCAGATGGTTTGAATGTAATGCACTGGTGTCGACCATTTGCTTCTCCTCCTACATTTGTGACAATTATTTACTCCTCCTAAAATAAGATGAAAACTGGCATGTGATATTTTCCACTTTTCATCTGATTTAGTCACTTTGTATTCAGAGTTCTGTTATTCTGCTATCTTGCTATCTTATATCCTGTGGAGACGATTTTTAATTTGACTTGTGATCAAAGCTATGGCTTCACTGGATTTGAGATTTAGTCATGGTCTGGAAAAACGCAATAAAATGCAAACAGAGAGATAGGAATACATAAAATGGTGCTCTTCCTTCACAAGACCAGCGCAATAAATTTGAAGAAGACCCTATGCCCATGTTTCTCTACATTCTTTGTGATTGTGAGTGAGATCAAGGTCTGCCTGCGGTTGCCCACAGATCTGGGCACAGATCAGCCCTGCAGGAGCTGACCTGAGAGACGAGTGCAGACAGATTTTACCCAAACATAACGATGAAACTTATCTAATCTGTCTGTGTATTCTAATTACTTTTCTTAGTTTTGGTGTATATCTGCTATTCTGTATACTATGAAACTAGATTACCATCTTTATAAGTGAGGGAATTTATAGAACAAGTGATTCATACACTTTCTTTATAATTACAGACAGACAGACTAAATCTACTGTAATCCCATATCTACCAATGCCTCCTGTCTTGTCTGATCTCAATTAAAACTGAGCATGTTGTGACTATTTTGTTATTGTGTATATTGAATATTCACGTCTTCCTCCTTTAGCAGTTTAGCAGGAATAAAATCAATATCATATCAGTTTTTTGACAAAAAAGGTAACAAAATAAATTGTCTTTTCATTAAATACAGTATCTTCCAAAACTACTACACCTGTGTAACATATCTGTATATATTTAGCTCTGTTACAAACTTACTCCAATTAGATTTATGTGACAGATCAAGGTGGAATGTAGTACAAAATTGTGTGGTGGAGGATATACTCAATGTTCTTTGTACTCATATTAGCCCTGCTGATTACATTTTCTGACTGTAAAAAGTGTTAATGTTGTTATGAGCATAATTGCAATGCAATTTTTTTTTCACATGTTGGTAAAGTAAGGTAAGGCAATTTTATTTATATAGCACATTTTTGGCGGTTGGCTATCTAAGCTGCACTCACACATGGTTATTGTAGTGTGTGGGTTGTGGTCAGTGTTCTAGGACAGTGGTCCCCAACCTTTTCACTACCGCGGACCGGTCAAGACTTGGAAAATGTTGCTGCGGACCGAGGAGTGGATGGGGGTCGTGATCCATCAGATGAGGCTTCCGCATGTTGGTGTTCCCAATAAATCCTGAATATACTGAATTTCTGTTGTCTTGGCCCTTTTATCGCAGCTTGTGGGGTTTTCCCTGACTGGGAATGAGAAAACAACCTGTTGAATGTGACAGGTAGCCAATCAGAAAGCGCAGTGACGTAAGAACAGAGGGGAATCCCAAACAGCTGACATAACTGAGAGTCCGGTGGATATCGGAGATGATATGTGGAAATGTTTATTATTAAATCTAAAGGTCATTATTTATGTTTATTCAGTTAAAAATGTTAACTATGAAAAAACACAGTCACCTCCAAATCATAGAGCAGCAAATAGAGCGGCTGCTCCCGTCGTCTTTTATCCACTGCCTTTTATTTTTGTTACCTCTTTTATCTCTTAAAATGACTCCACAAACTATCACCATTATTTCTACTGTACATCGTCATCAGTGTTTGGTTATTCTAAATTCCCGCTATGTTGGGGGTTTTGTGGATTTTCCTCTGGAATCGATGTTCATGATGGAATCGGTTCGTGTTGCTCCTGCCTTGGACACATGAACCGATCAAACCTGTTGGACTTTTATCAGCTCTGTGGTCACAGAGGTTTGGAGGATCAGCCAACAATTCTTAAATCTTTCCGCTAAACCAGACTTAAGAAGCTCTCATCTCCTCTCGACCACTACCCAAACGCTCTCTGACTCTGGTCACGGTAACGTTTACATATCCCTTCACAATAAGATACAGATGCGCCACATGAAAACTTTAACTCACGATAATGACTAATGGGAGCCCTGAGCTTGTTTCTCTGCAACGAGACGGTCCAATCAAAGTGATGGGAGACAATGACACCCGAAGTGTTGCTTATGTCCACAGCCTGCTTAGTCTCTATGTGGCTAAGCAGCTTGAAGCTTCATTGCCTCATTAGCAGCCGGTCGCCGCATGTTACGCAGAGCTGCTTGTAATGTGGGACTCACCTACCGGTCCGGGATAAATCCATCCTCCTGTCTCTCTGGGCCTTTTTCCCTTCAAAGAAACTTTTCAGACAGCTGATCTGTTTCTTACTCATTTTGCTGCTTGTGGCTCAGTGTTGGCGCCACGTAACCGAGAAAATCCGGTTAAAGAATTTTCAAAATAAAAGATCCTCCAGACCCAAATAATACATAAAACGGAAATATTTAATTATTTCTTGTGCGGCCCGGTATCAATTGGTCCACGGACCGGTACCGGTCCATGGACCGGGGGTTGGAGACCACTGTTCTAGGATATCTCATATGACAGGACAAACCATGTAATCATGTACTTTATTTGTAATCCCCCCATCCCCACAATTCCTAAAGCCTTAAAATAAAATATATGTTTTATTGTATTAGGAAACTGCACTGCAACAATTGCTGCTGATCTTTGGAGAGTTTTTTTTCTACCTTGCTTGCTTTACCCCTCGCAGTATTTAGTGGCGAGATAAACTCTGGCTGGCACATTTCACTAAGGCATGACTGAAATATCATGCTCTTAATTTCCGTATTTCACACTGTGTTTAACAGGCTTGTTAATGAACCTCAAAAAGAAATTGCTTGTTTTATGGATTTCAGTTTTGCAGTTGCTTTGCCATTGCTGATTTGTTCTCTCTCTGTCATATTGACCGTGAACTCACACTGTTTGAAATACTTCAAATCATTTTCACTTGTGCAGTGAGGTGTGTGCTGCGGTTAGCCTTGAGGGCGTCTGTTTCAACGTATAAACAGTCGTTTCCCTACCTGAAAGCATTATCAGTAACTGGGCTTCCTCAGGATGTCTGCCAGTCACCCAACAGCAATACAAACACACCTTGGAAATCCCTGGTTGGGACTTTATTCCACTGTTAATATGTTTGTTCTAAGGTATATATTTTTATCAATATTCCTTACCACAGTTGAATGTTGTGAATTAATACAAAGATTAGTGTATTTCCAGCGTATTTAATTATGGTTTTATGTGAAAAATAAAGTACAATTGCAAAGTGGAATATTTTTGCACTGTTTCTGGCTAGAAACAAATGTCTGAGCTTAGCCAACTGTCAAAATGTCAGGAGTGGTGTGTCAAGTAAGTCCTAGATTATTTTTGACAATCTTTTGAAACGTGTTTAGCTCGACTTGTTCTGTGGCTTATTCTTGTTATAAACAAAGTAAATTCACCCTAAAACAGAACTACAAGAGGCCAGAGAGAAGATTTTTCGTGTGTGGAAGTATTAGCATCTTCCAGCAACACTTTGTCCAAAATGGTGGCTGGTGAATTATATTCTTGTATTTTTCCTCTATGTATTTGCTTTTCTGGAAAAACTCAAATCAGAGCAGAGAAAGAAAGGGGGAAAAATGCAGCTCACATTCTTTTTGTTTGGCTTCATGGGGTGTGATGTGGTCGGCTGGCGTTGCCGGGTCAGGTTGAGACTATATATGGTCTTGAACTCCAGACTGTGTGTACTTAAGCACTGATGCATTGCTTTAATTACACATACATTCAACATACTTTATAAACATAAAAAGAATGTGGCTGGTTTTACATTAATACTTCGTTTCAAGATCCCTTAAAACAACATACTTGATTTATAATGTAAATCTTCGCTTTGATCAATAAATCCTCTGTAACTCATTGAAAGAATGGCATGTCTAAACACTAATCTTTGGTGCAAGATATGATTTATGACTAAAATCAAAGCAAAATGTGGTCTCTTAAATAATTACATCACTGTATGAAATACAAGCCATTGCCAAAGGAAATATAGCTTAAATTCAGTTGAATAGTTGTTAATTGTGACTTTAATGATTTTATCATTATGAGAAATATCATCTCACTTTTTCTCCTGTGCCCCCCCAGTGGTTTCCAAACATTTTCTGGGCCCCCCCTATGGATTACAAATAGCTGTCTGATTGATCGACGTGTGAGGGGGGGAGTGGAGGGGTAGAGAGGATTCTTAGAGACTCCCTGTCTGTAAGAACGGTTGGTGTGGGGGGGGGGCACAACGTTTTGGGGGCAAAATGAAGGTACATAGCTGAACATAGACAACATCGGTAGCCTACAGGCTACTTGTTAAGCTTATGGTGCTGTATTGATATTAGCCAAGTCATCTTTTAGCTAACTTTATCTGGATCCAGCAACTTTACTCAACTTATTCGGTAAGTTTGGGGAAAAATTGCGAAAGGTTCTTTGCGTTTTGCTGGTTTGCTATCATGATTCAAACACACCTGCGTAGCTCCGCACAGCAGCAGCAGGTCTCCTTCACAGGTGTAAACCCAGCAGGAGCGTTGTAGCTCTCATGTTGCGTTTAAAGGCAGCTCGGAAAAACAAGTTACCACATGTTAACAACGGATTAAACAGTTTTAACTGCTGATAAAAGTAACAGAGGACACAGATATGGGAAGTGAGGAAGCCTCTATCAAATTGACATAGGAATAACAGAGAGTTGGCCATTCTAAGGTAAAAACCGAGCGCATACAGCGTTCGTGTTTTTTTTTTTTTTTCATTCAGATGGCTTCGTTCCCCCCCTCCAGCCCCTTGCATTGGCACGGTGCCCCCATAGGGGGTGCGCCCCACAGTTTGGGAAACTCTGGTCTACAATATTTTCCTTTGACTGGACTGCAACTAATTTTGGCAAAACAGTGACAAAAAAAATTTACATTTCCTATCAGCACAAATATGTTTTATAATTTTTCAAATGTCTTGTAAAAATGTAGCAATAACACAAAAAATAAGTTTAGCTGTTTTAGCAGATTAGCAGCAGTTTTCACAACATTCTCATCAAAATGAGATTTCATTTTTATGTCTGACCTATGCCTAGAAAATAGTCAGTGATGACTACCCTAGTGGGAGTTCTGCTATTTTATGTTTTCACACTTATACACATAGGTTTGGGGTGCCAGACTTTGCACCACACAGCTTGTTATTTTAACATTTCAGCACTGGTATTTTTTCCAAGGCAGGAAGACAGACTAATGATGCAAAGTACACTTTGTTTCTTACAGTATATTGCTGTCTTATTCATGTTTGATTCCTTGGACTGAACCCTCTTTTCTTAATGATGGCATACCAGAAATTATTTTCACCAGATGTGAAAAATGTTTGCTTTATTCAAATGAGACTTTGGGAGGTTTTTTATGGGAAAATCAATCAATATAATCTGAGAGATTTCCTGTATGTTAATGCATTTCAATTTTGATTTAAAGACCGCAAAAATACCAAAACATGGACACACACCCAGTCTGACAGGGCAAACAAGGAGAGCATTAATCATAGGAGCATACTGTGAATATTGTTAAATTTTAGGGGAAGATGAAGATAAATACTGTATCAAGCAATATGATAAGAAAACATGTGGAATCCCAGTTTCCAACAGAAAAATGACCCTAAGCATACAGCCAGAACTGCAATGGTTAGTTTACAACTATGCACATTTATTGCCATACTGGTACAGTTAAGGGTCAGTTACTCACTGAAAAAGCCCAGTGTCTTTTTTGTTGAATAGTTCATCTGGGTTGGAGGAAAATAAACTTTTGTTCTTATATATATGAAAAACAATTTACTTACATGAACAATCATGAATATTCGGCAGTTTCTGCCTGGAAAGACTAAAACGTTGCATCAGCATGTAATTTTTTTATTTTCTCCTTTTCTCTTTGTGTCCAGTCACTTAAACTAAGTTAATGCAAATGTACCAGCTGCTCATTTTGTGTCTGGAGATGTTCTGAAAGGCTGAACTAATTTTAGTTTGAGGAGACTTACTGGAACAAGTTTCTGTTGAAGGTGCATGTGAACCACCTCTACTAGTTTGGGACAAGTGCCTAAATTAAGATAATATTCATTAGAGCATCTTCTTATCCTTGTTTCTTGACTTTGTATAGAAAAGGTATTCTAATGATTGTCCTTCTCATGACATCTTATTAATTTAATTAATAATTGATTTAGAAGCACATATGTGAGATTGTTAAAGAGTGTATTACCTTAACATTTACATAAAAACACCAAACAGTGATGGAACTGCAGAGGTCTGGAGGGTCTCGGTGGGATCTGATCCCACCTGACAAGAGGAGGCTCATGTGATCTGCTAAAGAGCTTAAACCCCCACGGCCTCATGACACCCTCCTTCAACCCACTGATTTAGATGAAAACATGAAGGCTGATTTTTGCAGCGTTGGAGATTTACGCAGACGAGAGGATTCAGCCACAGAATCTGTCAACGTTGTCTCAGATTATTGTTCGGCTTCAGTTTCATCTTTGTGAATAAAATCCCTTTAGAAAAATGATTTATTCTATATAAAAACAATATTTGTGCAGTACACTTTAAAAGGTTAAATTGAATTTAGTCTATTGACAGTGTTGATTCACCACAACTGTAATCCCAAAACCAGTCTATGCTTTGAACTGCCTCAATACTGAAAATGTGCAATACTGAAAAAACGATCTTTACATTTAGAATAAAACAAACTCATGTTGACCACAGTTTGCCTGGCCATATACCACAGTCAGATTTTTAATTTCTCATGCTATTTAATTTTATTGTTTTTATAAACAACATATACCCGTACAACAAACTGACTTCCACATGTATTAGTCTCACATGAAGGTGTGGCAGGAGTGTTGGTTTACAGAATGGAGCATGGATAAGTATACAGTGAGCACTCAACGTCAGATTATTTGAATTTCTTGTGTATTTTTACTCACATTTAAAGCATGTTTGTGCTCAGTGCGGCCACAGGAACATCCCTCGGCCGAATGGAAGCAGGTTGCATTGGTTTCTGGAGAATTTTCCAACAAAAGTGAATGGAGGTGGTTTGATGCAAAACCTTTTTCCTTTGTCTTGAGGCTTGTTGCTTGCTACTATTTTCATGCTAAATTCAGAATATATGATTTTTTGTATTTTTATAATTGTAAAGTCACTGAAAAGGAAATGCAATTCTATTTACAACAGTGTTATTGTAAATGTGTGTTAAAGCACATTGTCAGCATATTTTCTTAAGTACACAGGCACATATCAAAAAATGAAACTTCATAGAAGATAAAGTCTCAAATAAGTAATACCTTTTTTACATAGTTTATGTTAAGTTGTTCCACTTGTGTGTGATTTACAACAGTGGACAAAGTAAATAGAAATGTAACCTTTTATTACGGTTTGGTTTTTTGCTAATTCACACCTGTAGTCCCTTGACTGCTCTTTTTCTGGAATCCCTGCTTTGCAAATTTCCCCCAAATTTCTGAAAAGACTTTGGTTTACAATAATTTCAGAGCTGCGGCTAACATAAAAGCTTGTGTTCCTTCTCTAAAACACTTTTTTTTTCTCTTCCAGTCAACTTTCCATTGATATGATTAGACAGGACATTCTTTTTGTTGGTAATGTGGAATTTACTACTTTTACAGATCTACTTTGTTTCCATTTATATGCAAAAAATGTGCAAAAATAAGCACTTCAAATATCTTAACTGTGTATAATAAATTGGTACAAAACATCAGGGTCACTTTTTTAATCGAATCATTTAATCAATGTAACATTTTAATGATAATTTAATGATAATGATAATCTAATTTATTGTAGTGCACTCCAGTCTCTCCCTCCGGTCAAGAAATATTGTAATTTTATCTGGTATCCCCATCAATAAATCAACTGCTCCTCATATCTCTCCGCTTATTTGATATGCCCAGTAAACATGTGGACTGGCCGCTTGATCCTTGCTGCTCATATTCACTAGTTGGTGTGGGACTGATGAATTGGATAGATAAGGGTTTGGGTCTATTTGCCTCGGCACTCACCCTATTTAAAGGTACTTAATAATTTACCTTATTTACACTGCAGAGCCAACTGATCTGGTTTACTCATTAGACTGCTTTCTGTTATTGAGCTAGTCAGACATGTCTGAAGTGTTTACCTGTTTGATTTCACAGGAATGTGTAAATATGGACTTGAAAAATGGATAATTTGATGTTTCTGAAGTCTTTTTGTTTTTATCCAGCATGAAGCTCAGTCAAAGCTGCTCACATACGACAACATGGGGCTTGGATTTAAGGGCTGCTGTAATAATTAAGACTGATGCGTGGTGGGAGTTGAGTGTGGGGTAAAACTGATGCCCACAGGCAAACTGAAGAAAAAAAAAAGTACTTCACAACAGTGAATGCAGGACAGTCTGCAAAGATTTTGGAGTGGTTACAAAGAGAGACAATTCAGTCTGTTCCCTTGTGATCATGCTCACTCAAGGAAATTCCTTTCATACCACTATTCACTCCTACGGTGGCTGCAACATCGAGAAATGTATATGTTTACCATATTTGCATGTGTCGTATTGGCTGCAGCAGGTATGCGTTTTCTGGTAAACTTATCATAGTGAGGGAGCTGATAGCTTTACCAACTTCAGTTTCCTCGCCCTCCTTTTATCTGTATCATCTGCCAACATGACAACCCTTCCCCACCCGTTCACCACACTGTGTTTTTTTTTTTTTTTGCTTTCTTTCCTTGCGAAAGGGCCAGTAGCTTTCATTCAAACAGCAGTGGGTGATAAAAGCTCCATGGCAGGTGAGAAACAATTTAGGCTGTAAAAATTGCCTTCTTTTTCCATTTTCTCTTTTCTTTTGTTTAATAATACTAAATTTGGCACTTAAAAAAATATTTTTCTTCTTGATTATTTAGTCCAATCCATCTATTGACTTTATTTCTTGCATAATTTTATTTTGTTCACCTTCCAATGCTCAGTTGACCAGTTTACCATCCACGGCTCTTTTCTTGCTTGTTCACAGTCTATTTCTGCAGGGTATGGCATTGTTGTCTGGAATGTGTACAGCTGAGGAGCAGTGAGTGTGTGTTTGTCTGTATGCATGTGTGATGTTCTTTTCTTTTTCTTCTTCTTTTGTGGTCGCAAAGTTAACGCTCCCCACACAACTTTGGCAGCAGACATAGTGCGGGAAAACTCGGTTTGCCAACAACACGCAGCAATGCTTTCACACCCAATTCAGTGACATGAACATTAAGCTACTAAAAGTGGCAATTAGTCAGTTGTTTTTATCAGCATTGGGCATGATTTGTGTTGCTGTACATGTCTGTTTGTCTGTGCGTGTGAGCAGGATAAAACAGCCGCAGGGTGAGGATCAAAAGAATGGAAATGTATGTGTTGATTTGCTCTCAACTATGCAGCTGGCTCTGCAGAGTTTACACTGTGTTTTTGTATAGATTCATGCTTGACTTCTGGAATTTGCATGAAAAAAAGCCTTTTTTCTTAATTGCACAGCATTAGAACCTTCTGATTACATTTCTTTTGAGTGTTTCTTTGTAAGTAGACAATTACAAAGACAGAACAAGAAGCCACATTTACTTTTTTTTTCCTGTGGAAATCTTTACACTAATCTAGGAAGACTACATATGCTCTGTTTTCTTAACATAAAGCATAATCAGCCATGCATTCTTAGTTTTTGTGCAGTGGTGCTTGAAATCTTTTGAGAACTTACATAAAACAAATTAAACATTTTTAAGAGCACCCACTTCAGCAAATAAGAAACATACATTACTTGCCTTGTATTTATGTATTTAAGAAAAATGGTCTAATATTTCATAAACTGTGGTAACCAAAAAGATTAAAATGTTTTTTTCTAGCTTGTTGAGAAACATTGACCCTGTTTATTGTCTGATTTGGTGTTTATCAGTTTATCAGACCACTCGGCTAGTGCGTCTTGGATTAGGATTTATATCTTTGTCTCTTGTGTTATTACTTCTATTTATTTGTTTTGCTCTGGTGTCTTTCAGACAGTTTTTCAGCCCCAGATCAGTGTGTCTGTTGCATCCGTGTCCAGTCTTTCCCCAAACCATATCAGAAATGGCCTATGGTCCAATAAAGAGTATTTCCAAGGATATCAGATAAAGTTCCTTCTGAACCAGTACTCAGTAAAACTACTTTACTTTAGGTAAAATGACCTATAGATGTATGCAACACGAGTAACACTCACTGGCAACTTTATTGGATTTATGTGCTCAGTTGCTTGTTAACACAATCCGTAAGTCAGCCAATCACATGGCAATAACTCAATGCCGGTGATCAGCAGTTGTGCAATCGAAAAATTCCTTGTTGATTTAAGAGGTCAGAGGAAAATAAATAGACTGCTTTAATAGGATCCATAAGGAATAGTGGCTCAAATAACCATTGCTATTGAACAAGGTTAAGTTATCTGCTCCAATAAGTCTTGATTTCCGCCTCAACAATCAGAGAGTAGGATCAGAATTTGGTGTAAATAACAGTAAAAGAGCCATCCTCTCTTAAGGTGGAGGTATGATGCTATGCTGAATATTTTCTTGGCACACATGGTGCATTGGCTGAGTATGCACCATGTGTATACTCACCCTAACCATTAATCATGCTCATCCCTTTATAATTACAGTGCACTTATTTGATGGCTACTTCTAGTAGAATAAAGTGTAATTACAAAAAAAAGTATTCCCCAGACAAACATGATGGTGGATTTGTTCTGATTCATGTTGTGGTTAATAAAGTATTTTATACAAAAGATAAAAAGAGAGTTTATTTATCAGAACAACGTTTTTAAGCAGACAATAATAATACTTACTATAGATTGGTTAATTTAAAAATAGTTAGTTCAAAGTCCTGAATTCAGTCCAAAGAAATGTCTTTCAAATTAAGACTTGGGAAAAAAAGTATTTTTGGTGGCATAATCTTAGATTTTTCCAAAGCAAAACTATCTACAAAGTAGTTTTGTAGGCGCTGTTGCATAGATTAATAAAGCAACATTTTAAATTTCTGACAATTTAATGTGTACTGCCTCACAATAGTGGTAAAACGATTTCCTAATTTTTCCAGATTTGTCCTAGATAATAAAATACCACATAGGCAGTTTTTGTGCAAACTAATGAAGCTTTGCAAGCATTTGTGCTGCAGCTGTTTTCCTCTAACAGTCAGTGGGAAGGACACAGTTATAGTTTGTATGTGTTTCACTGTTCAATTGTAAAAAAAAACATATTTTTGATTTTCTGGAACACATTTCTTTGTAATTTTTCTGTTTTAGTTGACTTCCAGCTCCCTTATTTGCTTGCTGGTTGTTTTCTCACAGATATTTTCATATACTTTTCCTGTCTGTTCTCATAGATCAATTTCTTTTTAGCATCTTTGTGTGTTATTTTTTTCTTTCACCTAATTTTCAGCTCCCTTTACTGTCTGAAGTTGTTGACATAGTCAGATGGCTCAGTGTTAATTAGCTTCACCACCCTCATTAACATCCATGAAAGGAAGCAGCCAGAGTGGGAACGGAGGTTTGAACTAGAATGGATTGGATGTGTGCTGCAGTAAGTAATTTGGGATATTCAGGGCTGTATGATGACAGCAGCCTGCAGATTCAGATGCAAAAAATAATAGAGACATGTTTGTTTAATTTCATACAAATGATTGATAACGAGGAAAAAATGAATATAATATTTTAAATTCAGACCTTTCTATCCAAGATAAGATGCTCTCATTTTTGTTCTGTTTCTAATATTGTACATTATATTTAATTAAACTATCCACTCAGAACCCGACCACATTTGTTCTATGATAAAAAAAAGTAGTCCATCCATTATCCTGAGGGATAATATTGAAGTTGTTTAATGAAGCGCATGGACAGAATATCCCTCTGTCATTTTCTCTGTGGAGTTCAGGAACAGATGTTTTTTGGCACAAAGGGAGCAATCTGCCCTCTGGTGAATTCAGCCTCTGTCAGACTGGACATGAATAAATCATTCTGGCTTAAGACTAAGACAGAGAAAAATACCTGGGCGATTTAAATACCTTGGAGTTTGGGGCATTAAGAAAAAAGACTCTCTAGAAAAAACAGTTTTTTTGGACAGTGTTGCTTATGTGCTATAGATAGACAAGAGATAATCTTAGACTGGAGTGGGATGAGCCAGACTGTTCTCAAATCGCTCTCGTAGAGCAGGGAGATTGATTGGTTCCTGCAGAGACACACACTCTGAGCTATATGATATCGGATAATGTCCCCCAGTGCTGTCTTTGTATTTGCACCATTCGATCTAGCTAAGCAATCATACACTTCCCTTGTTTTATGGCTCAAGGCTGTGATTCTTCATATCAACCTACTTTTCATACCAGCTACTATTACCTACTATTTTTCATAACAATTTCAACAGCTGATTGTGAATTATTCTCATGAAGTAGGTGATAAACCCCATGTATGAAGTTATGCTTAAGCTTGAGTCCCTATTGGAGCTGCAGTTGAGTCTTTGAAGTATAGAAGGAAGTAGTTCTTAAATTGCTACTTGGCTGCTACAAAAAGGGAGTGTTTTAAATGCTTTCTTGGATTCAGATACCTCAAAATTAGAAAACTATTAAAGCCGCTACTGGCTGGCATTTACAAAACATTTAAAGGGCACTATTGTATATTCCATGGCAGATATTAAAGATATTAGCTTATGCAGAAGTGCTAAGACAGTTTCCACTATAAACATATTTAAGTACATGTGAAGTTTGAACTATTAAAACAGGGATTTATATGTGTTTTTAGAGACTAAATATAAAGTTTGTTTTCCCCTTGCCTTTCGTTATAAAGCTGAAGAAATTGGTTGGTTTCAAATGAACCACTCGTGTAATTTGATGACATGACAAAAAAGAAAGAAAGAAAAAAGAAATTAAATATATTTTTTTGGATTTTGTTTTCCTAAATAATGATGACTAAAAGTTGATTTTTTTCTTTTTTTTTTTTTAGAAAATCTCTCTCTTAATCTTTATATATAGAAATGGGGTCCAACCGACCCCACACACGTAAAACTTGAATTATTTGCCATAGTCCTGTACGTTTGCCTCAGTCCTTGCATGCACAAGGGTTAATGTCTAGAGTTAAAAATGCTTCAAATCCAAGAAAGTGGATCTTATGAAGAAGTTGAGAAAAATCAACTTTACAAAGTAATTAAAGAAGAACTACTTTACTTTAAGTGATCATTTCTTTCCTAAAAATATTATGCTATAAAGAACTTTAATATCCCCATTATGGGATGTGAAGTAATCTTTCATCATGGTTCTTCGATGAGTTATAAGCTTAAATTTAAACTCTGGAAAGCATCCATCCAATAGAGCTGTAGCAGATGTATTTGGTGTCTTGTATGCACCTTCTTATCAGTATTAGGGCATTTGCACATGGCTAGAAACTGTTTGGTTAGTGATGGCGTATTAGGCTGGACAGCCCTGCTTACTTTCTCAGAGCTCTACAAATGTAAACAGAGATAGCTAGCCTCATGTCAGGGCAGCGATAACAGCCTGAAACCTGCTACAGTTGCTCTACTTGCTTCTTTTTTTTCCCATGTGCAGCTACCTACAGCTCCACTCTGCTTTTTTCATTCAGCTAATGAACATTCAGGTTTAGGGCTACGACTGCAGCATGTTTACAATGCTTCATTAGGAAATGCATATTCATATGCATTTTGAAAAATGCTGCAGAACGTTTTCAGACAATAGGGAGGAACTCTGGATGTCTGAGATATAACGGCAGCTGCCACTCCCTGCACTGCTCCTTTTTTCTACTTTCTTCCCCCATCCATCCGCCCACCTCTTGTCCCCTGTTTGCTCTCTCCAATCTTATTTCCTTCTAGTCTGTCTTCTCTCCAATCCTGCTCTGTGTCAATGCATTGGACTAATTCAATCTCCAGTACACAGGCACTCCAATGTAACGACCCATGACATTCAATTAATGCTTCTAGCTGGGTTAGGTCAGGAGTAATTTTATGTGTGTAAATGTGTGCTTGCCAGCTGTGCATATGTGAATCTCTGAGGAGGCGTTGAGTGTGTAATTTATCAAGTCTTTATATTACTTTAAAAATATTTTTGACAAACTCACTTTAATTCCAAAAAATCTAATTTGGCCTACTTTCAGAAACGTTTTTCTATTAAACTCTATAGAGACTCGCTATTCATAATAATTATTTTCATTTCCATATTTGGAGAAGTAAAGAAATACAGCAACAAAAAAAAAGAAAAACAACTTGAATTACACATAACTCAGTAAGAAAATCCCTGAAAGTTGTAAGAGAGTAAAGAATACATATGAAATACCAAACTTATGCATTAATGAATGGCATGTAAGACAAACATATAGCAAAGTTTCTACGTCAAAATGAATTAGTTATGTGAAGGTCATCTTGGAGACTTATGCTGCATTCCAGTTACTTCAAAAGTGGGAATTCAGAAATGAGTTTGACGTTGGACCCAAAGTAAAAATGTTTAGTTAATAAGTCAGAATTTCAACATAGTGACGTTCATAAACAAACATAATTTGTTTATGAAAATTATGTTTGTACATAATTTGTAGAAACATAATTTGAAATTATGTTTGTAAATTATTTTGTTTAGTTTAGCATTCTATTTCTCTTTGTTATAATTACACAAAATGTCTTTTTTTGGTTATTTATTTTGTTCCTTAACTGACTGAAGCACCTTCAAAAGCTCTGTCATTGTTTTAAACCGTGTTACTTTAAGATTGGAAGCCCCTCCTTTTTGTTTGTTCTCTCTGTGGTATTGTCTTTAAATTGTTTGGGCCCTTTTGACATTTTCTCGTGTGCAGAGCGTGTGCTGCTTATTTTTCATCTAAGTACATCCAGTTTATTATAGATCTGTTAAGTTGATTTTTGTTATCATCATTGTGATATATGAATCCATTCTGTAATGTAAATATCTAAGTGAACCTACGATCGTAAAATAGCAGGAGTTAACTTTGAGTTTTGTTAAGTAGTTTGTTTTGTGTAGGCCTTGGACCGGGCAGCCTATAACATGGTTGTTTCTGTTTTCTGTGCTGTGTTCCGAGTACAACTGGAACACAGCATAAAACAGGTAACCCATGCATTTTAAATTGCTCTTTGTGAGCTTGATCTGTGAAAATATGCTTAATTTGTTTCACAGTAGAGTAACTGACTAATATAGCTATAAGGTTCATCAGATTTCCATCCGGTGCCCTATTACATTCTGACAAGTTTTTCTTTAAAATGCATGTTAGCCCTGACTACATTAGCACGGTGGAGGTTTTACTTTGGTGATATATATATAAGAAAGCC